>JAWWMP010000001.1:38529597-38543095 GCA_035047865.1 Dendrocincla tyrannina | reverse complement strand
CTAATGGAGTTTAAAGTGACAGAGTCTTTTATAGTGCAATAAAGGCTTTTAAGATGTACTTCAGGGGCTTCTAATTCTCTCAGCAACACAGTAAATATAATGAACATAGAAATTATCCTTGCAGATGTTGTGGTGTCAGTAACAATAACAAAATCTCAGCATGGCACAGGACCAAAATAGCAACTGGGATTTTGATTCACTCAATTTAATCACACAGTGTTTGAGCACTTATGGTTTTACAGTTTTTGTTTATTGATTTACAGTATTTTAATGAGATTACTGTGAAAACATATATGCTGAACTGGTACTTATATGGGACATATACCAATGCCCATCACTTTTCTCATTGCTTTCTACAGTGGGCTAATTTGCAGCCCTCTGAAGCTCACAGGACGACTTAACATTAAAAAGTCTCCTGCCTAGTATGAAGGGGATGACTAATAACTGTTTCCCAAGCCCATCAAAAGATCATGAAACCTTCTAAGATTTTGTGATAAGGGAAAATAAAAAACACAGAGTGAAGCCGTTTATATTTCTGCGGATTTAAAACCAAGCGAGGAAGTATTAGCAAAGGAAACACTGATCTATCGGTCACTGCTCAGGCAATTTCCAAAGCATTCTGAGTATAAAAGTCATTTGTTGCTTTGTGGCCTACACAGAAGTGCCAGTACTTTGAAATTTGTGAGCAAGAGGCCACAGGGAAGCACATATTTCCTAACATCCGTGCACTGGAGCACGTACACACATGCAGTGACAGATTTGTCATGTGTAAGTTTTGCCATCTAAAAGTTAGGCATCTCAGTCAGGCAGATCCCCATGCTGGGGAGCAGTTCACACATCAGTGACTTCCACATCAGATGATGATTCACACTATCTACTAAAATGCCACCCAAACGTCACATAAAAGTACCCCTGCCTCTTTCTTATTCTCTCCCTCCCCTTAGCATCCCCACCAGTCCAGCAGGAGCCAAGCCATTGCCTGAGGCTACTCTTCACTTTTGGATGAGTGAAAAAGTTGGGGGAAATGAATCCCAGCTTTGGGCAGCAAAGAGGCAAAAAGCTGAGAAGATATGAAAAATTAAATACTCTAGACTTTCCTGTGAAGGTACTCCCTCCACTTGGTGATCAGATACCTGGGCTAAGCAGTACGGCTACCCATTTTTTAAGTGAATGGAAGGTCTGGCCTCAGGAGATGCCATGTTGCCACCTCTCCACTCTTAGTAACCCAGGATTTCCCACAGGATTTTATGAAATAAGTACTCTAGGTGGTCTGTGGCCTATGCCTAGAGAAGGACAAAACTGTGCTCGCCGCTGCCACCACTGCTGTTCCCAGTCCCTGTCAAAAATAACTCTTGTTAACGATTACATCAAAAACAGGAGGAAAAAAGTCTGCTGTTATTTCACTTCTGAGTGCATTCAAATGACAGTTTGTCAACTTCCCACATGGGAATATTTTTTTGCCTGGAGTCTCAGATACCTCTCATCGTAAAACAGACACTGTGAAAGCCAGGGTTTTCCAGAAGTCTTCACCCCATGATATTCCAGAGCATAACAACCTCTGTCCTCTCAGCAGCTCCCATCACATGAGTCATGAACCCTTCCTCACACTGATCGTAAGGTTGACCCCCAGGTGTTGTCAGTCAGTGTAACTCCCTGGCAAGTACAGCAATTGCTGCCAGCTGGACAAGTGGTCAGACTCACACTATGCTTGGGAAAGGCAGGGAACACACAGGAGCAAAGAAAGTCCTTGGCATTAATTTTTGAGCAAGAGACATTTTTAGTTAGAGAGAATAGCTATTCCTTACATTGCTGAAAACATTTGCTTTCTCTCTTCCAGCATACTTGGCCAGATAGCAGCTCTAAGTTGGACTTTTCCTTATATACCACTATCCTTTACATCTTTCAAGTGACCCAGAATTATTACCATGTGGTACAACCTGGTCCCAAAGCCTCAAGCTTTCCCAGGTGTACATTTTAATTTTAGGCTTCAAGAGATTTTTTCCTACACAAACTCTTGTGCAGGCTCTTGATTCTTTGGTACCTTGAGTTCACATCCAGAGAAAAACTACACATTTTTCCCTAAGAGATCTTGTTTAATTTAGTGATAAAATAGGCAAAATTGGAAAAAAGGGCTTTACAGAATTAACATGTAACTTCACAAAAGCATTACAACAGATTACCAGGACTAACAAGCACTGCCACAGTAGGGAACCTTTCTTCCACACAGCAAACACAAATTCCACGCAGCCTCAATGAGGTACAGAAAATAGATGTTAAAGTTACCCACAGGAGGAAGAAAAGAATAAAGACAGACTAAAACATGAAAGAATAACAAGCAAAAAAGAGGGGAGAAAAACATAATTACCACTTAGAAGGTCTTACATTGCTAGCATTGAAAAGAACATGCCAAAATGCACCAGAGACCTGGTGCACGCCTGTTTATAGACTGTGGCTATTGAAGCCACTCCCTCCAGGCAGGACCTTTGGCACTGAGCACTCCCTGTCCACTCAGCCAAAGTGAGGGGTACGGCAGGCAGTCAGGGGCTCCAGGGGGTGTGGTGTGGTTGGGTTACCAGGTGGACCTTATTGACTGAGAGTTCTCCATGCAGCCTTCATGCCATGTGGCCAAACCTTGGCTGACCATGTGAACACTATGCTAAAGGCTTGGTACTCTCCCTCTGCATGCACACGCATAGACACCACCCACAAGGTGGCTCTGCCAATAACTGATCTGGTGTGTAAAACCATGGCAGGCTGAAATTTGTCTGCCTCTGCTTGATCTGGTGCTTCTTCAGCTGTTCAGGGGCTTGAGTCACAACCTCTCTCCTCTTTGTAATTTTTATGCACACTTTGTGCTCTGGCCTCAGAGTTTGCTATGTGTAGTTGGAGATACTAGACTAAATGAAGCTTCCTCTCTCTGCAATGAATATGTATTCAGAGCAGTATTTTTTCCTTGTGCTGGTTCAGAATAGTCAATTGCAGGAGTAGAGTGCTTTTTACTGCTTCCCAATTAAATCTGCAGGCTTTCTTTAGTTCCACTTTCTAAGGAGGGTTTGCTAGCAGCATCAGCTGATCCAGTTTGGCATTGCTCAATGAATCAAGAACATTACTATTAATATGCCAACTGCCAGAGAAGCAAAATATAACTTTGCATGCCATTCTCTGGGGTTTTAATCCATTCAGATGGCAGCTCTTTAGTTGATAATTCAGTATCATCAGACTTTTCACTTTAAAAGCAATGATTCACTCTCACATTTTATTTCTTTCTGTCATATAACAAAAAACAGTTCATTTGTTTGCTGCTCTGTGCAGGTAACATAACTAAACAGCCACTTCCATAAGAAGAGAAAGCAGGCATGTCAAGGAATACAAGAAATTTCAGATTATTTAGATTTTTCATCATTCTTTTTTTTTCCCTGTTTAAAAATATCAGTGCCTTTTACTGTAAAAAGGGAAACAAAGGGAAATGTCAGCTCCTACTATGAACAAAGCATAATTTGCTTCAACCATGAATTTCACCATTATTTCTTAGTCAGAACATCCCATGAACAATAAATTTTGGTATCTACTGACATTGGCAATAAAGGCCACCCTAGGCAGAGTATTTATTTCAGTCAAGCATTATGTATTCTTAAGCTGCCAAACACGAGATCTGTCAGAAAGAGCAGCTGAGACACTAATGACAGCTACATACCAATATATCACAATAAGCATCTCAAGAGAAAATTTAAATATATTTCAAAATAACTCAAAGTGGTATTATGTTCAGTGGGCCTTGTATTTTCCTAGAATAGTTATATATTGAAAGCTCTTACAATTCAGAAGAGGAAATGGGTTATTGGATGCAAACAGCTGGGTCCTTTTTATTAGCAAAACGGAGTACTCCTGAGGAGTTTAATTCCTGAAAGAAAATAGTAAAAAAAGACTGTTTCTTTTTATTTCTTTTTTGTTTTGTTTTGTTTGTTTCTTTTCTTTTTTTTTTTTTTTTTGCTTTATATATCCAAGTATTTAGCTTTCTGCATACTATTTCTAAATATATACTTGCTTTGATGTCTCAGTGCTGGGACCTAAATTCTTTGCTGATTCATAGCTTGTCAAATCAATGCAGCAATTACACATAAACTATTACATTTCAAAGGCTTGTCTAACTCAGTCTTGTAAACTTAGCTCTCTGTTAATGTAAGAAAATTATATTGTACCCTGATTATTCTCTTACTTATTCTAAACTATTTCACTCATGATCACTGAGACTGGGGGACATATTCCCACTCACTGTTGTTCTCTTTGGGGTGGAATTCTGATCTGGAGAATGATTCTAAGTGCACATTACCACAGATTTTTCTTTTTCTTTTTTTTTAATTTTTATATCCCTTTTTAACTAGTAGGGGAAATTTATGATGAGTCCTTTGGAATTTTAATCCAGAAATCTTTTCAAAATACAATTTGAGAGTTAAGTCTCATGTAATAACAGCTCAAGTGAGCTGTTCATGATCAACTCACCATTCTTAACATCTCCATGAAGAAGACTGCAAGACACCAGTCTCCAAAGGGCTGTGCAAGGGCAGGGATTGTGTGTGCTGGGCAGCTTCTGTGACCAGTCACCTCTCAGCACCGGGTGATCTGTGCAATATTTAAGGATATCTATGGAAAGAAGAAGCATCAGCAGATTCAGGAGAACAATCTCAGGAGGAAGTACTAGATATGACTTTTTAAGCCTTCTTGGTGAAATTATACAGTTGTTACTCAGCTTGATAGTAGAATCCCTACTTACTTTGTTTTCATTGAGGTATAATTGTAATCACTTTCTGATATTTCCTCTAAAATCCATTTTCAACTCCCAGGACAGAAGGAAGAGGGTTTATATAATACCTCTAGTTTGTCAAGTCACATCAGAAGATGCAGTGAAATTGCTGATTCTACAAAAGCAACATTTCACACAGGAATACATCAAGTTCTGCTTAAATTTCACTGGGAGAGGTTTCTTAGCTCAGGGAAAACACTCTTTCTCTCTGTTAGAGCTGTTCCAGACTGTATGTATAATTAAATATTCTTTCCCTGAGAGAGAAAAATACAGAGATTGATAGATAGGGAAAGAGGCTGCCCCTAAAGCCCAATGGCTAAAGCAGTTATATCAGATGTTGAAAAACTTAATCCCAGAGGCCAACTCCAGTTCTATAAGAGAGACAGAGCTTACTGTAGATGTCACATGTAAGGGAAAATTGTGTATTGTATACAGTGAAGTGAACTTCAGAAGATTTCATTTCCTCCCTTAACTTGTCACTCAAACATTTTATCTTAACCTAAAATCCAGCACAAAGTTACCCAACTCTTTTAATTGTGTGTGGTACTTTGGGAGCAGTTAGCTTAAAAGTCAATTTTTTTTTTTTCCTGCAGGACATTTGTAGAGGGAATGTACCATCTACAGATATTTTTAGGCAAATGCTGGCATTTGGTTCACCTATTGGATCATAATATGGATGGATTTTAGAATCTTAAAATATTCATGTGGAAAACAGAGGTGGCCACAGTGAAATACATTCCATTCACTGTTTGAAAATCACTCACATATTCTTAGGGATTCTATGTTATTGGCAAATTTATAAATAGCTATCATTTTAACATGCCAGGTTAAAAAAATGCCATTGCTATTATTACACACATTTATAATGTTTCTGGGGATCATAACTGGCCCACCAGGATAAATATGATTCTCACGTTTCCTTCTTCCTGCTGCCTGCAGAAACTGGTGGGTTGTTTTTGTTGTGTTTTTAGTTTATTTCAGAAAACAATGAAACAGCTAAATACTATTGCTGGACTCCAGTATGAAGCAGAAATGAACCATTACCAGTGACCAAAGGATGAGGGCACAGGGAAGAACCAGCCTCCCTCCAGCAGCAGAAGAAAAAGCATCATTCCCTCCACTTGTTCTGCAAATCCAGGTCTATCCAAAATATTCCTGTGCACACATGGTGGAAGGAAATTGGACAGAAGTTGCAAAAGCAGGTGGAGGAGCCACCACTGAGACTGGCAAAGCTTCTGGGCTGAACTTGGGTGTACTGATACCTGTGTCCAGACCTGTGAACAGTCAAGGTGTTATTAAACTCCCTTCTTTTACTGAAGGGTCATCCCAAATGCCTCACTTAAATGGTTACCATTCTTTAGTCTTTGCTTAAAGAGTTGGTTCACTCTAATAAAAATTTCATTTTTTTAACATATGAAAGATGACTACTCTCACATGTACAACCATGCCTACTCAAATACGTGTATATGCAAGTGTATGTATACATATATCCATGTTTAAATATATACACAAGTAAAATAAATTCACATGTATATATAGACTCTTGCTGTCAGCTGAAAGAGGGAAGGATATGAGACCTAAAACCCATTGGCCCTGTATTTTGTCTATGAACTCTCTGACACCGAGTGTTTTCAAAGAAAGCCACATGCTCTCTGAAGTACCAAAACATGAGATCATACTTATCCTTTATTCAGCAGATAACAATCTAATAACTAATTTCTAATCATGTGGTTAAACATCCACACTTGGTAAAACAACCTTTAACTTGTTTTGCTGTCCTTAGTATACATATTCTTAACAGGACTATAAATGGGAATTCCTTTTTTTAAACTGAAAACATGAAACCAGAAAATCTTTGCATGTTAAATGCCATAAATTACTGTGCTTCACTATTTTGAAATAAAAAAACACCAAAGACTGAAACAAAAGGAGGATAATGCATATACATGCATTCATTATAAAAGTGTAAGTTCTGTCTTGAAATCCAGAAAGCTCCATGTAGCTTCCACAACATACTCTGAGGCCTGTGTACCTCAGAGGAGTTTATATTGTATTGCTTTTCCATGAATCAAAATAGGGAGTTGTGACAAGATTATTATTCAGTAAAGTAGGGACCTTTTCCTTGGGGTTCATTAAAAATCCAACAATGCGCAATATGATTTTACTCTTCTGAACATCATATTAAACAGACCAAAATGTACAAAGTAATAGGAAAAAAAATAATTAAAAATCAACAACAACATTGTTCTAAAGCACCTAGAGTTCACAGACACACAGCCAACATGGGCAGTGAAGCAGAAAGTTTTATCACTTGACAATATCTGCTTTATGCTCTTTCACCCACAGGTCCTCACCTAACCATTTCTTGCAACAAACTGCTCCACATAAATCTATGCACAACTCTAGACTGTCTGCAGCTGAGGAAGAGTGCAATTTTGGGGGGACCTAAATTAGCTCACAGAAAGATAGACCCTCTGTTGTCATACGCACCGCTCTTATGTTTGCAGAACAATAAATGTCCATACAAAAGAAAATCCCCAGTGACGTTCTCCATACTCTTTTGCTTATTAATGACTTTGAAAAGAGCACCTGATATCCATAAAAAATAATTTAAATGCATGTTGAACATTAACATGTGCTGAGTATATTCAGGGTATTCCAGTCTGTCAATTTTTGTGTAATGGCTTCACATTTTTAAGAAAAATTAATCAATAAAAAAGGTGAACAGATAAAATAGTTTCAGGGAGAGATCAACATTTCAAACCCCTTTCCTAGTGGAAGATCATGAATGGAAATGAAAATTGCATGAAAAATTCGAAGGCCCTGGAATCTAGACCTGTCTGGAATTTTATACAGTCAAGCTATAAAGAAGCAGAAATCCTGCCCTATTTTAAACACATTTTAACTCTCCAGTAGAGAGTGGTTATCAGCACATAATAGTGGAAAAGACAACCTACAAAGGAAAAGCAAACCCCTATCTATTATGTGTTATCTATGGTCTATGTTCCATGATCTATTATCTTTTCCCCTTATAATGTACTATAACTGTGCCATAGAGGATACTAAAAGTGCTACATATAATTTTATATATTACTACAGGAGAGAAAGTGAGGAAGAATTCCTGTGAGTTGCTTAAGAATTTTCTTTAATTTCTTTTACGTTCCAGTCTACATTCTGTGGATTTATTAAAATACTTCTAGCTTGTGTGTTCCAATAAAACCAACTCAGGTCTTGGCAGTACTGGAGAGCAGTGGGAGACTTGAAGCAAAGAGACCAGCAGATATTCTGGAGGGACTAAAAATGCTACTGAGATTTTTTTGGAATTTCATTTTTTAAAAAAAAGGATTTTATTTTTCCTCTAGACAGATTTTAATAGATTTGGTGTCAGTGGGGAGCATGTGCCATCTCTCCAACTGTATAAGTCATTATACAGAGCTATTAAGATACTAAGTATTTCACCATTTGGAGAAAAGAAGCTGTGTTGTTTATTTTCTTAGTGAACAGTCATTGAAAAGAAAGGAATGTGAAGTATCACTTACTGTCTTGGCCAAGGTGGCTAACTCACAGATGGCTCAGTGTAGATGTGAAAAATACACTGAATTACTTTCTCAAGCTGAAGAAGGAAGCTTTCATCGGAGCCAAACACTGACTCTGCTATATCATGATCTTATCCTCCATTTTCACTGCTTCATAAAAAACTTTGCATCTTCTGGTGTGCTCAAAGTGAATGAATTTACTCCCAAAATTTTGCCTTCCTTATATAGCTTTCTTCCTCCAGAGGTCTAGGTATGATGGTTTAACCTTGGGGGAAATACTGAGTGTTCTGTTACTCCATAATGAGTTGACACAAAATAATCTCAGTGCCAGATATCACTTTGTTGCCTGGATGAAGGCACAGAAAGGAAAACAGATGTTGGGGCTCTGGTGCTGGACTACCACCCAAGAGACACATGTTGAAATGCCAGATATTTCTTCTGTTTTTGTGGTTCTGGCAAGCCAGGTAATTCCTCTGGACCTTAGTCATTCATCTACTAAATGGAAATCTGTTTAAGTGTGCTCCTGTGATGATGGAGACCATCTTTCTTCCACATTCAGGCAACTTACGTTTCATCCACATCCCTTCGCCCATCTGTCCTTTGTTCTCTATTGACAACTCATGCCAAGCTCATGGGATGCAACAGACTCGAGGTGGAGGTAAGGCTGTCTGTAGAGAGCATCATGCCTTCAATGCCTTACACAGTGGACCTGTAAGTACATCTTGAGCTGCTACTCATCTCTTTCATTACATGCACAAAATAGAATTTCAGTTTCACACAGCTGTGTCACACATATATGTGTTTGGGTTCAGATGAAATGTGAAAACTCCCCAGAAAGCAGTCATTTTCTCTTCACAGCAGTGCTCTATGTAGGAATAAAATAATATTGTTTTGCATCACACATGCTACCTTTCCAAAATCATAAGATCTCAGTGTATTTTCTTGAGCTGCTCTCTGTTTCCTCAGTTTTTGTTCTATAACAATGATCCACATTTTTCTGTCAGTGTAATTACACTAACCTAGTTAGTGGTCAGCACCTTCTTTCCAGTTCCTCTGCAAGCTGCAAAATGAGCAGTTTGTCAAAATGCAGAGAACTTCATATTCAGGTGGCAGAGGAAGTCAAGTCTTAACATTTCTTGTACATTTAAATGTGCATTTAAGCAGTGACATGGAAATCAGTAAAGCAGCGACTAATGATCTGGTTCCATTAACAAATGTTCATTTGGATAGTAAGTGACCTTAGACAGAGAGGAAATGCAATTTTGGCTGCCAATACAATAAAAAATAGTTGCTATTAGTGCCATATAGAGATTATAATCAATTATACCTTTTATTTGCTCAATTCAGCTACACTGTAGCCAATTAAACCTCTGTTTTGAATAAAGAAAGGACTATAGTGGGTTTTACAAAACTACCTCATGTACAGTTCATTTAACTTATGCTATTAATATCACCTTGGTTACTGGAATGATGGAGCTTATTCCTGACATGATGTTTTTAGCTTTTGTCTTATTAGCCTAAAGTTTTCCAAAACACTTTTACTAGGAGAGGAAGTATCTGTCTTCTGGACATTAAATTAAACTCAGTTCATATCACACAACATGATCACTTTAGCCAATAACTAGAACATAACCCAATTCTGCCATCTTACTTTATACTGAGTAGGAACTTATTCTTTAAATAGTAATCTACTGATGCATATATATGCTTAAAAATATGTATTATGAAATTTATTATGATTTTCTTTAGTAAGACCCATTAACCAAAATGTTTAAGCTTATTATGCCATACACTGCAGAAATTTGTGGAAAATTATCCATTTCTCCAAACTGTATTGAGTCTTAAAGAAAAGTGACCATAGAGAAGCTTAGTATCTCTATCATAGCAGTACCACTTTGTCCTTTTTTGGACATTAGTCTTAGAAAGGACAGATCCTGCCCACTGGACAATCCTCTTGAAATCAGCTGAAATCACTGTGTCAAGAAGACAAAGTATATTTGGTTCTGAGTTAAAACAAGAAAAAGTTAACAAGTAACATTTAACTCCGAGCCTTAATCTGTTCTTCAAATCCCATTGACAGACTTAACAGCTGAGTCTGATAAGCAAAAACTGAAGTCTCTATTTCTAGATGGTTTTGCAACTGCGTCAGTCCTGTTCCCTGTGCTTTTCAATCACGTACAGTGATATGGCTGGTTTAGTATACTTTTTCAGGACCAAGCCTTTTTATCCCTACAGCCCAAAGGAATAAAGGGAGGTGCTGACTGTAATTAGAAAATAATGCATAATGACTATAGGATGGACAACTGAGGAGCAGGCAGTGGAAACTGGAGTGGAGTGTGTTTCAGAGATCAAGCAAAATGGCTGAAAATAGAGACATTAAGAATCAGAAAAGTGGCGTTGAAGATGAGAGAACAGAGGGCAGAAAAGCAATGAAGTAGTTTAATCACAGGTTTTATCACAGGTACATAGTTGAGACTGAGTGAACTTGCAAGCAAATCAGAGAATCCTTCCCTCCTACTGTCTTATCTACTTGAACTTTTGAAGGAATGTATAGTTTAGGAGCATGGATGAGTGCAGTGAAAGAATGAGAAGTCTGCAGGACTAGGACCAGGTCCCTTTAACACTTGTTCCTGTAGATCCATCCACTTTAATGAGAGTGCTAAAGCTGATGCAACTTTCTGCTTTTCACCAATTTGATGTCATGGCAAGATCTACCAGGTTACATTGAATGAACAAAGTCTTTGAATGGTAAAGCTTTTAATTAGTACCTCAACACAGGACATTAAGGAGCACCAAGAAGAAATAACAGTTCTGCATCACCTGCAGACAACCAGAAGATTCAGCAGGCTTTGGACCAAACCTTTGGGAGGAACCACTCTTCATCTTTACTGTCATCAACTAACCAAAAAGTAAGTGTGTTTTCACCTCTCCCTTTTTAACTAGTAAACTGACTTCCATATTGAATATTTTATTAAAGACTGATTCCTGCAAGGACCCCAGACTTCAGCACTTGAGGAGATCAACATCTGAATAGCTCACTACAGTCTCAGTTTGAAGACTTAGCCACAGTCAAAGGGTTACACATTCATAGTTACCCCCACTGGCATTAATTTCCATCTACGGTATTATTCACACACATGTTTGTCATGGTTTCTTTGTATCAGGAGTCAGACAAAAATAGAATTATCTTTTAAAAATACTTTCCTACCCTGTAACTCATTCTGGCTAAGTAAGCACAAGCTAAAAGAGTCAAGCTACATTTTCTTCCTGAGCTCAATTTGACTTTCAGTACTCACCACTAATGAAATATATAAAGGTGATTTATTGGAACATACCAGCTATATTTAAGCAGCAGCCAAAACAATTACATTTAATTAAAATTAAGGTCAAAGAAATGCAACAAACTAATGTGACACTTCAGACATCAGCCTGGAATAGATGCTATGTTGGTTGATTATCAATTAGGTACAGTAAACACAAATGTGTTCAGCAGACAATTCTCAGTGAAACCAGTTCAGGCAAAAAAAAAACGCTGTGCCTGAAAATTTTCTCACTTTCTCTGGATTCAAAATCATCCTGCACATTGTGCTGTTCTTTCTATCCTTAGTCTACTTCAGTGATTTATTCTTTTTCCTTGAGGAAAAAGTATTCTGCCAGAAGCTCTCACCAGAGAGCCAGAGAAATGTAAAATTGTGGGGGAAGGGTTTAGTTTTTATTGTGTTGTTTCATCTCTTCACCTTGAAAGCACAAAAAGTCTTCTCATCACAAGCCTTAGGCTAATCAGGCTGTGATGGGTATTTGAGCATCTTCTACATGGCTGCATATCAACAAGCTTGGAAAAAAGATTTACTGTGACATAGTTGGTTGTTTAGTCTTTTGAGTAGCAAAGATTGCACAGCTGTGATTTTCTCTGTGTTTGTTTTCAGCACAAGCCATTGCTTAAAAAGGTATCTTTTAAAACTGGGGACTTTCACTCTGTATATTCATTTAACAAGACAAATACCTTAATGCTTGGTATTAGTTTTCTTCTAAATTTCTTGATGATCAGAAGGAAACGGTACTGTACAAATAAAAATGGATCTGATTGTCCCCTGACAATGGGGATTCAGTCATGTCCAAAGTTTCTTCAAGTCCCTCAGACCTAAAGCCAAGATGGTGATCTGGCAGTGCTGTAAATGGATCCAGGATTGGCCTTTGGCTTCCCTGGATGCTTTGTTTCCCATGGCTCAAAACAAAGCAACAAACAGAAGCCCTGCCAAATATGTCTTTTCTTTCCCACTTGTAAAAATAACTGTGGAAACAATACAGAAATAGGTTCCCCTGGAGCCTCTGTCTGTCAGGCAGAGCCAACAAGCACGTCCACATCACCCAGCAGAGCACACTGCAGAGACCCTCAAGCTCACAGTACATTTTCTGGGTGCATCCACACAGAACAGTATGCATACTGCCTAGAAATAGTTGCTGATATGACAAGACCATTGTTCCTACTCAGTTGAAACCTGCCCCCCAGCTCACCAATTTCCATTGCAACTTCTAGCCCTGATGCAACAGTGCTTATCCAGTACAAGTGCGAATGATGGTGTTCTGGGGATCTCTATGCAGGCATCAGTCATGCACATAGCCCCAGAACAGCGGGCTTTTGATCTCTGCTGGGGCCTCCTGGTGATGCTGCAGTCTAAATAGCAATGTGGGAATTTCTCTCTGAAGCCTCAGATTTTTAGGAACCCTGCATGAGGCTTACCGTCAAACACGAATGAAAAACCAAAGCTTAGCAGAAGAGCACAGGGGAAAGGATGACTTATCAGTTTAGTACATTCAGGGAGAACATATCCTTTGGGGACATGTCAGACCCAGTCTGAATATAAATCAGAAAGCATTTGCATAGAAGCTGGAGCTACAGAAAGCCAAGTTAAAGTGCAACAGGGTCACTGCTGAGGCTCTAGTGACTGGGCAGAGGGAAGTCACCAGTAAAGCAGGAAAGGGAAAGGCAGAGAGGAAATAACCCTAAGTGGGGAGGAACAGGTGCAATATTTCTGTACTGGTGACTTTTTAGCTCTTCCTGTAAGAAAAAGGTATTGTTGCCGTAGGGTTTTCATAAATTTGTAGATTTTTATACTTCTAGGTAGTTTCTCACATATAGCATAGCTTGTAACCTCTAACC
>JAWWMP010000001.1:38509995-38529497 GCA_035047865.1 Dendrocincla tyrannina | reverse complement strand
TATACTCCTTTATATTCTGTACCCCAAAACCCTATAAGTAAAAGAACTCTTCTCTGCTTTATCCATATAAAGTTGTCTTGGAAAGTTTTTTTTTCCCTTTCCTTACGGCAACAGTATTAAGAGACCTAAATGGGTTTCACAAAAGCAGAAGCCCTTTGATGAAATGGTCAGAAAGACCTTTTTCTGAACATCTTCCTGATATTGTTTTTGCTTATCCCAATCAAGGCAAACCATCAGGATGAAATAAATACTGATCCAATGATAAAATTGTCCAGCCTTCAGCTAAGACAGGCTTATGATCTGTGTTTTTCTGAAGATGGAAGAAAGATGATCTTGTTTGCAGGCAGATACAGACTGGAATTTGATCCTTCAGGCTACTTCATGTGCTAGCATGTAGCTCTCAAAAGTGTCAAAAGGAGATAGTAACTAAAAGATGATACAAGTGTAGGTTCTGTTGAACCTGGTGATATTTAGACCAGGTAGCTCTTCTTACGACATAGATTATCTTACCCAACCCTGCTCAAAGCATATCCAGTTTCAGAGTTACACTGGGTTTTTCAGGTATCTGTCCACCTGGGTTTTAACCACCTCTGAGACTGGACTCTTCAAATCCCCTCTGGGCACCATTCCAGTTTCTGACTTTCCTCACTATTAAATGACTTCCTTGTGTATAGTCACATTTCCTGTCTTGTAGTTGTGCTTATTGCCTCTCATCACCAAACACCTCTCATTAAACTTTTACAGAAAGCTGTTAGGTACCCCCAAAGCCAGCCCTGCTCCAAGCTGACCAAACGCAGATTGCCCAGACTCTCCTTAGAGGGCAAGTACTTCAGTCTAATCTTGGGGACCTCCTCTGAACTCCCTCAAGATCATCAATATCTTTTCCTGCACTTTAGATCCAAGACTGGGCACAGCTCTGAGCTCAGAAGTGCCAAAAGCAGTGGGAATCATGTGCCTTGACTTGCTAATTCTAGGTCTTGTCAGCTTGAGGAGGAGGACCATGACTAAGTTTTACAAACTCTGAAAGGCAGTGGATAAGTTGAAAGCAGAACAGTTGTTTATTAAATCCTGCAATGCAAGAGGCATTTGCTGAAACTAGTTTTAAAAACATCAGTTTAAAACAGTCAAAAGAAAGCATTTCTACACACAACAGGTAGTGAATTTGTAAAGTTTAACTGCCACAGGAGTCTGAGGAGGCAACACCAGCAGGATCACAAAGTGATCAGATAAATTCATGAACAGAAGATGCTAAATGTGCTGTGCCAGGATGTACATGCTGCTGCTATTCCAGCTGCAATACTCGTAGATGCTGGGAAACACAAAGAGATCAGGGATAGCAGTGGGCTATTCATGCCATCCCTGAATGGCTTCTCCTCTGGTCACTGGCAGAGGAAGATGGACTTCTGGTCACTTCTTGTTCTCTTTTTCATCTGAGTGGGAGACTACTGAGTTGACACTAATTAAATAAGAGACACAGGGACAGTAACTGAGTTCTCTTACATGAGAGATTGATCTTGCCATGCTGAGAATCATCAGAAGTTACAAACAACCATGTCCAAAATTGCTCACCCATAGAAGTTAGACCAGAAAACCATAAGGTCCAGTTCAGGAGACGATTTACTGCTAATGATTTCCATGGGCTGCAGGAGTCTGACAGCCCTGCAGGATATGGTCCTAGAGGCAGGGATGATAAATCAAGTATATCTAATTGTCCATCATCTCCAAAAAATAAATAGAAATCACTAGCATAAAAATTGAAAACTAACTGAAAGAAATAAAGATATTAAGCAATGAGAAACATATTTAATGTGCAAACCTGAAGGGGTTTAACGCAGAAAGTTTTGATACATATTTTTTCTTAGGTATGGTTTTTTTTTTCTGTTGACAAACAATTCTAAAACCTTTCTTTAATCAAAATCATTAAAATGTGGGTCATGGTATTTACAAATTGCAATCCTATCTGTGGATTTAAAAAGCTGAAATTAAAAATATCCATTAAAAAAACCCTCAACAAATGTGTTCTGTTACCTTTAAACCAGAAAAAAAAAGATTGTTTATTTTTCATTTATTTGCTACTGTTAAAGTAATTGCTCGTTCTTCGAATAGCATGGTAGTCATGAGTGTTTAACCTTCGTTTGCAAACTACAGACATTTTAGGGCTTAGGTTGTATATATAAAAACAGAGGGAATTGAAATACTAAAAAAGTCCATCAGGATATAAGAATCTGGAAGTTTCCTTTTTACTAATTATCCCTACAGAAATAAACACAAAGAACTTCTTTCTTGTGGAGGTTTAAACAAATTGCTTTCAGTGAGTAAAATCTAAGAATGCTGTGGAAGATGAAATCCTTCTCTAATAGCAATGCACAGCTCCACTTCTGTGATGTATAGCTCGGTTGAGGAGCTTTTTATAAAGGAGAATGTCAAAATATGTCAAGAAGAAGAAAAACAAACCTTCAGCACAGCATCAAGGTGAAAGAAAGTAAGTTGAAGTCTTCCTCTGAGAAAGACACTAGATAAGAAATTACAAAAATACAATATTTCTGAATCCCCTTTTCCATTAAGATAATGAAAAAAATTCAGTGGGGTTTTAGAATAACAACTGGAAGAAAACCACAATTTGTGTGTCTGGTGTAACCTAGAAGTTTGCCAGTCATAACCCTGGAAAAATTTCCAGGTTTAAGAGCTACTATTGAAACTGTGCTTTCTGGTATAGTTTAAACCAGTCCCTAAACATGAGCAGGACCATGCGTTTTTGCTAATTCAAATAGAACTGGGTACCTTCTTTTGCCTCCATTAAAAAAAAAAGAAGAGCACTCAAAACCCATCAGCAAATCAAAAATACCTTTTGTTCTCATTGAATAATAACAAAACAAACAACAAACAAACAAACTGAAGAAGAAACAACAGCTCAAAAATTCCAGGTCCTAAACAAGGTTGCTATGCTTGGAAGGATATTTAATACAACTGTATCTAGGTTTCATTCATCCCTTTCCAGGCACTATGATGAAAGTAAAGTTTATCACAGCAAGTATGTTACAAAAGTGTTGAGAAATTATTGCTTTATTCTGTAGGAAGAGACCACTGTTCTGCATTTTAGCTTGCCCCGATGGCAAAAAGGTTCATTTAAACTGCCTGTTCTAATTTGTGATGACCATCGCAGATGTGGTTTAAAGTCCATCACTCAGCCAAAGCCAGCTGAGAGCAGGCACCTGAGTAGTTACCATGAATCAGCTTGAGAAATACTACACGAGCTGCTTGCTGGATAAACATGGGAATTAGGCTGAGAATTAAAAAGAAGGTGGAATTATAACCCATAAGAGAATAAGAAAGCACCACAAAATCACAGCTCTCCAGGGCAGATGGGGTAGCCTGTCAAAGCTTTAATTCTGACAGTGCTTTGCAACCATCAATTACATGCTGTTGTGCCAAGCTTTTAGTACTGTCTTATCTATTGACTAAACACCCTCCTCCAAAAAAAAAAATGAACCATCACTTTGAGAAATTTCCCTAGTTATAGCTGTGTCAGCCTGTTTAAGCTGACCTTTAGAGGATTCACATGAGAATAAAGGACATATTATTCAGTGTGCATTTTTGTGAACCGAGAGCTGCCAATCTTAGACAAAAACACAATATTTCCTCCTGAAAGAATCTCTGAGGATTTTCAATAAATCACGCTCTTGAGTAGTTTATAATCTGACATCAGAAAACAGCTGGGGGAAAATTAATCCCTGAGGTAAATTCATTTTTGTACAATAGGGTAAAATTTGGCCCATGAGTATGTTTCTACCTCACAGAGTAGAGCATGAGTGGAGGGGTGGGGATATGCATGTAGGGGTGGAGAGAGTAATTCAGTAAAAGGAAGGGAAGCTCGTGGGGCTTGGTTTTTTGGTGGTGTTTTTTCTTTATGGAGACAGTGAATCCGTTGTGTACGTAGGCCAAACAGTCTTAAAATACGGGTTGTTATAACAATGTCTGTGATATCAAAACAGTGTTAGTATGCCTTTTATTCTGTGATTTCAAAGTAATTTGCAAAGCTTAATGACCCAAGTCATAATAGCTGGCTGCATGGGGAAAATTAACACTATGTATTCCCACATTGCATAAAGGCAGTTCATGAATACTCTCTGTGCTCTTGGGAGGAGAATTTGGGGTTCTGGGTTCCCACTACAACACTCAAATAGAGCATGATAGGAGATAAAAGGAAAAAAAATAAAAAGAAAAAAGAGATGACCATATCAAGTATGTTTTTTTAC
The DNA here is from genome assembly GCA_035047865.1 of Dendrocincla tyrannina. Classification (NCBI taxonomy): domain Eukaryota; kingdom Metazoa; phylum Chordata; class Aves; order Passeriformes; family Dendrocolaptidae; genus Dendrocincla; species Dendrocincla tyrannina. The sequence goes on along the minus strand of JAWWMP010000001.1, from coordinate 38,525,241 downwards.
TTACTGTGGCTGGCAGCAGAGAAGTTATAAAAAACTAGTTCTTCATGCAAAGTGGCCTCCTGAAAAGCTAGTTATCTTATTGAAGGTGTAAGGAACCTCTTGACCCATGAGATTTTGCTTATCTATCTGTAGAAAAAAAAAATCTCTTTGGACTGATTTTGACTAATGTAAGGGAGCCACATGGGTCTTGGAATGATGACAAGAGCATAATATGAAGTGATCAAGGAACACTCAAGCATTACATCCTGGGTAAGCACCAAGTTGATTTGGATTTCATAGTAAAGGGAAGGCAAATGGGCAGAAGGAGAAGGAAACAGGGAAGATAAGGTTTTCCTTGGGCTGATTCCAGACCTGATGAGGTTTTCCAGCCCTGATTTCCTCTGTCACTTGTCAAACTACAATAAGCAAATTTTTTTAAGTTACTTGTGATTTTCAGAACCTTACACTGAATGGGTGTTAACTGACACTTGACACCATTAATTTTCTAATTTTCCCTAAACTAGGGTAGGAGGAAAAAAAAAAGGGAGGGAGGCGGGCGGAATTCTGTAGAACAGGAAGAGCAAAACAAGGTAATGATAGCATTATTTCAGTATCTATAATTAAGGCATGTACAGTACACAAACCTTCTTTCAATGGTCAGAGAAACTCACTGTACATTATTATTGTAATGAGTAGTAATGGATAATGATAAGACTATGGAGTCTTCTCTCTGTACAGTGTCATTACAGGCATGAGTGCATAAATAGATTTTGACTGAGATAGTCCCTGGTAAGTCAGGACTGAATCTTTTTCTATGGCATTTGAAATAGCTTCTAAGTCTATTTTTATCTTCACCTCATCATTTAGCAATTTCTTATCTCCCATACTTTGCCCAGGGTCACATCCTCCTTCAAGCATCCACTTGCTCTGTTATAGAGTCCTTCAGGGACTGCAGGCAGTTAGATTTCTGGACCTCCAGAATCTGAAAGGGCACAGCTGCCTGACCATGGTCTGCACCACAGGCTGCAGGGTAATCTCTACTCCAGCATCTGGAGTACGTTCTCCCTCTCCTTCTGCAGTTACCTTAGCATCTGCAGGGCTGTTGCCCTCACATATTCTTGTTCTTTCTTTGACTGCATTTGCACAGGTGTTTTTGTTTTCCTCATTTTAAGTCTGTTAACCCAGAGGTGCTACCACTGTTGCTGATACACTTGGCCAGCGACAGGTCCATCTCCCAGAGCATTGCCTCAGTCAGACATGGGGAATTTTCCAGCAGCTTCTCACAGAAGTCACCCCTGCAGCTCCATCTCTACCTAAATCCTGCTACTCAAACCTAATACAGTGTCAGAACCTGTGTCAAGGCCTGTCAAATGTATCAGTAAAAGATAGAAAGGAACAAGGAGAATTCGGTCTGACTTCATGCTTCAGTTTCACCTGTGACCTATTTACTAATAGGAAAATATGCGCCATTAATAAAGAAGACAATGTTCTGGAAAAGTTTTATGTCATTAAAAACACAGTACAGAAAATGCGGCTTGATCTCAGTTGCAGATTTGAGGTGACTAATATTTCCTGAAATCAGTGCTTTTGGAAGAGGTGTATCTGGATAGAGTTTGAGTCTCAGGATAGAAGTCAAAGTGAACATGAGAGGCTGGTTGCAATCACAGAGTGACAAAGCTGGAGGAAAGCAGAAAAACTTCTTTGCTTCCTGGAAATGTAACATGTGAGCTAGATTCTTTGCCATGTGGTATGTTGGCTGCCTTGTCCAGAGGTATCCTCATGTGTAGACATCTATGAAACACAGAAAGTAGACTCATACCTTTCAGCTAGTGGAAGGTTCCTTCCACATTAACATCTGCTATCTTAAAGAAACAGACTGAGGATTCATCAGCAGAGGGAAAAAGTGAGATAAACTGGACCACACAAAGCACAGAAGTCCTGAGGTGGAACTCCGGTGCTTGAATCAAAGCAGTCCATGTATACAGCACAGAGATACCCATACACGAGATCTCTTGCCTACCTTGTTGTTTGGGTAAGAGAGTAATGTTCTCCTCTTCATGTGAATAGGGAATAACACAAAACACAGCCTGAAAGCCAGAGATGTGCTAGGTTTGGCAGACTTTCAGTAAACATAACTGAGGAAAAACAAAGTGAGGACTTGAGAGCAAGGAAGAGTATAAAAACCCCAAAAAACTCAGAAAATCTACTAGTGCACTGATGCTATTCAAGCACAATTCAGCTCATCTCCCAGCTTTAGGTCCGCTTTGAAGGAGGAAGTTTGAGGCTGTAATAGTTTCTACTCCTAATGATACATTCACTTAAATACAAAGGTTTCATCAGCAGAATCACATCTCTGAACGTGATGAGTCAGCTGAAAGTTGCGATTCAACTTCTACTGCTATTTCAAATGTAATTCAAACACAGTCAGATGATTCGTAAAAGAAGAAAGAGACATTGATGAGCTGATGATTAGATTTCTTGGGATATCTCTGCATTCAAAAGAAGTAGACTTTCTGAAAATTTAGGGCACAATTCATCTAACCAAATGTAGAAGTCAGTAATGCATTTAGATCTAACCCAGTCATCCAGACTTCCTTTATAGTCAGAAAAAAGAAATAAGCTTCCTTAGGTCACTACCATCTCACCTGAAACAGATATTTAAAGCAGATGGTCAAACACTGACAATATCTTCTGGAATGAGTTCATCATTAGTGACTAAATTTTACACAGCACCAATCTTGCTCTTTCTCACCAAATACCTAAAAGAAGTGAATGGTAATTGAGCTTTTGAGGTTTTCTGGTCACTGACGCAGAGGATTACCAACTGTTGTGCTCTGAAACAGTGTCCCTTGCCTAGACTGTTCTGCCCATAGCCGGTCTCTCATGAACAGCTCCCAGGGTGGGTCAGAGGGATCATTTCTATGGGGGGACAGTAAAGTGTGTTGGTCCCACAAAATGCACTATGTTGAACACCATCTACAGCTACATAATTTACTAGTTAATTATTTGTTTGAACACCAGCCCAGATAACTAACCTAATGATATGTTGGGGACTGTTTTCGTGTCAAGGGGATTTAGTTTCCCTAGAAAGCTTTTCTCGAAACCCACCAAAATGTATTGCTCCCTGGGGCAACTCTGGGATGGGAGTGAGAAAAAGCTTGCAGCTTTTATAAATAGAGACATAGAGACAAGGTATTAAAAAAATTAAAAGTTTGTCCATTTCAACCCTGAATTAAAAAAATAAGTGCTAATGTCAGTAGGGATTGCAATACCATATACAAACACTGTGCAGAATTGAGAGCGGTGGCTACAATTGTTATTCATTCCAATCAGAGACCTGGCAATGTTTGTCAGGCACAGTATAATCTGACAAGTACAAATAGGACTTATTCTTTTGATTTACCTTTATCAAAATATAAGAAAATCATTCCTTTTACCCCTCATTTCCCTATCCTCCCTTGATCTTCCTATCACCTCGACCACATCATCCTAAAGCCATTAAGTTTTATCTAATGCAGCACAGTATCTAGATGGAATTAGGATCACTGAGTGCATGGAACTGACTTGGTAAGCAATGTATTTTTCAAAATGTCATTTCCCTTTTTTTATGGGTGAGGAGAAAGGAAGTAATGGGGTCTTTCTTGTGTCTTTTCTCTTGCTCTCTAGATAAGCATATCCATTCTTTTTATAACATCTGCTTACATGATTTCTACATGCTTTTGCATATAATATTCTAACAGACATCCTTAATTAAAATAAAGGAGAATGGACATATTCCTTGAAAATTTGTGGAATAATTCTAAAAGGATTGTTTGGAACCGTGCTTAACATCATATTGCCTGCAAAAGTCAACTGATTATTTCTGAGTGATGTATGCTATGCTGTTACTCTAATTGCCAGCAGTGGCACTGCTCAGCCATAAAGAAGTTCACTGCATCAACAAAATTTAATTGGGGCATCTCAATATACTGGCATTTTCTTGCAGAGCTAGTTAAAATGAATACAGAAACTGCTATGCACAAGGATTGAAGAGTATATTCTTCACTTTAACCAGAGAAATTCACAGAAAAACTCATTTTACAGCAGCATGCTGTGATTCCGCTTCCTGTTCTTTACTCCAACAATCATTAACTGAACAAACACACACACAAAAAAGGCTCATTTACTTTATTACATGACATTTTGGGACTATTTAACTGACCAGGCCATGGACTTTACTTGCATGGAAATATTTTAGGCAAGAAAAGAAAGGAACAACAAATAAAAGGGTGAAAAAAAGTGTAGCCATTTTGTCCAATTCGATTTCATTATGTATCAGAATTAATGAGTCTGGTATTGTTAATGACATCTGTATTAACATTCTGTTAGATACCTAATGTGCAGAAATATTTTTAACAAAAAAAATTAATAAAAGAAGAGTGTGATTTGATATTAAAGCACAAAACCCCAGCAATACAAAGCACTAAACTTGTTCTCTTTTTATTGCTTCCATCCTCCCTAGGAGGCAGATTCATTAAGATAAGGGAAAAGTCTAAAATATCCATTGACCAACAAGTAAAAATGTAAACAGTGATATTAAAGAAGGAGAAGACTTAATTCTTTCTCTGTGAGACTTTGGGAGCAAATAAGTTCACCACAGCTTAAATGAGTAATAGGGCAGGTTTCAGAAGTGACGTATGAAAGCATTCGTTGTAATGCTGAACTTTACCTTCTCTCATTAAGTTGATTCATTGAACATGTAACAAGGGAATAACTGGCAAGTGCTGACTGCTGTGCAAGCCTCCACACTGTACACATCCATCATCCAAAACTTTGAAGCAAGCATACCCACCTAGCCTTATACCTTTCAGAGTTCATCACTCTTTCCTCCCACCATCATGTTAAAATTCTTCCTTTTTTGACATTGCAGTTTAGGAAAGCCACTGTGTCCTACTAGAACTATTTCCAGCAGAGACTTTTTAAAATAAAGCAAGAGAGAAATAATAGAATCATGGAATGGTTTGAGTTAGAATGAACCTTTAAAAGATCAGTTAGTCCAATGCCCCTGCAATGTACAGGCCCACTTTCCACTAGATTGGATTGCTTGAAGTATCATCCAGCCTGGCCTTGAATTTAATGATGGAGAATCCACAACTTCTGTGGGCAACCTGTTCCAGTGTCTCACCACCTTCATTATAAAAAATTTCTTCTGTATGTCAAATCGAAATCTACCCTTTTTTAGATCAAAAACATTATCACTTGTACTGTTGCTATATGCCCTGGTAAAAAGTCTCAATCTGTCTTTCTTAAAGGCCACTTTAGGGCCCTTCTCCAGGTTGTACAACCTTAATTCCCTAGGCCAGTCATCATAGCAGAGGTGTTCCATACCTCTGAGCATCTTTGTGGCCCTCCTCTGGACCTGCACAAACAGGTCTGTATCTTTCCTATACTGGGTCTCGGAGCTGGTGAGGTCTGGAGTAAAAGGGTAGAATCACCTTCTTCAATCTGATGGCCACACTTCTTCAGCTGCAACACAGGATATGGTTGTTTTTCTAGACTGTCAGTGCACATTGCTGGCTCATATCCAACTTGTCATCCTTCAGTATCCCCAACCTCTTCTTCCTAGGGCTGTTCTCAATTCGTTCATCAGCTAGTCTTTACTGATACTGGAGATTCTGATGACACATGTGCAAGGTCCTACATCTGAGTCAACAAAATTACCTGTATCATTACAGACTGAGTGACGAATGGATTGAAAGCAGATCCTTGAAGGGACAGACCCATATATCATCATATACAATGGAAGTACTCTTCTGGGCTTCTAGACTCTCAAGCTCTTAGAAAGATCATCCTTATCTAGAAGTTGTCCCAAATGGACTGCAAATCAGGCCCTAAATCTGCTTAATACAACTATTTCTCAGAAGACTTATGTCAGAAATGGATACATGCCACTGATTAATCAAAAATATAGGTGATGTCTTTTTGCTTGAGTGGGATGCATTGAGTGTCAGGGGACTATTGATTGTTCTGATTAATACACTGCACTGTCATGGCAACTCAAATTGGAAAGCCCCTGTTCTGCCCTGATTTTGCAGGCATAATTCCCCTCTGAAATCAGTGTCTCAGAGAAAAAAAGAGAATCGATGCTCCCAAGCATTAGTGAAAGTCAGAGTGTAAGACACAGAGGGCAAATCATTGGCCAGTGTAAATCACGGTCACTCTCTTAACTCAGTGGATCTATTGCACTTTAGTCAGGGATTTGACCCTGAAAGCAATCTGTACTTTTCCTTCATATCTATTATTTCCTTACATGATTTTAATTGTTATGTGGGTTTATGATCAGTGCTATTCAAAATGGATTACAGTCAGTTTTCTATTAATTTCAAAGTTTCACAAATATTTTGAGAATGAATTTTTATATTTTCTATGCCTCTAAGTTAATCTTTCTATGATTTCTTGGTTTACATTCCCTACCTTTCGCCACTCAAAGAATATCTCTGACCTAGAAAGTTGCTGTGAACCTAAAGGAATGTGTGAGTACTATAATTTCATAATGAAATGTGGAGGATGTTCAGCATCCTGAAGATATGCACTTCATTTGTTTATTCCTATTGGATTTCTTTTACTTCTTTTTTTTTTTTTTGCATTTACTTCCTTTAAAAAATAAACGAAACCCCAAAACATACACTTTATGTCCTAAGAAATTAAATATTCACCTGAATTCTGCTATCCAATTCTCTACAAAAAGTCATGCTTTTTTCTCTTTGTGTCATGGTTTAACCCTAGACAGCAACTAAGTGCCACAGCTGCTCATTCTCTTCACCATCACAGTGGGATGGGGGAAACAATCAGAAAACAATAAACCTCACATATTGAGAAAAGAACAGTTTAATGATTTAATAATTATACTAATGATAACCACAAGAAAAAGAGAAAGAGGACTAAAGCCCAAGAGACACAAGTGATGCACAATAGAACTGTTCACCACTGTCTGACCTATGTCCAGCCCATCTCCTAAGCAGTGAGCAGCTCCTCCCAGCCAACTACCCCCAGTTTATACACTAAGCATGACACTCTGTGGTATAGAACATCCTCTGGCCAGCTCAGGTCAGCTGTCCTGGCTGTGTTCCCTCCCAGCTTCTTGTGCACCTGCTCACTGGCAGAGCATAAGATACTGAAAAGTCCTTAAGGTAAGCACTGCTGAGAAACAACATCAGTGTATTATCAATATTTTTCTCATACTGAGTCCAAAACTTAACACTGTGACAGCTGCAAGGGAAGAAAATTAACTCTGTTCCAGCCAAAACCAGGACACTTTGACATCTCAGATGAAAGTATTCTTTAATATCATCAAGGATAAAAGAGTCTCTCAGAAGGAAAATATTGCTCCTAAATAAATAGACTTTAGTAATTTGTTTTGGTTTGGTTTTCTAAGTATGAATTTACTAATATATCCTAGACCTGAACTTATACTGTAAGCATAAAGAAAAAAAAAATTGTTTGAAATGTTGATTCCAACTTTGCAGCCTCAGAAAACTGAAATAGTTCAGAAAAAAAACTTAATCACCAATTGAGCTGACTTTTGATAATTAGAGATTCACCTCTGGAGTAAGATAACTTTTTAAATGATTCTAGTGCTGCATGAAGATTAGAGGAAGCCTCCGTTAAATATTTACCAGAAACAAATACAAATTCTGCCAGTGCAATTTTGAAAGGATTCTGAAAATCTCAGTTACTCATCTGCTACAAAAAGACAGCCTATGGTCACAAGTAATGCCTATAGGGGCTTTTGGAAATCCCAACAAAAACTCCTCTAGCTTCGTTATCCATTACCCCTGTATAAGGAATAGCACAGAGAGTGAAATACAAATAGATGTGTACAAATAGATGTGGATGGATGAGAGTCTAATTTAATAAGTACTCAATATAACTGCCCACAGTCTGATGCATTGCTGCATAATGTGCTATTGATTTGAGGAAAAAAGATCATATGGTAGCTGGAAGAAAATGCCTGGCACTCTTCCTCCCAAGATTTATTGGTTTTGATAAAGAGTAAATATATTTTTTGAATTAAAATCTAGCAAGACTCTTTCTAACCATCTTAATTTTGTCAACTCCACGGAGAAGATCCCCTAATAGCTTCATGACCACTGCACATGCAGATAAAAAATCTGCATGTACTTGATCAGATAATGAAGTCTCCCATGAAATGCAAGTAGCTCTAGCACGTAGGAGAGGCTGACAGAGGATCCCTTCATCCACTAATTTTCCCATGGTACAAATTCTCTGATTTTCAATAAGCAGCATAGATGGTTTTGAGCTTCCCTTTGTGTAAATATTAAATTTCATGTTAAACAAGACATTAATTATCTGTGTAGGCCAGGTAAGAGGTACTTTTGGGCTGAGTATTCCTCAAAGGAAAATGAGCTCTGTCTCAGGACTTGTAGCTGGTGGTTATGACTGACACTTTTCATCAGTTCTCCTTTCCAAGGTCTGTCAGGACCAAAAAATCTCATTTATGGCAGTGAGGGGTAACTCATATTTTAGAGAGTTATTAAGTGTGGCAAAACCCTTCATCTTCACTGTCCTATTTGAGTTTCCTCTTTATCTACACTGAAGGTCATGACAGGTAACTTCTTGATTCATAATATAGCTGAATATGGCATTACTTTCAGCTCTTTGGCCAATCTTGCAATAAGCTGGCTAATTCACTGTTCTCCCTAATTCACTGTTTTCCCTAAGAAAGCTTCCCCTTGGGATGGGCCCATCAAATAGAAGACTTTACCATTCTTTATTATCTTACCTTTAAGTTGCTGCCACCTCTTAGCTGATCTTCCTTTCATCTGAGTAACACAGGTTTAGCTCCTTGGATTCAAAAGATACTGAACTAATGATTTTTTTTCTGCCACAGCATTTGAATTGAAACATTTAGAAGCCTATGTTACTGCATTAGCAGATTTCCATTACATGCACTAACTGGATTAGAATAGGTGAAAAGTGGAAAAAGGGATGAGATTTATCCTCCATCCCCGTGACATTCCAGACACCCATATACAACCAACATAGAGCTATATCCTGAAAGGCGTAGCTCTAATGATTGTATTAAAATTATACTTACAATACTTAGGGAAGTGTGCCCACTGCTGGGAAAGTACAAAGATGCTTCAACTCTTATGCAATGCTTTTCTTTGGAACACATCTTTTCTTTTATATGCTTATATATCTATGTAAATAGACAAATATATAGATAGATTTAGATGTAGACTGATCTATGTATGTGTATGTTTCAGAACAGTCTGAGACCCAGATTTCAGAAAGCTCAATGTCTTTATAAAATATCTTCAGTAGTAACTCACTGAAACTGGAAAGCCTGAAATTTATAAGAGGGTACTTAAACACTTAGTAAAGTGATCTGAGAGCCACTAGCAACTATTCTAGAAAGCTCATGGAGAACAAATTAAATGCAAAAGAAAAAAGGGGGAAAATGGCTCTTTAAAAAGGGAGAGCATATGATAGTCACAGCTCAACAGCTTAAGTCAAATTCCTAGAAAAACACTGTAAAAATAAAAAATCTGTAAGCATCAAGAGGCTAGTAAAGTAAGCAGCAGATAAGCAAAGCAATACCCGGTTTTTTCCTACATACAAGGCTCTTGTCCTGCCCCCTGCCCCCTTCCTGTTCTCCAGTGTCTTTCAAAACAAAACATACATTACTGGTACTTCTTTAAAATCCACTCAAACACTGGTTGAAACACAGTTTTCCCACTATTTGTACTGCTTTTTGAGAGGCAACATGAAGTCAATTAGTTGCTGCCACTGTCTCTAATACAACACTTACAATTTCAGACATTGTGTCAAGTTTAGTTCCATTCAGGTACCAAATTATTCAGTTATTTTTATTGTTTAAAATATGTGCATTTTGAATCTATCTTCTACTCAGTAGCATCCTCATGAAACCCTCCAGGAATTATTCAATGTAACTTTTACTAGGCACCAAATTAGGAGGTCTAAGAATCATTTTTAACCTATATGTAACAATTATTTTATAAGTATGGTGTTTTCCAGATGATGCATGCTTTGACAGTTCTAACTGCATAATGGTTTGAGCAGACTGAGAGTGATTTCTAATTTTATATAAATGAAAATCAATATATATTCCTCTGGATTTAATGTGTAAAATGGTTATAATTCTCGTAGTGTTTTGTCAGTTAGTGCTCTGGGTCAGTCTGAATGAATTCCTAAGGTAAGACAAGCACTGGAAAGCTTGCTGGGGAAACGGATTTCATTTCATCTGCAGCATTGTCTCAGGTAGAATTGTCCTCATCAGTGTGATTAGGCCAGTGAAAGTTGTGTTTATTTACTTTGTATATGACATGTATGACAGTCCAGTATCAGTAGCAACAGCTAAGGTCAGGACACAGGTATCTTTCTGTCCCGTGCTCTGTCAAGAGACTCTGATGCTGAAGTGTGGTGGTTTTGGGTGATGGGTGCTGGTGTGGTTCTCAGCAGCACCAAATCTATTGTGTCCAGTTGCCAAAGGTTCTGCAGTCCAAGAGGACATGTACAGGCACATTATTCACACCTTTACCTCTGGACCATAGTGAAGATGTTTCATGTGGTAGACCTGGATAGTCTTTTACTGCCTCTTTAGATGACAGCAATATCTCTGACTAGACCACCCCACTGAGTCATTTAAACGTTCCTTTAATAAAATCTGAGGTTTAATGTTACAGTGTACATGCTGCTGCTCCAGACACAATTACCAGTTAACCAGATTAATCAGAGCTGTAATATAATTTTAAGTAATTGACTGCTGAAAACAGGATCAACCCAAGATGCGGTGGGACTCATCTGCTGAAAGTGTTCCACAAGGACAGGCAGAAAAACTGAGCTTCAAGAGATTTTTGTCTCTTGTTATTTCATTTGTATCTTTCTGTGGCCTCTGTCTCCAATGGTTTGAACCCTTCTGGAGCTGTCTCTGGCTTGCCATAATGCTACTGCTTACCTCCATCTTCCTGAAGCTATAGCTTTGGTGCAGAAGAGTTATAATAGTCAGGGTGTAAGAATTGTAGGTTGCACGGTTACCTTATACGGAAAAAAATAAAAAAGGCAAAACATAATTTTTAAGAAGTAGACAAGGTCTGAGTCTCAGAATCCCATTATCACTCTGAAGCTGTTACCTATATTTCTCTGTATCTCATACAAAGTCATCTTAAGTATTCTGCCTCACCTAGGTAATATCTGAGCTGCTGGAACAAGACTTCTTTTTCATCAGACATGTACCTCATTTAAAACACCTTGTTTCCTCCCAGGTTCAGCTCAGTACACATGACACATTTTGTACATCCATTTCATCTGTTCTTGGAGTTCTTCACTCCAGCTGCTTCTTGGACTGACATGAATGTGCTAAGCACATTTGCACAGATCTAGCAATACAGACAAACAACTAATTATGCATCTCAATAATTTTTAGTTAGGTATTTGCATTCTTTTTTTTTACAAAAATATCTGCATTTGCTTGTTTACACAGCAGAGAAGTGCTCATCACTCTCTTGTGGTAAAAAAAGCATTGTATTATGCCAAACCACTTGAAATAACAAATAAAACACTGATGATAAATCCTTGCTCCTTGAAATTACCTTCTATGTTATTATTTTGCAAATAACTTACCAAACCTGGTGTTGTAGCTGTAACGTCTAGGTCAGGTTAAATGCAGTTGTCCTCATTGTCCAAAGATTAATTCTTTAGTTCCCCATATTGGGAAACAGATTTCAAAAGCCCTGGAGACAGACCTGAAATGATTTTGCTGAGATATCTTTCACCTCTAGTCTAAAAAGGAAGGAGAAACTGAAAGAAAATAGATTCACTAATTCTTTAACGGAAGAGTGTGGTTATTCATCAGAGGGGAAAACATATGAAATTTATTTTAGGGTCAAACTATTTTATGGACCTAGAGGAATACTGAGAAGTGAAATCCCTGACATTCTTAACAGATAGCAGACTATGAAAATCATATTATACACCCATTTGTTATCTTTAATTGAGAATCTGTTTTACCAATGATAGTGATGAGCAGAAGCAGAACTCAACAATATGATGACATGCCAGTCCCTCTGCTGACACAATTAAATGTTTTGGAACACAAAAATATCATGTGTAAACAGGAAAGTCTCAGCGTTAAGGAATGATTTATATTGTATCTTGAGTTTGGATGACTTTATCTGCAAAAAATATTTTCCTTATGACCCAGAATGCCTTGACTATTTGAATATTCTTTTTTCTGTCAATTTGGACATGAGCTGAGAAGTGCAGCTGTGCTTGTTCTGGCTCTTTGTTCTGTGTGAAGTCTTCTCTTGCTTACTTGCACGTTTCATTTTTTATGTATGAGGAAAAGCCAGAACATAAATACTGCACTGACAGTTGAAAGTTATGTCAACATTTTTATATATTTTCTATGATACCATGAATATGCATATGTTTTAGTAAATGCATGTAGTATCTCTCCTAAGCTTTAGGAGACAGTTACAACAGTTACAAGTCAGAATACAAATACACATTAAAAAAAAAAAATTAAAAAATAACTACTCTTGTGGGTCATACATTCATACTAACCATTCTGAGAGAATCATAAAAATAACTCTTCTCAATACTTTTAGGGTAAAACCAGATCCCTAAATTTAAATTGAAACAAGAGATTCCAAATATTTCCTTCAGTACGTCTATTATAGTACTAATAAATAAAATGCCACAGTTCTGACCTGAAAAATCTCCTAGAAGAGCTCAAAAGGATTTTCAGGGTCATATCACACCTACTTAGATTTTTCTAAATCTCATCAGTGGGTCCCTAGTTAGGAATTATGCCAGAAGGTTAGGACTTCCATAGCTTTAAAAAGAGCAAGAAATTACCCAGAAGCATACACTGAAACAAGACCAAATATGGATACATATTCCACATCCCTGACCAAGTAGATGTCTTGTTTTCTTTCTCTTTCCTTCTTGGCTCCTCTCCATGGAATTGCCAAAATTGCCTTTTGGCAAAAATCAGACACACTAGGATGATCTCTATCTTAATTTCTGATATAGAAAAATGTGCTCAGTGGTTGCATCACCTCTGGAAAGTGTGTTTGGTACCAAGGTTGCAAAACACCCTGCAAGGAAGACCATGAAATTACCTCAGATTGCTAAAATAGCCTCTATTTTTAAAAATAAAACTTGAAAATGTTGGTGTTCCCTATATTCCAATCTATGACAATTAGCCTAGACACGGGGTGTATTTCCAGTTGTAAGATAATGTAACATTCATTCAAAGAGGTGTCAAAAACAATCATAAGCTAATGAGATTTTACAAGAACCACCTGCTGGTTGCTTTCAATTAGACAAAATGCTCTGGTTGGAAGTGAGTTTCTTTATTTGCAAAAGAGTTACACAACAGAAAGTGATAACAAGAAAAGAAATGAGGAACTAATTGAACAGACAGAGCTTCCCAGCTCTACTTCCCTCCCCCTCATTCCTCTCGGTAGAGGGGATAAAATCCACCAAATAAACAAAAACATTGATGGCAACACTGGGTGTCCAAAGACACTGATATAAAACACAGAGTAAGCTACATGCATAACTGATATGTCAGTTCACTTGCACCCCTAGACAACTTTTAAAACAAATTGCGTTGAGTCAGATGAAGCATTTTCTTCAAGACGAAATATTTTCTTTTACATTTTGGTTGTCATTTTTAGAAGAAAAATAGAAATATATTCTATAAAAAAGGCAAAAAGCTATTTTGAATAATGTAGCTATTGTGTTTAAATTTTTTTTAATGAATTCAGATTTCAGAATATCTCTTGTGGGGAAGGATGCAATCGAGAAAAACAGTTTGAGAAACCCTGATATAATATCTAGATACACTTTTTATATATTTGTTTACTCAAGAAACCTTGGGTCAAGACATATTCTGCTGTCTCACTGATATCTGGGCTTTCTAGTATAAGATCAGAAATTACTGTGGGCATGTCTACATTTAGAGGAAGACTGATGTAAATCAGAAGGCAAAACATCCAATACAGCCCCCACACTGGAGGAAGTGTACAGGGCAGAAGCATAACAGACTGTTTCTCTGTCATGCTTTTTTTATAGACCTTTTATACTTGCAAATTCCAGGAAAAAAAGTGAAACACCACAGAACTAAAGGGCTTGCACTCATTACATTTCCTCCTACCTCATATCAGGGCATAATGGACATTGACAACAGAATCTGTGAGACTAAGAGGTTATTTACATGGATACAAGACTTTCAGATTGGCAAGAAACCTTCAGGTTAGATTCTTTTTTTCTCCTCACATAAATGTTTCATTTGTAGTATTACACCTTTGAATATTTTGAAGCACTGTGAGGGATTTAAAGAGCAGTGTATAGCACCATGGAAGATCTCTCCTACAAACTGCTTTGGAAGACTGTACTGTGGATGTGGTTTTCTATGGAGTCTCAGTATTTATATAGTTCTGTTTCCTCCATTAACAAAATCATTTTCAGATAATGTCAAAATGATTTGTCGAAAGATTTGAAGAAATGATTTGTAGAAGGACTTTCTACAAATTCCTCCTGACATCTAAATTCTGGTCTTTATTTTGTTCAGCATCTTTTCACTGTTGAAAAAAAATATATATTTCCCATGATCCCTGTTTTATATGAAAAAATGTTCTTTTTACAAATTAAAAAAGTAATCAGTTGTGGAGGTTTGGGTTGGCTCCCTGCCAAACCCAGCTGCTGGCCACACAGATTCCACCCCCCCACCCCCACCCCCCAAAAAAAAAGAGAAGAAAAAAAGTACCTAAAGACAACTGTAGTAAATATATATATATATGTATTCACATATATTACAATTATATACAGTCAAACACTATGAATCTACTGAACAAGAACCCCAAACAACTCCAAAAGGGAAAAGGGGGGAAGGGGACAAAAATGGGTAAAACCAAACAAAACAGATACACACACTCATAAACTCAGGGAAAAGCTCAAAAAGTAACTAATACAATAAATTCTGACTGAAACTAAGAAGAGAAGCAGGTCCTTCCCCTCCATGCAGCTGGGACACCAGCTTCTCAGATAGGCTTCAGCTCATACAGATAAGAGCTAAGTCGACACAGAGACCTGCTGTCCTCCCCAGCAGAAGAAAGAAAGAGAAGAGACAAATCTTTCTCCTTGGTCTTATATACTGCTGATTACGTGAAGGAATGGTGTGGAATACTTCCTTAGTTATGACCTTGTTACCAGGGAAGACCTAGACCAAAACCA
>JAWWMP010000001.1:38499257-38509895 GCA_035047865.1 Dendrocincla tyrannina | reverse complement strand
CTTAGTTATGACCTTGTTACCAGGGAAGACCTAGACCAAAACCAAGAAAACTAAACCACCACATCAGTAGATGCCACCCAGTTCCACAGAGGCAGATTCCTTTCAGAAGAAGATAGAAAACAGAAGGTAAACACCTTCCCTACTGTCTGACATTTGGAATGGGAAAGAAAAAAACAAGATGTAAGAAAAGAGCAAATCCCATAAGAATGAAAGACCCACCTTTCAAGAAATAAAGGAAAGGAAACCAAACTAAACTGAAACAAATAGTGCACCTTTGACTACCTAGGTGTTTGTGATGAATTATCTCAGCTGAAGGAAGGAAGCTTTTAAGGGCCTCTCCCACCAAAAGCCAAAGAACCTTGGAGGGAGAAGAAGCCTTATCCCTCCGAGAAGTGGAAAAGTGCTTACTAAAGGATTCTTACTTCAGTAAACAGAAAAAAGATCAGATCCATTGGTGATTGATGGAAGCTGAGTGCACTGTCACTCTTCTTGAAGTTTCAACATCTGTATACCCTAAAGATATTATTCAAAAAGATGAATTTGGAACCTGAGTAACAGGCAGAATGCAATTTAAGAATCTACTGTGGCATAAAAAACACGCCCTCACTCTTTAGAGGGTTCATCATCCAGAACCATGGCTTTAATATACACTACTGTGGCAACTAGTCCTTGCCTGCAGAGTCTGACAGGGATGAGAGAGAGAGATAATGTATCATTTAGAGGCTGAAACACTGCATGGTTTTCCAAGTTAATTCAAATAAGCCAAGCAGATCACCAAAAAAAATAAAAATACAACAAAATGTTTATGCAAAAGCGGGTTGAAAACCAGAAGGTGAATAATCTTGCTTTTTCACAATGTATCATATGCAAATTACTTTAAAAATTTAGGAAATTAAACTATAGGTGAGTTTTGGGTTTCAATACTTGAATTAAGAAAGGATTAGTTTTAAATATAAGGCAGTAGAGGTCTCATTTATCATCATTTGTGGGTCGTTAGTCAGAAAAGGTCAGATTACGTTCCAAAGGCAGAAATTTACTCATGGTCAACTAATCTCAGATCAATCCATGAAGAGGACTGGGTGCATTAAAGCTCACTTCCCTCTGCTTTTTCAGATGATCATTTTATTCTGACTCAGCTCAGCAGCATATAACTGACCTCTCCTTCCATTTTCCTTAGCATCCCAGTCTGGCAAGAAGGCTGGGTCATACGTGTTCCTTTGGCTATGACTCCCCCTTACTGGTGAGTCTCCCGTACAGCTGCAACTTTTGAAATACGCTATATATAGAACAAAAAAAGCATGCCTCGTGAACAAGTGGTCTGCTTTGATCATAGACAGTTATTTCAAAACAACCCTGTATGTTCACATTAAACATAGGTTATTCGTAAAAATAATTCCTTCCAGGAAGGCAGAAAACTGCAACTTTTCCCCCTTACCCATTTTGCTCACTCATGCCCACAATCAAATTTTAGAAAGTCAACTTAAATTTTATTCCCATTTACTCTATTGCAGAGATGCTTAATCCAAGCTACAATCTAGCTCTTAAAGAAACAAGAACCATATTTTACTTGTGACAATGCTGGTCACTGTGTGTAGCTTTTAAATCTCTTATTTAAGCTATTTCTACATGAAGTTTTCCAAATTAATCAGATCACTGGTGTGTTACCTTCCAGCACTGCCTACCAAGTAACGAGCAAGTACCATATCCAGAGCCGCTACAGAAGACTGAAAGAGAAGCATTAGTGAGACAAAAGGGCAGATGACAGGCACTAATGTGAGGGAAAGAAAAATTATCTCATGCCAGGCCCAGGAAGAGTTATAATTGAGTTGTTTCTAAATGGAAAAAGAAACCACTTGCAGAAGGGAAGCCTACTGATACTACTGTATTGACTGCCGGGAGAACTGGAACACCATTTTGCATCATAACTCCTACCATTAAGGCAGGCCTTGGTACTTTGTCTCTGGAAGACCATGAGTTCTCACAAATGGTCCCCAGGGCCACAACATCTGTCATAAGAGTCAACGCTTACCCTCTAATGTTCATTCTTGGCTACACAGACTCTCAGTGAATGAAGAACAACTTGGTGGAGGTCACTTTTCTCCACAGGCTCTAAGTGGATCTGTATCCTCTACAATTTTTTAATCCCTTGCCCGTTCATCTGTATAAACCTACTGTGTCCCTGGATACGAGTGGAAGGTCCTCACAACACACTTAGGACACCCTCTGTGAGGGACAACAGCTACCTCAAGGAGAAATAGCTTTGGGGGGAGAGTGGGAGAGAAGTTCCTCTGTCCTATTAAACTTGCAAATAACTTGAAAAACAGTCCCAGCCTACTGATCCCTGAGATCTTCTCAAACTTATTTTGTCACATATGAGCAGACCTGCAAAAGAGAGGGGAAACACTTGGTTACAACTCTATGCAGCTGTGTTGATTTAAAGAGAGAAATGAACCCAGCTCAAAAGGGATTACAAGTCAGGTACAATTTACTAACAAGACTACAATAAATACTATGATACAGAGAAAAATTGGTTTTAACCCACAGGAAATAGATTTATAACCCAGCGCCCTGGGTCACAAACAGAATGATGTTTGTTAGTCTCTGTGCTGAGCACCACGTGGTCCCTGAGTGCAACATAAAAGGTGAGGATGATCACATTCTTGTCAAGAGAGCCAGTCACGGTCCTGTTGAGGTTCTGGTTCTCCTCTGAATCTGATGAGTGGAACCAGAAGTCCCAATCTCCAAAGATTATTTATGCTCAGGTTCAGATGGGAATGCCCAGTCCCTCACTCAAGGCAGGGAGTTTCACAATGGGTGATTTAGATCTGTGAGTCATGGGGTATTTTTGGAATCTCTGATAGTCTAGGTTGTTACAGCTGCCTATTGTGCCAGTCCCTCATGGCCCATTAGCCAACATGACCCTTCAGGTTGGGTGTGAAGATGCTAATGACTCCCCTGAGGGAAGTTATCACAGCTGAGTCACTGACAGAGACAGAAACATTCCTGTGTCTCACAGGGTTCTTTAACCCCAAGCTTGTAGCCTGAGGTGTCAGGTGTGCCCTGGGCAGCTGCTGCAAACAATCCATTATTAGCTGTTCATCAGAAATTACACAGAGGGTGTGGAATACACAGTTTTGGCTATACCCATATAGTGATAAACTGGTTCCAACCCCTGTTACTAGGATGGCAGCAACTTCACCCCAAAATACTGGAGTGAACTAGAGCTCAGCCACAGCACAGTCACTGCTCCCAGATGTTCCCAGACAAGGAGACACCAGGACTAGAGAATATGTTCTTTTGTGCAACCTTGGCATAGTAGAATAACCTCAGTGCTGCCATGAGAAGCTGAGAAGAAGGGAAATTCTTTCATTCTGCCAGTGGCAGCACCTACCATCCGGCATCACATTATTATGGGTAAGCCTATTTTTCATTCTATTGATTCAAGAAGAATCTGGCCTGCTAGTCTTCAAAACCTATTCTCTGTAAGATATGGTGCTTGCCTTTGTTCACTAAATGTTATCTCTGTTGATCAGGATTCACATGGCTTTTTATTTCTTGGAAATGCAAGCTTATAAGAAGGCATGTGTCACTATTTATGGGTTTGGTGAGGGTTTTTCCTCCATATTTCTAAAGCATCCACTAGATACTAGATCTGATTCTTTCATCCCTTACATCATCTGTGTTTTGCTTTCTTCAGCCATATTGTATACTCAGAGCTGTTGGAAGATGAATGTCAATCCTCAAATCTAGGCTTGGGTGGTGTACATACAGATCAAGTCAAAAGATGCCAAACAGATATACCAAAATGAGATCACTTTTTATTTTTGTTTGTTTATTTGGACTGAATCATTGCTATAATATGGTTGCAAAAATGCTATCCTTGGATTTCTTTCCTATTTCATACTACAGATAACTTCATTGCATAATACAGACAATTATATAACAATTATTCCACTTGAAAATATATTGTATTGCCCAATAGAGAGTGTAAAGTAGAAAACACGGATGGTGTTTTCTATTCAAACAGGAGGCTACCATGGTTACCAAGTAAGGGTCACGCATTCTTTTTGAAAATATTTTCCGGGCAGTCAGTTAAGCAAAAGAGGCAAAAGGTTCAGTGATAAGTAAAGGAGTGAGCAAACTAGCAGTGATGGTTCACAGGATGCAAACTTCTTGTTTGTCCTTTGTAGCAATGAGGAGTGGTGATCTTGATGTATTATATTCCGTTTGGATCCAAGGATGGCAATTGTTTTATACAACAAGCTACATTACTGTTTTAGTGTATTACTGTATTATAAACTATACCTCTGCATACTCAAATCAGGCACCTGAGAGGGAAAAGGCTATAGAAACATATCCTTCTGGTTCATGTTGTTGGAAACCTTTTCATCTGTATTCAGCACAGTACAATTTTGAGCGAGCTCACCAAACTCTCACACTTTAACTCTGATTGCAAGAGTCTGTGTGTGATAGACCTTTATTGTCAGGATCATTTCTCATGTCACTGAAATGCAGACAATGCTGAAGAATAGGAAATACATAACAAAGCAATGTATTAGCTGTAAACAGGCACATATGAGACTCGAGGGAGACAAAAGCAAAAGGTGGAACTATGACCCTGAAGCTGAAGCTCTGCCTAAATGGATTCACAGTAAATTGCCTCATTTCCCCATTTTTTTCCATGGTGTGAACGCAGCAAGTTGCAGTGTTTTCCACAGTTTAGTTCCCCCATTTGAATACAGACAGACAGCTCTCACACTCAGGCCAGAGTGAACATCCCTGATCTGTCCATGCTCCAGGGAAAACCACAATTAAACATCAGAGCAGAAACACGCCACAATAAGTCATTCAGTTCAAGTCAGACAGTTCTCAAAAAAATAAAATAAAATTAAAAAAAAAGCCCTCCCTCTGGTTTCCTGTATAATTGCACCTCAACTGAACCTTTTGTAAGTACTGAATCCTCCGGAAGCAAGCAGCCACCCTTTGCACCACAGCTTGAGCAGGTGGTGTTGAGTTATCCACAGAGTGGATTCCGTTATGTCAGGGGATCGTCATCCCATCATCCTGTCCACTAAGGCTACAAATAGCAATAATGCATAGTGTCAACACATCATCATCCAGAGGTACTGGTGTCATTCTTTTTCATAATGCAATGTCTTTCTCCTAGCCTCTTTTATACCTGATGTAGATGAGATTTCAAAGACCTATATATGTAACAACAAAACAATAAGGAAAACAAAACTAATATGAAGTGCCATACTTAGATTTTAATTCTTTCAAAAATTTTCTGAAGTCTGTAATTTCAGCAACAGGGAAAAAAATCCGACAGTCAAAGGTAGTCACTTCTTCAATCACCTGTCTTATTTACCAGGCTACTAGATGTGCAATTATTACATCTGCATAAAGATCACTTCAACTTTTAGTTTATATATAAGACCATAAAAGATACAAAATTGACAGCAGTGGAAATTGAAGGCCTCTGTTTTAACAAAAAAGGCAAACTGCTATTAACAGAGGCAAGAGGGATGGAAGGCTCCTCCTTTACACTTTTTGTGTGCCTCAGCTTTAGAAACAAGTGCCACTGATGAATAAATGTAAAATAAAAAAAAAATTAAACATAAGAGAACTTGAAATTTCAAGTTTTACAAGTGTCTTTATGACTTTTTAAATAGATATTTTTTGAAACCAACTGTTACTAGGATAGCCAAATTACTTTAAGAAAACCTGGCAAACCAGGGCAGGAAATAAGTATGAAAAAGGTAGGATTGCTTTTGAGAAGAGTTTTCTTACAGAAAAGGATTTGTAGTTCTCATCTTTGCAAACAAGTAGCTCACATGAGCAGTATGGACACAGATGGACAAAATGGAGTAGGCATTGGAAGAAAGGCAGACCAAAAATGCATGTCAGATGTGAGGATGAAACCGATGGGAATTTCCACTTTAAACAAGCAAGCTTTTAAGGAATGTATAGAAAAGTCAAAGCAGCTGGACTCTGGACTTCTCAGTGCAGCTTTCCAATCCTACCAGGACTTACACAGTACTTCATTCTGACTGGGCAGATAAACTGAATTCACCTGTCTGTCACAAGAAATGGCTGATCAAAAGTACTAGTCAGTAACATACATAGTCTGTCTGTAATATGTTCCTCAATCCTCTGTGGCAGCTCCTGGAACTGCTAGTCCTTGGCACAGAAAAGGAAAAGGTTATGCTACTAAATCAGATTCACCTATTTTCAGACTAGAGAGTACTATTTTCATGCATATATTCCTTCTCCAGTTCCTTAATCTTTCCTGCATATTATTAATTGACTTAGAGTAACCTTTTAGATTCAAAATAGGGTTGAAGAAACAATTTTTTTCTGAATCTTGACCCTTTACAACAAGCAAAATTCTCCAGCAGAGTGGCACATGGGACTCCAAGTAGCCACGAAAATGTACAGAAATGTCTTTTTAGTGTGGCATTGCAAATGGTAATAGTAAATGCATCTTCGTGAAGTCACGTCATCTAGGAATGTATTAATAGGGAATCATCTGCAAGGCAAAAGAACAGTAAAAAAACCCAAAAGTTTAATCTTAAAAAACAAGTACAAATTGTGAGAGCTGATGGTAAATGTATAAAAACTAATAGTGAGCAGTAGACAGATGAAAGCAAAGGCAGTTACAGCTACCAGCTTAAATCCATCTCCGGAGGCTCTTTGGAACAGAAACAGCACACAACTGCTTTCCCCTTTCTTTCCTTTGCAAGGCAAAGGTGAACTTGATGACTTTGGAAATTTGTGATATTGAGACAAGTCCTTAGGCCATCAGCTGAGCAAGCAGGGGACGCAGCGTGTAGCAACATGTTTAGGAAGCTTTAGACAAAAGCATTCACTCTGCAATGGGTACAAATTATGAGAGACAGGATGAACACAGCAGTTCACTTGCACACCAGTGTTGGGTTTTGCCAAGAAGGAGGGGTTTATGCTGTTATTTTCTGCAGTATTTCAACAACAAAGATATTGCAATCTAGGGTTGATGGTTCTTGTAAATGCTTATACCCAAGGTCCATGCTAGTGCACTAGCTTCCTACTGAAGCCTCAGCAGAGATTTCACATGCAAACAGAATTGTGAAGCTACATTCCTCATTTTGCAGCTAAGGAAGCTGCGCAAAAAAACTTGATTTTCAAAATGCTGAGAACTCCACTGTCCCCGAAATGTTTGTAAACAGTAAGTTAGCAGAGTAATCCCATTTCTTCCCTATCAGGTATTGAACACTTTTTGATGTATTTCATTTTCCTTCAGAAGGTCACCATTTATTCCCTTTGTTGCTTCTAACCTTAAGTGATGCTGACAAAGCTGCATTTGACCGTAAGATCTGTTCTAAGATCTCTCATGAAATTAGCGCAGCAGTTATGAAGCTAGACCAAAAATCCACCAGGATAATCCAAGAGCTCTTAAAACAATGAATATGAATCTCAGTCCAATGAGAATCAAATAAGAGCTGTTTCAAAGCCAAGACACCAAGGATTTCAACAATTTTAGATTGCAGAGGAAGTCAGTGTCAATGACAGAACAAAAATCTTTTTCCAGTCACTGAAGAACAAAATCCTCTCAGATTCCTCATATAGTCCCCATTCTTAACAGGAGATGATGTAATAAATCCTACACAAGTGAACAGGGGAAAAAATAAACCCAAGGAGCTTCTTTCTTTATAGTGGGATAAATCAGAACGATGAGCTACCCAGGTTTGTGTCCAGAAGGCAAATACAGTTTTTGTAATTGGATCCCTTTTCTCGGGGCAAGTGTCTCATCCAGCTGGGCTCACCATTCTGCAGCAATCACAGAGGAATACTCTGCTTTCATTCAATATGACATTCCCTCTGTGTATGACTTATTAGTGTGAAGTTGCAGCCTAGAGCAAAAAAATAGAAGCTTAGCCTCTACTAAGCACTCTTCTCCAGCTAAGTAGGAGAAGTAGTTTACAGCCTTTTAGCTATAAGTAGATCTGATTTTGACTAAAGAATGAGAGTAAAAGAGTATCAAATCTAATTGCAGTAGACCATGTGGCATTACTTGAATCTGTTTTTCCCAGTACATTTCAGTAACATACTAAGAATTTGCAGAATCCTAGCAAAATTAAAACAAATCAGTAGTGGAAGGAGGAGCTGGTTTCTAGAAAAAAACCAATAAAACAGAGTTTTTAACTGGGATTTCAATTCTATTCAAAGATTCTTCCTAAATGCTTCACAGATAGCATAAAATATAATCAAATAACTTAACCCACCAAATTGTTCATATTTCAACAAGTAAAGGATAAAATAATGCCTTTAAAAATATTAGTTCCAGGGAACTCTAAAATAAACCATATGAAAAGGACACCATAAAAAAATAGTAAATAACTTTACTGTGATATATTAACTTATGAGGGGGGATATTTTTGTCATTTTCCAAAAGACTGTTGATAAATTGCACAAAAAGAAAGTGGAAGAACTGTTGTGAGTGCAAAAGCTACAGTAAAAAGGAACAGAGTGTCAGAGACACACGCATTTAATTTATTTGTAAAGGTTAAAAAATTAGAACTAGCTATATTTCTGCTTGTGTTCTCCAAACAAGTTAAATGAGATGGGGATGTAAAGAGGGCTGACCTATAAGAGCTGGCCATTTTAGTGGTCATGTGCTCTCCTTATGAAACAAAACCCATGGACCTGCTGGGTGCAGGTGCCATGCTGCCGAGCTGTAGTACTGTCATCCCCAGACACATGGGACTCATTGCCCAGACACAGAACTTCTCTGCCGAGACTCACAACAGGATGGCAAAGGCAGCTGGAGCTTGAGCCAACTCCATCAGGTTCCATAAGTTTCTTACATAAATGTGCTCATATTATTCCATGGTGTTTTTCTACCAGTTCACCAAGTCCCCAGTTTCAAACACACTTTTGCTGTGCCCTCCCATTTGTCATCTTGGCAAGAGGGATTACACCATGGGGATGATCCTTGCTTGGTCCATGGTGGTCCCTTACACAGAAATGTCATCCTGCCACACTCCACAGAATTTGAAGGATGCTCTGTTTCTAAACAGTCTATTATTTTGTGTCCCTGTAAGAGATCTTTTGAGATCTTTATATCCTTGTCATTCCCGCAAGACTTTCCTGTTTGTACATTTAGTTTATTTTCAAATTTGCAAATGATGCCTTCTAAATTCACTTTTGTGATCTTTCAATCAATGATGAAATTTTTCTATGGCTTGAAAGCATCTTTTCAACTCACAATCTGTTTCCTCGGCACATTTCACCTTGGATGTATTGTCATCTTTGTTTTTACACTGATGTTGCCAAATATCCAGATTTTACTGAGCCTGAAAAATGTTGCTGTACTCTTAACTCTACGAGCTGTTAACCCACACAAGAGATTCTCATCATTATCACAGAAATTATAGCTTCTAGATTATATATTTTTCTCTTGTTTCCAGTCCATATTTGCAGTTTGAATGTGTAGTTACATAATTTTGAACTCCTTCTCACTTGTAGTGAGAATAACTATTAGGAGCAGACAAGCCCCCAGCCTCCTTTGTCTTCTACTTTAGGACTTTTCAGCAGATGCATAACTTCACTAGCAAAATCTGAAGGATGCATTCTATGTCATATATCCCTTGTCTGCAGAATTTCCATTCTCTTACATCTAACCAGCTTATGCACTATCCAGTTCCACGTCTAATTCAAAAAAAACCAAAAAACGAGAGGGTAATTTCCTCTTTTTTCCTTCCTCTAGTCATCAAGCCTGAGTATTTGCTGCTGAAGTAAAGACGATACTCTAGCTATCAATTTACATTTTAGCAAGAGCATAACTTCATTGTATATTCTCAGGCACAGGCTCAGTGCTTTTTGTCTTAGTTCAAGGAAGAACTAAGATATCTATGTTAGACAAGAAATAATCCCTCCCCTTTAAATTTAGAAAAACAGAACTTTAATTGGGAAAAATGTATGTAAAGATAACAGTTCTTAACCACAACACACATATATATATATATATATATATATAAAACAACAGTCTGCCACAAACCCCTCTACCCCCAAGTGACAAGGCAAAACAGTCTGAAAAAAAAAGGTCCTCTTGGCTACTCCCCAAAAAGGGAAAATGCAATTATATCCACGGACAGCAGATGGCGCTGTCACGCCCGGCCAGCTGGACTCTCCCCTCAGGCGAGGTAGCAGGCAGTTCCCAGGTTAGTTCCTGTGAGAGAAAAAATGGAAAGCAAAGCAGCAACAATCCCGTATCCGCAGGGGCAGGGAAGCCAGAGCTTTCTTCCCCCTCTTTTTTTTTTTCCTCACGGCAATCCTTGTGGTGGTTATGAATGCTCACGGATGAAAATAGTCGAGTTGAGAAGGGAAAAGAGGAACACCATCCAGTATCCAGTGATGCCGGGATCAGAGTATGTGTCCCCATCCTCCTACTCCGCCGAGCGCTGGGCTCTCTGACCTGTTGGTGCAGATGATGGCTGTGGTCTGGTTGGGAGTGATGGTCATAGTCTGGTCAAGAGTGGTGGTTTCCTCCTGTAGAGGTCCTGCTGCTCCTCTGGATCTGACTAGTTGACCTTGAGGTCTTCTGAGCCCAGTTTATGTACCCTCAGGGAGCACCCAGTCCCTCCCCCAGGGCGGGGACTC
>JAWWMP010000001.1:38390619-38499157 GCA_035047865.1 Dendrocincla tyrannina | reverse complement strand
CTGCAAATGGTCCATTGTTCTTGGGAAATGAATAGAGGGGGTAGAATACATAGCTTTGATCACCCCCACACAGTGATTGATAACTGGCCCCTCCTGCTGAACTAGGACACTTTTCAAAATCAATACTTCACAGAATTGATGAAATAAGCCTTAGATATTCCAATATTTTTTCTATAATCTCCTTTAGTATGAATTAAATTAAACCACACCCATCCACATGATCTCTCTCACCTACTTCTTTGATCATTATTGATGTTACTATTGAAACTCTCTCATCTGATATTCAACAGAAAGGAAAGGCCCTGAGGTCTTCACTTTCCCTAGTACCACTCTTCATTAGAAATGATGCATCCACCTTTGAATGTTTTTGAGGCAAAATTTTCCAAAGGATAATACAAGGAGGTCAGACACCACAGTGTGTGCTCTCCATCATCAGCACTTGTGTGAGGACATAATCAAATCTGGGTGACATGTCAGTACTTTCATTATGGCCCTCTCTTTATTTTCAGTTACCTGAAGTTATCTAAATAATCTAAGTTTACATTCCTAACAATTTTATTATTACCTTCAGTCTTGGTGCAGCTACCAGAAGTGGGCATTGCAGTGATTCACCTTTTCCATTAAGATTTTATCCCTGATTTCAATGCAATTTCCACAAAATGTATTTCCTCTATAACTTCTTGCACTTTACATGCACCATTGCTTCTACTGAATTCCTTAAATTCTGAGAGAAGAGCTACCTTTCCTTGTAACTGCTCTGTACCCAACTGAGACAAAAGACATCACAGAAAAATAGGATGACTGAAGAGAAAACAGTGCATGGTAGGTTTCCTCTAGGTTGGGGGTTTTTTCAGTAATGATTTGTCTTAAACAGTTTTATTTAAGCCCAGAATGGTTGTACCTCCTTGGGGAAGGTATCCTTCCATTTTAGTGGCACTATAGCATTCATCTTTTTGAACTTAAGTTTGTGGTTTCTAGAAACTTGGATCATCACATGAAGTTTGACAGGTTTTCGGAAATTCTAGTTACAATAGACAGGAGAATTGAAACTGTTTCATCTCAGGTAAAAAAATTAGGAAGTTTAAATCATAGACTTTGAAAGTACCACATGGGGGAATCTCCAGATATACTTGATTTGACATCTCAATAAAAGAGAACAAGACATTGCAATGTAAAATGAAGCACATGAAAGAAGGTCAGCGCTGCTACCTTTCAATTAAACTTGTGTTTCAGAAAGGTTGAGGTGAAGGACCTCAAGGCCTCTCATATCAACTTTTGATGCTGAACTAAGTGTCCATATTGAAGTTTGATTTAAGAAAAGAAATAACTGGACGTTGTCTTGTAACACATGACTGATACCACAGATTAAAAAATAATAAAGGGTCTGATTCACTATTGATTTTTCCCCTTTTTAGCTGTATTCTGAACTGGCAAATCAGCTTAGCCTATTGATGTCAGTGGAGCTATGCCATCTTTGACCTGCTGAAAGGCCCATGCTGAGCAATGACTTACATTTATGAAAAAGACAAAATAATAGATATTAAAGCAAATGAAAATGCCGCATCTCTCATTCCACCAAAACCAGAGGAAAACAGTCCTTTGTCTGGCAAGAGAAAAGGCTCTCTGCCCTCTCTGATGGATGGAGGCAAGGATTGCCATTTCTCCTACAGACTAAATTAGCAATGAATCAAAGACTCGTTTAAAGACACTTTCCACAGCTATTTTGATTCCAAAGATTTGCCATGGGAGGACAAAGGGGCTGTAATAGCTTTTTTTAGCAGGGCTCAGTGCAGCAAATACTCTGTAGCAGGAGGTGTTGAAGCACCAGCAGCTTCCCTCATTTTCCATGAATATCACAGCTTGACCCATTCCCGTCTGCTCAAAATCTGGATTCCTATTTCATCATACACCAGAAATCTGCACATAAAATTCCAGAGACTAGTTTGTAATTAATTCCTGGGAAAAATAAAGCAGGGAAAATCCATATATAAATACACAATACATAAGTATAAATAGATATTTTCAAAATTTTCTTACATTTATTTGATATCTGATTTTCAGAACACTCCACTTGGCTTTCATTCACACATCCACACACATTCATGCACCTATGCACACCCCACATACACAAACATAAATCCCACAGACTCGATTATTGTAATTTATAAATGTTTTACTGTAATTTTTTTTTAGCTAATATATTGGAAATCAGAAGAGGGAATAATTACTCTTGAAACAAAAAGCTATGCAAGAACTAAGTAGAAAAATTATGAACTGAAGGAAAGAAATAAAAAATATTTTTCACATCTTATGAGAATATGCAAGAGAAAAAACAAATTTCAGATGGATGGTATGTCTCTACTTAAGAGGAACACATGTTTATGGAAAGCAAGATTGTGGAGCATTATTATAAGGAAAGTCACACTTTTGGTAAAAGGACAGTATTCCACTTATAGGTGCTGTTGTTTATGCTCTTTTCTATTGAATAATATTTTAGTGAGAAATTGCATATTCAAAAAAGTTTCTTCACATACTATTATGTAATATCATATATGAATATGCAATATAATATATTCATACACCATAATACATGTTTCTTTAGATAATATTGC
The DNA here is from genome assembly GCA_035047865.1 of Dendrocincla tyrannina. Taxonomy (NCBI): domain Eukaryota; kingdom Metazoa; phylum Chordata; class Aves; order Passeriformes; family Dendrocolaptidae; genus Dendrocincla; species Dendrocincla tyrannina. Next base: position 38,496,545 of record JAWWMP010000001.1, on the reverse strand, counting down.
TTTTCTTACGGGAGATTGGAAACACCAGGCTAAAAATTAAAGACAAAAAGCTTCTATACCTTTCAAGTATAGCAGTTTTAAAAGAAAAAGGTTGGTTCTACTGTTTCAGCAAGAAAGGTCTTCATTTTCTGCTGACAAGAAGTTGTTTTTCTCAGCACAGTTTTCCATGGGGAAAGTCAGATCTAGGAAAAGACATATCTGAGACTGGCATATCATATCCTAGTTCACCACAGGTAATCACAAGCATTCATTGTAATCAGAGATATCACCATCATGACATGACACATCATGACCTACAATGCAATATGTTATAACAGGATGTAGAAGAAGCTTGATTTGATAGACATTTTTCATCTGTTAATGACAAATTAGGGGCACCTCTGAATTATTCATCGACAATCCCTGCATATGTTTAAGTCAAATTGACTTTGAGGCCATGCAAGTTTCAAACTTACTACAAGTGAGCTTTCTGCTTTTCTCTGTAACTAACATCAGAGAAATGAAGTAGTAAAACTCTACTGAAATCAAGAAATGTTTGAATTTCATGACTGTTTGCGATGCATGCTAAGCAGTAAGAATACCAGATTCAGAGCAGACAATGATTTACTAGACTTCATTAAAGAAAGTTTAAAAAATTAAAAAAAAAAAGGCAAAATTTCACTGCTGTTTTATTTACTCTGCTAACTTGCATGTAATTAAAGTATGTATGGAAGCTCCAACGAAAATATATGACTTCCAATGAAGTTGTACAGGTTACTGTTTACTATATTCATTCACACTGATATATGCACAATATAGAATGGATTTAAGGGAAGACAAATGCCTGTTTAATAAAAGCAACTGATTACAACTAGAATCAATATATTTTTATATTGATGAGTTCATTAGCACTGGAACATTCTATTTAAAAACCAATCAACGTACCTTCATACTGGGATTAAAAATCAGCTTTGTTAGAGCAGCTCAAAGGAAAGAATCAATATAGCCTCTGGTTCTGTAAATCTTTCATGACAGTCAGACCTTTCCTTCTCTCAAGAATGTCTGGATGGTGCAGTCATCCGCACCAATTCAGCTAAAGGGGTTTCTGAGTGCTCCGAGCCATTACCCTCTATAAGGATGGGATTCATCTCAACCTAGCCAAAAAAATTGCCTGATGAAAATCTATATCAAGGCTAATGAAATCTAGGCTAACTGTCAAAAATGGAAGACAGAATTCCCTCAAGGGTGCTGTGTTCCTCCGACAGTGGACACAGCTTAGCAAAGTCTAAATTGTCATCGTAATGATTCCACCTTTCTCCATTACTGTGGACCTGTCCTAGATGTCTAGCATCTGCTTCTTGAGATGGACTAGACATCGTCTTTCCTCTTCAATACGCTGGTTACAGTACTGGGGAGATGAGTTTTGAGGAAATAAGTAGAGGAGAGTTCAGAATGGATATAGGGAAAACTTTGTGTCTGCAAGGACAGTCAGAAAGTGAAAGAGGTTGCCTAAAGATGTTATGTAGTCTCCAACCTTAGGTGTTTTCAAGGTCTGACTATAATGCCAGAGTAACATAACCTGGCCTAACAGCTTACCCTGCTGTGGCAGGAGGTTGATCTGGACACTTCCTGTGGTCCCTTCTGACAGGAATTATCCATTGATTCTTTGGTATTCATTCATTATTATCTCTGTACCGAACTGACTCCCCTGATGACACTTTAGGGAGTTAGAGGGAACATGAAGTTCAGTAAACTCACTTGAAGTTTTGCCTTTAATTTCTGTTCAGAAGTGTCAAAAATTTCATACCAGTGCCTGATGAGCGCCTGTTGAGGAGGGTATGGTGACCTTCTGGGGACTTTGGACTTATTAATAAAACAGTGATAAAACACAAAAATTGGATTTAACTCACCTTCTTGCTCAGATTTAACTCAGTTTCTTTCTGGGTCCATCCTTAAGAAGTATCTTCAGAAGTCTACAGATGTTCTATGGTGAACCTCACAAGAAAATACAGAACAATGGAATCAAATTATAATTTCTCCAAATATCAGTTTTTTGAGAATTCTTTACTTTGCTTATTTTATCCTAAACATAGATTCTCTTTGACTGCCAGCCACCAGGAGATAGGTGAAAACTCATGTGATATCACTTCTCCTTCACTCCAGTAGTCAAAGGCAACTGCAGCCTCTACCTAGCCTTAATGCCAGGTTTTGAATACCTGGAAGGGACAGGGCAGAATGTGGGATATGTATTTAGTGGCAAGAAGAAGCAGCAGGTGTCTAGATATGAGAGCAGTGCTGTACCCTCTCTGGGAGTTTCACCACCAGCAGTGATGGCTCTGGTGAGGGGAACCATGCCAACCTGTGGCATGGCACAGCAGCTCTCTGAGAAGTGGGATGCCTGAGCCAGGGGCTGCTGCAGGCCCTGGGAGTACAGTCAGCAAATCTGCATGCTTGAAAAGGCAGAACAGCTTGAAAGAAGATATGAGAATCTAAGAGGCAAAATCAGTTTAGCAAGATTAAAAACCAGTAAGGCATTTATATGAATAAGAACACACCTTATAATTACGTTAACTAGGCTAAAAATTATAGGACCAACAGCCTTTATTTCAGACATAAGATTATTGCCAGCTGGGGACAGACAGAAATTGCATCTCACTGTATAATATTACATAATCAGGTGCATTGTGTGCGTATTTTACCTTCCTGTGAAACATCTGGCGTGAGCCACTGTCAGAGACAGGATGTCAGACTAGTTGGACCATTTATCCGTTCTGGTGCATAATTCTTGTGCTACTTAGGCTTACAGGCTTAACTGACTGCTTGAGAACATTTATGAGTTGTAGGGCAGGGAAGAGAGATGTTATTTCTAATTGAAGAACTTGCTATCTCTCACCACCTGTTGTTTGTACATAAGATGATAGAGTTCCAATCACAAGATTAATGCCCAATTTAGACTGGAAAAATATCAGCAAATCTGTCTGATTCTCTTATTTTAAACCCTTTCATGATCTTCAGAAATATTTTACAGTGCCAAGAACGATTTCAAAAATAAACCATAGGACTTGGAAAAAAAACCTTCAAAAAGCTGCATCTGTCATTTGCATATGTAAAACTTTCCTTGCAGATTCATGAATAACTTTGGGTTTGTAATTGCTGTAAAATTTATGGGGGTTCTGATTAAATGATCTTTTTAGTTTTACTTTATAGAACAGAAACATTTACAATTGGCATGCTGAGTAAAAGTTCAGAGGTTAAAATCTGAGTCCCACCCAAACTTTCTCCAGCATAATATTTGGTTTCATCTTAATTAATGCAAACTATTTTTTTTTCCTTTACTGACTCCCTCTCAGAATGCCCACCAGAGAATGTTTGCTTTCTTTTATAAAACAATAACCTAAGAACTTATTAAACAGAGTCCACAGCTATTATCTTCTCTCCTCTAAAAATTAATATCATTTAAAACCAGTTTTTCCATTAAAAAAAAAAATCCTATGAAATTTCAACTGCCTTGATGAATACTTGCCCTGCTAGGATTTGACATCCATTTTCAATGCACTTCATGGATCAGAAATAGAGCACAGGTTCTCATTCATTTAACTACTCTAAATTTGCTAAAAAACTTCTCTGCTTTCAGAGTCTTGACTGGTTTCAGGTTTTACTGTGAGATTACACTTCCATGAAACCACTTTTGCTTTCCAACCAGCTTTCTGAATGCCATTACAGATACACAGAACCATAGTTAAGCATTCCTGTAACCAACTTTAACCAGTTAATTTGTGTTTCTTCATAAGCAGTGGGACAAGACAGACACTTCTTGTCCAAAATCATCACATCTTGGCAGGAACTTCTAAAATATTAGGGTACATCCAAGAAGGATGTACCATTTCCTCTACCCTTTCCCAAATCAGAAGCCTGGAAAATTAGTTTAGCTTGAACACCTTGTGCTTCATTCAGCTGATGACAATCAGGCTTCTAAGGAACACACAGGTATAAGGACAGATCTACAGGCAATGGTCCATCTAACCTGTTACACTGTTTTCAGCAGAAGTAAGAGAAGAGATGGTTTGGAGAGAACCAGTGATGTCCCTAGATGTTCAGGGCAGAACTCCACATCTGAAATAACTCCAAATAATGTTTATTATTATTTTTTAGATAGTTAGCATTGTATAGGATGAATTCATCTGTAATATAAAAATTTCATTAGCTGTCTTGTTGCGGTAGTCATGGCTGATTGTTCCTGTTAGAATATCCATTTGTATGCCTGAACCTTCTTCCCAAGATTTTGCAACAGTGCCTGAAGCTAGCGACACAATATTTTTCCTGTTTTTCTTGCATAAAAGTGATACTGAATTTGTAAATCATTTTAATATATTGTTGACATCTAATAGTATCTTGAATACCTAATGCCCAACATATTGTAGCAGAATATTTTATTAGACTTTATCTTCTCTATAAATTTTGATGCGATAACAATTTTCCAGGTATAAAAACTATCACATTTTTACTATGATTTTATTTAATTAATTAAAAATCATTTTTTACCACTTTTTCTCTACTTTGAGGATGGTTGAAGCCTTAGAAGAGTTTTGGCGGTTTTTTCCTCCAAATTAAGAAATTAAAATGGAGTGAAGTCCAGCCTAAGCTTGTTATTTTCTATAACATGAGAAAAAAAGGAATTTAGATCTTTGACTCTGAAGAAGAAAGTCTGCTCTTCCCAAGTATTTACTAGTTTAACAGCTGACTCTTGAGGGAAAATCAAAGGCACTTTGAAGACTGAACCAAGAAAATAGTGAGCCACAGGTAGGTTTCCAACTTCTTTCGAAAACAATTCACAAAATGTAGTTTAAATAAATAAACAAATAAATACATACCTATCATAATACTCTGCCCTCATATGTTAATAACACTTTCAAACAGCCACTTCCAGGAAGAAAGCACTCTCTTTCTAGTTTGCAAACACTCAAATGCTACTTTTTTAAGCTAAATGAAAATCTGCTTCTAGTTCATAAAATAATAATTTAAAATAGATTTTCTAAGTGTTGGGCATGAATTCTTTTTTTATGACATCTCCAGTCAGTTTTCTGAGCAGATCAAAAGCTCTACTAGTGAATTCTTCAAGGACTCTCTAAATCAACCTTTGAGGGAAAATGAATAAAACCCCAAATCAAAGGTCTACCGTTTTGGAGAGGGATAATAAATACTTCATATCTCATGGCTGGAAAACAATTTATGGTTATGCTTGGTAAAGAATTCAGGAACACAATTTTTTACATTAAAAGTCACATTATTTCATATGATCTCTCAACAAGTCACATGAAGGCTCTTGGGTTTTGGCTACTGTTGAAAGAATGCACAGCATAACGGTAAAACCCTCAAGTTTAACATTCAGAAGAAGGAAGAAATCTATTACCGACCTGTAAAAAGTTGTAAAAATGCTCAAAGAAACATATCTTGAAGTGGCATAAAGTATTGAAATCAACAGAACTGCTGATTTCCATTAACCTAGCACAGAACTGAAGACAAATGGGTTACCCCAAAGCCAGCAAAATCTTTCTAAATAGTTCTTCTTTGGAGTCTTAGGAGTGCAAAACTCCATGCAAGCTCTCTGTATTGGGTGGAGTTCGATTTTATCTAGCATACATTCCTTTAACAGACCTATAAAAATGCATGGATTCAGATATATTCAAAATATTACCTTTATTCATGCCCATTCGTGTATAAATGCATATATGTATGCATTCAAAAATAAAAAACAGGAACTTTGTTGACATCTCTGCATTATTTATGTGTTGGAAACGTTTTTCATAGCGTTTGTTTCATGACTTTTATTTATGATATTTGCAGAGATCACTCTTCACCACAAGATAAGCTGTAATACTGTTGAAAGTCATCGATAATGAAAAAACAAAATAGTACAATGTTCTTTAAAAGCAAACGTATTTAAATTCCAATTTATCTACCATTTAGCTAGAGAGTTCATCAAAACCACATTTATAACCCCTGCTATTCCTAAGAAAGATGAATATCTTCTGATTTCTGTAAGCACATTATACATTCTGGAGTCGAAAGCTCTGTACTTTTAGCATCAGCAAGTTTATCCAAGTGCTTAACTAAAGAGTTCAGATTTTGCCTCTTACATAATTATTAGAAGGTGCCCTGCTTTCTGCTGAGAGCCTGGAATTGTAGGCTGTGCAAATGAGGCAGCCCTAAGGGCAATTGTTATTGTATTTGGGGTATCACAATATAGCCTAGATATTTTCTTTACGATCTTTTTTATTTACAGAATAGTTGAGGTTGAAAGGGACCTCTAGAAGTCATCTGGTCCATGCTGCTTTCTTGTCCTGCTACCAGCCCAGTACCTGCCTACACAGAAGTCCAGCTACTCTCAGTTTGGAGAAGAAGTTTATGAGTCAAGGGCCGCAGTCACCAAATTCCCCTATCATCCTGATGGACTGCTGGATGGCCTGGAGTTATTTTCTGTCTGATGGCATGCCAGGCTGAGAGGGTTAATCCCCAGGGAATCACACATATGCTGCTGCGGGGCTAATCAGGTCAAGTTTCCCTCAGTATTGACTCAATAACTTTACTGCCTTCACAATACAAAACTCCCAACACACTTCCCCAAGATGGCTCATCTCTTCAGCCCAAACAGGGCAGAAAACAGCTGAAATTGTCACCTAATTTAAAGGCAAATAATGAAGAGCCATCAGAGAGCAGTGAATTTCTGCCTTTACTAACTTTGATTTGAACAAATGAACTAATAGAGAGAGGATATATTTCTCATTGCCAGACATGTAGGCTAAAGCAATTACTCTTTTAAGGTTCTTTGAAATAACAGTCCTAATTTGGATCTCTGGCAAGTGCACATGAGCAACGACTCCGCTGAAGCCCACAGACATGCTGGTGCAGAACCAGAATGGAAATGAGAGTGAGCTGTCACTATTTGCCAGCCTGAGCAGCAATCAACCGGACAATACAAATGCATGAACAACTGGGGGCTTGTATGCTTCTAGTGATTTAACTTGCAGTTGTTAAATGACGCTTGCAATGCTTTGTGCCTTCAGAGGCAGCTGATGTGCCAGGAGAATTCATGTCAGCTCAGGCAATAGCACACTCATGACATAATCAGAAGGGCAAAACAGTTCACTGCCTGGAGTAGCTGCTCAAATATATGTGCTCTCTGCTGTGTTTGACTTACAGGAATATTGACTAATAAGTATGCTTCATTTTCTTCCCTGGAAAGGCAGAAATTAGCTGTGGCATAGGTGATTGTTACCTGCACTAAAAAAGCTTCCAAATCTTTCAGTCCTCTGAAGAAGCAATTCACTTGTTTCATTGCTTTTCCCATCAGGGACTGATGATAGCAGACACTGTACTCTCTTTTGCAGCACAACAACATGGAAACTGCCACACAATTTAAATGACATTGAAGAAACTCAAAGCGGAAAAAAAATTAAGCATTTCTGCTTCAAAAAGCAGGCAGGCAAATATGGCAAAACCTTATTGAACAATTCTACTTACTGAGCATCGTTGGAGTCACTGCTTAATACAGTAAGTAAAAAAATAAAATTTTATGGCTTCTTGTTCCTGTTACCCGGCTGCTCCAATGCAGTTAAGAGAGACGAGACTGAATCCTGCTCCATTTTGTGCAACATAAACAGAATTTATGCTGCAATTACAAAGTCAGATTCTGCCTCCAGTTATTCCTTGTAGCTCCCATGAAGGAAGCAAGTTGAGTGCAGCTGAACCCAGAGTGTTGTCTCTGGAATCTTTACTGACAACTGCAAAAAAAGACTCAGGGAGAATCCAGCTTGACTTCTAGGCTCAAGGTTGAGTTTATCTTGCCAGCAATCCTAGAGCCTAGTGGTGGATGCTTTATTATAAAAAACAAGGACAAGTGTGTCAGCAGGGATGACACTGCATGCAGTTTTGTAAGGAAGGAACTTACTGCAGCAAAGAAGGGTTCAAACTCTCTAAAGAGAATTTTTCAAGAAGCATATATATGTTTCCCACTGGAATATGGGAGCCTTACAGGAAATTCTATTCTCCATTCTGAAAATATCATGTGTATTTCCAACTATTTTTGTTTACTTCTGACTATGAGAAAGGTATAATACAGACCTGTCAACAAGGAAATGGACCAGAGTGTTTATTGCAGTGTGAAGTGTCCTAAAGTATTTGGGAACTTGAAGAGGTTATTTGTTCTCTGACCACCACTGAGTCAAGATCCAGTATCTTCTCCTCTCCAGCAAGTCACTTTCAAAATTATTACAGCAGTCCTAAAGAACTGTAAAACATTCATTAATTATTAGATTTGTCCTTATTATATGTCCTTATGTCAGGTATATAAGTTAGAATTAGTAATGGTTAACTTCCCAGAGTGTTAATAGGAAGAGAAAGCATGCATCTAAAAATGAAACTCTGGAGAAAACTACTATTATCTGTAGAGAGCATTTCTAGCTAAAGTGCCTCAGTAAGGCCTAAAGTTAGATGTGATGAAACTGGGTTAGAGCATTCTTCCCTGCTCTAGGAGGGTTTATTTCATAATGCCAGTTATCCCCTAGAGACAAAGACATTGTCCACAGGTATGGTTCAGACCTGTCCGCATTTTCACACTAGTCAATTGTAACACCACGCTCCCTCTTCTTCCTGAAATCCAATGTTGGTGACCATGAGATCCTTAAGGCAACTTATGGCTCTGGAGCTTATCTGGGTAAAAGGTCACCGTGCAGGACAAAAAAAAAAAAAAAAAAAGAAAAGAAAAGCTAAGTAGGCTGGGGGGATCACAGTGTCATATGTGGACAGCCAGACCTTGATCAGCTTAAGGCAATACTGAAACTGCCTTCAGAATGTCTGGAAGAGAGCCAGAACAAAAAGCCCAAAATTTGAGAATGTTCAATATGTCTCTTTTAATTCTTCCTAGCTCCTGCTTTACATATAAAGCCTTTCACTTCAATAATTTTTTGTTGGTTTTTTTTTCTTATGAAAAGAACTCTGGGAATAAGACATTGTGCAGAGAGGGAGGACAACAACTTTATAAACCTCAGATGGCTTCTATCCAGAAAGCTCTATCCTGGTGGACCAGTCAAGAATTAAAAGCAACAGAAATGATGAGCAAATAGCTTTGTGTCTCTAATGTCTGTGGTGTTTTTTCTGCCTTTGCTCCAGCACATAACTGCGGGGCTGTGCACCGTGACCCCCTCCCAACTGTGTTACACAGTACAAATCGATTGCACTGATTCTGTGTATCAAAAAATAACTCAATGAAAGATAAAAGTATGAACAACCTGAGCTTTCTCATTGAAGTTTACACCTCCAAAAAGCCACAATGTCCACCAATGTGGTGTTTGGGCAGTTGTTTGTATATGCAAATCACTGTGGACACAAATAAAGGAGTGGGGTCAAAATCCCTGCTAATGGGGTCCATGCACATCCAGCAGAAGTAGCTGATTCAGAAACTAGCACCTCTGTGAACCACCAGCAAGTTTGAATGAGCCCACAGTTCATCCCAGTGGGCATCAGTGTTCACACAAGGTGACACTGACAAAGGCAGAGTTTCTCTATATGGCTCCTTCAATAACAACTGTTGGACTGGATCCATGGGGTGTTTTTGTCCAACTTTCTCAAACAGTTCTAGAACTGTTTGAATCACAATGATAAATAAAGAAATAATATTTAAATGCATAGTTGATCTATGAATTATTGAAACAACTTAGGCAGAAAATAGAGCATTTAATTAGTCAAATTTCTTGTAGGTTTTTTTAGGGTTTGTGATTTTTTAAATTTTTTTATTTTCCTTCTTGAGGACTTCTGTAGGGGTGTCTCTTCTGGACTGACCTGGTGATGGCTAGATATCTCACAGCATAAGAGGGTTTGCAGAGGCTTTTCTAACTTAGAAAGTATCAGGTGACTTTTTTAGGAACAAAGAAACCTTTATGAAAGAGTTTGTCCAAATAGATTTGTCTGTAATACCTCCCAGAGCCTAACAGTCAGGACCATTATAGCCTCTCTCTAAAGGGACTCTGGAAAAGTCCTAGATTTCAGTATTTTCCGGTAGTCAAATTTCAAAACTCTCCATCACTTTTCACACTAACTTCTTTTCTTGTTCTCTTTTCTCCCACCCTTCTCTTACATCTTTAGTTTTCTTTTTTTTCCCCCATCCTTTCTCAGTTGTCCAGTTTCAATGACACTTTTTTCCATTCAGACAGCAGGCATGTCCACATTTCATCTCAACACTTTCCAACCTCTAGTCAAGGTCTTTGTCTTTTCCTTCTCAGTCTTCCACTTTCCTGAGGCTCCTCTAGTTTTTTCTTCTTTTCTCTATTTCCAACTTATTTTTGCAGCATTACAATTACTTGAAATTCATGCTGATGCCAAGGTCCATCACATAAGCAAGGGGTATGTCAAGGAGATCAGATATCCACAGCTCAACATTATTCTTCATATCCCCTTTCCCAGCACAAAGATATGCTCTATGGCATCTGTGGTTTTAATATCTCTGTCCCATTCTCAGATTTTATCCCACGAGTTCACTGGGCATGTTATGAGGTGCCACCTTAAAAAACCCACAAGTATGATGTTTGCTCTTCGAGGAAAGCTCTCTCTGTGTAACAGATCTGGTGTCAATGCTGCAACCCAAGCAGGGCTGGCAGTTTTCATACCTGCAGATTAACACACAGGTCTGCCAAGGAAAACCAGCCATGTAATTGTTGAGGTCCTGCAGTTTGAATGTTCGGCAGTGTCAAGGCACTTGGGGCACCCTCCTGCATTTATCGTTGTTCCCTGCAGGCAGCACAGAAACATCATTTTAAATTGACAGAACAAGACAGTGAACACAAAATCAATGCCAGATATGCCCAGACATTAGTGAACATCTCACGCTACTTTATAAGAAGGGGGAATAAATTTTTTTTTCTTTTCTTTTAGTTTTGCTCTTCTGAAATGCCATACTGTCATAAGTAACTCAAGGTGAAATTTTTTAGATTAGTCTCTGTGTATGCAAAAGAAGGACACACATCCCAGTCTGAAACCTATTGTATAACTCTTCCACTTTTTAGTTACATGTATGGTCCCATTGACATTGTATTAAAATAATCATCAGAAAATCATTACAGTACTCTAAAGGGGAGAGGCAATAACTATTTACCCCTTCTAGAAACAAAACATGAAGATCTTATCTTATGCAGACAGTTATCTGCAGTGACAGAAGGGACCCACTACCAAAAGCCAATTTTTAGATGCAAAACTGGATCTTCCCTCAAGGAGTCGGCTTTCTAGAAAAGCTCTTCATTCAGTCTATAGATAAACAACTTCTTTAAGGAATCTTCACTTAGTCAACGACTGAGACAACTGGAATCACCAGGCTCTAGTGAAAATCTCCTCTGTGTTCCCATATTCCTCTAAATAAAGCAGAGGTGTTCTTCCAAGAAATAAAACTCATATCCATTATTTTTTCTGGAGAGGAAGCAATTTGCCCTGTATTTTTAAATCCATTTTACAGTGGCTTCCAAATACGTTCTATCATACTGAGCGCAAGAATAATATTTCTGAAATAGTTTTTTTGCACATGTACTCTGATTGTATTTTGCTCTCTTTGATCATTTTGTTGCTATGCTATTGATTTTTGCATTAAAACAGAGACACAATTCCCAACAACATGCATGTTTAAAAGTATAAAAATCTTTCCCCTTTTGTAATTAGTTCCCCCTCTTCTGGCTCCATTTAATGAAATCTCAAGGGCCAATTGCTACAGTTCTTATTCAGGCAAAACTCCCATTAATCCATATATGTTACCTTAATAATCTGTTATGAAAATAGCAGTCATATCAGGTTTTCTAACATTACTACATGGAAAAGGAAGGAGAAGGGGATAGGTTGTACAGAAGGTAAGCTTTTGTCGTAAACCAAAACCATCCATAGTAATTAGCTATATCTGGGAAAAATGCATGATTACCAAAAGTAAATTGATTCATTTAATTGATGTTTCTGTTTTACCATGGCATCATTCAGACTGCAGAAAGGAAGTCTTCCCTATTTATTTTCTTCCATGAGACTGTCTCTGTCCTACTCATTCCCATCCCCAAAAATTCCGATTGTTTTACTTGTCAGCTTGACTAAAGTATGGCCTTCAGTGATTTCACATCCTAAGCTTGTTCATCAGAATGTCTAATAAAAGTGTTGAACTCTTTTATTGATAGACAGTGGCACAAAATACAGGGCCTGGGAAAGATCAACCACCTCTGACTTCCCCTCCTCAGCTGTCTTAAGAAGGTATTCCTTACCCAGTAACAGAGGGGCCTTGGTTTGTGCCCTCAATAAAATGAAACCTGCTGGCAAATAAACCCAAAGATGGCTATTCCTCTTCTGAAAAGTATTGTCTGTCACAGTCTTCCAGAAATCCTCAAAGGCCACTTCAGCTTTCAGCTGTGTGTTGCAAGTTGCTTTATATGTCAGAATGAAGACTATCAAATACGCAATCAGGGGCATGTCACAGGCTGTCATAATTTACAGCACTGCAAATACATCTCAGGCTGGGTTTATATCTTCTGCTCCAGACTGAAGAGTTGTCTTGATTCTGGGGAAGAAAAGGCAGCCTCAGCAAATCCAGCACCACAGATACATATCTCAGTAGCGGGAAGGCCACAGGATAAGCAGCAAGCACCAGCATTAGAGATGGTCAACATATTCCAGATAACCCTATTGTTGATTAGAAAATTGTGGGTTTGATTAAAAAAATCTCTCTTTTCTTTTCCAAAGAGTACACTTTCTGTGACACATAGCATATTTTCTTAAATTTTTTTATAGTTCCAAACATTTTCTATTACTGACATGATTGTGAACTGGAACTACTTAAATAGGGAGCCTGTAGTCTATCACAAAAAATGAAGTCAGTGACACCAATTTACCAGAGAGACTGGGAGCACAAGGTAACATAGTAATATTTTATCTTAAAAATATTTTTGTAGAACTGTTTTTTCAGTGTTCAGACATTTTTTTACCAAGGAAATGAAACTTTCCATAGGGAAAAAATCACAAAACCTCGAGTTCATGTTAAATTGCACATGCCATGTGTTCATTTCACAACACAGACTGGATCATTGAGTATCAGCTGTTCATATGAGTGCCCCATATAGCATTAACACCAAGTTCAGTAGCAATGCTTCAGCCTATTTAGTGCTGCAACCATAATACTGAAAAATACTTTAAAAACATCAATGAATGTGCAACAAGGTACACAACTGAAAGACTGCAATCACAGAAACACACAATTGAGGGCTACAAGATTTTCAGAAGGGGTAGGCTGGAAAGGTGGGGCAGTGTGTTGTGCTTTATTTTAAGGAATGGATAGATTGTGAAAAGCTGCCTCTGAAAAACAGACACAGACAAGTTGAAAGGCTGTGGGTAAAAATCAAGGACAGGACCAACAAGGGACACCTCTAGTGGGGGTCTACTACAGTCTGTCTGACCAAGGCAAACCTGTCAAAGAGGCCTTCTTGCTTCAGCTTGCAAGCTCTCATCCTGACAGAGAATTTTAACCACCTGGACATGTCTTGGGAAAGCAGCAGAGCTGGCTGTAAGCAGTTCAGGAGATTATGTAGAGGACAACTCCCTGGTCCAGATAATAGACAAACCAATCAGGGAGAAGTGTTACCAGACCAAGCGCTCACCGTGCAGATGAGCTCATTAGATGGGAGGCAGACTGGGCTGTAGCGACCATGCCCTGGTGGAATTCATGATCTCAGGGAGCATGGGTCTGGTGATGAGCAAGGTCAGGACCCTGCACTTTGGAAGGGTGAAATTCTAGATGTTTAAGGGCTTGGTAAATGGCATCCTCTGGGAAACTGTCATTAGGGACAAAGGAACACACTAGAGCTGGCAACTCTTGAAGGCCACTTTTCTTAGAGCTCAAGAGCTTTCAACCCCATGTATAGAAAATCTAGTAAGGCAAGCCAGAAAACAGCATGGCTGACTAAGGATCTGATCCTCAAACTGAGAAGTAAAAAGGAAATGCACAGCCAGTGGAAGCAAGGACAGGTGACCTGTAGAGGAATACAGTTTGAATGTGTAGGGACAGGGTCAGGAAAACCAAGGTACAGATGGAACAGGACCTGACATGAGATGTGAAGAATAACAAGAATGGATTCTCTAAGCACACAGGTCAGTAAAGTAAGGCCAAGGAGACTGTACTCCACTTCTAATATACCAGACAGAAGAGAGTGCAGATGTGGAGAAGGCTGAGGTACTCAATGAATTCTTCCTCAGTCTTCACTGGCAGTCAGGCTTCACACATCTCTCAAGTCCCTGAACCTCTAGATGGGGTTTGGGGGAGAGAAGTCCCTGCCACTGTAAGCAAACATCAGGTTTCAAACCACTTCATGAAGATGAATAGCTTCAAGTCTATGGAGCCTGATGAGATGCATCCCAGAGTCTTGAGGGAGCTGGCTGATGTGTTTGCCAAGGCTCTGTCCACCATATTTGAAAAGTCATGATAGTCAGATAAAGCCCCTAGTGAATGGAAAAAGGGAAACATTGCTCTTATTTTTAAAAAGAGGAGAAAGGAAGATCCAGGGAACTAGACTAGTGAGTCTCACCTCTCTGCCTGGGAAGATCATGGATGAGATCCTCGTGGAAGCAATGTTAAGGCACATGCAAGACAAGAAGGTGATCAGAGAGAGTCAGCATGTCTTTACTAAGGGCAGATCATGCCTGACCAATCTGATGACTTTCTATGATGAAATGACTGCAACAGTGAACAAGGGTAGACCAACCAATGTCACCTACCTAGACTTCTGTAGACCTTCAATGTAGTTCCATATGGGATCCTTATCTCCAAACTGGAAAAACATAGGTTTGAATTGTGGACTGTTCAGTGGATAAGGAATTGGAGGGATGGACGGACATAGCCTGAGAGTTGTGGTCATTGGCTCTATATCCAGATAGAGACCAGTGACAACTGGTGTCCCTCGGGGCTCTTTCTTGGGTTGTTGCTCTTTTATATCTTTATCAATGACTTACTGAAAGCAAGAAATTCAGGAATTTTGCAGACGATACAAAGCTGAGCATTGCAGTTGACACAACAGAAGGAAAGGATGCCATCCAGAGGGACCTGGACAAGCTTGAGAAGTGGGTGCATGAGAACCTCATGAGACTCAACAAGTCCAAGTACAAGATGCTGCATCTGGGTCATGGCAATCCCAAGCATAAGTAAAGAATGGAGAAGAAGACATTGAGAGCAGTAATGCAGAGAAGGACTTGGGGATTCTCATGGATGAAAAGCTGGACATGACTCAACAGTGTGCACTCTCAGCCCAGAAAGTCAACTGCATCCTGGTCTGCATCAAAATAGGAGTGCATCAAAATTGCAGGTCAAAGGAGATGATTCTACTGCTCTACTCTGCTTTCATAAGACCCAATTTGGAGTACTGCATCCAGGTCTGGGCTCCTCAGCACAAGAAAGGTGTGGGCCTGTTTGAGTGAATCCAGAGAAGTGCCACGGAGATGATCAAATGGCTGAGGCTCTCTGATGCAGGCTGAGAAGGCTGGGACTGTTTAACTTGGAGAAGAGAAGGCACCAGGGAGACCACAATGTGGCTTTCCTTCCAGTACTTAAAGGAGACATTAAAAAAAGAGAGAGATCATCCTTTTATGCAGGTAGATAGTGATAGGATAAGGTACAATGTTTTTAAGCAAAAAGAAGAAATTTAGATTAGATTTTAGGAAGAAATTCTTTACTGAAATGGCAGTGAGACAATGGAACAAGGTGCCCAGAGAAGCTGTGGATGCCTCATCCCTGGAACTGTTCAAGGCCAGGTTAGATGAGGCTTTGAACAACTTTTCTACTGGAATAATTTTCATTTATCTCTGGAAAAGAGGGTGAAAAGGCAGAATCATTTTACTAGAGGGAGCAGAGAAAAAGTGCTATGGCTCCATAAGCTGTATCAGGGGACTTCTAATTACTTGGAAATCTAATCAAAATCACAACACTCATAGAAAAAAAAGACATCAAAAAGAGTAGTACACATCCCTTTGTCTTCAGTCTTCACCAAAAATGATTAAGCATGAGCAGGCATTTAACTAAACTGGTTTAAATGAGGTGACAGTAGTACAAGACAATGGAAGAACAGGTTAATGAACACTAAGATAAATTAGGTGTATCTCACTCAGCAGGAATTCATGAAATTCACCATAGACTGCTTAAGAATATATCCAATGTAATCTCTTTGCCATTAATCATTTTATCTGAAAATGGAAGAAAGTGGGGGTGGTCCCAGAGGACTTTAAATTAGCTATTATTATAAGCCAGTTAACCTAATATAGAGTCTCAGAAAAATATTATGTTAACATTATTAACATTAACCATCAATTTATAAGCACTTGCACATACAAAGCAGACAACATGTGCTGTGAAGAAAAAATCAGGAAGAAACAAATAATTTCATTTGGTGGCCCACTGGAAATGGGAGAATGAGAGCTGTGAACATTGTATAAAAAATAATCTTAAAAGTAAGCTAAGGAAACAGTCTCTGAATAAGATACGTACACATGTAATTGAAAAATATTCAGTGAAACACTGATTCACGACTGAATTAGAGAGTGAGGACTCTTGGTAAGTCCTCAGGAAAATGGGTCCAGTTGTATTACTATTGGTGCTCTTCATATTTTCTCTAGCAACTTGGATGAACATGTTTCTTAGTAATAGAGAGCTATAGACAGCTGTGAGCAATAGGAAAGACAAGATTAGTCTTGAAAAGTATCTTGCCAAATAAAAGCTGCCCAGAAAACATCAGGAATGAAATATATAAACACAAATGCAAAATTAATAATAGGGAATATCTGTCTATGCAGGAAAAACTGCAGGAAAGTATCAACATAGTGGACTCATATTAAATGAGACACTACAATGCTTCTGCAAAAGATAAACATCATTCTCATCATTATTAGCAGGAATTTCAAAAGTAAAAAGACCGGAGACAATTACTGGTTCTGAGTGAGGCACAAGATCTGCTGTATTCAGCTGGAGACATGCTCTTAAAAAAATGAAAGGAGAAATTGAAAAGAATGAAAAGAGATCATTAAGAATAATGTGGGTTAGAAACCTCTATCAGTGATGAAAGGTTGAAGGACTTGAGTTGCAGTCCAGAAATAAGAAAGTTGACAGCATATAAGAGCCCATTACAGGGATAATCACAATCAATAATTAAACCTACTGTAGGACTAGGCATAATTGGATTAGTTTCTAGGCAGCAGATTGAAGTTAGATTTCAGAAGACAGCTAGCTAGATATGTAGGGAAAAAAAACAGAATTAAGAAGTTAGACAGGCTTGCAAAAACAAGCAAGATAGAACAAGCCCTAAAGAAGATGCGTTTTCTGGCTCCATTGTGAAGATGGGAAATTTAAGTAAATCACTTTAAACCTTTTTTAACAAGGTTTGCAAGCAATTTCTGTTCTTTTACAAGCCTACTATTTAAATACCAAAGTATCCTCAGTGCTCTTCTTCCCCCTCCAGCGAGCTGCACAGAGAGCACACCTGGAAAACATGTTGCACAGTGCTTTATGTGCAGCAAAGCACAGCATAGCACTTGCAGTTCTGCCTCCTGCCTTTCACTTGCAGCTCTGAGCCTCTCAACTGAGCTCCTGTGGCAGGGTCTTTCCCAGGGCAGGGAAAGAGCTGTTGCTCTCGGGTTGCTATTCTCACCATCTTGTATCTGCAAAACCCAATATTCTTGTTATATCAGATTTCTCGTGGGAGGCAATGCATGAAAGTCACCTCTTCTTTCCCTCCCTTTTCTTATTCCCTTCCTTTGCAGGTTTTAGTTTATATTAGAGGATTACTCCAAATGGAAGTCTGAGTCAAAGTATGTAGTGCTAGAGAAAAAGCACAGCAAAAATTCACGATGTCATCTTGTCATCACCTGCTGCACTGTAACTTTCACTGTTTCAGTTGATGTCTGCCATCAGCCATGAACACCCTAGTAAAGTTTTGTGCATGTAAGCTTGTGTCAGCATCCTTTGTCCAAAATTTTACATTATAGAAAAATAGAAATTGCATGAGGGTAAGCAGAAAGCTGAGATGCTGAGATTGTTATTAGTAGAACCCATGCCTTTTTTTCCTGGAGACAAAACAAGTTAAAACAGGCATAATATCAAATGGCTAATGAAAAAGTCAGAAGTTCTGTTCTTAGTAATGATCCTTGCCCATAACTGCTAGGGAAAAAAACAGCTACTGCGAATTTTTTATCATCCCTACAGAAAACTAGCAAACATCTGTGCACTTTGGCTGTTTCAGACATTGCTTGCAGCTCCTTTTCGGTTTACAGCAATTACATCTGCCACATTCATGGCTGTGCCAAAACCTGTTTAAAAATACATAAAGAGAGAGAGATAGAGTGAGTAAGAGAGAGAAAAGCTATTTTGAGAAGATTCAACTAAAGAATCAATGCTCTCAGTTTCAATGTGGTGAAGAATACTGTGATGGGCGCTCTTCCTCTCCATCCCTGTGAGCAGGATGATGAACACTTGGTATGAGCGCTGTGGCCTGATGTCTCTGAAGGCAAGCAGATTAAGTCACAAAGGTAAATATTGCTTCGTTCAGCCCAAATTTCATGATATCAGTATTGCACCAGAAGCCCCTAAAGAGCTTGGTAGGGAAAAAGGTGCCATTCTTTCACTGTATTTGTTAATGACTTAGACCTTATTTCTGGCACAACTATATTTGATCATGATTTACACTCCTATCTTCTTATTGAGCAGACATGAAAGACAGTCTTTTCATCAAAGAAGTAGTTATGTCTTGACCAATTCACCTATCTAATTTTTTTTTTTTTTATTCTCATAAACAACTACAGAATGGACTGAGCTATACTTCCACCATTTGGGACAATTTCAAGTATAAGGCTCATTTACATTATGAGATTTGACTGCAACCAGTGGGATTTGCAGGAAATTACTATTTTAAGACACGTGTTTATTCCATTTCTCTAAAAATCTGATGCTAGTCACAGACGCTGCAAGTAATACTATAGGAAGAATCTTTTGTACCTATTGTCTACACTTAAGAAATGTATATTTGAAATTATCAGGAAGCTTAATATTTATACACAATCACTTTAAAGTTTGAAGTAGAAAAGTTTACATTCATACAACAGTAGTCTGAGGTGAAAAATTATTAATTAAAAAATCTTAATTTCCTATTGACTATGGACTTGTGAGTGTGGTAAAATTCTCTACTATATTTAAACTGCGTACAGTAAAATTATCAGTAAATCACACAAGTACTACACAAGGATTGCAGCTAATGTTAGCTAATAGATTCTTAGTTAATGTTAGTTGTTAGTTAATGGATTACCAAAGAACACTCTAGAAAATGTCACAAACATTGTTCCTTTGAAACAATGATATATTATGTAAACATTTTCTACAGATATAGTTGGTTTCTCTTAAATCAGTATCTGTAAATTAAGTAATCTAGCAAAAATTGTCTGCCATGTTTTTATATAATTTAGGCAAAGTATTTCAATTACTCATCCAAAACAATATAAACCAAATTTTCTTTCTGTGTGAAAAAAATTACAATAGGAAAGGCATAGCATCTCACAGGAAAAGGTTAAAGACTGTCTGGGAATTGTTCAACACAAAATGTGAGCTTTATTTCAGTTTTCAGCTAGAATAATGGGAGGAATTGGAGATGACTGTAAGCAAACAGGTATTACCCCATGTAACAAGCACTTTGTGAGGATGATCTTCCAATTCACAATTTGAAGACAACTGGCTTCTGCAACAAAAAATTTTAAGTAATTTCTCATCAAAGTCATAGGGAACCATAAGCTCGATCATCTGACAATGACCTGCCATTGCAAAAATTTTCTTGATCCCGGCAGTACCTTGAAGAAATGTGGTTATTCCACCAAGTGCTCTTAGACTATGTCCTGTTGCAGGCCTCACATAGGAAAAGTGCTGACAGCATGGAGACAGTCAGGAGATTTTGTGAACAACTGGGAGAGAAGTAATGGTAAAAATTTAGGAAATGTGATCTATAAGAAAATGCTGAAGAAATCAGCCTTAGTTTTACCAGCAAGCAGAAAGTGTAGCTGAAACATGGTAATAGATTTCTTGCTGTGCCAAATGCTGTGATGAGGAAGTGATTATTTTTAATCCATGTCTATTGTAGGTTTGACAAGAAATAAATCTGTGTTTAAACATGTGGTGGTTTAGGTTAGAAAATAGTAAAGCTTTCTACTGGCTCCTCATCACTCAAAGCTTTAAAGAACACACTGCAGAGTCACTTATCAGCCTCGGGCGTACTGAGTTCTATCTTAGCAGGGGTAAGTTAGGAGACCTCTTGAGATCTCTTCGTACACCTATACAACTTCCATGATATAAGTTGGGAGTAGTACCAAAGACTAATAAACAGAATATTTCCCTTTCACTCTTGCTTTGCTCTTGTTCTCTTTCTTGCTCTAGCTCTATACCTTTCTCCTGCATAACATTTTAAATTTTAAAAAATTATGGTAAATTTATACCAAAATATTCAAGCCGTTCAGGAGACCTCAGGGGAGACTGAAAGTCCCTTTCATATCTCCAGTGTGAGTGCATATTGTAGTCTCTAACAGGAAGATTGATAGCCTGAAGTTTAACACATTCATGACATATCTGTGATTTACAGAAAAGTAATAACTACATTCTTCTTTTATATTAAAGAACTCTGAATCCACTGTGAGTTGCTCAGATGCTGAGGCAGGGTTACTGGCTTACTGCTAAATGGAATCCTAATCTTCTCTGAAGTCAACAGTAAGTTTTTTGACAGTAATATGACAGGTTGCCTCATTTAATATCAGTTTTTGTGTTTTGCTAGAAGATTCGGAGATGTACTGGTAGGATTTTTTAGATATTAGGTCATGAAGTGATGTGACTTTATATCTTTGGCAAACCCTTATTCCAAGTGATTTCGAGTATTTCTGTACTACAACTACTTCATATCTTCTAGTTACTGGTAGAGTATGCAACAGCATTTTAAGTCAGGAACTAAAGAAGAATTTAGTGCCCTATTTATCTCCTTCAAAACACTGTTAGCCTTGGATTAGGGCTGTTACACCATACAAGCACACTCTGCTCTCAGGGAATCAATGCTTCTGTTGACAGCCTAAGGTTATATTCACCACTCTCATGGGTAATGCTGGCTCATTCCCAAATTATATTTTTATAGACTTCTGTCACTTATTTGGTGTTTTCCAGATGCCATTTATAGCTAACAGTACTTCATGTGGTACTTTAGGTAATTGTTACTCACTAATCTGATCAGAGAAACACTCACTGTGTACAGTTTCACCGTAACATCAATTCTTGATTACACAAGCAAAATACATCTACAGTAGCTTCAATCTATTTGTTTTAGTTCCCTGTCCTTTGCCTGGATTTTTTTAGAGGATGAGTCTGAACTGCAATGTCATTCACCTAAATGAAGTTATGAGTGGTAGAAGATAGAATATACTAAGAATAAAGACTAAAATGTATTCATGAGAGGAACCCCACATTTGAATGTTTCCGTGAGGATGAACTGCTAGTCAAGTGTAGATATAGAGCTCAACATACTGGTCAGTAAGAGAAATGGAAAAAGTTATGATTTATGATGTTTGACAGCTTTCTTACAGACAGCAATATTTGGAGAGAAGGTAAAGAACTTCTGTATCTAATTTCTTTAGGTAGCCAGCTTTTGTAGATGTGGTCAGTGCAAGGCTTTGATGGCACTAACCAAAGTTAAACTCCACTCTATACAAATAGGTCATTTAAATCTGGATTAAGTGACTGAAGGGAAGAGCCATGCTAGTGACTTCTGAAGAGCACTGAGTGGGGATATACTGCTTAGAGGTTAAATAAAAGCCGAAGAGTTTGTTGGCTTTTATTAAAAAATAAAGAATATCTTAACATTTGTGGTCTTCTTAAGATTTTTATTTTTTTTCCAGTGGGGCAAATCATTACAAAACTATAATCTATAGCTTTCCTTTTGATACTGAATTCTTGAGAAGCTCTGAAAAAATGTCTTCAAGTACAGCAGCGTTTCATGAATTTAGTCATTTGCTCATCTTTTATATTAGAAGAATCCTGAAAATAAAGAAGACATCTGACAGCTTGGCTTGTTTTGATGAGCAATTTTTAGGCTTTTCTTCAACAGGATTTATTTACCAGCATGTTTGTGTACTTGGCAAGCTGTATGGCTATCACATTTTCATCTACTTGCACTACACTGCTGGCATCTTGGTTCACAGCATCCACAAGCAAGGAAGTAATCAGAAGCTTCAATTTTTTAAAGTTAACATTTTTCATGGTGTCTTACTGTGTTATCCTGGCCATGCTTGCAGATTTTAGGAATAAGATCTCTGGACAGTGGCTCCATTTCATTTGCAGTGTCTTTAGAGTGCTTCACCTTTGGTCACCCAGGAGGAGGTCCTGTACTTTTCTAAACATTCCTTTAAAGCCCTAGGAATATCTACTGAAGTCTTCAAAACCTTGCAAAGCCCACTTCAGTTAATCAGATCTTAAGAAATTTTGTGATGTTTTCCTAAGTATCACAGTCTACTCACTACAGATTATAGCAAGGCTTAAGCACTGATGCCCTAGCCTGATAATATATGTAAGGATATACTGATATGACTTCCCTCTGTGTGTGTTGCTAATCTATTATATCATGCAATATAATAATATGAATAATATGAAGATCAGACATTTAATATGCTTATCAGAAGTTGCTTTTTTTGTTTTTTGTTCTTGTATGTAGACTAGTCATCAGCCAACCAATGTTTAAGAACTGTTCTCTCATGCGATTAATATCAGTCTCATAAATACTGTGACCACACTTAAGGTAGCAGTGGAGGAGGGGAGTGAGTGAAAAGAAGTCTATTTGTAATGTTCAATAAGAAGCAAGGCTTTCAGACAGTTTTCTAAGACAAAATAACTGAGGACAGAGTACTAGAACGAGAATAGGAACAACACAACTTAGTTTTATCAAAGTTACACAGTCCGAAACTGTTCTCTGACATTTCTTTCATAAAATAACTGACTAGCAAGAGAAAGAAACTATATAACTTCCATCTAACTGAAGCTGAGTAAAGCAATTCCTATGATGATACACAGAAATTGAACTAGGTGTGAGCACAAAACACTGCAAATAATATTAGAGAAGAGCTAGAAAAAGAAATAATCACATGTTGGGTTGAAGTGAGTCACTAGTACAGTTCCTCAAGGATTAGTCTTGGAAAACTATTATTGAATTACTTTACTTATTTATAATAAAGAATAACCACTGAACCCCCACTTGTATAAAGTATTAAATAATGTTTTCAATAATGAATTTGATAAAGATGTTCTCATGAAACTTGATGACGGTAAAGTTGGGAGTTGCTGTTAATACAGAATTATGCTACTCATGAAGTAGCACTGTGTGACTCTGCAAACTGGAATAACAGTAATAATAAGAAATCTAATAATACCAATAGCTAGGTCATTCCCTTATGGACTTTTCACTTGAACTTTACCTTTATAATGGGTTCTTTTTAGCTGTAAATGGAAGAACAAGACCAGTTCATCCTGTTCATTACAGGATGTCCACACACCGGCGATTTGGTGACCCTGGAAAGTATAAATATGTTAGCTGCATAACTCAGGTGAAGTATTTCTAACAGCCAGCAGACTTTCATGCAGGCTCTGAGAGTACTACAAGGATAGAATTTCCTCTGCATAGCAGTGGTATATCCCCAGGGGTAGGTGAGTGATGAGTTAATGAGGAAGTCTCATCTGGAAGGGCATGCCAAGTGTTCAATAAAGATAAATTCAAATAGGGCCAGGCTTAGACAGGACTTACCGGGGAACAGAGAGACCATCTCTTTAGTGAATACCCGGCATGCTTAACATGCTCAGTCTAATGGAACAGGGTCTGAATAGGAAAATGAGTACTCTTCATAAATATATCTGGGACATAAATACTAGAAAAGAATTATTTAAGTGAATGTGTTAGCATCAAACAAAATGTTATTAATGGGCTCTGGAAGACTCAAACTAGGGGAAAAATTGAGACTCTAGAGCATCCCTCAAGGAGGAATAGTGAGTGGAAACAGTCTACTTTGATCAGTTTATAAAGGACATAATGAGATGTTTATTTGAAACAGCAGGGGACTGCACGTAGCAGGTCTGATGTACTTTTGTAGTGAAAGAGAATAATTCTTTCCCTAATAAATAAGGAACAGAAAAATTGATACAGAGATCAAACTTTCTTTTCAAAACGGAGAGATAAAATGGTGCTATTACCCAGTGACAGTACATTTTCTCTAATAAAATTAATCATCCCATTACCACTGGTTATCATTAACATTAATTATTGATACAAAAGTATCATCAAGACCTCCCTGACAAACTCAAGGCTCCACTATTCTCAGGGCCTGTGAGAACAAAAATAGCAGAAGACAGTCTGTGGATTTTTTTAAGAACTGCAGTCTAGTTTCCCAGCTGGTTTGTCAGGCCAACCATGGCATGTGTGTCTGTGTGACTGCTACCCCTAGTAAGGAGCTCATTTAATTTAATAGTGCTGCTCACACTATGCCAAGTCAGGCAGGTATAAGTTCTAGCAGTCTGGAGCAGAACAGGAGATATAGAAAAAAATGAGAGGAAGAAAACTGGATTCCTGTCTATGAAATTTTATTCTTAAAAAAGTAACATAAGGACACAAGGACAGGCACAGGAAAACAGGCCAGAGTAAATTTGACAGCAGTCAGAAGAAACAAAAGAAATTAAGGAGTAAGGAAGCATCAAGTGATCACTTTCTTGCTCTGGTTTTCCCAGGTTCTGTTAATGAGTCAGCAGTGCCCTGGCAGCCAGGAGGGCCAACCGTGTCCTGGGGGGCATCAGGCAAAGCATCACCAGCCGGGTGAGTGAGGGGATTGACCCACTCTGCTCTGCACTGGGGGGCCTCACCTTGAATATTGTGTGCGGTTTTGGGCACCCCAGTATAAGAAAGATAAACTATTAGAGACTGTCCAAAGGAGAACAATGAAGATGGTGAAGGGCCTTGAGGAGCTCTATGAGGAGTGGCTGAGGTCACTTGGACTGTTCAGCCTGAAGAAGAGGAGACTGAGGGGAGACCTCATTGCAGTTACAACTTCCTCATGAGGGGAAGAGGAGGGACAGGCACTGCTCTCTTCTCTGTGGTGATCAGTGACAGGACCCAAGGGAATGGCCTGAAGTTGTGTTAGGGGAGGTTTAGGTTGGATATTACAAAAAAGTTCTTCCCCCAGAGGGTGGTTGGGAACTGGAGCAGGCTCCCCAGGGAAGCGGCCACAGCACCAAGTCTGACAGAGCTCAAGAAGTGTCTGGATGATACTGTGAGGTATATGGTGTGAGTCTTGGGGATGGTCCTCTGCAAGGCTAAGTGTTGGACTCAATGATCTTTGTGGCTTCCTTCCAGCTCAGCATGTTCTCTGATTCTCTGTTATGAGAGACTATACTAAGTCTTCAGACAATCAACAAATTTGAGGCTAGTAGACTTTAATGAACCATAAATATGTCCAGCCACTTCTGGAGTTCATGTGAAGTTTGGCCTTCATATTCTGTGGCCTTGCACCTATATTCAATTAGGGCTGGGTTCAACCAACCTCTGAATTACGCCTGCCAGTTCATCCTGCTCCAACCTGCTTTTAAAGGTATATGAAGCTACAAGGATGTCCTTCCATGCTGTGCTAAGTAGGGACTAATAGTGAAATCAAAACAGTAAGTAGCACACCTTGGAGGTGACCAAAAGATGAGTTTGTCTCCAGGCTTATCCAACAGCTCTGTGTTTGAAGTGTTTTGCCATGTATGGATATTGCACCTAGTGAAACTTAAATACTGATCCATGTATGTGCAACTGCCTTCATGTCTTGTTGAGATGTGGAAATCTGAAAGGAAATTAAGACCTATAAAATGTCTCAAATAAGTACTTCTGCACTGTCAAAATAATGTTTTTTCCTTTGGACTGTGGCTGAGAATTTCAGCTTTGCTGGCACAACAATAAAGAGTGTCATTGTCAGCCTTTCCCACC
The DNA here is from genome assembly GCA_035047865.1 of Dendrocincla tyrannina. Classification (NCBI taxonomy): domain Eukaryota; kingdom Metazoa; phylum Chordata; class Aves; order Passeriformes; family Dendrocolaptidae; genus Dendrocincla; species Dendrocincla tyrannina. The sequence goes on along the minus strand of JAWWMP010000001.1, from coordinate 38,470,503 downwards.
CAGATATACATACATACCTGGGCTCACATATATTGCATATTACATCTCCATGAAAATAAAAATTTCACTGACTGCCTACCTGACAGTTGCAGTCGTGTAATGGGAAGTAGATCTCACTCTCTCAAGTTCATTAAAATGATGAGATGATTCAGTAGGAGAAAGGGAAAACTGGGCAAAATAAATGGGAAATAGGCAAGAAGTAGCACAAAACACTGAACAACTCTTTTCCATTGACAATTTCCTAGTAAGCATTTTTTCAGCAGTTTTAGATTTGGTTTGCCACTTATGAACAAAACAGTAGTTACTTTTTCTTGCAGTGTGATTCCTTTTTTATACTTGCTGAACATTAGTGTCCAGAAAGATAGCAAGAACAGCCATGGTCTACTGCAAATATTTCTCAGGAATGTCTGATAACAGGTTTCTTCTACCCTGAATAAATTTTAGGTGTGCCTGCCTTGCAGAAACAAGGGGACAGTCATGCAGAAATTGTACTCCCTGTTTTTATTGCTTTAACAAAAGCAGTGCTATAAAAGTAGCATTTGGACGACTTATACAAATCAGACTGCCTGCAAATGCTGATCAATGTCCTTCTATAAAAATAAAACCCAAACACTGTTTAGCTACATCACAGTGCATTTCATATATGTATTAAGACAAGGTCAGGAGACCCTGTTATGGATGGGATAAACTTTTAGAAGTTGCTGCTGATTGCAGTCACATTCAGTTTAACAATGCTGCTCCTCATAAATATCTTAATGAGTCTCAGGATAGTCTTCTTGGCCTGTGAGATTAGTAGTATCCAGAAAGAGCAAGCTTCATGCTCAGGAGGGAAATAGATTCAAGCCTACATCCAGTTTAATGGGCTGCTTAAAAAGCTCATGCTCCTGCTGTCACCCCAAAACTGGGTTGGCTTGTGAGATAAATAGAAGCTTGCAGGGAAGGATGCTGTATGTGGCAGAGGAAACTGGAATTCCTTAAAAATTAATGCTGAAAACTAAATTGCATTTTAGACTTGCTTTGCTGTTCAATAAAGACAGCACGTGTAAATATGTTTTATAAATCTAACCCCCTGAAATTTAAGAAAAGTGTCATATTTTCTAGAAGGAAACTCACATAAAGACCTTGTTGCATCTCTTAATTTTGTGCCAAGAGGCCCAATATATTCAGGGGCAGATAATTTTGAAAACCATTGAAATAATATATCCCTGCCCTGAACAGTCCAGACTGTATAGAAACACAAGCACTGTGAGAAACATCTTCAGCTTCCTTGCCCTATTTTATAGATTAGATTCTCAGAAATCACCATAAAAAGTCTAAGGGACAAGATTTTACCCACATTTTCTTAACACTACACTTTACCTCAACAATACCAATCTTTCTCACAGGCTACTCTGGTGCTTTCTTATAAAGAATTTTAAAATATGAAGATTAAATTACATCATGGTTGGGGTCAGAAGTGACCACTGGACATCATCTACTCCAACCCCTCTGCTAAAGCAGGTTCACCTATAGTCAGTTGCACAGGGTCCTGTCCAGAAGAATTTTGAATATTTTCAGAGAAGAAGACTCCACAACCTCTTTGGGCAGCCTGTTTCAATGTCCTGTCACCATCATAGTAAAGAAGTTTTTCCTCAAATCCAGATGGAACTTCATGTTTTTCAGTTTCTACCCATTGCCCCTTGTTCTGTGGCTGGACACCACTGAAAAGAGTCTGGCCAATTAAATACTAGCATCATGAATAATGCTCCCTGGTTTTGAAAGTCCTGACCATAAATCTGTGATAATTTAAACACAAATATTAGGAACCCTTCAAAAACAAAGAGAACACATTGTGGACTATGGCTACAGCAAGACTGCTGCAACTAAAGATTATGCATTTTTAAAAACATAGTGCAGCTAGAATCATGATGTATTATAAAAGGGGAGTAGAATAACTTCATGGACTACTCTATTTTTCCTACCAAAGTGTGGGAAGTGAAAAACTACTTAACAGAGAAAAATTAATAGAGATCTCATTAAACAAGAGTTTCTGCTGGACAGTATGGGAAACCTGTTACTAATGGGCAGATAGGCTTATTTAATCTTAGTTAATAAATTACCAGCAGACATCAGAGGCAATAGCAAAATTATGACCTTAAAACATTTATATTTTTAATCCCTACACAAATGAGGTGGTAAATGGTACTTTAAAATCTAAATATTATTGTAAATCCTCAATAGATGGTGCTATTATCTAAGTTAATATCTCAGCTGATTATGCAAATGAGCACAAGATAAATGTGTTTATCTCTGAGGAGAATTGACTATTTTATGATGTCCTTGTTTATGGTACATGCTTGTGAGAGGACTTCCATTTGCTTTCCACTCCAGGGTAATGATCGTAAACATGGGCAGGTATTCTGGTTACACAGCAGACAGATTTCAGGCATTTTTGTTAAAAGTAGAGCTACTTGAAACAAAATCATTGTCTTCTGACAATGGCATACCTCTTATCATTTCCCCTCCATAGTTTGAAATGGTTGTTAATTCTAAGTGTGAAATTCCTTTCCACAGCATGGCAGAACATTGCAGGCTGCTCTTACATGGCTCATTGTTATGGAGACAGGATGCAGCAGCCTTCCCCGTGACTTAATTTTTTAGAAAGCAGGTGTGTGATTCCTCCACCTACAGACTAGACACAGCAATCATCCTCCCCAAGGCAAATTTTCTAGTAGTTTCATAATTTCTCCTTTTGGTTGCAGCATCCCATCATTTCAGTGATGCTATTCCAAGCACTCCAGGCAAGCAAGCCAGAAAGGCAATGTAATCAGAACGTAGATCTGGTTTTTAGGATTTAAATCTCTCAAATGGAATTGCCTAATTCTACCATCTAGGCTTCAGGACTTGGAAAACGAGAAAAACATCAAGAAATAACAGGATTATTCAGGAAATGAAGCATCAACAAGTAAGGTACCATCAGTTTCCCCATTAAAACATGGTAAATATTTGCTCATTCCCTTATGGTTGAAATGTTCTTTCCTTTAATGACAATTCTAGAGTATAAATTAAATTAAACTATTAGCTACTTCCCCATTTTATATCCTTTTTCAATCACATTTACTACTGTTTGATTGCCTGTTCTATATTATCTGAAATACTATATGCATATTGATTTGTGGACTTTAATATAAGATGAAGAGCACAGTAAAAATGTAGCTAAAAGAAACCACAAAGGAATAATTATACTTATTAGGATTTCCTAATCATCCTTCATCTCCTGTAAGTATTTAAGGGAAAACAAATTTTAAATATATTATCAATAAGCCACTGAATTTTAGGAAACGGTCATAAGCAATTGACTGTAATTGTTAATAAATGCAATAAGAAAATGCCAACATGGCAACAATTGCTGGTAACAATAATAAGGTGAGATCTGGTCATGAGTGAGGTTTGGACTCCGGCATCCTGACTCACTCTGAACTACATATTCTAAGAACAACCCCTCAGCATCATATTCAGTATCTGTACCAGACTGGAACAGTGATGGTGAACATGATGTAGTTGATATCATGTCCATGATATCTCACAGATTGTCTCCCTGACCAATGTCAGGAATTGGACCCCTCACACAGGTTGGGCTTGAACTCACAAAGTAAGCACCATTGCATTTCAGACAGAGTGACGGTTCACGTATAATTCAGACGAAATACTGAAGAGGCATTGGTCAAAATAAGTTTGTTTAGTATATTACTCCCCTGAAGGGCCACTGGATACTAAGATATTTCCAGCTGTTCCTCCCACAGCTTGGCAAGGTAATGTGGGTTATAATCCACAAAGCCAAGAAGGGAATTCAGCTGGAATAACCCCAAAACATTTCCAGCATCCAGGTCACCATCATTTGCATTTTCCAGTGATAACAGCCAACACTACTGAGTCTTCTGCTGAAGCTACTTCTGTTAGTTTTCTAGTATGCACAGAATTTGCCTCTTGGAATTGACCCATTTGCTTAGCCACAATTATGACTAGTCTGTGGTTCTTGAATGAACTGAGATTAAAGACAAGCACTGTGGTGTTCAGCCCTGACAGTGGGGATTCTGTTTTGTTTGGTGACTTTAATTTATGAAAAATGAACATTTACAATTTTCTACATATCTCTCTAGAGAGTCAAACCAGAGTTTTGCAGATCATTTTTTCAGACCAAAGCCCTGACTTTTCTCTGCTTAAAGCATGCCAAGCAAGTTGCAAGAAACTTAAAGCCTGGATAAAATCCTGGCAGGTGGATTTTACTGAAAGATTTGGTGTGATCATGTTATGATCCAGCAATCCCATTATGACTGAGTGCCGATTATAACAGATGCTAGATTAAAGTAGTAGTGTGTCTATTTGTACTATCGAGCATTTTAAAGTTAAGTTTCTGTAAGAAAAAATAAATGAAGCAATGACAAAATGAAACTGATGGAACTAACACCAACTGCTATGAATGTTCACTTAACAGAAAAATAGATAAATGAATAGAATCCAAACTGGGGAGATACAAGTGGTTTGTGAAAGTCACTGCTATGATAAAAGGTTTACTAAACTATGTGGGCAATGGCTGTTGGGGGTTTTGGCTTGGAAATTAAGCAATTTTCTGATCCCCTAGCTGGTGCTTTTTAACAATCAGAACTGCATATGAGAAATAACCAAATGTATTAATCTTGAGCAGTATGAGACAGTTTTATGAAGCCAAACGTAAGAAATGGATTAGGAAACATGACATTTTCTATTTTGGGGCTGATGTACTTCATTAGGACTGAAAGAAGGTGAGGCAGCAGAAAGCTTTCTCATGTTGTCCTGCAGCATTTTAAATGACTGTATCATGGATACAAGTAGCAAATTAGAAAGAAATATTTGTATCAAAAGCGGAGTCAGGATCTACATAATTTTCCAAGACAGCCTTCTTCCCACGTCAATTCAGGGCAACAAAACCTGCTCAAGATGAGGGAAACTGCAGTAAAAGTCTGAATATCTCACTCCCATCTCCTCCCTTGCCAAGTTATTTCCTGTTCAGTATTGATACTAAACTAAAGTTTTATGGAAATTCTATTGATTTTTTAATATTTTATGAAATATCCTTTCCATAGGACTTCAAAATGTTATTAGGCTGAACTCTCTCTCACTTCTGACCTTTCACAGACATTGCGCCTTACATTGATTTTTCAGCTCTTTGATACTGGCTGAGCTACAATAGTTCCAGCAAATAGGGGAAGAGGTGGAATCAAATGCCATTGCATTGAAGAACTGGAAAAAAAAATATCTAAGTTCGATTACCAACAATTCAACTTTCCTATCTCCTCTCCCCAGCACACAAGACCTTCAGAGATAAGTCACCAAGTAAATGCTTTTTCTCATATTCACTCCAGATTCAGCAGCCTCAGCCTGCTTCCAATCCCTTTTATCAACCACTCTTGGCAATAAAAACATCTATTAAAATAAATACCTGAACTGAGTCATTAGACAGTACTAAATATTCTCCTTCTCAGCTAAATGATTTTCTTTCAGCTGGCTCATCAAACTCCCGAGGGAGCAGCAGGGGATCATTTGTAAATAATTACGTTGCACCAGTGATGAATTAAATCCACTAGAATCAATAGCATTTAGATTTTTAAAAGGATAAAGCCAAGACTCTGTCAATTAAAACAAATCCTGACTCAGTAGGCTTAGTTTTCATGTCAAGGTCTTACTTAAGCCAGTCTTCTAGAAGACAGTGTGGGATGTTTTTATATCCATTTTGGACAGTTGATTGATGGATACAAATACTTCACCTATTAATTCCTGGCTCTTTTTATGTCAGACATGAGGTATAGGGTTTGTTTTTACTGTCCACAAATAAGACTCTGGTGCCACCTGAACTCTTGAAAGATATCTGGAACACACAGAAAGTGACGGGAATCTCTCAAATGACCACCAGATCTGTGCCCTGGCAGGAGAACCTTGTGCATCTAAAGGCACTAAGTGCTTACATATAGGCCACTGATTCAAGATGTACATGCCATCTTAGAATTGAATCTCAAGTAGATCCAAGGAAAGGAGCTTAGGAATGAGCAACTCAGACTCAGTCATGTAAATCTTTTATACCTAAATTCAGCAAATTTTTTTCTACTGGCAAAATTCACCATCTAAAGCTGTTTTAGCAGTACTACAGACTTAGTAGTAGTTGAGTTAAAGAATTTACAGAAGTTATACAGAAAACTTCCAGTATCATCCATAGGACATGATGCAGAACATCACCAAGACTGATGTATCTGGTGATCCAAGCTGGTATTTGGGGGGGTTTCATCATGTCTCAAGAGGCAGATATTAACCATGTCAATGAAAGCACTAAGGGCAGATTTGCAGATCTTGTGATTTGTTTCTTGGTTAACATTCAGGGACTGGGTTTGTTTTTGTTTGGGGAGACACATTTTGTACAGATTTTCAATCCAGCAGCCATAACTTAAAAACAGCCTCCAATCATAAATTCAGGCAGAAGTGGTGTCCTGTTGCTTTCATTATCTGATTTCAGCTGTTGCCTTATGGCTGAGAAGTTTTTAAAGGGTGAGAAAGTAGATTAGAGTTGCATCACTTTCAGATTAGCCTCCAGGAGACCTGAAGGGAGACCAAGTCACAAGTAATACCTGCTTAGCGTTCTGCCAGTACATTTTGGGAACCTAGTGGATGCGCACAAGCAGGACTGGCATGAAGTGCTCACTGTGCTAGCAGTAATCCTTTTATTTAAGTTTCCAGATCCCTCATCCTACCCAGTCATGTTAACAGAGGTGTCAAACACAGCTTTTAATCTCCTAGCTTGTGAACCACTCTAGTATGAGTAAACAAGCAGCTAAAACCTCCAAGGCTGAATTAATCGTATCTTTTGAAACTCTTCACAGGCTCAGTTCAGGCTGTTTCCAGGAGCATGAGATTATTTTGACAATACAATCTCTTAAAGGATAAAGGTCATCAGCACTTGCTTCTTTCGAGAGTAATTTTGCCCTAGGGAGAACTTCAGACCCAGGTCCATTATAATTACCCTGAATATAGAATTTTAATAACATGGTGTCTATAGGATTTTCGTTGTAACATCATTCACCAACCCCAACCAGAGAAATACTTTGCAAAGCAAATCTGGTCACTCAAGCCTAGCAGCTGCCCATTGAAGATTCTTAGCCTACGAATTTCAAAATGCTTTAGTTTGAGAGATGACATTGTAAAGATATCAGCTGAGAGGAGCAATTTAAACTGCGTTTTAAAACTTCATTTTGAATTTCCCAATTCTTATAAATCTTACTATAACCATAGAAAAAATTAGCTTGGAAGGGACCTTACAAGGTCATTTGTTCCTATCTCCTGCTCAGAGCAGAAACAGCATCAAAAATAGATTAGATTTATCAAGGTCAATCCTTCAGAATATTTAATAATGTTAGGGCTGAGTTTTTCAGACAGAACATGTACTTCAGTACATATCAAGAATAGACCAGAAATGAATTCATGTCTACTCTAGGTCATCTATTGTAAAATGTATTTGACCTGTTTCAGCTTATATATTTGTCCAGAATACTTAATGATGAATTGGACTGTGCTCACAAGTGTCTCTTTCTTTGCCATGACAAAAAAGGAAGCCTAGCTCAGACGTAGCCACCTCCAGTTACTCAGATGGATGCCACCCCAAGAACCAATTGCAACCATTTAGTTACGTCGGCATCAGTTATATCATCTGTGTACAAAGGGGAAATCTAGACAGCAAAATGACACCATGAGCATTTTTTAATAGCGTATTGCTAGCAACTGTTTTCTCAAGGAATTGTTTCAACATGCCAAGTCTGAGAATCTTTTAAAATTTAGGTTTGACTATGTGTTTCTCACAATCCTAAATACAATGTTGATTACTTAAGTACAGTGACCAGAATTATTAGTATTTGATTTCACATTTATTGAATAGTAAAAAGTCCATAACACACTTTTAGAGTTTCTTATACTTCTTATTGAGCCCTGTACAGATGGACTGAATGTAGCCAAATATTTGTCTAATAAAAAACAAAACAAACCAAAACAAAATGTCCATATATATGATTTGTTTCTAGGAGTACATATCACTTCCAGGACATCCAGTAGCATAACATACTGTAATGGCATTAATCTAAAGCCTATTGGAGCTGAATTCACTGAGCTTCATACAGGTTTCAACGATTTGCAAATTACCTTGCCAAACAGACTACAATTAAAGCACATGCATGTTACTCTAGCTTTCAACAGGAAGGAGCTACTAAATCAGATGGGGGTTTAAAATTTATTTTATTAAATAAATGTTTTTGCATTTCATATAGCATACTGCTGGCAAAAAGAAATCAGGATTCCCCTCAGAAAATGTCTTTTGATGTGTTTAGGAAAAGATAAAGGCACTTCAGAAAGGCTGGTGTGATGAACTCCATGTAACACACTGGCTTTAATGTAACACACCCACTCAGCAGACAGGCACCAGCAAATCTGCAGTCCCACTGAATCTCCTTGTATTTCTTAGTCTGGGCAGTCTCTAAGAACTGTAACTCTGTTCAAATTCAGTGCAGAGCAGAACTAACTCACAATCAATCAGACCTATCATCCATATGCTTAAGCTCCAATTGCATAAAAGAGAAAGCTGATGGATCCCCGCTGCCAGCTGGGGTTAAATCATGACAGTGCCTCACTCTCGTGCTATCAGAATAGAATGAAACCAATTGAATGTATTGCCTTGTAATTCCATTTAAAACCCCTCGCACAATCAGCAAAATCCATTTACAAGTCTGAATCTCTACATAAATACCATCAAAAATGATCAATTTCAACACATTGCAAGCCAGCAAACTGGAAATATGACCTTGACTCATCAATTTTTCTTCTTAGAAATTCACAAGGAAATTATAACACACATTTTGACAAAATAGAATCCTTAGAGCAGATGTGGAAAGTAAACTTTCTCTTCTCTCTTTGTGTGTTTTGTTTCAGATTTTGACAGTGAAAGATAGTAAAACACAATCAACTTCCTCAAGTGTCACTATGATTTAAGCACTAAGAACACTTGTATGAATAAAACAACTGGCAGTGACCTCAAACAATCTGACTCATTGGTTTATATAATCAGATGGTCTAAATAACTTTGAATTTGAAAGCAAGAAAACATAATTTTGCTCTGCAAAATTATTTTACTGCACCATTAACCAGCAGTTTTATATTTTTCTGTAACTACTATTACCAAAAATTAAAAAAATTAAAAAAACACATGATATATGGTCATAAGTACCACAAGATTTCACTGTGTTTTCTGCTATATTAAGAGTTGTCCATATGGTCCTACAGGACTGGGATCCCTCTGCCCCTTTAGTTCACTCTGATACAGTGGAAAGCACTATATGCTTACATGTTCTTATCACTGATTTGAAGAAGAGATAAGAACCTGCAAAGAAAGCTATCAGGCAGAGGCAGAACATAGAGAGCTACACAGTACATAAAACTTACAATGCCCTCTTCTCTAGGGTTTGCAATAGGGACAGTATTCCTGTTCACTTACTCTTGTGCAGCCAGAACTGTCCCAGAGCTTCATGTCCTCTGCAATGCCAGAGGATCTGAGCCTTATCCATGGCAGGACTTGGGATGCTTCTGTGAGATGATCAAGGTCTTCAGTGTCCATCCAAAATCCTGTATCTTCAAGACTGACCATTTCCTAATGCTCAACAAGGTAAAAATCATAATTGCTGGAAAGTACCTGGCCTTGGAGGTTTGTTAATAGGTGCTAGCATCCCTTAACAGGGGATTGGTAACATGGTTTGCACACAATCATTTTCCCCACTCCTCCTAGGATATTCCACAAAAAAAAGACCTAATCTTTTTGTATAGTAAAAATAATCCACCTTTGAACTTTTGTTAGCACAGAGGCAAAGGAGATTAAGGGAAAGGGTAGAAGTGAGTACTCCTTTCTCGTTTTGTAAAAATTTGAGGCAGTTGCTTTTCGCAGTTCACACTGAATTAATTTCATTACTATCCCAAACTGAAATCTTCTGGTATTTAAGCAGCCAATACGTGGCATCATTCAGAAAAGAGTCCTGAGGGTACTGTTGAACAATTCAGTTTCATGACATCAGAAACATCTCATTTAGGGAGTACCTATCTCTCCTATAAACTACTGGAAATATCATTGGCTTTCCAAGTGGCAGTTGCGGAAATTACTGTAATCAGGGTGCCTTAACATGAAATCATGGAATGAATGTATGCAAACATAGTTAATTGGTGTCACTCAGGACAATTTGTTTGATTAGTCCCAAGTATTTAATGAAAATAATTTATTTCTCTCCACACTTTGCAGCTATGTACATACCAATTGTAGGCTATGTCACAGACTGGTGAACAAAATCAAATCTATATTCATTATTGTTCAAAATAGCTAACCCTCTATCAATGTTAAATGGCACCCCCAGCTCATCTTCAAGGACCTTCTGAATGAAAGTTGATGCAGCATAATTTCTAATCCATCTGAGCTCTGTGAGCTGCAAATAATATGAATATAAAATATTCATTTCCCTACCATGTGGTGGTTTTAAAAAATCCGAACAATACTTCTTTTGCCACAGAAAATAAAACATTGGGTCATTTTTATTGTTTCCTGCTTCAAAAATAGCAGGTGGCTGGTAGAAAACTTCACTGAGTTCCGTTTCTGCTCATCCATCTGCAGCTCACAATATATTGTATGGCTCTTATTTATTGGCATTGTATGTCAATGTCAAATATATTTTCAGGCTATTTAAGCTTTTATTATACTATGCCTCTATAGGATTAAAAAACAATCTTTGTTTTAACAATGTCTATATCATTAGTTGATATGTCAGCAGTGATACTGAGCAGCTTCACTGTATATCCCTAGGCTGCAACAGACGTTTCTGTCTTCTGCTTTCTTTAACTGTTTGTCTAGAAAAAAATTGAATATTACAAACATTGAAGTGTCACTGTTCATGTCCACATTGTAACAAAAAGGTGCTTCAGCATTTCAGCTTCAGGCCTTCACTTGGTCTTAAAATAATATTGTAAATTTAAGTGGATTTTGTTTGGTTTTGTTTTTTTTATTTAAATACTTAAAAAGCAAAGTTAAATTACAAAGAGGGACACATCCTTTTAATCTACTGTTAGAATAGAATAGTACAGTTAGAAGGGACAAAAGTGATCTAGTACCACTGCCTGACCAATTCAAATTAAATCATGTTGTTAAGGGTGATGTTCAAATGCCTCTTAAAGGCTTAGGACATTAACCCCTTCTCTAGGGAGCCTGTTCTAGTGTGTGACCATCCCCTTAGTACAGAAATGTTTCCTGATGTCCAGTCTATACTGTTTCCATTGTATGCACACACAATTAGTACTGTAAGGACTTCTAACTGTATGCAGTATCTAGTCAGTGGGTAAAAGCTTTTTGAGAGAGAAAGGTTCAAATTTTTCCATTTCATTACAAGAAAGAATCAGAGAAGATCCAGTTTCCATCCAAATCAATGACAAAAGGAAAGTTCCTAAGGAATTTGAAAACTTTGTTTAGTATTTTTTAGGGTACATGAGAAAAAGAGTTAAAGATACAACTCACACAGATGTTCTTTCTTGGGTCTCTCTCTGCTTAGATTCAATTTACGTTCTCTAGGTCAGATGTTTTTAATAACAGCCTAAGTCCTTCACGGACACATGCCTGTGAATAAATGGCACACATAAGGGCATGATTATCTGCCTTAAGTTTAAAGACACAAATGCATATTTGAGCATCCAAAATAATTCTGCACAACAGTAGCAGTTATTATTCAAGGTATTGATTTTAATGAGATACGAAAGTTCCACTCACTCTGAAAATCAGGACACTTATTCAGGTGTCAGAGTTATTAGCCAACATTTTAAACATTCGCTGTCTAAATTTAGGAACAGAAATCGATATTTAAGCACCAGCAACAGCAGTTCATTTTTTTCAGAGGTATTAACCACTTGAGACTGCTAGAAACTTTGTTTCTTTGTATTCATTGGCCACATTTTTTTCAGAAATTACTGAAGAATTACCATGATTTGATTTTGGGTGTCCAGGTTCAGTGACATGCTCAAGGGCCAGATTTCCCAAGAACAAGACTTAGCCATTTCTAATCAGTCATATCAAAGGTGTACTGGATTGGGTGTCCAAAATCTGTAATATTTTCTTAAAATTTTGGGTCTTTGAAGTAAAGGTTTTAAATATTTTAGCATTACAATTGTGGTGTTTTTCCCAGGTTTTTATGAATGGTGATTTTTCACTGCAAACACTTAGGAATGTGTTTTGGAAACCTAAGATAGCTGTAGGGGAGCAACTGTGGGGTGAGGTCAGTGAAGCCAGGAGCCAAGGGTGATGGCCCTTCCCAACACAGCATCATCCCACAGATGAGCAGAGAGGGAACAGGGTCACATTCCAGTGGTGGATGGGAAAGCCTGCAGCTATGGACAGGTTGGGATGGGGATGGGACATGGCGAGGATGAGACATGGTGGGGATTGGAAGTGCCCAGGAAAAGGAATTGTTGCAACATGGTGCGCAGGCAGATCCCAGGTTTTGCTGCACCATGTCAGGGCTTCCCTTAAGACAGACATCAAACCCTGGCTAGGGAGGCTGTAGGTTTTCACAATGCCCTCTGGAACCTGTGAGTAGCTTCATTTCACTCCAGATACTGCACAGTCAGCAAGTGGAAAAAAACACCTCCATGGGACAATACTGCTCTGTTGTAGATGGCTATCTTCAGGTCAGACAAGTCACCCAGGTAAATGAAGAATCTTGAATAAATCTAACTTTGGAATACCTAAATCATGAGGCATTAATCCCTGCCCCTATTTAGTTTTAGTGAAAGAAGGGGTTTATCAGACCCCTTCTTAATAATACTTAATAATTCTTCTTAATAATACTCTGTCTTGAAATTTTCTTACTGTTACCCATACATGATAGCAGCTACATCTTCTCAACTGGCTTAGTTTATCCTTTTAGTCATTACAAGAACAAGATATGCTTAGCCTCCAAATTTGGGTTATTAAACGAAAAGGTTTTTCTTTTGGAAAATTCTATGAAAATACAGTAAAATTTGGTGTTATGTGAATGTAGACAGCAATGAAGGTCTAGAATTCAGGTCAAATACCATTACATAAATGAGCATGAGGAAAAAAAGATTATAATTCAGCACATACTTGTAACTCAGCTGATTTTTACAATGTCTGTATTTGTAAAGAGAATAAAAAGATACCCATTTCATTTTGATTGTGTAAACCTTCTCAGATATGAACTTTGAAAGGTTCATCCTCGTGCTATTATGTATGCTCACTATCGCAGCACCGGAGACACCTAGCAAATGAATGAAGCTTTTGAAAAAAAAAGAGTATTAGGATGCCGGGTTAAAATTACCTGCTCCAGCTGCTTCTATTATGTCAGCACAACTATAGTGTTGGGGCATAGTCAACATGTAGCTCAAGAAAGAAGAGGCAACTTACTGTAACACTTGTCTAACCCATGATCTAAACAGATTTCCCTTTGAGTAGCAATGTGCAGGGCTGATGAACTGCTATGCAAGATGTCAAAATTGTCCATGGGAAGCTTTAGGGTTACACTAAAGGTCAGTTTGACCTGTGGGACTTTTCCAGCACCTGAGATTACAGTGATCAGCATTTCTATTATTAGTTGATTGTGTCAGCACTGGAAGCACTATGGGTAATGTAGCCACAAGGCTGAAACAGACAATAAGGAAGGAAACTTCACAATTAATGAAGAACTAATTCAATGAAGGCTCTGAAAATAAACAGTGTTGCATGTTAAAAAGGCAGGGAGAAGACACTGCAAAGGATCATTGCAGTCCTCTGCTCTTTGCTTATCTCCTTGATATATTTAATATATTAATTAACACAGATTATTTACTGAACTGCCTAGATTCATATCTAATAGTAATATTTGATGCAAACTTATTCTGCATTTCCTGTCTTGTACCATGACACCGAGTCTACCTTTATATATATGAAGTGCAGCTGGTACTCGGAGCACTGTACAGTCCTGGTAGGCCACTGAACAGCACTATCAGGAGACACACAACTTTCAAAGACAAGAATCTCATGTCAAGTGGTTAAGCAATAATTCTGAATGAAAGATGTTCACAACAGCCTGAGTTTAAAGATGTTGAGCATCCATGAACATAAAGTAAATAACAGAAAGTGTAATTTTGCTGGTGACCAAAGAGCTTTGGTTTTCAAGATATAAGAGAGATTTGAATGTAAGTGAAGAGTTCCATGTGAGTACCATGGCCCTGACCCTGAGCAAGTGTCAGTAGTGTAGTAGCAGAACAGATGGGCAAGCACAGAAAACAGATGGCAGGGAGCAGGAAGCTCTGGAGAGCAGTTTTTCTTGAGAGAGGCTGGAGGAGGAAGAGCGGTGTGGGATTGGTGACTGGGAAGTAAAAAGAGTTTAAGGAGTTTTGGGTTGTATGATTAGGGATGCTCTTTAAGTGCTGACTCAGAACCTTAGACAGATCTCTAAATGCTGCCTGGCCTAGATGAGTCTGCTTTGATGATCTGCTGTGTGCCTGCTACTTAAAGGAAGGTTAGCAGAGTTCAAGTGGGACTGAGATGACACATTTTTTGCTCCTGAGGAGGAGGCAACCTTCACCCAGATCCAGGCGAGATCTGCAGGTAGTGACTTGGTAACTAAGGGAATGCAATGTAAAACACGGTTTGCTCTTAGGATCTGTATTGCAGTGAGCACTATATGCTGCAAGGAGCAGCATAACACCTTGCTGCTTGTTTTGTCAGGTTTTAGTTGTTTTCTCTCATATTCTTAAGTATTTCTAACATACTGCTAACTAATTTCACTAAAAAGAGAGGAAGTGTGATACTAATTACTTCTTTAAAGAAGAAGCTAAACTAATACAAACTCAAAAAAAAACCAGTTCCCTAGCATAAGTGAGCAGGTATTATCTCTCCAAGAGACAAGTTTGTTCTCTTGAAGAGAGGAGAGTTGAAGAGGAGCAACATAAAGAACAAAGGTTCCTCTGCAAAGCCTATGGAGTGGTCAGATCCTTCCCACCTTGGCAGTGCCACACTTTCTGCTGACGTGCTTCCATGGGAGTGCAATTTAATCAGATCCCTTGAGATTCCCACATGTACTTGGGGTACACAAAATGGTCCATGGTCCATGCTGTTAACACAATGGAAGGAGAGGCAAGGCAGGCATTCTGAAGGCTTAATTTGGGGTGGCACGACCTTATTGAAAGCATTCTTTGAAATACTGCCAGCTCCAAACACAAAACTAAGGACAAAAGCAACCATCCACCCTCTCTATGAGTGAATGAATGAGATCACAGAATCACAGAACCAGAGAACATGCTGAGCTGGAAGGAAGCCACAAAGATCATTGAGTCCAACACTTAGCCCTGCACAGAACCATCCCCGAGAGTCACACCATATACCTCACAGTATCATCCAGACACTTCTTGAGCTCTGTCAGACTTGGTGCTGTGGCCACTTCCCTGGGGAGCCTGCTCCAGTTCCCAACCACCCTCTGGGGGAAGAACTTTTTTCTAATATCCAACCTAAACCTCCCCTGACACAACTTCGGGCCATTCCCTCAGGTTCTGTCACTGATCACCACAGAGAAGAGAGCAGTGCCTGTCCCTTCTCTTCCCCTCATGAGGAAGTTGTAACTGCAATGAGGTCTCCCCTCAATCTCCTCTTCTCCAGGCTGAACAGTCCAAGTGACCTCAGCCACTCCTCATAGAGCTTCTCCTCAAGGCCCTTCACCATCTTCATTGTTCTCCTTTGGACAGTCTCTAATAGTTTATCTTTCTTATACTGGGGTGCCCAAAACTGCACACAATATTGAAGGTATGGCTCCCCAGTGCAGAGCAGAGTGGGACAATCCCCTCACTCACCCAGCTGGTGATGCTTTGCCTGATGCTCCCCAGGACACGGTTGGCCCTCCTGGCTGCCAGGGCACTGCTGACTCAGATTCAACTTGCCATCAGCCAGGACCCCCAGGTCAGATGATACACATTTTAAGGACTGGGAAAACCTGCACAAGGAGAATTAAATGTACTTTAATCATAAGTGACAGGGTGAGGGCAGAACTTGCAAATGTTTCTACACCAGTACTAAAACCCTTATAGCAAAGAGATGGAGGAACTAAAATGCTCAGACCAGACAAGAAGCTAGTGAGTGTCACACCTGTCCCATGGTAAAGGGGTTGGAACTAAATTATCTTTAAGGTCCCTTCCAATCCTAACCACTCTAGGTTTCTATGATTCTATAATAGGCATCTCAGACATATGATGGAGGAGGAAAACCAGATGGATACTGAGTTATTGATAACCAACCTTATGGAAAGAATATGATAGTAGGTAAAAGCAGAGGAGCTGCCTGTGTGGGGATGGATAATATCAAAAATATAAAAATATTATGACAAGAATGTCAGGGCACCTAAGAGAAGTCCATATGAGTTTTTTGTCATAATATCCTCCAGCACGTTGATATTTAGCTTGAAGAGGTGGAACTATACAAAAATTAGTCAAGCCAGAAAAGGGGTGGGAGGCATGAGAGGGGCAGAGAACAGTCCAAGAAAAGCAGAAAGACTAGGAGAAGCCTGCAGAATATCTAAAGGCATCAGAAACTGAGCTAAAATGTGTACTAATTCAACAAGAAAAAGCAATTCAAGAAAACTACTTGAATAGTTCAGTAGGAAGGAAACCAGCAAATTGGTTGGTATTTAAGAAATAGGAAGTTGGTTCAAATGAAAACAGAAAAGCCCATAAAAAATGGTGGGTCAAATGTAAAGCAGAAATACTCATAATTTAAAAACAACTCAAATAAGGTTTTGTTATCATTAATGTAGTCCTTCAAGTACATTAAAATTCAGAATCAGATCAGCCACAGTTGAATGATGGTAAAGGTGTAAAAGCAGTACATGGAGGCAACAAGGGAACATCAGAGAGCTCTAATTTCCTTGCATTTTTTTTTTTACTGTTGAAGATGATGGGGAGCTTTTGAGACCCAAACCCTTTGCAGCTGATTGGACAAAAGAGTGAGATGAATTTGAAGTAAATATACAGAAGTCTCAGACCAAGTAGATGGATTAGGTTTCCATAAATCATTGGGACCAGATGGTGTTAATCCAAGAGTCTTGAAGGAGCTCAGACGCAAAATTGCAGAAGTGTTGGCCAAAGTGTGTAATGTGCCATTGCAAACAGCCCTGTGCTGGAGGAGTGGCGGTGCACCAGCTGCCACTGTGCCTCCTGGCTGCAGAGCAGCTCCAGAGGGAAAGGGAACTACTGGCCAGTGACTCACCTCCACACCGTGAAACAGGGCAGAGCCTATAATAATGGAAAAGATCACTGAGCACATGAACAACACCTGCTTTGGGGAAAAGCATACAGGCTCTGCATAAAGAAAGTCTTGCACAGAAATCTCCAGACAAGATAGCATCTCCTGACACTGCTGCTGGAGACAGACACACAAGGGCACTTTCTACATTCACTTTGGCAATGTCTGAAGAATTCACAGCTACAGCTGCTCTGTCTGCAGTGTACTATATTTTACATGTTCCTCATTCCATGATAACCCTGCATTGCCTTTGCTTTTACATCAGAAACTATTGTGAGGCTTATCCATACAAAACATCTCTGCTGAGGCTTATCTCAGGCTCAGACAAAACCTTAGTTCTGACTGTATTTGCATTATACATCATCTCTAGATATGTCCTCTAATTTGCTTTGGCTTATAAATGGCTTCTTCAGAGTAGCCTATCCATAAAGATAATATAGAGTTATGTGGCCTATAGCGATTTGCTGTAGAGGTTGTCACATGTCTCCTTGTCAGACTCAACTTAGTTCTGTGCAAGGTCCTCTGAGATCTCATCCTCTCCATATGCACTTGGAGGAACTAAGAGAAAACCTGCCTCTTTAGGTATACAGACAATTCTCCTTTGCCCAAACCACTTACATGCAAGATCCAGCTTCCCAAGTGCCAGCCATTCTGTATTTTACCTTGAACTTCACAGAAACTCATTAAACTCTGAAAAAATCCATTATGCTATTGTGTCTCTTGGCTCCAAATGGGAAATGTACATTGACAGACAATGTTCTATCACATAATTTCTTAGTGGTTGTTATGATTGTTATGCACAGCTATGAATGTGCAAAAATACAGTTAATATCACTACATTAAAAAGTAGTAATAATATATTACATAAAGTAATTGCATAGCACATACATAATGCTGACAAATTTTTTTAAGTAAATTAAGAATACTGCAGAGGAGCTATTCTCCAGCTATCTTGGATTAAAATGTTCACTGTTGGAAGTCTAATTTAAATTTTTATGATTAGAATATGATAACCATTGTGAACTCAGTACTAAAAGTATATAACCCTAAAAGTCCATAAAAGCACCAATTAATCTCTCCTGAAATTCTCTGAGCAAGAAAATGTGTTTACCATGGAATATTTTATTAGCTCTTCATTTAAACAAGGTACTTCCCCACAGGAGAGACTTTCTCAGACTGGATTCTGAAGAATGGTGATGATGCCACAGATTCCTTACTAATTGAATTCATGAGCTACAAAGAAACAAATCTTGGTTATTATCCGTCACTTGGTTGTCGAGACCCACAAGCTTCAGCCTGAAGAAGCTGTGGTTGTAGATTTCCCACCCCTGGTTCCATCTCAGTGACTAATTACCAGTCACTTCCCATTGAGAAGGGAAAAAATGCTGTTCTACTTTTATTTGCTAGCAATGCACCATATATTTAAGTAAATATTGATTTTCTAATCTCTAAGATAAAGTACCATAGAATGGCAATTTTGAAACAGTGGTAGTGCATATAGTACCACACGCTCCATTAACCTGTCCCTCCTCCCCTGTGCCACAGCTTGTTGTCAGTCTAAGCAGACCAGTTCCCAAATATCTGAATTTTTACTTCCATTCTGATTGAACTCCAAAACCCACATACTTTGCATCATGTCTGTCTATCTTTGACAATTCTTTGACATTGAGACAGACCTTCCCCACTCTTCACATCACCTTTTATGAAATTAAGTAGTAAATATGTTGTGTAGAATCAATGTCTTGTTCTCATCCATATCCTGCTTAGCTGTGTCAGTATAAACATATTCATGGGTGTTATTATGTGACTCCATTTATTTACAGATGGATATGCAACCTACCAGGAAAGTTCTGTTGACAGCAAATAAAGCCTTTTTCAAATATTGATAAATTCCTTCAAAGGTTAGCGAAAATGTTATAGCTTGAGCACCCACGCAGAAATTAAAGGATATCAAACATTTCCCCAAACAGGGATTTTGTAGCAACAACTTCATATGTCTGGGTCTAAGCATGGAACAAAAATGGTTTCATGAAGAGGAAATAGAACAAAAAATTAAATTGAGAAAGTCAACAATTAGACAACTGAAGTTCACTTCAATCCAGTCAGCTGCCCTGTCTCATCCTTGTTGAGGTCAAATTTCACAGACCCCTTCCTCACAACTGAATGAATTTTTACCAGAACAAGTGAAATATTCTCAGTGCATGACTAACACCTAAGTGAAAGAGAGCTTTTCATTTGTCCTTAGCCTTCTGCTTCTTAACAGATAATGTCACAGAAGTCCTGTCCACAACAGTCTTCAGACCACTATAGCTATCTGGCAATATCTGTATGTTCACACACACACACACAGATTTTTTTTACCACAGTCATAGATGGAACAGACCTCACTGTTCTCCACTTTAGGAACATTATCTTCTATCTTGCACTTACAAAGCATTTCACATTTTACTAGCTCTACTATTAAGGTGCTTCCCTGAGCAGTGTGTGGTGCTGAAGTGGCTTGGTCACTGGACGGGCTCACAATAAACCCAGTCCCCATAAAAGCAAATCACGCAAGGGCTTACACTGTGATCATGGTAGGGTTATTCAGTGGATAAAGGGCTCCATGTCTCTGCACTCAGCTACAAAAAAGCTGTTTGAGCCAGGATCCTATTCAGGAACTATGGGCTAAGACTCGGCCTCTGCTTTTCTGCAGGGAGGCAAAAAGGGAAAATCTGAATCTGCACTCGTATAGCTGATTTTTAACACTTCCCAGCCTGGACACATGTCTTGCTGTCAGTAGAAAGATGAAAATAAAGTCAGCATCGGCAGATCAAAACCTGTTCTGTTTAATGAACAAATGTAAGTAAGGCATTAGTAGAAAGATATTAGAACCTTATGAAAACATTAATGAGTGAAAAAAAAATATCTATTTTGGTAGATAGAGATCGTAACTCAGCACTGACAGTATTGGTACTATATGTGGACAAAGTCTTTACAGTTTTATTGTCCTCTCAGAGTTTATGGACTACAGTTTTTTAGAGAAGCCTGCACTCACACTTCACTTGAAATTCATCCTATTTTATTTCATCTGACCAAATTTACTAAATAAAAAAAACCCTAACTTTAAAAATACTAACACTAAGCAATGAGCTAAAAATTGTTTGTGATATATTCTTCCTTTCCAGAACTTTCTACCACTTTCTTTTTGTTTGTTTGTTTGTTTAAGGGTCTGTAAATCAGCAGGATAGAAAACATCTGTGACTGAACAACGCGAAAAGGCAGATACATGAGACAACTACTACCTTCTTTGGGACACAAGAAGTGATGAGGCTAGCAAGAGATGCAATTGCACCCACCAGGTAAGGGAAGTTAAGGTGAGCATCCAAAGTCTGAGGTCAATATGAAAGAGTATGCATTTCTTCTTTCTAAACTCTGTAGTCATAAGGCAACAAAAAGACCAATTAAATAAGCACATTCACTATGTGGTTCTCCTCTGATGAATAGCTGCCTTTTGCCTACAATGTCTATTTAGACAACAGTGCTGTTACCTGATGTAGCTGTTATTCTGCAGAATTTCAAATCCAGTAAGGCAGAGAAGGTAGTTCAAGTTCATGTATTCATAGATGACTCTGATAACCTATTCCGTTTTCTGAACAAGAGCAACTCACTTCACCAGGGAAATTTAAAAAAGCAGTTGAGAATCAAGGTCCATATTATCATTCTACCAGCACTAACAAGGACATGTAAGTATAATATTACTATCTCTTAATGTAGCTATGTATCAACTAGGTGGCAGCTGCACTAAAGCACACATGAGTTTTATTTTCTAATGATGCCATTGATTTTTTTTTTTGTAGCAATACCAGTAGCAGTAGTTGTAAAAGGACAGAAGGTCTCATTTTTGACCAGGGTCAGACTAGAGTAGACATAAAACAACACAGGGAAGTCAAATCCTTGCCTGAAAGTATTTTTATCTTAATTAAAGGAGAGAAAGATGAATGCAATATCAATGTAAGTATGTTATCAGCTGAATCAGTGCAAGCTCACTTTGCAGCAAGGTAGAAGCAGGAGGTTACAAGGACCTATCAAATCCTGTTGGCATGATGGGTGCTACCAGACATCTGCCACAGTCCGCATCTAAATCCAGCTCAGTTCCTCTGTGATAGGTACAGGCACAAACACACTCCTTGCTTTCAGCAAGAGTTAGGGAAACAGTGTGGACTCTATAGGGTCTTGAATAAACCCTTATCTGGGTAAAACAAAGCACCCTCAGCTTCCATGATTGGCAGTGTCAGACAACTGGAATAAATTACTTTTGCACAGGTTTGCACAGAAAAGGAAAGGATTGTAACTTTTATAACTCTAATAATTTTTAGATTAAAAATTAAATTATACAATATGAAGAAAATATTAAAAATACATGTAGGTACCATCTTGTTGAAAGCAGGTAGATGTCTGACCTCCATAGGGTTTCAGTGATAAAGTTTATATACTACAGGTACCATTGATCTCACAGTCACTGTATTATTAAAGAGTTATAATCCAGAAATCATATCACAGCACCGAGGAGGCAAGATGGCATCTCATGTATAAGGAGTTTCTGAATATACTTGATCATACAGTTGGCTCATAATCTATTATACTGTCTCTGCCTGAGAATTGGTCTCATTAAATTGAGCAGGAAAAATGTAGAGATACTTGGACAGGTGTGAGTGAGCAAATAGTGACCTGATGACCTTCACCATGCACCTGGGAAAGATATAGACAACCAGTGAAAAGAAAGAAAGTCACAACGTCTACTGGAGGATTCTAAGTTCGGTATTCATATAGGTATATGAAATGACATGTCATTTCTCCTTTAGCTTGACAGCATGAGGCCCAGGGAGTCATTTTTTTTCTCTGCAAGAGCTCTCACACCTCTTCTATCTTTCATGCCACGGCCTCCTTGCTGCAAAATGTTGACAACAGGGCAGGTTCAAACTATCTCAATCGAACAGTGTCCCCTGAGAAGTATTTTCTGGATATTAGAACCCATCCACTATGCTTGATGTCATCCCAGACCATCAAGGTCACAGAAGTTAAACTTTTGCTAGTGCTTCCCATAGTGGAATAGATACTTGCTAGATACTTGCTAGAGGTTTCCCAATACAACTTGCTGTATGTTGACTCCAGTAAAGTCCTGCTCCCTTCTGCTCCTTATCCCCATCCTGAGAGTCCTGTCACCTCTGTAGTGTGCTTCCCCTCACGACTTGCTCTTTCATATTCAGCCTTGAATTCCCTTCTTCATCGCACAGAGGCTCTCTGAAGTCATGAAGGAAACAAGGAAAAGTATTAGAAGGGAGCACAGCACATCATGGTTTGTCACCCTATTTTATAATGAAAGGACAGTCCACATTTATCTGGAGCCTAAGATAAGGGCTTATTATTATTAAGACATAATTACTTCTAAACAGTGAAGTAGTAGAAGACATGAAGCTGCTTGCACCAGCCGTTCCATCACAGGGAAATGTGGGTTTCTACACATTCAGCTGGTATCTACTAGCATACAGTTCACACATGCCTGACTTGGCAAAGAATAGTAGTCACTATATAGCACAAAGTAGCTGCTACGTTTTAGTCTTATCCTTTAAGTATTCCAGTTACCACCACAATCTTAGTAAGCAAAAAACCTGTAATAATCACATTGTTGAAATTAATGTGTGTTCTTACATCAAACTCCCGTATACAGGTCAGTCTGAAAGGTGCTAGCCTCCAATCTGGGCTTTCTGATTAGGGATTTTTACTGCTGTAGACTGAGTGACAAATTATGTTTAAAGTATAGTTAATTACTTCTTCTAACAATGATAGATAACAATATTTAATAGCTACATAGAAAAAAAATTAAAAAAAAAAAGCGCTAAGTAAAACTCTGCTTTGTTCCCAAGTAATTCAAATATAGGAAGTTCCCTTTCCATCATAGCACATTTCTGGGAGTATTCAGAGTTGAGTTGTGGACATATGTACTGCAGTGCTTCTACAGCCAGCTTTCTTTATGCATGGTATCCTAAACCAATAAAAATTATTTTTCCACCAACTTTCTAGTTACCATATATATAACTGCACTACTTGCTCATAGTGACAGAAACCTTTTCACAAACATTTCTTGATGTCCCTGGTGTTTTGTTTCATGCAATGAAGAAGCTACCAAAATATCTTGCTTCCATTAATTTATTTTTAAATTTGCATATTCATTCATTTCTCATCTGTTTGTCTGTACTATGTCCGGTGCGCATTTCTTCTTCTGAGGCTGAATTGTTCTTGTCATCCATACTAAGGCAGTTTGTTTCTCCCTGGCAGAGGCAAGGGAATAAGTTGGAGTATGCAATGTGAACACAGAGATTACTAATTGAAATAATTAATAATATATATTGTGTTTTATTTCACGCACAATACTTATATATCATATAGAAATATAAAAGCTTGCATTAGGAAAGTGAGGTGAGAATTTAAGAATGTCAAACCCCAAAATCCAAAGAAGATATGGCTCATCAGGGTCCATCCAATTTTCCAAGTCGCTTCATTTTATGGTAACTTACTCCCAAACTGTGCTCATGTCACAAAATGCAGAAACAATCATACTGAAAGCAAAAAAAAAAAAAAGGAAAAAATTAATACATGACAGTAACATTCCAAGTCTCACTAGAATGAAGTTGCTAGAGAATTATTCCATTTTCATTAGACCATGCTTTTTTCAGATTAGCAAAATAATCTATACAATTTTATTTGGCATTGAGAGACTGAGCTTTATTCCACTGAGACACTGAAGAGAAGTTCTTAGCATCACTCATTCCCTTCTAGGGGCTGTCAACTGCATTCAGTGCTTGTATGAGTACATCTACAACAAATGTGTCCTGGAAGAATGCAGAATAATTGCAAGCAAAACACAAACCATGGAAAGAAGATTGAACATCTCTATTTAAACAGAATTCTGATATCCACCAGGAAGAGAAAAGTTCTTGAAAGGTCATATGAGAGCCCTTGGGAAAAAGCAAAATTACTTGCCAGGTCTAGGTTAGGCAATAGTTAGCAGAGAATGTGTTTTATTGTTCTGCTAAAAAGCCATGTCAATAAGTGGCTTCTATCAAATTTAGTTTAAAAAAAAAAACTTAAACCATGTTGTGTAGTTAGCTTGACCCTTTAGCAAGAACAAAACTCTAATACATAATGTATTCCTTCCTGATAATTTTGCCATTAACTGCAAACAGGAAGACAGCTCAGTCTCCTCCACTATTCTGCTTAAACCAATTTTCTCTTGACTTGGTTAGACCTTTATTTAGACAAGTTTCTGCCTGTCCACTTTTGCTGCCACTCTAGTCACAAGCCCCCATGATGTGGTGCTTTACAGTATCTTCCTTTGTAATTGTCTTTTTCTGCTGCATGCCTGATTCCCATAAAGCTGTGCCCACCACTGTCTTTCATCAGTCTTTTCTGCATACTGAGCTGTCAATGTGATGCTTCTCAGAGGAAAGCAGAAAATGCATGTGACATTGTGAAATGACCCAGCCAGCACATTTCCTTTGACTACCTGCAACAGCTGGATGGTGAAAGGGACCCAAAGAAACAAGCTGAAAATGCAGACCTGCAAGGGACATTAGATGTGGGATATAATGGAGCAGCGTGGGTTAGGGGCTCATAAATAACCCCTCTACCTCCTTCACCACTACATTTTGGTTCCACAATGCAGAAATCTATTAAAGATAAGTAATTATCACCATACCTCCCCAGGAAGCATTCTCCACAAAATGGCCCTCAGATTAATGCTTCCTTTTTCTGCAATAAAGTCTTGATTTTAAATTTTTCCTTACAAATAAGGAGCCCTGTAAAACATTTTTATTATCTTTTTGTTCAGACTGAGAGACAATTACCGTACAGTTTATATATGCAGCACCCTATTCAAGTATTAGTCATTTTCCATGTTATTAGCTTCTGCTTTAAATTGCTTGATAAAGAATTATGGCCACATTTGTGATCCCACAGTGTTTGTTTTCTTTTTTTATGGCATGGCAACACAAATGAAAAGAGACAGCTAATGGCCTGGGGAGAAGGACATGTGGTCTCAACAGGAAGGCTGCAATGACAACTATGAACACTCGTTAAAGAGGTAGGGTGAGAGGACATTGATTTTCCAAAGGAAAATACTTTTTTATCCTTCCAAAGATATCTTCCTGTAATTATCTGGTGCTGTGTTCATTCGATATGTGTTAATTGGAACAAGTTTTTATTTGCACAGGTGGCAGCTCAGGCTATCCCCTTGCACTGTAATAGCACCAAGCTACACAAAGCAGAGAATATACAGTACAGTGTCTGCCCTTCACAGGACCACAGCTTCTTGTAGCAACAACCAGAGGTGGCCAAGTGGCAGACAAGACTGTCACCAGGGTCCCAAATTGCTAAGGACATATTTGTGAACACAACAAGCAGGGTTATGTCTGTTCTAGTAAATAAAAGGGGCCAGGGACCATTCTCAAAACTGGAGGCCAACTGGCATAGCACAACTTTATCCTTTTGCCTAAACTCTCATCTTCAAAAACAGAGTGACTGCATTCAGGCTGCTCACTGGGAACTGTCCCTGGCTTGTGCTACCTGAGTATTTTCTTGGAAAGCACTTGTTGCAGCAAGTCAAAGCCCTGCTAGGACTGGGCTAACAGCTTAACGTGAACATGCCCCTAGCACATGCCCACGGCCTGACACTGTGCAGTTTACAGGTTATAGGCATAACCATGGAAATTTCTCTGAATATTTGTGCAGAAGAGGCTCATGGATTAAAAACAAACCCAGCATTGTAGATTTGCAATATGAAGTGCACTTATGAACATTTATAAGAATTTGATGGATTGTAGCTGTAAAGTGTTGCTTTGAAAATTAGGTATATTTGTGCTATCTTATCATCAACACAGTTTTCAGAAATTATAGGTCCTTATGTGTACTGGATAAGGGGACTTAATCGCTTCATGGGGACTTTGAAAAAATAAGATGTCTCTCAAGAAATAGTTAATGACAGTAGCCTTGCTTTTACCCCCTCCCTCAGTGATAAGGACTGAACAGCCTCATAGTTAAGGAAGTCAACATGTTATAGTGGTCAGATTTTGTCTCAAACAACACAAGTTTTTCCAAAACACTGTGCATGTAGCCTCCTCACACACACATCAGCCATGCCCTCCCCTCCTTCCACTGGCCCTGCCAGCAAGGCCAGAGGGTTTATAGTGACAGACTAACCTGAATTTGTGTATGCCAGGAATCACAAAACTGCCCTGCTTCAAAACGGGCAGTCAGAGCTCAACTAGGGAAAATCTTTGCATATCCAGGTGCTTTCACTGCAGATTTCTAGTGATGGAGAGTACTTACACACTCAGGTGCCAGCCCTGATACATTGCCTCTGATAACTAATCACAGATACTTTCAGATACTTTCTGCAGCAACCCATTAGTTCGACATGCTGTACCCAAGCATGCAATCTTTCTCAGCAATGCTTGGAAAACTGCAAATCTAACCAGATCATTTAGACAACAGGTTTATTTGCTGATCTCTGTTGATCTTTCACTTTAACTAATATTATCTCTGTGGGCATCCTCAGTTCTTAACTTCACACACAAGATTTATGCAATTAGATGCACAATTTTCCCTTTTGATTCTAGTGGTACTTATAAATTACTATTCTAATTCAGATATAGCTAAATGGGCACAAATAATCTTCTTTCAGTGTGAAAAGTCTGCTATTACCAAGTTTGCTCATGTTTACACCTGTAAGATAAGTGATGAACCATTAGTCACGCTTCACAGTGAGGGATGTTTTTCTGGGAGTTTCTTTAATCCCCACATTTGGATCTTTGAGCCTTCTTACATTTTTGTTTAAACACTAACACCAGAACTACATTAATTCCCTAAGCAAGATTGGCATCCAACATCACAGTGCCTCAGAATAATTCAAAGGGGGGTCTAGATAAATCTAAAAGTAGAGTCTGCACTGAATTCATATCAGGCCACTTAGGGAGTTATCCTGCTGGGTCTTGAAAACCTCCAGGAACATTCTACTGGTTTTAGACTGTTACCACGGAAAAAAAATCTTTTTCTTCTGTCACTACCTGCCCATTGTCTTCACTCTCCCACCTGCACCATTGCAAAAGTAGGATAGGGTAGGATAGGATGGGATGGGATGGGATGGGATGGGATGGGATGGGATAGCATAGCATAGCATAGCATAGCATAGCATAGCATAGCATAGCATAGGATAGCATAGGATGGCATAGGATGGCATAGCATAGCATAGCATAGCATAGCATAGCATAGGACTGAACATATAATAATCATCCAGTCCAACTGCCTGACCAATTCCGGGCTGACAAAAAGTTAAAGCATGTTGCTAAGGGAATTATCCAATGCCTCCTAAACACTGACAGTCATGGGGGATCAACCACTTCTCTAGGAAGCCTGCAACAGAGTTAACTCACTCCACTTTACTGATCTCTTTCTTCATTAGAGGGGGCAAAACAGGATGCATTATTCCAGATGTAATCTAACAAATTCCAAGTGAAAGAGAAATAAACCCTTTCCTGCACATCCTGGCTCTGACCCTATTCTCTGTTTAGCATCTCGTATTCTCTTCTGAGTTCTTGCTCTGAGACTAGATTTCCCCCTCAGCCTGTAGCCATGTCATTATTTGATCCTTAGTATAACCTTAATAACTTTATTATTGGCCATGTTTAAAATGTGCTATGCTGGCTGGAACCCAATTCATTGAAATATCAAGACCGCTGTGTTTCTGTGACCTGCTTTCATATTCTTCCTAGCATGTTATGTAGCATTTATTATGGAGCTGCCAATCAGACAAAGAAATGGATGTGTTCACTTTTGCTATTGCTATCATCTGCTCTGGATAATGGGGCCTTTACAGGAATCACCAGGAGCTACATTTTAATGAGGCTTTGCTTTAGTTTATCCAGAGGCACATCAGTAGCACCACTGAACACCAAACAGACTGGAGAATGTCTATTAAATATGTAGCTAATTCTTTCTGTTAACAGCCTCTCTGCTGGCAATAGTACCTATTCATATCTTTTTTACCTTTTGTTCTACCTAAAAGTTATGATCTGTGCGACCTTACTTCTATACTACTCCTACAGGTTTTGTCCTGTTCACTCTGCTCACCATGAAAACAGAAGAGGAGACATTTTCCTTGACTGTAAAATCAGCAGAGAGATATTCTGTCTTAAATAAATGTTTATAGGCATGATGCTAAAGAAGAACCCTATCTTTTGTTCCTAATTTCCAATTTAACTGTATGATTTTTATTTATTTTTTTTTAATTGTTGACACTGAGTAACAAGAGCAGTAGCTTTCTCATCCCAAGTAAAATTTCCAGGTAAACATGTGAGCTGCTAAGATGGAATTCATCACACTCTAAGCTTGGATCTTAGGTCCAGAAGTGTCGCTTAATCACCTCTTACATCGAATCAAATGACAAAGCCAAGAACATACCTTAAGGAAAAGTGAGTCACATTTATAATGCCTAAGGAAAAAAGTTACCTGTTTCATTTTCCATGAATGCCTTTATCTTCGGCTTTATGAGATTTGCCTTTGTACTGTTTTAGTCTGGGTGCTGTGGGCTGGTCCTATCTGGGCATTAGGTGCCCACCAAAGCTGCTCTGTCATGTTGACAGTGATGGTGTTTCTCTTTCTAAGTCACTGTAATATGTGATGGAGCCCTGCTTTCCTGGGGGATGGCTAAACACCTGCCTGCCCACGGGAAGTGGTGAACGAATTCCTTGTTTTGCTTTGCTTGTATGTGCAGCTTTTTACTTTAGCTATTAAACTGTCATTATTCCAGTCCATGAGTTTTCATACTTTTATTCTTCCAGTTCTCTTCCCCAACCTACCAGTGGGGAATGAGCAAGTGTCTGGATGGGGGTTAGCTGCCTGTCAGGGTTAATCCATGACACTTTACAGTGATTTCAGTTCTACATTCATTCCATTCTAAAGTTTTCTCAAAATCCACCCAGAACATTTGTGTCTGGAATAAAATAATGAATTTTTACTTTCCTGCTATGGCACCACTGGGGCAGAGGAACTCTTCCTTTCCCTCTCAACAAAATAAAATAAAACCAGAGCACAGAAATGTTTCCAATACAAAGATATGTCTGAACTTTCCCTATATTCACATAAAATGACCGAGTGTATGGCTTCTCTAATTTAATTCCCATTTGCTTTGCTGTAATATACCCTTGGTAAAGGTTAGAAGTCCATCTGCTTGTTCTTTCATCAGAGCCTTGGCATAGTTCCAGCTGCAGATGTGGCAGCTCCGGTGCAAAATGAGCAACAGTTTAAACAGTTTCATTTCCAGATAAAATGTGAAAGCTTTTTTCCCTTAAAGGAAAAAATACATATCCCAAAGCAGTATTTTGTTAACAGATCCATAAATAAGAACACTAAACAGGGCAGGCCCATCAGAAATGGGCCAGCATGAATCTGGGACCCTTCTTTGACAGATCTCCTGCTCTCCATAACTCACAGAATGACATTTCCTCAGCTCTCATTCCAGGCAAATTTTGATGAGGACAAAACAAAGACTAAAGTTCAGATGTGAAGGAGGACCCCAGCAGTGTGTGTCAGTAAGGGGTGGTTATAGTCGTATTTTGCAGCATGAAAGAGCACCCTTCTCGATCTCCATTCCCATTCTGTGGAGGGGTAAAATCCCATTTTACTGAGGTTAAATAATTAATGATCATTTCAGAGAATGATGACATCGTTCACAGGACTGTGATATGTGAACATGCTCAAACTCCTTGTACAATCAAGGAACTTGAATTTCTTTGTAGTTGTGCTTTGGAAATCACCAATGCTGCAGGAAGGAAGGACCCATGCCGTACAAGGTGCTAAGCACAGCTCTGATCTCCCCAGAGCTTTTTTCTCATTTAGGTGAAACTCCACCAACATAAAGCCTGTTCCCTCAGTCACCAGGGATGCCATGAAGATGCAGCTGACAATTCATGTCTTGGTTGCATAGTTCAGATGCTGATCTCTTTTAAGATGACATGAATAAGGAAATAACTCTTGCAATCAGTCAAGCTTCATTGATATAGAACTTAAGTCACAAGGACCCCAGAGTACACGGATGACAGTCTTTAGCCATAATTACAACCACAAAAGCTCCTGGGCCTTTTACAATTGCCTTCTATAAGAAAACCAGGAGGATGCTTGTACCTTTCATCTCTCTCCCATCTCTGCAAAGCAAGCCACACAAATGCAAAATCCTTCTTGGGTGACTGCAGAGTCCTGTGTAGTGCTCTCTCTGCAAAACCTACAGTGCAGGGCAGCAGAACAGGAACAAAATAAATTGCATGGGGAGAACTAGAAGGCACTTTCATTGGGACAGCATGGTATCCCTGTGAGTGGTGCAAGTAACACTCCTGGACAGAAACATGAACAGAACAGAACTGACCTGCCCCAAGGAGCACAGTCTTCACTGCTTCAGTACTGCTCACTTGGCTAAGAAACAGCTGGGGAAAGTGCTGTGCCCTCCAAAACAGTGTACTAACCTAAAGCACTGAGTAAAGGAGTCAGTACTAAGTACTAAGGGAAGCAAATTCACCAGGACTTAGGTCTTTCCCTCCAGACAGTATTCACAGTCCTCACTTTCTCTGTGTTATGTGTGTGGATTTCATGTCTACAGCTGTTAGTCCAGGCTTTGTGAAAGCCTGCTTGCCTCCAAAGCCCTGCTTACAGCTCTTTTTCAGAAGAGCAACTAAAGCTTATTCTTGGCATGCACCTTAGAAGAGAATATGACTACTAAGATATTTTCCAGAATGGTTTTTAAGATCGTTTTGGTCTTCCACACCTACCTCTAACCCTTTCACCTCTCATTCATCAGGAAAGCACCAACCCCACAGCTGTCTAGCGCTCTGGCCATACTCCTAAGGCCAGTCCCAAAGAACCATCCCTTACACAACACTTTCTCAGAAACACCCACCTGTTCTTCTCTATTCAATCTAGGCTAGTTAAAAGTAAAATCCCTGCACCTCTCCTCCAAAACAGTACCTCTTCCTATATGGAAAGCACTCAGCTCCTTCACAGCAGAGGCTGACCCAAAGGTGCCCGTTGCAGAGCCTATCAGAGGTTTCAGCTCCATCAACTGGCTTTATTGGACACTGAGGGTTTTATATACCTTCAACACAGTGTATTTCTTATGTTTTTATGGCCTCTTATAAATAAGAAAATGGTCACTTTTTATTGTTTTAGAATGGCTTCCTGTCTTGATAAAGATCAGGGAACAAATTTGCTGGCAGAACTTGTAGCTTTTCGAGAAGCATTGGAAAAGCAGGCCAAGAGTACCTGAGGCTTGAGCTCTACCTTGAATAGAAAATGGTCTTTAATTCTGGCAGCATACCCAAGCATCACTTTTCAAATATAAAAATCCTCCCACTAGATACTGAGAATTGGTTAAGGGTCAGCGATGTTAAACAGAAGGCACCACTTGTTCTGCTCTCAAAGAAGGTCTGATTTGGAAGAAGTGTAGTACAGTCCTGATGGATTTCCCCTAGTTCTAGAGGTATAATATGTCAGGGAGTGAGCAGGAGAAACAGCACCTAAAAGAGACATTAGATATTGTGGTCAGGATTATGCAACTGAAGTTCAGATCAATCTGGAAGTAGCGATAGGGAAGAAAAGCAAGGGAGCACAGTGGGAGGCTATGGGCTATTAGAGCTAATAGAAAGAATTCCTTTGACAGAGCAGGGGAACTTCTGCAAACTGCAGATTAAAGCCCACTTTGCTGCTCCAGAGAGATGAAGCTGGTTAACTTGATGTACATTCCTGCTGTAACATGCACGAGCACAGCAGACAGACTACATGTCAGGAAGAGAGTTTGACTAGACAGCAACATAAAATTTCTTTGCTTTTCTTGCTCAGATACTGCTAGAAAAGGATATTTTATATATTTTTATATATATATGTATATATGTCTCCATGCAGAAAAAAAAAATCATATCTGCTGCATTAGTGATATTTTTTCCTTGAAGAAAATCCTTACCTGTAAAAAAATAATGTTAAAAACAGCAAGGGGGAAAAGGTATGCTTCTGGGTTTGTGTTTGACACATGCTAAAATTGCAAGACAATAGAAACTGAGTTGAAAGCCAGAGGTGTTCTGAGCACATTCTGGAGTCCAAAGTGAAGAGAAATACACACTAGCATAGAAAATAAATGG
The DNA here is from genome assembly GCA_035047865.1 of Dendrocincla tyrannina. Lineage (NCBI taxonomy): Eukaryota > Metazoa > Chordata > Aves > Passeriformes > Dendrocolaptidae > Dendrocincla > Dendrocincla tyrannina. The sequence continues at coordinate 38,437,926 of JAWWMP010000001.1, read as the reverse complement.
ACTTTTCCAGAGGTAAAGGTGGAAGACAGGAAGTGATCCAACAGAGAAGTTTGACATCAGCTTTGTTGCTGAAGTCTTCTTATAGAAAAGACCAGACAGATGCTGAGGTCTGGATGAACCCTATGGATGTCAAAGGAAGAAGAGCACCCTCTGAAGAAAAAAGGCAGATATGTGGCATCTCCTCAACAGGGTGAAGAAACAATCTCTGGGCACACATTCCTCTGACAAGAGGCTTCCTTAAGGACTATCTTTCATTTGGGTCCCTTCCAACTCAGAATATTCTGTGATTTTACCCCAAAATGCTGTGTCACCAAAGCAGAAGATGAAGAAATTAAATAGAAGACGAAGGACCCAATGAGTCCTGGGTTTCCAGGCATGCGGGTCCCCCAGTGAGACCTAGGTCAGAATGCATCTTCTTACTTTTGACTGTCATTTCACTATTTCATCATCACTTTTCCCTCCATCTTCTCTTACTCTCATCCTGGAAACACACCATTTTTGTGGGGTTTTTTCTCATGTTTCCTTATGTGTTGATGTAATTGTATTGTTCACTTTTTTTCCTTCATCATCCCTTCACAGGTTTCCAAAACAGTTCTGCTCGCCTCTAGGGCAGTGATTTTTGTTTGCAGACTGATGAAGGGAAACAGTGGTTCCGTGACTTCAGAATATGCTGTAAAACAGAAAAGTTCATTAAATCCCACTTAGGAAAGTTGGAAAAGTAGAGCACAAGTCTCTCCTTGGGTCTATAAAAGCTCTTGGGATTTTATGACTCACTGAAAAACTGAAAATGAAAACAACTATTTTTTTTTTCTTGCATATGGGATTTACGGTCTTTCCCTGCTTACCTCTGGGGAAATTTGTAACAGAATACAAATCTGAGCCTGTCTTTCCCTGAGACTCATCTCTCCCTGGACCACTCCCCTTTACTGACTTTTCCAAGACATGTAAAGTTTCCAGAACTTTACATGTACATGGCTGTTCATCCCCCGGCCTTACCTGGGTAAAAAATGATAAAAAGTGAAACATTTAGCAGCAGACATGGCAATAATTTAGACGTGGCTGGGATTTATTCTAAAATAGAACTACCACTTTGTTAAACATCACTTTGAAATCCTCGGTCTTTTCTTTTGCTATAAGTTTTACCTGTTATATGCATTTTTAACAACTTAAAATGGCTATATTTTTTAGCATGTATAATTTAGGTAAAATGAGATACTTTTGTTTTAACCAAACACCCCACCCAGATTATTACATGATACACCAGGTTTCAGATAAATCCAATTTGAACTAGTCAACCTTAAAAAAAAATCTCAACTAAAACTGTCATATTTGCTAACAGTAATTTTTCCCTGTATTATTCAGGATATAATTGAATAAAACCTGTCTAAAGACAAAATGTGATAGCTAGGGTGATGTAACACTTTTGTAGCAACTAAGCATACACTATACTTAAACACAAACAATTTTCTGTTGGAAAACTACATATTTTAGGGCACTTATAAGTCTCTAGGCTTTCATTCAGAATAAATGTTAGGGACCATATCACAGTAAATACCTGAATAAATAAACACAACTAGCACTAAACTATGAGTACTATTCAGTCCAATTTCCTTTGATTTTGACAAAACCAATTTTGAAAGTCACAAAGTAGATCACAGTTGTGTGTCACCTGACTGCATCTAATATAAATCTAGATAAAAGGTTGCATCATTTTTAATACATCAGCTTACTTAAAATGCTTTTTAGCTGCTGACACATCATCTAGATTGCACTGATCAATAAAAGCAAAGAAAATGCTGAGATATTAGAATCTTTATAATTCCCCTAGTCAATTTTTCACACAGTACTTAGTACCTAAGTTTTATGTCTAAACTTGCCAAGCTAAAAATGTAATTCATATGATAATAAAATGTCAAATAAGACTTGAGCTAGAGATCTAGATATTTAAAGTATCTGATTTCATTAGGAAGCCACTTCTTAAGGATGTAAGGACTGATCAGATGCTCTACTCATCTTCTGTCAACATTCAAATAGAAGTGTATTTGTTTAACTAGAATTTAGCTTCCTCCTAATAAATCACACTCCAGGAGCAGTAACATCTCATTGCTGATTTACACTTACACATTATATTATCCTGTAATGAAGATGAAGCCTATTAGAATAGACAGTTCATTGCAAGTTCAGATCCAAAGAACAACGGTAATGGGATGCCTGGAAGAAAGGAAAAAAATCCTGGTTTGCAAATGTTAGGCTTTTTGATTCGGTGTCCTGCAAGAACTAGGCCAATTTGTATCAGACACATTCTCTAATGCACCTCTGGTTTTATCCTGGAACCTGCCTGGAATGAGAACGGTGTTACAACTGTCACGTGTTGCCGGTGAGAAAATCAGAGTGGTAAATCAAATCAAAAAGACATGTCTTTACCCCACCAGATACATGAAACACTTCAACAAATTTTATTTAGTTAAAATTATTATAGACACTGGGGGAAAGAAAAAAAAAAAAAAAAGGATGGGGTAGTTTTGTTCAAAATAAGAAAGGTGCTGGTCATCATGCCACTCCATGATGCCTTGGTTTCCAAATGCATAAAACACTTTACAACACCTATGCACCCACTATGAGAATTTAGCATCATGACAAATACCGCTACAAAAATGTAAGTCTGGTGACAACAGTAGAAGCAGAGAGAATAATTGGCACATCCAGGGAATTGTAACTTGCAGTTTGCAGGAGTCCCTTCAGCTATTAATAGTGAGAATGATAACACGAACTGAAATACAGTTTCAACCCAAAGGAATTGAAACTATAAGAAAAGTCTTAAAACTAAGTATGCCAGTGTGAGGACCTGCTTAGACTACCACCTTACTTCTGGAAGTTATAGGAATTACAAAACTGAGTTTGCTTTGTTTTGTATTGACACCTGAGGCTGCAGCCAGGGTGGAACTGCTGGGTCCTAAGTGGATACATGTTCAGAATATTTCTGATAATTCAATGGACATCTTGTAGCCTCATATCTAGTAGTTTCACTGGGTATTCTTCAATACACATTTCTTTGAATTCCTCCAAGTTGACATCATTGTTATAATGACAGAGTCCTTTTAATGCCAAAGTTCCAAACATTTCAGAGAAACAGCTGATGAGGAATTATGAAGTCTCTGCTGCAGTTGTATGTGCTGGTGTCAAAACCTGTGATGCTCTATATATTTTTTAATTTTTTTCTTTATAATCACACCCAAGCAATCACAGGAGGCAGTTTGATTCATTACCTACATTCTTCCAATGAGAGGAATATTCAAAGTAGGGTCCCTAGTTTTAGCCAATTACCTTCTGACACGTTAGTCAGACTTTGGTGCCTTCCTGGGATGGTGCATTTACAAGTCCTACACAATGCATGAGAAAACACATATCCTCTTACCAAACTAACTGAAAAACACAAAAACCTTCCTGTGTCCAAAAGCCAAGTGAATTATGCATAGTATAATACCTTTCCTTAGGCTGCAATATTTTCACTGAAAACACATAGATTATGATAGTAATGCTGACCACATACAGTGTCATCTAATTTTTAACATCAACAAACCAATGTGCATGTTATAAAATCAACTGGTTAGTCTTCATCTACCGGTTTTGCTAACAGTCATGGCAGAGAAAGAAGTTTTTGCTTTTCCTATCAAAACAAACTTTTCATTGCTGCTAGTGAGAAAAGTAACTTTTTCACCTGGAAGGTAGTTTGATAACCACTAATACATAAGAAAGAGAAAGATCTGAAAAGCTTAAAATGTCTAGAGTAATTGGATTCTTTCATTTAGAGAACTCGTTCTTTGCTCCTAGCAAACAGAAGGAATTATTGAACCTTCATTCACTTCTGAGCTAATTAGAAATCATTGCTCAGCTTCTTACTGATTTGATGCTCTCTCCTTTGGATTCTTTGTATACCCACCCTAATTAGCACTGGCATAAAAAATCATACAAATAACCAACACTCCCACTAAACATTTTCAGCCCAGCTTACTGGAAGATAGGCATTTCTCTAACACATCCTTTTCCAGAGAGAATGGACGTGGACATCCATTCTGGATGTGGATCTCCTAGGATTTCCAGATCTCCTTGTTGCTGAAAAGCACTTGGCATTACAGAAATTGTCTCATGGTCCATGTCCTATCAGCTGCTCCCAACAGCGTTAATACCACAGAGTGTGGAAAGAGAAAGAAGGGGGCGGGGGGGGGCAGAAGGAAAAAAAGTGTTGTTTATTGCACCTCACTTTAGTTGTGTATGGATCAAAGGGGATAAATGTGCAGACTGTAACACTGTTTGTTCACAAGAACTATAAGCACTACTGATATGGCGCCGTCTGATCTGCAGCATTCCATCTGCCAGCTGCAAGAATGAAAAAGGGAGAGCAATTAAGAATATTAATCAGGGCTTGAAGTGCTGCATGATTCATGATTCACATGAAGAAAGACCAAGATATATCAAAAGATAATGTGTTTACTTAAAATAAAATAGAAGCATGATTTCTTTAGTCCTGCATATTTAATGCAGTACATTTTTTTCCCCTGACTGCACTGAACTTTTCCCCAAATCTCTTGCACTCACTTTGAATAGTCAAGCACTTAGCTCAATCTATCTCAGTCTAATTCGAGCTGCTGATTACTGATTATTTAGAAGAACTGAGTTACCATTAGAGTATCAGAGTATCAGCAGCTAGATTATTTCCCTGGTGATGTTAATTCTGGTATTTAATAATGTAATTTCATCCATTCCAATTAGAATCTTCTACTAACAAAAAAAAGAAAAAAAAGTGAAAAAAAAAAAACACCACAAACCCCAAAAAAAGACAAAAGTTTTATTTAGATATCTGGATAAATGTACAAACTATAACACAGAATTTGATCCTTGCTGAGAAATTACTTGGGAATATTAGCAAAACTAATCTCCAAGTTTCATGGAGAAAAATATCTTTTCTGTACAGAGGAGGTATTTCTATAAAGAATTTTACTTTCTGCTGGCAAGCTATCTCCCCAAGAATAAGTGAAGAACAACACTGTAAAGATATTTAAAGTGCTTAAAGATACAGATTAGTGCCCAGCAGGATTTTTCTTCTTAATAAATGTATATGCAAGTAGAAATCACAGTTTAAAAATTAAGGAGATAAAACATCTATTCAGAAATCCACCCAAAACCCCCTAGCCTTCTGTGTGTAGAGAAGCCCCAGAAGCAGCATAATACTGTGCAGAAAATCTTTCTTATTGCTGCTCAACAAGATATGTGTCCTTCTTGCTTTGACAGACACTTGGGACACAACAGGAACTGCCAAAGCAGGGCTGTTCTGCACACATGGACCACACGCCTAAGCTGAAGAAAAGAAAGATCCAGTGCAATCTGTCCTGGCTGGCAGTTTGCCTCCAGGTCAGCACAATCCCTTGTGCATGTCAGGGAATTGGAGGAGAAGCGTCCACCACAGAGAACAGCCCCAGGATGCTCATGGAGGTTATTTGCTGCACTCAGAAAGTTGGCCTACAGAGAAAGCTGCAATATCCAAAGCTGGGACAACAAAAAGTAGCTCAGATTGACTGGGGTACTTATTGCAGCTATGACAACAGTGGCAAACACTCCAGATTCCTGTAGTATTCCAGAGCATTCAGATTCAGTCTGAATACTGTGGAATTCTTCAGATTCCACAGTATTTTGATTCAGTCTCTCCTCCAGAAATAATCAAGACTCAAGATTTTCAAGCATCAGGAATTTAAGAAAGTCTCAGTCTGGAGTGTAAAGATGAAAAAAATTATTTTATGCAATTTTAAGGTAGGGTTTCTGTTGGTTTTTTTCCCTAGTTTTTAGGTCACGCAGCAACTTGCGCCTGTCAAGACAAATTAGGACAATGATGTATGTAATTTTCATATAAAAAAGAGTATTTCCTAGCTTTGAAGTAGGCAAAAAGAAGCATTTAGGAAGTTAAAGAACCTCAGAGAGTGGTGTTTTGAAAAGACTAGCTTATTAAGAGTGCCAGCAAGACCTGCAGTAGAAGCTTGATAACCCTAGGCTACCTTTGAAAACCATCCAAACAGGGGCTTTAGATAAATTGGAACCATTTGAAGAAGTCTGCATGCCATCTTTAGCAATAAAATTAGGACCTTGGCAATTGATTTCCTGTGTCATTAAAAGCTGGAGTACAACATTAAGCAGGTTGAAAGCAGATGGCACACTAAAATGGAACGTGTAAGTAAGGGAATTAAAAAAAAAAAAAAAAAAAGGAAAGAAAGGAAAGGAGAACAAAAAACAAAAGGTGAGGTTATCTGAAGAAAAGGACATAGAAATGCAACTTTTTGTGAGGAGGCAACATACCAGTGGGAAAAAATACAGAGGGTACAGTATTTATATGTGCCAGCTTCACAAATTATCAGAGCTCTTTGCAAGAATGCATGAAGTTGAACTCTACAAAATGCAAGGGACAGGCTGGGTATGCCAACTGCCTTATTCAAGCTTTCCTCTCAGCAGTTGAGTTGAGCCCTTGGATGGCCTGTTCTTTGCTCAAAGAAAGAAAACCTACATCAAGGTGACGTGTTTCTCTTCACACATCTAAAGAACAACCCTTTGGGAAAGTTCAATATAAACTGAACGCGTAGCAAACTTGATCCTAAAATTCCTTTGTGCTGTACTCCAAAAACAAATCTTCATTTTAACTTGTCTGATCACATTTTGTTTGCTGCACTTCTCACCACTGCCTTACTCATAGTCTCCAACTTAGGTCTGCATTAACCCTTCCTTCAAGAACAGTAAAAGACTTCAGAAGGTAAGTCATTGCATGTGCTCAACAAGAAGCTTTGTCCAAATGGTTAATGTTCATCTTCTGCCCTTCAGCTGTAAGAAACTTCCCTCCCCAACACCAGTAGTCTCCACAGTTCTATAAGTTTAAAACTATAGGGCTGACCACAGCAAAGTAAAAATCCCGAATGTGTATTTAGAACAAACTTCTGCTCTGAAATACTTTGGGGGCATCTCAGAAAAATGTTACTCCCTGTCTCACAGAGTGGTCACCTGGGATTAAAGGGACAGGACTGAGGCTGAGGAGGCAATTTCTCTTTATCCCACATGGTCTAGCCCCGGTAATCCAGAACAGCTTGTACTTTGCAAAATCATGAGAAGGCTGTCCGCTGTATAAATTTAGCCAGCAAGTTCTCCAGTTCAGAAAATCCTACATAATATACAGTACCTCCTATAATGAAATCTCCATTTCTATACACATATATTGCACAGAGTAAGTCTGGGATAGTGCTGTAACTGAGAGAAAAATCCACCTTAATTGTTGAGCACAGAACAATGGCAACAAACTCCCATTCAGGAATTTAGTCTTAGTAGGTCCTTATGTTTTGAATGCCTTTATTTTCTTATTTTCCCCACAGCTCTTTCGGGGTTTTCCTCTTAAACAGGTTGCAGATGTACAAGAGGATTCAAATCTAACAATTGGAGGAGAATGTCCTGACTTCTTAGCTGCAGACAGGTACCTTAATGATAGTCTGAGATAGAAAGAATTTCTTATGCCATTATCAAGATCTTTTCTGTCAGCAGCTTTCATAGTGCTGTCAGATTAGAGTCCCCCTCATTAACTGTCAGCTACTATCTGTTTTTCAGCGGAAGAGAGGAGAAGGAGGGAATAATAATCCTCATATATACTGAATGGCCTGTAGGAGAGAAATGTCATTTAATGACATTTGTACAGCAGATAATACCAGGCAAAATAAGGGCAGGAATTATTTTTACTTCCCCCCCTCCCCAACCCCCAGAACTCCTAGAAGAAATGTTTGTTACTGTTCTCTCTCAAATTGGCTTTGCAGATGACTCGAAGATTTTATGTCAGAAATTACTCATAGGTCACTGAAGGGATAAAAGAGATCCTTCTGCAGTCCCAAGCACACTGGAATACCTTCCTTTGCACTTTGTGACTAACAGCAGCTTCCTGTCATCCTTAGGCAATGGCCAAATTAAAAGACAATCCTGGTCCCAGTGTTTTCCCCTCAATCACTCTGCACAGGTTCACTCTCAGGTGTGTCAGACTGTGTTATTACTGCATCCCAGTTGTTTTTCTTTAGATGAAGGGTTGGGAAAGAGCATTTTCTAAAGGTTTTTTTGCTTCAAGAGAGGTTTTTCTTTCCCTCAAGAAAGTTCTGAGCCCCAGCTGCCAAACCTCTGAACTCAGTGTATCCTTTGCTGGCAGAAGCACAAGACACCTCTGGACCTTCAGGAATAGAGCTGATTTGGTGTATCCTCCTTCCAGGTTTTATTTCCACCATAGAATTCTTGTATTCCTCTGCCTCAGAAAATACCTAGAAATACAAAATTAAAATTTAATTAGAAAAGAATGGAAGCAAATTGAATAGGCACAACATTTTTAAAACAGTACACAGACAGAATTTATCACTGAATATTTCCATGATCTTATCTTTTAGAATAATGCAAGGGCTTACAGATTTCCACCTCCCCCCCACCCACTCAGCGCATGGACAGCCTTAATACTCATGAAAAACACATGCAAAGGCCACAACCAACATCATGGCTTTCTAAAACCACCTTCACTGCTACCTAGACTTGGAGCAGAGATGGAACCAACAGCTGGGGAGGATAAAAGCAGCAGCCAAAGTCTCAAGAGAAGCCACTGCGTTCCTAAATCAGAGCTTTAAGAGATTCCAGTAAAAGATTCAAGGAATGACGTTAGACAAGTGATCATCTTCAGTGACAAATTCTGTACTGCATCTTTCTTCATAGTTCTTGGCAGTAAAGTAACTGGTAATGTGCCTCATTTGGACTGAAAAAGCCGTGTTATTTTGTACATGGACCTCAGTTGTCATAGGGGTAAGAGCTTTTCTTCTTTGTCTGTATTCAGAGGCTTTGCAAAAACAGATGTTGCTATATATCTTGACAAGCCAGGCCTTAAATGTAAGCTCTTTTAGCCAACAGTCTCAAGATAATAGGAAATATATTTTTCTCCTTTTTCTTTTCTTATCTTGGGAAGCATTTATTCTTCTTTTCCCTCAGCAGTGCTGTCTGAAGCATCTTGTTCATCCTTGTTTTGATCTCCATATGAAATCTGCCCAAGACAGACGCCCTCCCAAATCACAGCAGAAATCATCTGTGTTCACACAAGGGCAGGGGGAACATAAGCCACATTGCTGGCATTTTTTATAATCAATTTCACTTATTTCCTTGGCTCTCATATACGCCCACAATTCCAGGCTACAGAAAGCCTTGCCATGGCTACCTAATGAATTAGGACGTAAAACTTGTCATGACAATTTTCAAGGTTGGAGAAAAAATCTTAAATTACTATGACTCATGTTTATAGTAATGGAAGGGGGGGAAAAACCCACAAACCATGATATTATCAGTCTTAGATTACATAGGAAAATAACATAGTGGGCCACAAAATAAAAAAAAAAAAAAAAAAGGAAATACAAATCAAGTCACTTGAAATGTTCACCCTGTAGTTCTCCACCTTGCATAATACTCACATGATATATTGCAGTGTGTTCAAAGAAAGAGAGAAAAACAACTGAAAGTTCAATAGACAATCAAGAATCTTGTCTATAATAGCCAAAACCAACACTGGATGTGTTTGGTATTATCCAAAGTTCTTGGTTACCACATCACACTCCTGGTGCTGGACTAACCCAAGGACCTTGAGGCTGTGAACACAGGGATTAAAGACAGCCAGAGAGGTGGTTCATCCACAAAAGACCAAGCAAGGCCACCACAGTGCTTGATCCTGGAGACTAAAGGCAATAGCCAACCCAAGGACCTTGCCAAAAGACTGATGCCATATACCAAGTACCTGTGAGCAGTCTAGAAGCTTGTCAGCTGAAACAGAGACCTGACTTTGGAGTTAATCCAATATAGAAACAGACTCATGGTTTTCAGTTAGTTCAGTGTATCTGTTTTTAAACCTAGTAACGCCATTGTTAATATTCTTGCAATACATTCCTGCCATGCCTGTACTTCCATATTTCCCTATTGTTGAAAGCAATTGCCCATTAACTGGCAAAGAACAAAGCATTACATTCCCCTCCTAGCAGTCTTTGAACACAGTTTTGTACCTTTCTCTAAAACCCCATCTATAGGTTTCATGGGTGCCACAAGAGAAGGGAACACTTTTCTCACTGAGCAGCATGGGCCTGGGTAGGTAACACCCAGACAAGGTTTCCAGTGACAAGTATCAGCCAGGGATAGACAAAAGGCAAACTGGAGCTTTGTGGAACCTGAAGAGCCCCCTTTGAGTTTGTAACAATTATCTGAATCATCATTTTTCTCCCCTTCAGGTGGAAAGAGAATGAGATCTATTGATATACTTTTGATGGTGGCAACACCAGCCCTCAGTAATGCACACCGGCAGGAAGAGGAACTGATTTGGACAGCATTTATATGGTACAGCATGGGTAAAGGTGCTGTTGACCGTAAACAGACACTTAATTGCCATAAGTCCACTGCCAGAAGGGATGTGAGGGAAAATTCTTCAAACTCCCTCCAATCAAGATACTATAGTGGGTTCATTGTGGCAACAACAAAATTCTTCACGCCTTGAGAAAATAGAAACTTAGCACCTTTGACTACTGACCAGCTTCTGGAAAAGAAACAGAGACCCTGAGGAATCTAAAATACATCAAACTGAGGAGCAATTCTGAGAGTACCAGTAAACATTTATTTGTCAGAGAAAGTTTTGGAACCTTTAAAAATTAAACTGCATTTTTTTCAACAGTAGTTGCAAGATGAAGAACAAAGGCATCAGGGGCTCAAGACAAAATGGTATCTTGGAAAGCTCTATTCTTACTAAGAGTCAGAAATTGTGACTATCAAGTTATCAAAATTTAAAAATAAGATGGTAAAGATTTGTATTGCATTAGCCCCTAAGAAGTCAAAAAAAAAAGGGCTATTTACAGATAACAGCATCCACAAAAAAAAAAAGTGCTGTAAATCAAGTGACACATCATAAATCTAAGCAGACAATTTATGAAAGCCTTGCTGAAAATCAGTGTGTCATTCCCTTCATTTCAATGTCACCATTACCCTGCAAATACAGAACACTTAGAGATAATATTTTCAGCAAGAAAAAAATTGTGGCCTCAGAACATTACTAAGAAAAGCTGACAGATTGGATAGAATTAGGTTAAGGGGAAAAATAACCTCTAGAGGGCAAAACCGATGCAAGATTGAAAAAAAACCACACAAATCTCAGAAATTGCATGAGGGCTGAACCCCCACTTCAGAATATCAGTGCTGTTGCAACTGAATGCCATGTTTTTACGTTAGCCCAAAGAAGAAATTTCTCTCATTTTACACTATAATTTGTCTTCAGTAAGAAGAAAATAGCACAGCCCTTGACTGAACCCACTTTGGGAGTGTGGATTGCAGAGAAACCTAGACTCTGTTCCACATCAATATGTTCCTCACTGTGAGCATCCCACCACACTGGCTGCTCCACACTCAGAATCCCTTTTAGATCTAAACTTCCACGTGATTTACTAATGTTGAAAGAGTTGCAGTGCTCTGGTTCAATCCTTCTGAACAAACATATAATGAGCAATCTTTTTCACAAAACTTGCTACAGCTCCTATGACCATCTCAAAACTGATTTACAATATCACAGATTGGGCAACATAATCATGGTAGCTAAAGATAATAAATAATTATTGTTGCCATCTGGACACTTTGAGAAGTGTCCTGCTGAAGTTTGCGCTTCAGTTTCGACTGGAATAGAGCTAGTACAAAAACAAAGAGCAACAACAAGAAGTTAAATTTACATTAACAGAAGAATAGTTGCTAATTCGTAATCTGCAAGGGGAAGCATTGGCATCAATTTAAATGCAATTTAAACAGAAATATTCATGAAATTTTGTAGCTATTTTTTAGCTTGTCAACCATACTGATGCAGTAGAATAGTTTCCTGATTATCAGTACTTTTACTTTCAAGAGTATATATCACATCAGCTGAGAGCCAAGGGTTTGTTTTGATACCTTTTCCCTATCTTTATGAACATGGTTATACTTAAAGCCAACAGTTGCAGCATGTATTTAGTGTATTTCCCTGCATTGTTGCATTCACTGTAGTTTACAGGATAGACTGATAATATCATAGGAATGTTTGACCACCTTTAGCACTGTGCTGCTCACAGGCACGGAGCGGGAGAGTTCAGCTCCGCCCTGATGCGCAGCGCTGAGCAGTAGCCCACTGCTATTAGTCACACACTGCAGCACGGGTGAGCAGCGACAAGTGCTAAGGGATGACAGCTTCGGAAGCAGGGAGAGATGGCCCTTTCTTTTGCTGTTCTGTGGCTACCCCTGCAGGCAAGGAAGACACAACTTTCAGCTCCCCAAACAGAGGTACCTGGGGAGTACATGGCATTCAGGGTTGTGAGCAGAGATTCACCCAGTGGTCCTCAGAGCCACAGCAGATGTCTCTGGGGCATCAAGCAAGAAAAGGAGTGAACTTGTTTATGTGGGACCATTATGTGGGACCATTAAGAAGTCAAGAGACGAGCCACAGATATAGGAAGGAACTACAGTACAGTCCCATTTTGAGGGAAATATCAGGTGTGAATATATTTTTTATCCCTGTTGACAGGTTTAAAAAAGGTCATGGGAGAGAATAAAAACGTGTATGGCACCCACAGAGAATGCTCTTGTTCCACTAAAACAGCAACCCAATTTCTGTCACCACACATTGATTTTGTGACCATTGATGCAGGGCCAATTTACCACAGGAGAACTGATCAAAGACCATAACTTCAGAAAATGTTTTTGCTAAACAGCCTAAGTCCCTATTAAGGCTGTTTATACCATGGGAGTTCACCAAACAGTGAGTCATCATTAGCCCTCCAATTTATTTCAATTACTTGGTCAAATGCAGCATAAATAATCCAATTAGTACATTCTGATTCAAGCAGGCCCACATAATGTTCTTAAAAAAAATTTAAAAAAATTTAAAAAGAAAATAGGAAGAGAGAGAATTCTGCCTAGAAGTAGCACATTTTGAATGAAGGGCTGTTTGGCTCAGACTTTGCAAGGATGACAACTGTATTGTAGTGAGCTTTCATAAGTAGGACATTGCAAAGTTTAACTTCTGTTAAACCAAAGTAAGGTCCTGATACACTCACAACTAAGAACATGCCTTCTCCTAGGTACCTGCTAGAGCTGAAGAAGGCCTTAGACACTGTCTGGCTCATGGTGTGACTCTTGGGGCTGTCCTGTGCAGGGCCAGAAGCTGGACTTCAATAATGCTTGTGGGTCCCTTCCAACCCAGGATATTCTATGATTCCATAATTCCAGGTCCTCTCACAGATTCCTCTGTCCTGTTCACCATATTAATTTTGCAACTGATACCAGCAATGGTACACCAGCAGTGTAATGGTTTGACCCTGTTGAACATAATAAATGTCTTTTCTACAAAGAAACAGGTTCTCACTCCAGTTCTTATTTCCACACTGATAAAATACTAGCTGCAAAACAATGTCTAGACAGCAGCTTTCAAATTTGAAATGCACAACAAAAAAATGCAGCTTGGGAAAATCCAGCTGGTTGTGAAGTCCAACACTGTTCCCTGCCTGGTGAAACAAAGTCTGTGAGGACCAGGGTAATGTAAAAAGGAACAAACTTACCTCACACAGCCTTGCACTGTTTCATGCTCAACCCCTGGGAGCCAGAGACTTAGTTTTGAATGCAGGACTGGAACAGACACTCCTGCATCATCTGTAAGAAGTCAGCACCCTGCAGCTGACCACCTCTGCTGATGTCACAGGATCCAGATCCAGATCCTCAAGGTCCCCAGGCCACGCTCCCAACAGCATCTGGATCCTGTGTGAAGAAAAGGAGAAGAAACCTTTACCAGAGTAAGCAGTGAAGATACTGAGCCAGACAAAGGCCAGTTGTTGCAATCTACTGTGGAGACGAGTGATGAATCTTCCCCTGCAGCTCCTAAACCAGGCCCATGCAGCATGCCATGGGAGGTGCCACATGGTATGCCATAGGGTGTTCATTATGCTTAGGTTTTACAAAGGAGATTGTCTTTAAAGAATATTTATAGTGTTGACATGGTCATGAGAGGAGAGGAAGGGATGGGTTATTACAGAAGAGAAATTGGGACCCAACCTAAAGCACCCAAGAAGCCTTGTTCAGCTGGAAGCAAGAGTTGTCCCTCACTGCACACTGAGGTTTATTTCTTTACTCCTAATTTTTTATGTCCAAATCAGATTTTTGATATCCCTAAGGGCTGCCCAGGGTATCCCTAGCTTCCCATACCCACACTAGCGATTCTGGTGAGGCTGTCCCTGGGTTGCAAAGTGGCAGGCATAGTTAGAGCAGTCCCTGGCGCTGGGCATGGAATGCCTGCACAATCTGTGCACTGCTTTTTGCTGCAATGCCCAGTGGGGTACTGGCTACACAGCAATGGTAAAATGAGCTCCTTACCCTTGCAGCAAAGTTCCTGTGCCTCTGGTGGCTACTGACAAAAGCCAGTAACACCTGGCAAGCTAATGCCCAGCACTCACTTCTTAGGTAGCTGTTTAATTTGAAATTAAACAGCTTTTCAGATGAGTTTGTCTACTTCACACTGCTCACTTGGAGTCAGGATTTCATCCTATTTGAGTCAATGACAGTATTTTAACTCAGACCAGGGGGCAGCAGCATTTAAGTCCAGCAGTAGTGCTGTCTCTAAGGAGTATCACATAATTTATGATAAAAAAATTCCACTGTGTTTACTGGAGAGAGCAGGAAGCCTACAATGCTATCGGATACGCTTTCTTCTTAATGTCCTTGATGCTGTGTGTAGGTCTACCAATGCAGTGCAATGCCACATAGAGCTGCCCGAAATAACTGTGCATCAGAATGAATATACTAACCACCACAGAGATCTCAGCTTCACCTAATTAGCACTGCTGAGAAACAGGGCTGATTAACCTGGGCAGAGAGCCACAAAACCATGGCTATCCTGCTTCCAGCACTTCAGAGAACTCATTAGTGCTGTCTTGGGCATCATTGCACAGAAACAAATTTGTGAATGAAGACCTGAAGAAGGGAAGGCATCTGATAAATGCGGCAGCTTTCAGTAGCCCTGATTGGAACCTGTTAAAAAACTGGGAGGTGGGGGAGCACATCCATCATAAATCTGAATCACACGCTGCATGTAAGTTTTGCAAAACAGAGGGTTTGTTCCCCCTGCCTTCCCTGGCAGGAGATGCCAGCAGGATACTCTTGGAAATTCTTTACTGCAACAAATTCCAGTGCATGCTCCACGTGCTTTCATGTGAAGGAACAAAAGATCATCCCCCATCACAGGGGTTTGGCACTACATGAACTTTAAGGTCCCCTTCAACCACAACCATTCTAAATCCTTCATCACCAGAGGAAAAAACTTCCATGTAATAGACCATTTTTCCTTCCTAATGATGAACATTATCCAATAGCTGACCTAAAAACAGAAACAAGGAAATATTGTGCATGCTCCCATTACAGCCACTGAAGTAGTTATGGTCCCATTTCATGGAAGGGGATAATAACCTTACCAAAATGAAATTAAATGGTGCTGTCACTAATTCCATTTAATGCTCTAACAACATCCAAATTAGATGTGCTTATTAGTTCATAACATTGCTTCTTATAATTCTTAATCTCGGATAAATCTCTCCACAATGAGGAACTAATATAATGAGCTAGTAAGAAAACAACACAATTTTTAAATAAATATTCTTAATAGCAATCATGCATGTGCCATGGCAGCAAACTGCCCAATACTCTTGCCCTTCTGTGACTTTTTCCTAGTTGTCTGTGGTTTGCTCTCCGATTTCCCCATAAATGCCATGCCATATCACTATTACACTATTTTAAAGCAATTTGGGGGGAAATTATCTTCTTTTGACATATTGCACTATCTCCTATAGATCGTAGAGATGTTCTGAAATTTCCGCATGCTGTTATTCCAGAGTAGTTTGTCTGGACATCATTCAGTGATGAATGGGAGATGAAAAAACTCAGTCATATATGAAGATTAATCTCTGCAGTTAAACAGTGCTGTCAACAAAATTAACAGCTTTCTGTCACACTTTCCCTTCTATGAGTTCAGTCTGAACTGGGGTGGGGGGGAAGAAATCAAGCCATGATGCCACAAAAAGATGTTTTGGGTTTCCCCATGTTTTTGTCTAAGAGAAAAGGGTGCATTTAACATAGAAAGCCATTCTTCTAAAGGAATAGTCCATTGTGTATAAGGCAATAAATTAATAGGAAGGTTAATGTTTTTGAAAAATAGCAATACATCAAAATAACTTTATAAAGAGGCCTTTAATGTTCCCAGGACCAACAAAAAAGATACAGAAAAAACACAAACCTTGAATAACTGCTAAAAGAATTAGAATGTTTCTGAGTCACAAAAGGATAGAAAACCATAAAATTCCAAAATAGTTAAGAGATAATTTCAAAGGGAGAACATCTCAAATTCTTCAATTTCACTACTCAAAACAGTAACTCTATGTGATCAAAGTGTAAAGAATATATTATTCTTTTGTTTTTCAGTGAGCTCAACTATTCACTATATATCAACAACAATCAAGTATTTTTGTCATTTTCAACAGAGGTAGCTAGTTCCCCAGGTATCATTACAGAAAGCCACCAAGAAATCAGGCCTTTAAAACACTGCTGCTGACTGTACTTAACTTCAGCAAGACTAAAAAATTATATTCTTCTCTGAAACTTTGTTGGAAAAGATTCATTCATAGCTCAGAGAGACAAAGCAAGAGGCTTCTGTTGTAATGTCCTCTGGCTAGTCTCAGTATCTCCAAATGATTTATTCAGATCACTGACAGCACTGACTCTGTAATGATTTATGTGAGTTAAGATTGGTAGACCTAGGAGACTGAAAACAACAGAGAAAGCTTTCCATTGCACATGCTTGTATCAAATCATCTGTTTCATGCTTCTGGATCTGTATTTAGCTTTATAACCTTATATTCTGGACTCAAAAAGGACTTGTGCAATTTTTACAGACTTTATCTGTTGGTCTCTCCACAGACCTTGATTTCTCTAAGTCTAAAGTCTAAGAAACTTTGTCCTTTCCCCTAATCGTGTTTCTGAGCCTAATGACTACTTGGTTCATCATGTTCAAACTGTATTACTGTATTTGAATCTGACCACAAGTCACTATCCCAGTTCTGCAGGAAAATACCTGTCATCTTTCTTCATATAGGATGTCATGACAATGACATCAATGAGTTCAGACTCTCATCATTTCAGTGGTCTGTATATCAATATTAGCTTAATAAGAATAAATGCTGATCTGTGAATCACCACGCTTATGTCCAGCTCCAGGAAATTAAGATCGAAACAAAGGCACAAAATGGCTGAGAATGGAGTATTTTTAGGAGATAAAACACATGACCTCCTGGATTCTACTGACATACAGGAGTTACGAAAGGGAGTAGACAAGACAATGGAAAAAAAAAATGAACAAAGACTATTAAAGATACTTATCATAGAGTCACAGAATGATTTGGGTTAGAATGAACCTTAAAGATCATCCAGTTCCAACTTCCCTGCCATGGGCAGAGACACATTTCAGTAGATTAGGTAGCTCAAAGCCCCATCCAAACTGTTCTTGAACACTTCCGGAGATGGGGCATCCACAACATCTCTAGACTACCTGTGCCAGTCCCTTACCACTCTCAGAGTAATTTTTTTTTTCCTAAAACCTGATCTAAACCTACTCTCAGTTTAAATTCATTCCCCCTTGTCCTGTCACTACATGTCCCTCTTCAGCTTTATTGTAGCCCCCTTTAGGTGCTCTAAGGTCTCCCCAGAGCCTTCTCTCCTCCAGGCTGAACAACCCCAAATTTCTTTCTGTCTTCATAGGAGATACTTATATCACTTAGGTTTTTGAACCCCAGGTGGCTGTACGGCTGCAGGCACCTTATTCTCTTCTATCACTGCTATTGACCAATGTCAGATACAGGATGAGCAGCCAGATTCACCTCTGATCTGACACAGCACTGCCACCTGTATGTCCTGTACTGGAAGACAAAATGGTACAAATCCAGAATGATGGAAAACTGCAAAGCTGCAAAACCTCTTTCTTCCTTGCAGCCTTTCTCAGAAGGAGTGTCATGAGCAGCTTCATCCACCTCAGCTCTCCTCTCCAGCCCTGTGTGGCTGTGTACCCATGCTGCTTCGTTACACTCCAAAGCCTTTCAAGTAAACTGCAAGATTCAAGTAAACTTTTAAGCAAACTGTGTGAACTGCAAAGCAAATCAACTACAAACTAGTTTTCATGCCAACGATAATTTAAAATTAAAACAAATCAAAACCCCTATCAGGATTATTACCCAAAAAGGGAAAAAATAAAATAAAGTGTCTGTGAAACCTCCCAGCTTCTCCAGTTCAGCTCAGGCTCTGTGTTGATGTGCAGCAGAATAATATCCTTGAGTAGATTTTGAATTGCTCATGACAAAGGTACATTTCTGTCAGTTGGTGCTGTTATTCTTGTCACTTATCCTGTCTCCCTGTTCTCTCTATGCAGCAAATGATGCCAGTCACTTGTCTGCCTCTTTCACAACAGTTTCTGTATCTTCTTTCATGCTGTACAAAGAGGTTCTTAAACAACATTCTGAACAATTTTTATTTTCTTTTTTGCATAATTTTCTGCAGTTTGGGAACAAGATTTTAGAAACCAAGGCACTTTTTTACTCTTTGTGTAGCAGTTTATCAGAGCAGAGATATTATTCTGTCAGGCTTTATAGTAAGGCTCCGAGAGTGGTCGGGAATAAAAAGGAAAGAATAGAGACATCATTTGCATTAAGAGAATGGTTTTGTTCTTTGTATTTCAACCTCTTTCCTGGATTTCTTTTTTCTGTCTCTATAGGTCATAAGCAATACAATGAAAACAGAACTATCCCTATCAACCTGAATAGCAACTAGTATAGTGAGCCCTCAACTCTGACTGTGCTTTCTCTGACTTCATAGCACGGTTTCCCACTAAAAGCTCCATTATGTAGCAAGCAAAAAATTTTGTCAACACCTATATCAATCCTAAACTGAAAATATTCCCACTTTGTGGTATCCATCTAATTTTCTAGGGGGGGGAAATTCCTGTGAAATTTAAGCTAGGTGTGTGTATGTTTGATTCCATGTGTTTACACATCTTTCTCAACATCATTGGAACCTACAGATAGACTTTTAATGCAATTTAACATAATTTAGAAAGATAATTAGGTTTCTACAAATTTCATGAAAACAAATGGATGGCCAGAAGCAGAGAAAATATCCCATTCATGCTCAAAGTGAAGTACAGATACAAATCAAAAGGACATGAGGCCTCATATTTCCAATGCTTATAAAATTATTCTCCTGCCTTCAGTCAGCATTTCAGAGCCCAGCACTTAGCATCCAGAAGCAGGAGAAAGGATGGAATATATTCTGTCTCATGCTTCCCTATATATATGTATATGTATAACATTAAAGCCTAAAGATAATCTACGAATGAAAGTTACCACCAATAGTCCAGTGCACGCACTTACATTATTTACTTACCTGTTGTTTATGGAAGTGGATTTCAGTTGCTCCCAGGCTTCGAACTGTCTTGTAATATGAGCACTACATTGATGGTGATTACAGTTATGCATGAATTTTCAGCATGTCATTTATAGACTAAGCTGCTGGTATCGAAAAAACTCGAGTTTTGTTGGGTTTTTTTTGTAAGGAGGTGAAAGCATTAGAAGTTGCAGACACTACCCTCTAACAAGATCCAGTTGAAGATTCACAACTTGATTTATTTAGGTATTAAAGCTTCAGTTTTCTATATATGAAAACTAAAAGGGAAAATCCTGTAAGCTATCACTCATATGAATATCACTAATTTTTCATTATTTGAACGACTCACAAGCAATCTGTGCCAGAGCAAGGATTTCTGTATGACCAGATTGTGCATTATTAATTTATTCAGAGTACCATTTACTCACATAACTAGTCATGCTGATTTCAGAAGGACTACTCACAGGAGTAAAAGTTATTCTGCTTATGGAGTTCTAAATTCATATCCCAGGAGCATCATGTCTCTGGAAGAAACTGTTAGTCTTCATTTTTTTCCTTGCTTTAGGCAGAAAACTGAACTGAGAATGTAAGCTATCTTAATTAAATCTGATCTGAAGCTTTGCTTTTCTAGTTAGCTCATGCATTCTGATGTGTAAGCTATACCCTAATCACTCCTCAACATAGTCTTCTGGGTGATGATATCTAAATATAACAATTAGTGCAGAACGGAAAAAAAATTAGTTCAGACTAGACAATACAAGAGAAAGATAAACTCCAGGTGGCATGGTTATTTTATAAAAGACAAAAACTGGATTCCTCACTGGGAGGCAGTGCTCATAAATTAGAATTCTATTTATAATGTGTCAGTGACATTTTCATATCTATTTATTTTAATGCCTATCAGCATTTAAAAATTAGTTAAGGTTACGTTCCTATTACAAAGGTTAAATGAAGAGATTATGAGTTGCACAGATGTTTATGGTTTGGGTTGATAGCTCTGGGACATCCCATTCTGGAGGCATTGTGTTCCAGTTCATTTTAACAGTAATTAGAAATACCCCCGTAACGAGGTGCTTGCTGCTGAAAACAACTTCATTAGTTTGGGTGATTTTATTGGTTTCCTTTAGGGTGAGGAACGAGTGTTAATAGTTGTAATTTAATAGGAAAATTACTGAAGCAAGGAAGATTCCACTGAATCTTAAATGAGGCATCAGACAGACGTTTCTTTCCCAAATAATGAAATATAAGGGAAGAGCAGCAACCTTAAGAATTATCATATGAATAGATTTACCCTAGAAAAGATGAGCTATTTTGTTTAAATATTTTAAATATCACTTGAAGTTGTTAGGAGCCTATAGAGAAAACATCTATTAGCTTACCGGTTTCTGAGGGCACTTGGCTGACTGTTTGAGCATTTGCACACATTGCAACTCTGAACAGAAAGCCTGCCTGTCAGAAAGGCTGTGTTCTCTCTCAGAGAGCAAGAAGGATTTTCTTCCCCTAGCAACATGATATTATTCAGCACAGAGGATCTTCTTTAAGGTACCACCAGCTCCCACCAGGCAGAGCTGCCCCAGTTATGCTGGATCCCATCTCTTAAGGGGATGATGGATTGGTGGTAAACTTGAGCTGAGCTGTGTAAAGTCACAGCCCTGCTAGAGATTTTCTTTCTCTGGAACAGAAGGTGTTGCCTACTCTCAGCCTAGGGAACATCTTCTTTCCTGGGTGGACAAGCATTATTGTATTGGGTCTGGCCAAGATGGAGCTAACTCTCCTCACTGGACCCCCCACAGTGCTCTGCTTTGCATTGGTACCTGGAAAGGAGTTAATAACACACCACTGTTTTGGCTCCTGCTGAGCAATGTTGACACAGCATCAGTGCTGTTTCTTCAACATCCCCCCTCACCAGTAGGCTAGGGGTGGGCAAAACCTTGTGAGGGGAAATAGCCAGGAGAGCTGACTCAAACTGACCAAAGGAACATTCTGTACCATATGATGTCTTCTCAGCACTAAAGTCAAGAGAAAGGGGGGAAGAGGGGCCATTCATTACTATGATGTTTGTCTTCTGAAGCAACCACTACATGTACTGCATCTCTGCTTCCTGGGAAGTGGCAGGACATCATCTGTTGATGAGAGGTAGAGACTAAATCTTCTGTTTTCCTTTGCTTAAGCACATGGTCTTTGTTTTTGCTTTATTAGGGAGCTTTTATCTTGACCCATAAGCTTTTTCCATCATATTTTCTTGCCACCCCTGTCCTGCTAAGGAGGGGAGCAATAGAGCGGTTTGGTGGGTACTCATAACCCAGCCAGGGTCAACCCACCACAGTCCTAAATCACAGCCAACCTAATATCTGGCTGCCAACTCCTACTGAAAGTCAGCGTGATCTACAACAGCTTGCCTGGAGGCCTTCTCTGACTCTCTGCTTTCTCTCCCTCCTCTCAAGTCTCCCTTTTTCTGCAACTCCTCAGCAATCTCTGAAGGCCTCCAACAAAATGCTAGTCGCATTAGAAGAGGCAGATAGCAAGAGGGTGCTCTGTGAAGACACTGTCTGTGACCTGCTTAGTGGTTAGTTCAGGCTTCTAGCCAGGGAAAAACATCCTCAATCCTTGATCCATGGTAAGGTACTCCAAAATCACAAAAGCAAACACTCCCTCTGAAGAGATTATCCACTAAATCACAGCCAAGGTCAGGGCGGAAAATAAGCACATGCCTAGTAGGCAGTTGGCTATCACAGGGCGATGGAAGTAACAAACTCTTTGCTTGGGTTTCAAAACAGCTTTGCCACTCTTTCTGCCTTGCTGCACTAGGTCCCTGGTAGAGCAGCTCCCTTGCCTAAAGGGAAGCTATATTTTCTTTACTAGAAATGGCAGCCTACTAAATGAAGCCACCAATGTCAGCCTTTGTGACCTCAAGAAATAAAAAAAAGCAAGCAGAGGATGGGAAACATTGGAAAAAAGGTGATATTATGTCTTCATCAGGGTTTAAAAGACTTCAAGAAGGTTTAAAGACCACTTCTGCATCTGCACACTGTCTGTATCAAAAGAGAAGAGAGTCGTTTTAGTTCTGACAATAGATGCTTGCATCTATTGAAGCACTTGATGTTTTCATTATGTGAAGCACTTGATGTTTTCAATAGCCTTCCAGTAAGAGCAGATGTGGCTAACTGAAATTGCGTTAAAGAAGTGCACTTCATATAAAATGACATATACAAAAAAGAATTATTTTTAAAGGGAAGGTATAAAAAAAGATCCAAATAGAGAAGTAGCTCAGGTGGAAAACCGTCCTTGAGTAGAGATGTGAACACAAATTCAGATAAAACTTTTATAGACACCAGTAAGAAATACCATATGATGCAGTAAGAATTTGAGAAGTGCCAGTACATACAGGGACACATGAAGGGTCAAGGAGATCCTGAGACCACAGACATTACAAATAATTAAAAATACAACTCAAAAAGACATTTGAGTTAGAAAGTCACAGAGATCAACTCAGAGCTTTCCCTGCTATAAAATAGCCAAAGTCCTGCCCTGGAAAAGAGGGATGTAGTATAGCAGTTGCAACACTTTTCAAGAGTTAATAAGTGTCAGAAGATGTCCATAGAATTAACAAAGAAGACAGCAACCCATTACAATGTATTAATAGTACTCTTTCTATTTTTTTCTGATGGAGTTAAATTGGTTAAAAGCATGAAAGAAAAGACAAAGTCAAGAACTATCACATCTTTGTCACAAATCAGCTAAATGGGAGAAAAAGCAGTCATCTTGATGGATATGATTCAAAGAGTCACTTAAGAAGATGGCTAAAACATATTGGCAAAATTTTCTCATGCAGCCTTTGCCAATATTTCTTTCCTGTAACAGAGAAAAAGCTAGTAGCATAAAACTAGAAAACAAATGAATAGTAAAACATTTCTACTGCTAAGATTTAACATTCTTCAAAGATCATAACAAAGCCATGTTCAACCATACTCAACAACTATTCTGTTTATTGCAAAGAAAAGCTGTCTGGTAAATACTTTTCAGACCTGGGAGTGACACAGCCGTATGTAACCATGTTTGAAACTAAAGTCTCTTACTGTGATGATTGTCATCTAGTAGTGGTGCATATTCCAACAATATTATTAAATACTGACATAGTTAATATCTCCTGACTCCTAATTCATTAGACAAAGACTTCCAGAGCCCTTTTCTCCTGAAAGCAGGAAGGAAAACAAAACAGACAAAAACAAAACAAACAAACAAACAAAACAAACAAAAAAACCCCTCAGTTTTCAACACTGAGAAATTACATAATGAAAGAACCCAAGAAGTGGTCTCAAAATAAGCTTAACTAAAGTTTCCATAAAGAAGTTTTTTGCCACCTATAAATAACGCAGCTAGGAAGGATGAAGTATGTGGATATTATCTTTGCTGAAATTAAGAAAGTAAAACCAAATGTGCCTATTGTTCTTCTCAGAAAATCCTTCTAGCCCAAACAGGTACAAGATAAATTCAATCATTGAAGTCCAGCATCAGAAAGGGGGGAAAAATTGATCTTCTAATATTGAAATACACACCAGCTTGGTAAGCAGAGAACAAGAATTTACTGTATGAATGCTTATTCTCTTTAGAAATCCTAAGGGGCCTGAAGAGTCCAGAAAACGAGACAGCATTCAGGTAAGGCTGAAGGTAAAGCTCTGAGAAGAAAACACCTGGCAAGGCTTCCAGGTATGTGAAAATAAGAGCTTTCACTGTCAGGCAGATCCTAGGTGAGAAGGAAAAAATCTCTCACTATCTTTTCTTTCCTCCTTCCCCCAACTGAAGGATCTGGGCTGTGCTACAGACCCCTTGGGATGACACAGAACCAATTCAAACACAGCCAGAAAGAGGCAGGGGTGGGGGGTCTCATGTGATACCCTCATCACTGAGCAATCACAATTTCCCTTGAGCCCACCATGCTCTGTGCATGCTTTGCACCAAGGGAACTAGCTTCTGACTTCTGTTTTGAGGATTTAAAGAAGGCAAAAGATAGGGTCCCATCAAATCACCAGCAGAGCTCAGAAAAAAACTTGCTGACTGAATGACTTCTTCATTTTCTACAATCAGCCACAGCTCCTGATTTCTGAAAAAAATGTCATAGGAATTTTCCATCTTCAACAGTTTAAAGGGATTTCCAAAAGCCACCTAAAAACCTGCCTTCTGCAAATTCTTTGAATCTACAATGTATAGCAAAGAGATTTTCAGATGGATGGTTTTTAAATTAAAAAGTAGGGAGTTTACTAGAACTAGTAAGTTTACTTCACTTCTTACTGATAATCACCTAGGTGGGTAAAACAATGGTTTCCCAGAAAGAGTTTGCAGTCTCCATCCTTGGAGGCTGTAAAGACTTAACTAAATAAGGAGCTGAGCAACCTGGCCTGATCTCACAGCTGACCCAGCCCTGACTACGAGGTCAGATAAGAGATCTCCTCAAGTCTCTTGCAATCTAAATTAAGCTGTGTTCCCATTCTGGTTTATTACATGGGCCCAAAAAATGACAAAGCCAAGGAAAAAAAAGATATATATATATTAAAGATCTTTGAATTATTTTACTCCCCAAGTTCCAAAATTATGAAAGTTTGAGTTTATACTAATATTGATATATTCTTGGCCTGTTCTAACACTTTTCCTTGCTTGTTTGTCATCTGCCATGGTTAGAGACAAGAGACTGGACAGACAGACCTTTGATCTGATATAGTAGGACTTTTCTGATGGCTGACATAAGGGAAAATGAGGTATTGTTTATCTGTCAGGCCAGACAATAATATGTTGTCAGAGGTTTCCATGGAAGCAGCACAGCATAGTTCAGTGTCAAGCATGCTGCAAAAATAATGCTTTCAGAATACTCAAGCTTCAGATTATCAGAAAGACAGAAGAAAGTTCATATCACAAATCATACTATATGGCAAGGGAGGTAACCAAAAGACAAACTGCTGCATCAAGCCAACAAAATCACAAGGATTTCAAAACGTTAAGTGTAAGTTTACAGAGGCAAATAAATTCATATCCTCGGTGTAGAGTACACGAACAGAAAACAGCCTCAAAAAAGTTTAAGAGCATTCCAATTTAACAATTTCAACGGTTGCATCTATTTAGTGTTTTAGTCTAGATCAAAATTCATGTTTGAAGCAATCACATTTATCTTCAGACTTCAGCAGGCATGGCAGCACAGCTGTATTCCTTGCAAATTCAGGGAGCTGCACCTCCTGCACACTAAACACAGGTGGCCACTGGGCTCCCAAGGTGTTCCAGTGTAAAACCTCCAAAATGCATACAGCATGGACATCAGTAGCTTTGCAACAACTCCACACTTTCACCCCTATTGCTCCATGCTATTGCTCCATACTGTTGCTGATATAAACACAGCCAAAAATGCTGCACAGCTAAAATCAAAGCTCATAAGGAAGAGAGTCCCCAGAATGAGGTTCAGGGATTAGTCCTTCTGGAGTAAATAGCTGAACCTCAAAAATCTGGAAGACTTGAAGAACACTCTTTCAGGTTGCTTGCTTGCTGATTATGAGTGGCTTGGGAGCTGCTCCCCTGATCACATGCTCCTCACTCTGCTGCAAATCTCTGTGTGGTCACCAACAGTCTCCACAAGCAGGTGCCCTCTCTGCTGGTAGCCTGCAGGCAAATCATCTTTACAAGGAGTGTGCTCATGATTCAAGGCACATCCCAGAAGCCACCCTATAACTGTCCTTTGTTGGCTTCCTCATACATATCTCTAAATGCACTATTTGGGGGAATGAAGTGAAGTAAGAGTAAAGAGTTGTGATTAATATTAATACAATCACTGTGAGCTTCACTCAAATCAGTAAATTGTAGATGCTGAATGTTTGGGAAAATCCTCACCTTTCAATCTTCAATCACTTCTTCAGCTGATTGTCTATTTATCAAACTCCACAATAAAAAGTAGAACAGATCTGGTAAACTCTGGCACCACTGGGGATTTGAAGGAGGAAAGCTGGAAAGGAAGAAGAGAGTCAGGGAAGTCAGGCCTTTTGCACATTCCTGGGAGCACTCAGATATGGTAGTGAGGAGCATCATGGAGCGATCAGAAGAAGCCCGAAGCAAAGCCTGAGCCAGCTGACCCAGTAGACCCACAAAAAGTACTTTACACCTCTGCCCAAGACTGCCATCAAAAATCGAGCAAGACTAATCAACAGAGGGTTACATGAACTGTTTAAGTCAACTGAATTTAACATTTATCATCAACTCAAAGGTCCTCTTTCAATGTCCATTAACTCAGCAGTAGCTGGGGAGGTTTACCATATCTGACATTACAGCAACCTCCATCATAAGTGAAGGTTAAATGTGTGAAATGGTAATCTTCAAATGTTTCAAGCAAGTACTTAGAGGTCAACAATTTCATTTCATCCTCATTTTACCATTCAGATTATTGTTCACTTGTACCAACATCACATGAAAAGCTACCCTGAGTGTGGAGTAAAACAGCAAAACAGTAGCCAAACCATACAATTTAACATATAATTTTCTCCTTTTTTTCTTTTTTTCTTTTTTTTTTTTTTTACAGGAGCAAAGGTAAATGCAAAAATAATCAATTTCCAGAGACTGAAATTATTTTCCTTTTCTAGGTCTATGACCATAAGCCTCCTATATTAAAAATACTAGCTAAAGCCAGATCTTGGCTGGTTTATACTTACAGAAGCAATACAAACTGTATTACAGACCTCAGTGTGTCTGAACACATAATCACATCAGAAATGTAAATTCCTGAACCAAATCATAACAGGGACTTGAGCCTGAATTCTCAAATGATCAGGCTAGCAAGTACCCTTCACTGATCTCTAATGTGCTTGGGTTTTCAGGGATAATTGCAAAGTGTCTTCATTTCATTCCGAAATGAAAGAACTGTTCTAAAATCCTTATTATTCTAAAAAACTGGAAATGTTGTTGAACAGTCAGTTTCTTTACCCCAAATAAATATCAGTGAAAGCTTACTTTTAAGAGAGCTCTGCAGCATTAGGGATTCAGCTGAAGAAGTTTAAGAGAAATATCATTGGTAGTGCAGAACTTTTTTTATGCTGTCATAAAGCCAGGAGAAGTCAATTAGGTCTAGTACTTCATTAATGATGTTCACAAATCACATTTATGGCAAGCGTCATATCTATTGCTCTGTTAGAATGTGCCATTTGGAAAGACTAGTTTTGACACCCTTATATGATGGCACTGCAGCTACTGCTGGGGTAATTAATTTTTACTTGTGCTGTGGAGAAACCAAGCAAAACTTTCTGAGACATTTGGCCAATTACACACTCTTTAGGGCAATGAAGCCTTTGCAGGAAGCTTGGCTTTATATTACCACTATGATCAAAGCTTTAATGAAATTGCTTCATGACAGAAGCCAGTGGACTATTGAGAAAAAGCTACAGAAATAAATTAATGCACAATTTTGAATCTGCAAAAAGACATATCTTTCAGGTTTCTGACTTTTTATTAATGTGCTCCACCAAGCAGCCTCCCCTGTGTACAGTTCTAACAGATATTACAAGAACACCTTTTCCTTTTGATAAATGATAAAGGCTATCTATGGGATCTTCATAATGGGAGTCTTGCATTCCCTTTGTTTTATTACAGTATTTCCAGAAGAAAGGTGTTACTCTGTTCTCATGGGGAAAACTTGGAAGATCTGGAGCTCCTTTATGGATGCACTGGCATAAAAATCTACAGAGGAACCCGGGGAATTGCAGGCTGTTCTGCAGCTCTGATACAACACATCCCTACTAATATATGTGTCAGAGCATTGTAAAAAAAAATAGCAGTGAAGTTTAAACAGAGCAATAAAAACTGTAGTTTAGGAAGAGACAAAACTTTGAAGATCCTTCCTGACTACAGGTCTGCTGTACACACAGCCCTGCACCAACGTGATCTCCTCATACACGTGTAGAGCTCGGATGCACAAAGTAGGATGCTGAGCTTGCACAAATCCTTGTCTGCAACCTCCTCTATGAAGTGTTCCTGAGTCACACATGTTAATGAGTTTCTTTGAAATGCAAGTAGAGGGAATGAGTTACCTGCAGCAGTCAGAGACACTGCAGCATCCTTCCCCAGAGGCCAGTGAGTCCATGTGCCTCTCAGGGTAAAGGCTAACCCAAGCGCAGTAGGAGGTTACTGACTCTCTTACAGTAACTTGCACCACCCTGATGAAGCCAATGCACAAATCCAGCTGATGAGGCACCCTGGGCTACACACCACAGGTCAACTCCCCAGGCAGGGCAAACCAGCCATGTTGAAGGCCGATAGGCACTGAATAATCCAGGGGAAATGGAGTGTAGGACGATAGAGGAAGGCTGGGGGGACAAAACTGACTGGGAGGAGAAGGAAATTCTCTAATACAAAGTACCTCTTCACTGTTGTTTTAAACTCTGCTCTTCCTGAATTCGTCCTTATATATTTTTAGATCCTCATAGACAAAACACAAGGGTAAAACCTTTCTGAAACATTTCCTCAGCAGTATAGTGAAGAACCAGGCTCCAGTGCAAAGCCTTCACCTGGATTAAGTCTCCTGAACCTGTATGAGCAACATAGTTATCTTTGAAGGCACTCAGGTGCGGTATAACTCAGAAAACACATCAATGTCTATACAAAGAGACCCAGAGGCACCTTACCGCACTGTCTGACTTTCCTGACGTCCTGACTGGAAGACTGGACAGGCAAGTTCCTGATCTGGCTCTTGATATGGATCTGCATTTTGGTGATAGCAAAAGCCACCTTGCCTGACTGCCAGCACAGATAAAAAGCGGAGGAATTTATCATCTTACTGACTGTAACGCCATGATAATTACATATGAAAGCAAAAATAAACCATAGCTCTTGGTCAGTGTTCTCTAACACTGATTAGAAACTTCTATTTTTTTTTTCTTCTGTTTCATGCAGTATTCAAAATATCCATATTCTCTTTCAGGGTTATGTTTTTCTTATGTTTGATTGATTTGTCTATACCAAGCAGGCTATAGAAAGGTGTATGTGAAGATTTTAAAATATTCCAGTTTTGAAATATTATTTTACTGTAACCTACTTAAAGAAATACTTACACATAAGTTCATATTTACTTGTTTCTGTTATGCTTTTCATTTTCAGGCCCAGAGAGGAATGCAAGGCAGAAAGGGGAATGCAGGATGGTGCAGAAGTGGTTGGCAGTGGCAACTGCTGGGGACCTGGCAAGAGCATCTCATCAGGACACCAACACTTTTTACAGAGTAGAAATAAGGAATCAGAAATGCATTCCTCATTAAGAATTGTGTTGAAAGATAAAAAGGCTGATTCCTCTACAGCTCAGTGGCACGGCAGCCCAGGGATCAGAAAAGAGCTTTTGAAGTCTAGACAGGAGCTCTTATCCCTGCTCTGCCACTCTTGGGTGACCCCAGTGAAGTGTCAGTCTGCTAGTCTTCAGCCAGGCAAGCCTTCTGCAGTATTTACTGTTAAATACCTGCAGGCAAAAAAAGCACAACAGCTGAAGAGCACAACATAGCAATAAGTGCCAAATCAAACCCTGCAGGGTTCACATAGGTTCATCTCTCAGCTGGTTTTCAGAGACGAGTCTTTCCCACACCAGAGGAGAGGTGGAACATGGAGCAAGACTCAGCAACACATATAGCACAGCCTGAGGGATTCTCATCTTATTAGCCATGAGTTTTAGCCAAATGAGCCCCATTTCCACAAGGCACATCTGCCGGAACAGCACAAACTGCTACAGTAGACAAGCAGGGTCACACACTGTGTTTCAGAGAAGCTGCTGCAGTGCTTGAGCTTCCTGGAAGACTCATAAAAACTACTATCCAGATACAGAAAATAATATTATTTAATGGAGCAAAATGTTATCACTGGTCCTCAGTGTGCAGCTGATAGGGAGCATGGCTTGTTGCAGGTCAAAGAGATGCCCCTGAGAGTGGACTCCTGAGGTTTGGTGCAGGAGGGCTACTTCCCTCCCCTTTTCAGGGATTATCCACCACGGAGGTCACTTCAGGCTCACCAGCTCCATGGCACCTGCTGCCACTGGGAGAGTAAGAAATCCCTTCCCCTCCTGCAGCTGAATCCACTCCTAATGGTAATGAGGCACTCAGAAAGAAAGCATTTACTTAGACAAACATCATCATCTGTCTAAGCCATGGCAATAATAAAACTTCTGTTGCCAGAATTCACTTACATTGAGTGATGACTCTTAACTAAATGCATTTTTCCTATGAATTCCCCTGCTACATTAACTTTTATGGATAGCAAATAGCTGTCCCATCTCTAAGGAAACCCATATTAATCTTACAAACCTTCAGGACAGGAGAGAGGCAACTACTGTTGCCTTCGACACATTCCATGGCCTCAATTTTGTAGACTTTTGCAGCTCCTGTAGACAATGCCACAAAATGCCCTCAGGGCAGGCAGCCACCCACTTTGCGTTGGTGGTGATGCTCATCTAGTCAAAGCCGCAGTCTGGCAGGCAAACAAGCCAAGGCACTAGCTCCAGGTTGTGTGAACCAGGCTGTCAAATCAACAAGCTGATGACACAAGCTTACTGATGGCAGTTTAAATGACACCCTTCTCAATTATTTCCAATTAGGACTGTAAAACAAAAAAGTAAAAGGGAAATCCAGCCAGTGCATTTACTGTTCTTTTCATAAGACCAGGGGTGATACATGGCATGGGGAAACAAGCCACAGCATGTCTTCTAGCTGGTCAGGCTGTCTGGGGTGGCTGAGATGACCAAGTGGTTAAAGGAGGAGCTGCCTCTGGTCCCTGGGATCACAGACTGTGTGGCAGCTGCAGGTCTGCAAAGAAGGAACCCAGTCACAGGCTCCACTTCAATGTGCATGAACTAATGGGTAGGCACTAAGGAGCTGCATAATTGTCCTTCTAACCCCAATACCACTCAGTACAAGTCTGAGGAACCATCAAGAGGCAAGGAAGCCCTGATGACAAAAAATGAGTTTAAAAAGACCCTGTAGGGGGTGAAGTAAAAAGGTCTGAACACTTTACCTTTACTTGGAAATTCATATTTTACCACATTTCTAAGACTTTTCCTACAGATAAGAAATGTGATTTTTGCAGCCAGCTCTACGGAATTAATGAAAACCTTCAACTTCTCAGGACCCTGGGGTCCCCTGGGGGCAATCGTCCCAATTAACATGTTCTTGATTGCTTGTCATTAGGCTTTTAGAGTGTGAAAAAGCATTGCAGAGAAATCACCGTTCAGCCACCTAGCTAATCCAGTGGAACATTTTTATTGTTGCATCTGAGTGAGGAAGCCATAAAACTGAGAGAGAGAAACTGTGCTGAATCTTTCCAGCTCTTTGAGCAAGTACCCCCCAAAGATTTTGCACGATTTCCCCTCTCTCAGCTGTAATTTCAATAGCCCAAAACCTATGGCTTGTGTAGGAGTTTGTTATATGCTTTATTCTCTCATAACTTACACTTGAGGCCTGGTAGTGCAGAAAGTGTTGGCGAATTAAAGGCTCAAGGCACACCAGGGAAACTCTTCCAATAATCCCAGGGTGAATCACGAGCTGAACAAAATTATTAATGGAGATAATAATTGTGAAGATGAGGCATATACTCTCTTGCCTTTATCCCCTCCGTCTGCAGAGCCTGCACACACAGACCTTTGTCTCTGCCCAAGGGCTGCCTTGAGCATTCGTTAGTGCGGATGTGATCATCAAACAGGCTCATAGGAATCTGCAGCACAACCTTCCCATTAAAAAGCGGGAATCATTTTGAACCCCCTGTTATGTGAGCACTGGCCGAGCCTCAGCTGAGACTGGCTCTCTCAGTTGAGATCAAACAGGTGTAGAGGACAAAATAGGGGTCACTTGGAAGAATGAATGGGTATGTTCCAGGTTACTGGTGACCTGGACACAATGCTCCAGGAGTCACTCATAAATCCCAAACAGAGGAAAAAAATGATGGTACTCAACCTGGTGCCTTTGTTTCCATTAATACAGTCCAGGATGTGGCTCTGCACCCTTTTTCACTGCAACAGCATGTTGTTGGCTCCTGTTCGACTTGTCCATCAGGACTCCCTGATTGTTGTACAAACATTGTACAAACACCGTCCAGTCCACACCCAGTCTGCTTTGTTTTGTAAACATATGCTGGCTCAGGTTCAGGACTTCATCCTGCTTGTTACCATATTAGATAACCCTCCAAGTGCAGCACTGCTTGATACCGTGGCTACTTCTGGGGTCAAATATAGGAAGGATGTGAACCTCTTAAGTGGGTGCAGAGGAGGGCCATAAATACGATCAGGAGGCTGGACCAGCTCTCCTAAGAATACAGGCTGGGAGAGTTGGGCTTGTTCAGGCTGAAGAAGAGAAGGATCTGGAGGCACCTTCTAGCCCCTTCCAGTACCTGAAAGGGCTACAAGAATGCTGGAGAGTGACTGTTTACAAGGGCACATAGGGATAGGACAAGGGGAAATGGCTTTCAATTGAATGAATGTAGGTTTAGATTAGATGTTGGATTAGAGGTAGATGTGAAGATGGTTAGACGCTGGCACAGGTTGCCCCAGAGAAGTGGTGGATGCTCCCTGGAACCCTGGAAGTGTTCAAGGTCAGGGTGGATGGGGCCTTAAGCAACCTGGTCTAGTGGAAGGTGTCCCTGTCCATGGCAGGTGGGTTGGAACTGTATGATCTTCAATGTTCCTTCCAACCCAAACCATTCCGTGATTTTATGATTCCATGATATATGCTACTATCCACTGAAACAATAAGGGTAGGGTGCAAAAGCGTGCTCCAAGAGCAAGGTTAACCAGGCTGCTTGAGGATCCACACTGGAGAGAACTTCAGGACAGGGAACTTTCACCACACTGTTCCAGCTGCAAGTCCCTCCTGACATACCCAGTAATCAGAACTGAACAGAAGTCCTTCTAGATGTTACTAGGGCACTGTGAGTGGATTATATGGAAACATCTGTTTACGGCAGAGGGAGTAATCCCAAAACACTGTGAGGAGCCATATCAGGTTTCTATTACTTGTCTCTTACAAGGACCACTCTACTGACTGGATGAAAGCCAGAAAGAGAGCCAGAGGATTAATTATTTCTGTTCTTCTCTCAGTAATTACTGAACATCCATATTGCATAATGTCTGTCCTTAAGATTTCTAAAAATAAACAACTTGCAGTAAGGCTTATAAGGCAAAATTAAAAACCTTACATAAAGTATCTTGACTCCTTCATGTGAATGCCTCAACAGGAGAATAGACTCCAGACAAGAATGTCTGTATTTCCTTTCCAGTCACTTGGGTGAACAGGGATGAAAAAGAAACCACCAACAACCCCAGACACACTCCATGTTAACACCTACTACACTGAGCGCAGCCAGGATCACTGTGTACAGCACCAGCCTACAACAACAAAAATGCCTAAATTGCAGTAGTCCCAGCTGTCCAACGACCCACCAACCCTACGCAGAAAGATGACTTTTGTGCAGCATGGAGCCAGGAAAAGAACGCTCATGTTTCCCTTTCTTCAGCTCTTCAGCCCCAGCAGACAAAGAGCAACAAAGGCAACTTCTGCTCCTTGCCTGGACAAAAACAATGGTTGGAATGATTCTAAGTGTTCCTAACCAGAGTTAACCATTTCTGAACTGGTTTTTTGAGTTTTGCTTCCATTTTTACTCAGCATTTAAACTAAGCATGGCACTCTGCAATCCCCAGTGACTCATATTAACCCACTTGGACACTATGCAAACACTTTTTCCCAAAAGTAAACCTCAGAATGCCATGAAGATATTCATTTGTATCTTTAGATATGTTCCCAATATCATGCATTTAAGAGCATTCAAGTACAAAGTGACCATTAAAATTCAGCTAGAGCTATCAAAATAGAAGTCATACCATGGAGCCCAAAACCCTACCAGACTGTGCACTGAGCTCCTTAAGCACACAGTTCACCCACTAGCTTCTCCCAAAACTAGCATGGACTCTCAGGGTGTATTTAAAATAATAAACAATATGAACCAAGGAGCAGCGTGTCTACTGAGGCCACTAGGTGAGGTATCAATCAGGTGCATGCAACTCAATTCTGTAATCTGATGCAAGCTGGACACTGGGAATGGATGATGATCTATGATAAACACCACCAGATCATGCCTAAATGTTATGCTAGTAGACAAGGCCAGAACCTTGCTAGTTGTTATACTAATAATTCAACAGTGTGCACAACAATATTTAAGCATTTAGGCCTCTGGCAAGGTTAATTTTATTTGTTTTCTAGTGTAAACACAGCCTCTGAGCTCCTTGACATGGCATTTCAAATATAGCATCTGCCTTTAAAATTGCACTTGGGACACAATAATCTTTTGTAATAGTGCAGGCTTAGTGAGGACTGGCTGGAAAGTAGTTTTGCAGAAAAGTAGTTGGGGGTCCTGGTGGACAACAACATGAGTCAGCAATGGGTCATTGCAGCAAAAAAGTCCAATGGTCTCCTGGCCAGATTGAAAAGTGTTATCCTTCCCCTCTATTCAGCACTCATGAGATCATATCTGGATTATTAAGACTGGATTTGTACAAGAAATAATAAACTGGAGCAAGTCAAGTGAAGGGATGGAGCTCTTGCCCTGTAAGGGAATTGGGCTCATTCTCGTTGGAGAATAGAAGGCTCAGAGGGGTGTCATTGCCTTTGAAAGAAATACCTACTAGGAGGAAGCGGAGAAGTCAGAGGCCAGCTCTTCTTAGAGGTTGAGGCTGACAGCAACAACATTAGGGGTTAACAGTCATGAGCTGCAATGAAGGGAATTCCAACTAGATGTCAGGAAAACATTTCAGTCATGAAGGTGGTCAATTATCAGCCCAGGCTGCACAAAGAGGTTGTGGAATCTCTGTGTTAGGAGGTATTTACAACTTGACTGGACAAGATCCTGCTGTGAGAAGGGGTTTGGACTAGAGTAGGTACCTCCCAGCCTGTATCATTTCACTGCTCTATGATTCTGTGATAAACTTTAAAACTATCATAAAGAAAACTGCTTTTAATCTAAATATAGCTGTTTTAATCTAAGTACAGTTAAATCATCTTTGATTAAGTATTTACTGAGTTGAAGATATAAACAGATTTTTTTCATCCATTCAGATTCCTTACACCATTTCATCTAGGAACAAACGATTTCAATTACATGCTCTTTTCCTTTCTGTGCATCTGAAAAAAATCTTAATTCTACAGTTGGCTTCCAAACAGTAGATCAAAGAATCAAGCCCTCGATTAAGACTGCAGAATTTGGGGGGTTTTAATTATTTTGGCTATATTTGCCTTGCTTCACAGACCGTGTGCAATTACTTTAAGGAAAATAAAAGATGTTACCCAGAAATGGTGCATGACACTTTCTAGTCACTTCTAGTGGGAAGCACAACACTGCAAGTAAAAAGCAGTAACAGAGGTGGAAAGTCACATGGATGAAGCATCACTGCTTCACTACATTTTAATTTCTGCAAAGGTAACATGAAGAGACCCGACTTGGTGAAACAGAACTATGCAGTAAGCTGTTCAGATTCACACTTCTGAGGTACCCCCTCAAATCCCTGAAAGTGCCAGGAACTGCTACATGAGTCTTTCTTCCCATTCTGTGAAGGCCCCAACTGGAAGGTTTTCACAAGCTCTTCTGAAAATGGTCACTAATAACAGGCTAACCCATCAACATTTATGGAAGAGTTTATTCAATATATATTACATTATCTGCATAAGGTATATGACAGTACTATGAGAAAGGGGTGAATTTTAAGTGGTCATCACCTCCTCCAGCTTTCAGACAAGCTTAGTCAGCCTCTCTGACAGACTAGATCTTTCTTAAAAACTGACAGTGCCTGGAACCACAGAGACTCCCAAGACAATCTGTTCCAGTGCTAAAATATCTTTATAAAGTTACTACTAATATCTAACCTAAATCTCTCTTGCTACAAACTAAGCTGCTACTTCTTACCTTTCTCTCCAGGAGCATGGAGAACCACTGATCACGTTGCAAACTCCAATTCTGTTCACTTTTCTTTCTCTTTTCTAGACGATTCCTCTAGCTTTTTCTCATAGGTCTGTTGAGGCCTTTTCAAGTTATCCTGCATTTTCTTAAAACATGACATCCAAAACAGTACTCCAACACAGATTTTGCAAATGTGAGGTAAAATAAATTAGTTAACATCATGTTTCACTTAGAGCAAAGCTGTCAATGCATTCAGGAGAGAGGTTAGGTATTTTCTAAGCCAACATTGCATTGTCAACCCAGACTCTCAGCTTTCAAAAAAATCAAGGTAGTCACACATTTATGGATTTATTTTTAGTTAAGAGACAACATTAATTAAAAATGTTTCCTGAAGACATGACCCTGCCACTCCATCCCAAGGTGTGAGTAAGCCCACAGCCTGAGCTGTTACTTCTTGCATTTGAAGAGTATTATCCCATCCTGCAGAGGAGACACGTGATCTTTGGAGGGAAAGGAGGCTGTGAACCCCAGCTCTGCTGAAGCTGCAGCCAACATGTATGTCCGAGCGTGGAACATCCCAGCATCAGAAGACCAGGGGACTGGGGACATGTCCTGGCTGCCCATGGTTCTCAGAGTCCAATTACTCCAGTGGGGTAATGGCAAAATCTGTGGCCACTTGAAACTCAAGTGCTTCAGCAGTGCCCACATGGACACGCTGAAACAGAAGCCCTAAATAATGCTATTTTTGTTTGAAGCATAAATTATGAGCTCCCAAGGAAGCTTGCCTTTACAACCAAAGCTATCTAATAACTGATGACAGTCTCACATGATGTATAACTTTATTTTGACATCCAGAGGACTATTTTCAATTATTTCTTCCTGGACAATTATGCTTATTCTAGCCCCATAATGCATTGTGTCAGTCATCTCTGGACATAAAACACTTTAATAGTGTCCAGTAAGCTATTTTCTTCCACACAAAATATCTTTGGACCTATAATTACTTTTCCTAAAAGTTCAGTGCCATAATTTAACAGTCCCTTTCATGATGTTAGGTCGGCGTTTGTACAAAATATTTTTTTTAAAAAAGCTGCACATATGCTTTATCTCTAAAGCTTTAATTTATTGCTTGTCTACACAAAGTGTCCGAAACTTGTTCAAAGCACTGTCACAAGGCAAGAATTAAGCTAGTGTAACACCTTGACAAGGCCATTTCACAACTGGCAGCAATACAGAACTAGCTTGGGTTTGAAATTAGTTAACTTCACCACAGAACTTTCCTTATAGTAGGTTAATAATCTCGCCATTTATTATTCCACCTTCATCCAAATGCCAAAATACATCAAAGCATTTTAGAAGAGGAAAACCTGCTGGCTAAGGCTGTGCCAGAATTGTCAGCTCTGCTCCAGATTCCTTTTATAAAGCCCAGCAAACGACCAGGTGCCGCCAGGACCAGAATAACAACATGGGGTTTATTAAGGCAGCAAAGACTGTTAACAGACTCAGATAGCTCAGGAGGGTTTCTATATAGCAGTCAAAGCAGCAAAACTCAAGGCAAAGCCATAGAGAAGGAGACTTTTACTTTTGAAGAAACAGATTTCCCTCACCCACACCCGTTCTCTCAAAATTCTCTCATTCTTCTCTCATGGTTATAAGGACTGAGATTGTGTGTGTCCAAGTACCTTATCTAGGATAACTTACAGTGATAGAGAGGGTGAGGGACACCAGCTAAAAAGTGCTTACTCAATCTTCTGGATTCATTGCGAGTGGTGATGAAATGCATGAACCTTGTAGTCTTCCCAGCCTCTCTTGCCAAAGAAAGCTCACGTCCAGCAGGAGGTGTCGTGCACCAGCATAGCTCCATATCTGTGATGAGGTCTGTGGTCAAGGAGCAATCATTACTGCTTCCAACACTTGCCCTTACTTTTGTTTATATCATTCCTCTATTTTATATTTCTTTTCTCAGTCTTTTAACTTACAATGTATACACTGTTACTTTAAATATACTTTGCCGTTAATTCTGATGCCTTTACACATGTACGGTCTCATTCATACTCTGTAGATATGATTCAAAAGTATATACACCTCAGAATGTACTAGTTGCAGAAAGGCTCTCACCTTAACATGTAAGGCAAGTGGCCATTCTCACACAAATGCCATCTTTCATAGCTTTCAGGTACAGGAACTGGAGATCCAGGATATGGAAACCATTCATTGTAAGAACAAGCAAAGCCATACACGTACAGTGGAATGAGTTTGCAATATATTGCTCCATCCATCACCTCAAAGGAACAATTTTCATTCAGCCATGGCTCACATTGCTGAATAGGGGTTAAATCAGAGACATGAGGCCAAATGTTATACCAACAGATGAAATTTCACAGGAAAACAAGTCACACTGGAATTATTGGTTGCACAGGCACAATGGATGTTCAGAAGGCACGTTCAAAACTTATGGTTAGGGAGTTGGAACAAGACTGGCTTAGTTGATCATGATTCTGTTCATTTATTGACCCCAGATCATACTTTTGGGTGCTTGGAAAACAATAATTCTACTGGTACTCAGGAAAGCAAAGGTATAATTATGATATGAATTTTGTACAATCACTGTAGAACATTTCAAAGGCAAGTAAGTTATAAGAAAAATACTTCTTACTGTTTTAATGAGTTACTGAGTAATTCAGTCCCCCCTGCTCCCCAATTCTCAATTAGTCTCATGTACATTGGTAATAGGATTTGAAATCATTAACCTGTAAATCATTGGTTCAAATCTTGAAGAGTTCATTAGTGACTAGAAGGCATTAGTATCTAATGATTGGTTTCATTCCAGTGGATAAATAGTCACTGCCACAGCTGGCATTACTAAATTATTGCAGTACAGACCCAGGAAAGGTACCAGGTCCAGATTTTGCTTCTGCCAATCTGATATCCCTGCCAGTTCTTCTATTAAGCTTTGAAATTAATTTTTTTTCCTGTGTTTTCAAGAGAAGCTATTGGAACATTGTTGGGAAATGACAGAACAAATTTAAATAAATAAATAAATAAATAAATAATAAAAAAGCATAGTTAGAATCCAGTTTTTTGAAATATTTCTGTCTTACAACTCAATTGTGGTCTGAGGAAAAAAAAAAACCACAACAAACAAACAAGTGCATTTTCCACCACTGGGCCATTTTATAATGTCTGTTTCACCTCCCTGTGTGTATTTCTCTGCTTTACCAAGATTTGAAAATCACAGTGGTTCCTGCTAATACACAGAACCACTCTGCAGAGTACTTACAGCAAGGCTCATCCATCCTGCAGCAAGCCTGTGATGATGGAACCCAAGGGCTGCAAGGACTCTTGTATGCCACAGATGTCAGACCCTTGCAATCCAGACTAGCCCAACACAAGCACTGCCAGACACACACCACTTCCAGAAGCATCTAGCAAACTTGAACTGGAAGTCAAGGCAAATTACTGACAAAAAAATACATCACCTTTGGTCAGTTTCTTCAAATTTAAGCATTAACTATGGGGCACAGACACAGCGCTATTTTAGAAGAACCTTAGGTCAAACATTTTCTTAAGCAAGACCAGAAACACAGAACAAAAATCACAAAAAGTGCAGTATGTCCCAGGAGCAAAGCAGGAGAAATTAAGTATATCATGAATGCCTGAAGTACTATTAAGAAATGCCTGAAGTACTATCTAGATGAAAACAGGCAGTAGATCCCAGGTGCCAAATCTTTATAGGCTACCATTTGACTACACATGTAGTAGACCCGTGCAGCCACTCTCATGTATTTAAAATAAGTTATTATATGAGTCATAAGCCATACACTGACTTTTGCAGTCCAATAACTTTATTTTTTCCTCCTGTTCAATTAGTGCAAGACCTTGAGTCATTGTGGGTAACCCCAGGAGAATTGTAACTAAGAATTAATATAAAGCTAACGTGTGGTGTGCAAAGCACTGAACTACTTTTGTCACCATGTGTTTATGGTAATGAAACTATGATGAAGATTTTATTGCTGAGTAAAATAGTTTTGAATGTACAGTCACGGCCTACAAACTGTTCATATGGCAAACATATTAGGACATTTGCCTAAAGATCTCTCTCACAGATGAGAAATTGTCATGTTCCACAAGGGTAAGAAAGGATGGACCACTCCAGCATGAGGGTGAAGCAGGAATGGACACTTATTGAGGAGCACATGGGACTTATATAGGGTTGGGATGGATGGTTCTAGAACTAGGGAGGAGAAAGGGGCAGATCTTGGGTGGCGTGAGACACATAAGGAAAGGGAAGGAGGGGTTGCAACATACAAGGGAAAACTGGGGAGTGGCCAGCCATATAAGGGAGTGGTGCAATGCACCACTGGCTGACCAATGGGGAAACAAGGGTAAAACAACTAATCGGAACAGTGGTACAATACAAATGTAATACAAATGGAACAATAACTATTCTAACACAGCAGGCACCTGTCTACAACTTTAGACCAATCAAACTTTTTAAAACCCACTAGTCCATATATTATCCCAATCGTTCCTCGTTAAATGCTGGTCTTCACTTGTTCTTTTAGTTCCATGGTCCTCCAGATGGTTTAACGTGTTAGCCGTTAGCCGTATCCCAACAAGAAATAAGCCAGGTCAGCTTTGAATAGGATTTAACAGACCAATCACCACCTAAAAATTTTGCAAATTGCAAATCCTCACACTTCCTGCTGAAAGCAAGGCTTAGATATTCACCATATAGAATCCAATTAATAAATAGTTTTAAGATGTATGTGTTTTAAGCTACTACATGTCAAAAGCAGCAAATCAGGTCCTCATTTCTTCTAAACTTATAATATGTCCGGGTTAGAACACATTGAAAATACTGCTCCAGCAAGGACTAGTTGTAGAAGTAGCCAGATGAACTGAAGTAGTATTTTCATTTACTCCTCTTACCTGTCAGCCCATCAATCACATCAACACTGTGCTAGTAAGAGCCACATCATGCAGCAATGCAACCAGAGAGAGGAAATATTTTAGCATGGGCTCCATCCTGAAAGTCCCCAGCACACTCGGTTATGAAGATGCATAATCAAGTCTCAATTATCTTCTGTCCAAAGGTGAAAAACATCCAATAGGATAAAAAGGAAATAATTTGGTTATTTATTATTTATCATAAGGCTGCTCTGGCTCACCTGACGAAACAGCAGCAACAGAAAAGAGAGTGAGTGTGGAGTCAGAGAGGTGTTTCAACTCCTCCTTACCAGATATCACTCCAAAGTGTGAATGACTTTGTGCTGCTTGGTTGATTTGTCAGCTGTCCTTGCAACCCTCCTGCCTGTCTGGAGGGCAAGAACAGGTTCTGAAAGCCTGTGTGCCCACCGCAAAATGTCCCATGAACCTACAGAGCAGCCAAAGCTCTTTCTGAGCCCATGCCCCTACCTGGCTTTGCTCCCTGGCATCCTGGGCTCAGTCTGTACCAGGCTCAGGGTTCGTGGGGCAATATTGTTCTGAACCTGACAGAATTAGTCCCTGAAGGACATAAAATGCATAAACAGCTGCTGTCCATATTTTACCTCACCTGCATAAAAATAGATCACTCCAGTTTCCGAAGTAAGCACTTAATCTTCATAAGCATAACCTATATTTTCTGAAGGAGGAGAGGAAGAAAGAATGCACTCTGTAAGTTCGTTATCTCTGACATATTTTCTAAGCTGACTGATTGCATTAATAAGGCATAAGAAGACACATATATTAAAAATCCTGCATTTAAATCTTACTTTGTTTGATCTACCACAAAGTGACAAATCCAAAAATTTCAAAGTTATAGATGATACTTTATTCCAGGAAAGGAATAGGAATCTAAGACATGGATTGGGGACAGCAGAACTGTCTCTAGATGAAATTCTTAACTTATGTTGCATTAAATCAGGCAATTAACATTATAATCTGGAGGCATGAAAGCAGATACTCCTTGTTTTCTCTGAATTTGTTTCCTTAGGGCTTGACAGTGACACTCAGACACAGCTCTCAATAAAGGGTAACATTTAGCTATGCCACATTAGGAAGGAGTCTTGGGAGGAATTCACAAGTTCCTTTTTTCTCTTGCTCAGAGGACAAAGCATTTAATTGAATGAATGAAAATACTCTTGCTTATTCCTTTCTTCTCCACTTCCACTTCTCCACTCCAGTTGTGCCTAATGTTAGACAGAGTTAAGCACTTCAGAGGAATGCTCATTCCCCCATTGTAACAAGGAGGAACCTCTGTGAGAGGTCCTAAGATACCCTTTATAGATAGCTAAAATCAGAATAAAATTAATCCTAAACTTTCTGTTTCTGTTATGAAAATAAAAGATAAATACATTTCTATATGCCCATCCTAGAGCAAGAGTGACATTGTGCTACTATTATAAACTAGGGAAACAGTAGGTCTAGCAAATAAAAACATCAAACTGCTTTTAAAAAGCTACATATCCAAGCCTCACCTGGGTAAAGTCATGTCTGATTGCACAGAAAATAAAAACTGCATATGATGCCAGTAGTGGTTTAGATGCAAAAGATATTATCAAAGCAAAATAACTAGATTATACAGAACAGTCAGTTCTTGCCCCTCTGACTTGACTTCACAGATCACCTGTGCGAGTTTATGAACCCTGTACAGTGGGACCAGATTACCTGCAATTCCTGTGCTCTCTCTGGCCATAAACCATATAAGACATTACAAGAGAGGGAAAATTTGTGCATAATGCATATTAAACTCAAACAAGGCACTTTCCCACTGACTCACACAATTCTGTGATCTTTACATTTAATGTCATATATTAACTTACATTGGATTCTTTGGTTAAAGCAAGAGATTTAAACTTTACAGCTGGTATTTATAAAGCAGAAAAAAGGAAGGTTCCCTCACCCAGATTTTTATTCAAGCACACATAGTTATACAGATGAAATTGCTTCCCCTGAAGATAGCAAAGGCAGTCACAGGTAACAGTTTGTAGAATGAGGAGAGAAGAGATGCTGTGTGACATCAAAAATGAGTGTGCATACATCAGAAATGCTGGTCTTGAAAGGACAGCTGCATAAAGACCAAGGGAACAGAATTCTTTTGCACATGCCATGGAGCTCTGCCCAGGATTCCAGTATGAACACAACTCATGCATGCTAAGAAAAACTAATGAATCAAGATCCCTTATTTCAAAGAGGGTAAATGACCCACTTGAACTCTTAGCAAACTTTGCTGGGGGAAGAGAGGAATTTCCAAGTGAGCTATGAAATTATAAAACTTACGACCTGAAGGCCACAGTTCTTGAGTCAAGAGTTGCTTTGACATTACATGTCCCAATTGTATGGAAAGTGCTCACGGCCACTAAGGATATACGGGGTTTCCATGCCAGCTCTTGTTAGGTAATAAAGCCTCTCTAGTACAGGCAATAAAATTAAAAGCTGAATTTCACTTATTTCCCCTATGCATCAGCAGACTTCTACACTTTTACATCTGTGAAATGTATATATTAGATCCTTCTATCCACCCATCACCATGGTATACAAGTGCTGTTCATCTTGCACCAATGCACACTATCCAAAACTCGCAATATCCAGCTCTAATTTTGCAGTTTCAGTCCATTATTAATTGCACCATATGCTTCAAAACCAGTGAAGCTTTCTTGGCTTTGCTCCCACTCCTCCCCCTACTTGAAGAAGTTGTTCAATTATTTTAAATAAAATTCAAATGTTTTTCTCAAGGTACTGGGAGACCTTCTGTGTTTAAAACAGTAAAATTCATCATAACAGGTCTTTCTCCTCTCCTTTAATTATTAGACTATGAATAGCTCTGTAACCATTTAAAGTTCATTTACACATCTTCCAACAGCCAGCAACACTGCAGGGACCTTTCTTGATCCAGATAATAAGGTGCGTTACCTGCACTGTGGACTGGGTATGTTTTAAGATCTGACTCACATCATTCCAAACTCGTCTTCTTCAAAGTCAATAGAACTGCACAGGATGTACGGCAGAGATTTGCCACAGGGATGGGAATATCCACAGACCAGAAGCAGGTACAGAAGTTTGCCCTAAGTGTTTATAAGCCTCAGTCTATTGTCAGTCAGCCCTATCCACCCAGCTGACAACTCCTGCCTCTACTTGTA
Organism: Dendrocincla tyrannina; assembly: GCA_035047865.1. NCBI lineage: Eukaryota > Metazoa > Chordata > Aves > Passeriformes > Dendrocolaptidae > Dendrocincla > Dendrocincla tyrannina. The sequence continues at coordinate 38,393,317 of JAWWMP010000001.1, read as the reverse complement.
TTCTCCAGACTGTGTAATTCTTCCACTCCTCCTGAAACAGCTGTTTACTCTGCAGATTGTCACAACCCTTCATCCCTGAAGACATAGGCAGCAGCTTTTTTAATTTCCCCAGGAGTCTAGCTTTGACCCAGTCTTCCCCAAGGAGTCACTTCAAAATGCAATCCTGCTTCTGCTTGGTGATACTTTCTCCTAGGTTAAATAATTTTATGCAAGCGTTCATCTGCTTTACCCTTTAGCACTGTTCTTTTCCACAATATGGTAAATGCACCCTTGGCAAGGCACAGCAGTAGTGAAACCCCTAATCCACAGAAAAGGTGATTCAGGGCAACAGCAGGGAAAGCTTCCTCTTAACACCTGCACTTTAATCCTGCCCCGGAGAGTTTCCTGCCATTGTTGCACTCTTGTTAATGACATCAGTCAGCAGCTGACCACTTTCCTAGCACAGATGGACCCTAAGTATCTGTAGCCAAAAGTTATTGCTGAAACCATTCACTGGTATGTCTTCAGTTTTTGTAATTCATGCTCACACTCTTGCATTCCAGCAGCTTTTGCTCCATATCACTTACATCAGCTAGTACCAACATCTGGCCCAAAGCTTAAAGCTCAGGTCCAGCTGAATCAGTGCAGACTACAGCAATTTCTCTCCTACACACTGGAGTCCTGAACACTGTACTGAAAAGAAAGAGTTCATCAATTTAATTTCAACACATAACATCATGCATTTGGATGTTATTAAATTTTCTGTGTACTACCAGCAGTGCTGCAACCTGCCAGGTAGGCTCTGCAGAAAGGACATGGTCAGGGATAGACTAGCAAGGAGCCTCACAAGTCAGCTGGATTCATGGAGAGCAGGTGGGCTTGCAAGTTGGTGGCAGGCAGGAGTAGCTTTCTCTAAATTAGTATTAGTGAACATGCTTAACTGCTGCCAGTACAGGAAAGAAACAGCCATCCACACAATACTTTCTCACTTAAGATATTATTTTAAATTATTATGGAGTGTTTTTTGCTCTGACAAAACAAGTCAGACACCCAACATCTCTTCTTCTGCCAGCATTAGCTGTACCAAAAACTCAGAAGTAAGGAAGATGGTTCCTGGTTGGACTCCGGGTAGCCATTAGTTCTTTGGTAGCTGATGAGAGTGTAAGGTCCTTAAGTTTATTTCACTTTGCTTACACAAGGAAAACAGGAAGGAAAGTTTGTTACATGTCTTAAAAAACAGGTTTATCTAGATTTCTTTTACTTAACGCTGCTATGAATCAAAAATAGTACCATTTAGCTATGGTACTATCTCAGGTTAAAATTGCCATGAAATCAAAACCAAGGACATTGTATTTTGAAATATGGTCTCAAGGATACTTTTTTTCATAGGAAATACTGCTTGAAGTGAGGTTTAGCACAATGCTTTAACTGGATTTCTGTGTAATTTTCAACAGAAGTCTTAGAGTATCTTTTTTTCTTCTTCTTGCATATTATGCATGCCATTCATCTATAAGATCCCAAAATAATCTAAAATCTAAATACAGGACTAACTACAATTCTGAATAAGAAGCAGTAATTAAAAACAAACAAAAACAGTGCTTAGACTAAACATTGAATCCCAGAAATCAGGATGCTCAGCTTAAGTTCCCTTGACAACCCTTCCACTCCATTCATAATGTGTGCATGGAAAAGGCGGAGAGGGAGTTAAAGTTGTCATGACAACTTTGCTTCTAAATTACCCGTCTTTTATAAATTGACTACTTTGGGCCAAATGTTGCTCAGCTAAGCTCTTTACAGAGAATGAGTTTCATAGAAGCAGTTTGACAGATAAATAACTTGGTTTTAACTTTTAAAAGAATGCATTTATGCATACATATAGCCAGAGAGAATAAAGACTAAACATATGATGAATCCAAGCATCAGCTTGTCTTAGTTCAAGGAAGAACTAAGATATCTATGTTAGCCAAGAAATAATCCCTCCCCTTTAAATTTAGAAAACAGAACTTTAATTAGGAAAAATGTATGTAAAGGAAAAAATAACAGTTCTTAACCACAACATATATATATATATGTATATAACAACAGTCTGCCACAAACCCCTCTACCCCCAAGTGACAAGGCAAAACAGTCTAAAAAGGTCCTCTTGGCAACTCCCCAAAAAGGGGAAATGCAATTATATCCACAGACAGCGGGTGGCGCTGTCGCGCCCAGCCGGCTGGACTCTCCCCTCATGCGAGGTAACAGGCAGTTCCCAGGTTAGTTCCTGTGAGAGAAAAATGGAAAGCAAAGCAGCAACAATCCTGTGTCCACAGGGACAGGGAAGCTGGAGCTTTCTCCCACCTCTTTTTTTCCTTACGGCAATCCTTGTGGTGGTTATGAATGCTCACGGATGAGAACAGTCGAGTTGAGAAGGGAAAAGAGGAACACCATCCAGTATCCAGTGATACCGGGATCGGAGTGTGTGTCCCCGTCCTCCTACTCCGCCAAGCGCTGAGCTCTCTGACCTGTTGGTGCAGATGATGGCTATGGTCTGGTCGGGAGTGATCGTCATAGTCTGGTTGAGAGTGGTGGTTTCCTCCTGTCAAGGTCCTGCTGCTCCTCTGGATCCAACGAGACGTGTCCGAGGTCTTCTTACCCCCCCGCTTATGTACCCTCAGGGAGCACCCAGTCCCTCCCCCAGGGCAGGGACTCACACAATGGGTGATTAACTCTGTGAGTC
>JAWWMP010000001.1:38339953-38389567 GCA_035047865.1 Dendrocincla tyrannina | reverse complement strand
AATAGAGGGGGTAGAATACATAGCTTTGATCACCCCCACACAGTGATAACTGGCCCCTCCTGCTGAACTAGGACACAGCTAAAACAGTGTATTTTGTGTCTTCAATCAATACAGTAATGCTAGCAAGATTTTCATTTTACTTCTAGTATCACTCAACCTTTTTATAGAAAAGGTGATACCTGAACTGGCAAAGATGACATATTCATCATTTGCTACCTACAGTAACCAACGTAACAATTTGTTTTGTTAGGAATGTACTCAGAAACAGCTTCCTCCTGGAGGAAACAAGTTCTCAAACAGTACATGGAGACTTCTTTGCAGTGGGAGCTGTGTATCAAAACTCCCTGCATAATATTAAATATTATTTCCTCAAATGTGTTTAACCTCTGGACTTCACAGCAGAAAGACAGTCTTTCACAGATCACTCTGCTTACCTCTTACTCTTACTTACAGCAGAGTTTTCACTACAGCCACAATCTCTGCAAAGTTATAAAAAGCAAAACAGAACACAAATAAAGCCTTCGTTTTTTGTCCTGTGTTCTTGGAAGTCCTCACTGAAGAATAAAAAGTGTTCATTTGATCTTGTAAAAGATTTCTCTTGCAAATTATGATTTCAAGTAATAAAGTGATCTTTAAAAAAGGTATTTCTTCTAAAATAATTACAAAATCATAACTCTAAGTCAGAGAAGGGCTTAAATTCACTATCTGTGCAGACTGGAAAGCTTAAATTGCTTTCTAATTTGACTTTTCCTATCTGCTCCTGAAAACGTCACCGAGACTTGATGATACAAGAAACTCAGAAAAGAACTGCAAATATTTTTTTTTTTCCTTCTGCTTACTTCTATTTATCAAAAAGATAATCTTGAACAAGAAGAGGCTTCACCAAAATAGGGAGCTCTGCTTTATGGTCAGCATCTTTATCAAGTACAAGTTGTAGTTCATGACAGTGATCCCTGGGCACTACAGTAACGCACCTAGCAGGGATATAACAACCACAACCGCACAGTACTTGAAAACATCAGTAAACGCTACATCCAGTTCAGATCTTCTCATTTCACTGAGAGGGTATATTCTTCTTACAAAGATCCACAGCCTAAGATCTCCACCTGCTCTGCATTAAATCTACAAAAGCTTACTTTTTCAGAGCTCCTTTTTGCTTATAACCATATGCAGAGCTCCATGGAATCAGACTAAAGGAGATTCCCAAGCACTGCTAAAAGGCTGAATTGCTTCCCTTAGGGGATCCCTGTAACTTGGTTAATATGTGTAGCTGTTAAAAGCTGTTGAAATGATGGTGCTAAAAAACTGAACAAGCACCACAAATGCTGGTAAAATAACCAAACCATGAAAATAAAATGAAGATGAATAAAGAAAGGGCAAAAAGAAAACCAAAATGAAAAAACCGAACAGATAGAGGGCAAGGACAAAGGCAGAGCTGATAGTCATCTGAAATCAGTTTTCTCTTGCCCCACTCCAGTTACACAATTCTTTGGTCTCTACTGACAGTTTAGCATACAAATCCTCATGCTGGATTTCATGAAGTCAAGCAGGCTCAGTGAAGATCACTGGGCTCAGCTTACTCTTGGTATAATCTCATCCAAATCCATGGAGTTACATGAGGGATGAGCTGGAACCAGTGATGTTTTCTGAGTCTTCTGACATCCAGCTTTGAAGCTCTGTAAATCCAGACAGCTGATACACATTGAAGGGTTTTCTGAACACAGGAGAAAGAAAAAATATGAGCTCCTTGGATGGTTTTCATCATAGTAGTTGCACTACATCTGCCATATATCACGATAGTTCCCATGTTTCCTACAAGAGATTCATAACAGCTCTAAAACGCCACCATACTTCACCATGTTGGAAAACAAATTTCTTCATAGATGAAGAAATATATTTTTGGAGGTAAAATGGAAAGGCACACAATGTCCTTTAGAGCACCTTAACAAAAAAAATTACATGATTCCTGGAAAGCTTTTTGTAATCTCTGGTGTTTGGTTTTTGGTTTGTTTTTTTTTTTTAATCTGAAAAGTCTCTACAGTTGTTTATTCATGAAGTGATAATGTGCTCCCTTTATCTTAATGAAAACTTCTTCTTTGGAGATAAAAGATAGTTTGTACTAACTTGCTATATTGCTTTTGAGTAGTAATAACTCACATCAAGGCTGTACTTTTTCTGTTATTATTTGTACTGCAATAATGCTGGGAGCCCCTTGCTGGCACTGGCTGTCACTGTGTTGAAATTGAGCGTATACAGGATAAGAGAACATTGATTGATATGACCAATCAGATGCACTGAGTTTTAAATGGAAGAGGCGGGGGGAAAAAGAGTCAGAAAATAAGACTGCAAAAGATGTCAAGAAGTCATCTGATCCATATGTGAATGCATGGCAGATTCACTTATGGCTGACCAGCTATTGCTCTCAGTTGTTTCATCTGTTTTACAGATGGAAAATTAAGAGATTTTGTCATGCCCATGAAGCCTATTGCCTGGCTGCAGCAGAAGTGGAAGTTTAACCCAAAGTTCACAAGTCCTGGTCAAAAGAGACCATGAAAATAATTTTTGGTAACTGAATTTGGGAGAGTCTAAGGAAAACAATCATAAACCTGCTATCTGTATCTGCTACTATGAAAGAGTGAGTTAAAATAACAAAAGTCTAGCTACCTGTTACAACTTTTTATTTGCTTTTCTGCACTCAGGCATACCTTAAAAAAGGCACAAAATCCACAAATAGCTGCATATCCGCATCTCCACATCATTTACTAAAATGCATTAGATATTTGTTTTTCCTTCACTATCAGTAAAACACACTATTCTATGTCATATATATGAAGGTCACACTACACAAAAATTCACACAAGATAAAATACTAAGATCAAAAGCACTCTATACCTGACAAAGACTTTTTACATATTACAATGCACCTTCTCCCATGTATTGTCTACTCCATGAAGCAGTATACACATGTAATATCAGACAAGCTCATCCTTTTAGTCAGTTATTGCAGATACTGAGTTTTCTGTTTCAATGTAGAAGAAAAGAAATAGTTCCAAGTTATAGACAGCTCGTTTTCTATCACCACATTATCATCACTTCTCTGGGCTGCAGTGTAATCACCCTCTTTTGTAGGTTACTGTTTCTACCTTCTATTTCAAATAAGTTTCATACACTCATGCAACCAAGGCAAGATTAATATGACTTTCCTCTTTAATATAAATCTTTTGTTTTGTTGCTGAATGGGCTGTTCTCAGTATTGCTAACTGCAAGGGACAATGCTGTTTATCATACCCCCCTGAAAGCAGCCATCCAGGTCTAGATACTACAGTACTTCGAATTTAGAAACCATGAAATATAAATGTGTTCCTACCATAGGAATTAAATGAATGTTTATTTTACATCTGAAGTACCTTTTACATTTACTTCCCATCTATGACATCTAGATAAAAATCCCCACTAAAATAGACAGCTAATCCTGAAGATTTCCTCTGAATAAGAAACATAAAAGTTCAAAATCAATGAAATGCAGATCATATGAAATAAAAATCTAATTACACTTAATCACAAAATTAATGGAGCATTTCATATCTTGGGAAACACTGGGGCTTTCTAAACCAGGTCATCTTGGGACAACTCCCTGACAAATCCTGTCTAAACACTGCTAGGAAGAAGAAAAAAAAAAAAGGCAAATTCTTTAAAATATTTCAAAGTATTATTTGAAATTATTATTTAAAAACATTTTTACATCACATAAAATATAGTCTAGACATTAAATGTGAAACACAAAATGCCAATGTGATAGCTTTACTCACATTAAATTTCAGATTTGACCTCTTTCTGATTTGGAAATGAAAGGAAATTCCATAGCTTTTGAATCTCCAATCAGATAAGGAGTATGGCTTCAGTTTTCAGAGAATACTTTTTACCAGCTAAATGGTTCCTTCTGTTAGCCATACTCTTCTCTAGGCACACACTCCAACAGTTACCAAAGCTCTTTATTAAAACATTCAGTATACTTAAACACAGAAGTTAATGAAGTAATGTTCTTTGCTGCTGACAGCACACTGGGAGTGTGAAGAACATTAAATCTCTTTCCCAAGCCACACAACTGAGTTATCCTATAGTTTTTGACACAGACTGGTATTGCCCTAACAACTAAACAGGGCCAAGCCTTCCTACATCAGCTGAGGTGTTGATGCTCTGCACACACCTACTTTAGCTTGAACCAACAAGCTACACTACAATGATGTTCTTATATGTACCTTTCTCTGCCTTTTCCTTAAAGAGGAGATCCACAGGGCTTGTAAATATTTGATCCAGATTCTGTTAGGACATGCCCCAGAGCACTGAAATTACTAAAGAGAAGGAGGAAATCCAGATTCATTGGGCAACAGAATAAAAATAAAATAGGGATGAGACCTCCTCCTTACTGCTCAGCCAAGTCCTTTCCCCAGCAGGTGTTCTTATGCTCTACCAGAGGTTCTCAAATGTCAAAGAGGTGCCACTTTTGCAAAAGGACAAGACAAATAAAAACCTTTACCTACAGTTTATGGTCATACTCACTCTAGACCAGTGGAAGTATTACATATAAAACGAAACAAACAGCTTGAAGTGGATGAATGAAGGATCCATTTAAAGGATCAAAACCCACGCTTTGGGTGAAGAACTTTTTTCTAATACCCAAACTTAACCTCCCCTGACACAACTTCAGGCCATTCCCTTGGGTCCCATTGCTGATGGCCAGAGAGATCAGCCCCTCTTTTTCCCCTCACAAGGAAGTTGTAACTGCAATGAGGTCTCCCCTCACTCTCCTCTTCTCCAGGCTGAACAGACCAAATGCCCCCAGCCTCTCCTCATACGGCTTCCCCTCAAGGCCCTTCACAATCTTTATTATCCTCACTTGGATGTTCCTGAATAGCAGAGCAAGACCCAAAGAAAGAGAGTTGCATTGGGTGCTTGAAGGATCAACAGAAGTGCTGGAACAGTACAACTGGATTTCTTGTGGCTTACCCAGGAGCAAGGTTTATAAGCCTAATGCTGTGCCATTATTGCTACCATTCCTCAGTCCACTCCCTTTCCCTGGACATGCTCTAGCACCTTGATGTTTGACTTGGAGAGCTCACCAGAACCAGGTATATCTTTCTTCTTGGGTTGTGCTTGGACAGGAGCCATGTATGGGCCCAGTCCAGAAAGGGAAAGCAATTCTGCACCACCACAGAGCTCATCTCCGTTGTCCTGTGCACTCTTGCACCGCGTATCACTGGGAAGAACAGAGCTCATCCCCTTGGCGCTCTCCCTCCAGGTATTTCTCCAGCCCATTGGTCTACCCTGGTGCCAGCACACTCACTGGGATACCAGACGCCACAACCCCCTCCGCCAGTTTTCGGGGTACCATCGGTGCTTGGTGCCAGTCCATCCCCACTGTCAGGTGGCACAGCAGGGAGGGGCTCACCAAGGGCTGGTGTCAATCAGCTGTCAGCTGATGGACGTCCACAGCGTCTGCAGGATGGGGAGACTCTGAGCGTGCTCCAGACCAGAGGGAAGAGAAGGAGGAGGAGGAGGACGAGGACGAGGACGAGGAGGACCCCCACACCCAACCCTTCAGCCCGTAGCAGCACTGCCTTGTATCACAACAACCAGGGCCAGCAGCATTAGTGGTGGCAGCTGCACCGGCCCCCGTCGCGTCTGCAAGGAGGCATCCTCTCTGCCACCGCTGCCTGTGCAGCCCCCGGGACCCTGGGGCCGGGAACAGCGCCCGGCGCTCCCCCTACACCGGAAAGGCTGAAAGGTCATTTCAGGCTTTTCCTCTCAGACCGCGCCGCCTCCTGGCCGCGGCAGGGGAGGGACCCCTCCGGCCTCTAATTTCTCTCTCGTTGGTGATCTCGTTTCAGCTCAAAGGGAATTAGTACGACCCGACTGGGTTAAGAATCCTGAAGGTTTCAGCAGGGTAGCCCGGAATGCCGGTCTCTCGAAGGCTCTCAGCCTTCAGGAGTTTCCTTGCATAGCGTCCCAGCCCAAGGGGAGAGTGTCCAACCCAGGAGAAGAGCCCACGACACAAGGAGAGAGGCCTCGACCCAAGGAGAGGGTCCTGATCCAAGAGATGGTGCACTCAACTTAACTGGAGAGTCCCCGACCCAAGGGAAGAGTCCCTGACCCAAGGGAAGCGCCCTTGATCCAAGCGGAGAGTCCCCAATCCAAGGGGAGAGCCCTCTACTGCCAACCAGCCGCTCCAAGGAGGACCAACTCCACTGACTCCCTGGAGAAGAGGCTCCACTTACACCCTGGTTCAAACCCAGTCCACAGTCAAAAACTGTCGCATGAGCCCTCACTGACCGTGGGGTCTTGGCGTCTGCTCCACCACAGCCAAAGTGCTGTGATCACTATGGAATTTCTATCTTATCTTTGCTTGAGACACAAGTATCTTGGTTGACTAGTTGCTGAGGGTTTTTTTCAAGGTTTAGAATTAATATTTGGAAAGCTGATGACCCTTGGAAAAGTTGGTACATAGGTGGACAGTATAGAGCTCAAAGTGACACTTTAGCTGTGGCAAAGGTCTTTTTTTAAACGGGCCATTTGGCAGCACTTCTGAAAAAAGGCCAGTCTTGACAGCTGTCTAATTTTCCCAAGAAATTTCATCACACACCCCCACCATCCCAATCAAATCAGTTTAGTAAGTTTTTTCATATTTAAAACATGAACCGTTCTGAGACTTGTTACTCACATGGAAAGCTGCTTCTTCCAGACAGGAAGAATTCACTGCCCAAATTGCTTCCTGTTGTGCAACCATATGATTATGAGTAAGAACTGTACAAAAGTTCTTTACTATTTGATTTAAATATTGTTTTGTCTTGCGCCACTTACTATCTATGCATTTTTATGTAAAGTACTGGAGGAAAGGTGTGATCACAAAGTGAATTTGATAAAATTTCTACTGTGACCATTGACTGAAAATATTTCTGCTGTCCTCACCAAAATTCTGCTTGACATCTCCCATTCTAGCAAAGCAAACTATGTCTGTCGATTAATAACATTGGGTCTCCTGGCCCAGTTTTAAATTCCCCTTTGTTTTATTTCAAAGTGTGCACTCTTACTATTCTGTCTGTATACAAATCTTCTAGTTGATTTAAAAGTGCATATAATTCTGGGAAATCTGTTTCAGCATTAATGAGAAATGGCACCATCCATTTGTAGGATGTTCAGTGTTGACATGGATACCTTCATGAGTGCAAAGGAAAATGAGGAAGAAAGGGACAGTATCTTCTAATGGTTTGTCTTCTCTGCATCAATTATTCTGAGTTATTAGACACAAGTAGTTCTCTTTTGTAGTGTATCAAGTGAGAAATTCATGCTGCAAACCCACCAATAACTAACACTGGCTTGGTTTGATTAAGAAGAGAATTATAGTTTTGATCCCAGATGCTTTAACTCATGCACATTACTGGCTCAAGTGTCAACAGCATTTGACCTCAAAGCTGTATCCAGCAAGCCATCTGGATCAAACTCACAGCCCATTTAACATGAGCTAGGAACATTTATCAGGTCAGTAAAGCTTTCAAAGTAGCAGCCATCTCAGAGTATGAAGCCTATTATGAAACCAACATTAGCACTGGAAAATGCCAGCACATGCTAGCCCCATTCCTCATGTATCATGTGAAAGGAGCTCTCCTTGGGGTGAAAGACACCAGACAGCACAAATAAGATAAAGCAGGTAACTAGGATCAATGAACAAAAATATGTCTGCATCTGATAAGGTTTAGTCACTGCTCAAAATGGGGTCTGCCAGAACAGATCAGTCAGAAGCCAAGCCAGATGGCAGAAGTCATTGCTCAGGAATAAAAGCCCTTACAGAACAACCTTGGTTCCTCCTTCACTGATATGATGCATTACCAAACACTAAAAATTTGATCTGGATCAGACAAGAGCACATCACTGTATTTATGTCATGTTGGAAAAAAATTATATGGTATTTACATCAGCTTCTTGTCACTTGGAAAAGATAGTCAATACCCAGTCCACTGTAAGAGGAGAATGGCTTGAGACTGTCTCTGTTCGGCAATAAAGTCCACTGGCACAATCTCATCAAAAGGGAAAAGCATTCCATTTGAATTGGAAGCATGAGCTTGCATCAGTTCTGTGCTTGCCTTGTGTGTCTGTGGTGTTTTTATCTGACTTAGTCTTTCTTAATGAAGCTGTGCACCACAGCTTTGGTGCCATGTGTATTTAGCACTTTATAAAACTTTATATTCATTACTTGAAAGTCTGGCTATAAGGTAGTGCCTTTAGGGTGCATATAGAATTTATCTAATCCAACTTTAGATGTCAGTAAAGGAGGCATTTACATCTAAGCCAGCCATTGGAGCCTACTATGATAGAGAAGAGGAAAAAAAAGAACCATGTAGAGCATGATTTGCTGGGTTTAGTTTAGAAACCCTTTTCACAACATGATGACTCTAACCCTGGAAGCCACCATTCTTTACGTTCACCTAAAAGAGAACCAGCTGAAATGTAGTCATCTCAATGATATGTATCTAGTCAACTGAATTCCACAAATGTAAATCCAAGTGAAAATACCAGTCCCTTTAGCGTGTCTCTGGCTGTTTACTGCCAGGTGGCGGCACTTTTCCATGGTTGTTGAATTTAGCCATATTTTATCCTTTAAATGAAAGTCAACCCTTCTTCCCAGAAGCTTATAATTCACCTTAAAGGACTACCAGAAATACTTTATCACCTGTTCTGGTGTTAAAACAATCTGCTAGACAGGAAGAAATGTGAGGGGGAGATGATTCAGGGAACTATCAGGAGACTAAGTGGACTGTAAAGTGCTCTAATATATGGTAATTGTCAACTTAATAGAGTATGTATTCTGTTCCAGTTGGTGGTGGGGAGTAATTTAAACAATTAAAAAAGATTCCAGTTTGTCAGTAGAGCAATCCTACAATTGCATTTAAAATGTATCATGTCAGGACACTGGGAATTACAATTACTAAAGAAGATGCCTAATTTTTTTTTAATGGATCCTTGATTTTTGCTAATAAATACCTGGAAGCACAAATCAACTTTTTTAGGGGACTAGTACTCAGGACATTGGATGTTCCAAATGTGTTCCAAATATCCAGGCATTTAGAATTACTCAGATGGCTTTCTGAAACACTGAGCCATCACTAAAAGAAACACTTCAAGAATCTTTGTCCTCTTGCTTGCATTTTTACAAGAGTCAGACAGACAGTAGATCTGCCTTTAAAGATGGATGGAGACAGATGGAAGCTCTCTCTGTCCATGTGCTGAGCTGGACACACGCAAGCTAAATGCTACTCAGCACAGCAGTGTCAACACAGCTACATGACTTCTGGAGCAGAACAGATGAGGCACAGCACTGTGCAAACACAGCCAAACAACTTCTGGATGGCGTTTGGTGTAGTCCAGTAAATATGATATTTTTTTGGCATCCCTAGTAAAAGGGCACATGTTTTTTATTGACCTTACAGCAAAGAGTGTCCGGGTTTGTTTGGGCATGTCCTGGCCTAAGCTGATAATGAGCTTGTTTTATTTAACTGGGGTAGGAAATGTCCAACAGTCAGGTTTGCTTTAACTTAGCTCTAGTTTATAGTGATAACAAGTAGATTTTCTGTGTATATTAAATTACCGGTGATCCTAGAATAAAACACAGTTTGCAAGGATGCAAACACAGGGTGTACTGGAGGTCCCAGACTGTAAACACAAATCCCAATGGTCAGTCAGTGGTCAATGAAGGCAGGCAACTGTCTAAACCAGTTTAGATATAACAAAGAGACCATAAAATTGAATAATTGAGAACTCAAGAAAAGAAAACCCATGTAATGCAGGCTGTATTAAGAAAATAGGGAAACATAAACCTAAATTGACCCCAAAATAGGGGAAGAAGGGATCTGCAGTCATCAAGCCCTGCTGGGTAACAATTGAGGACACTGGTGGCTGCAGACATTTCCTCCAGCCCTGCTGCTGTCAGCCTGAGGACTCGAAGGGACATGGGAAGGATGTCACAACAGTTAAGAAAAGAGAAAAACACTAATTTTGAAGTTAATTTGAGACTTAACACAGGACTTTTTTGCAACTGCTCTGTAACCTGAGAAGAAAGTTTATGGCTTTTTGCCTCAAAACATATTCACCCTAATATTCATTAAACTTCCTCTTAGGTATTTACATTCTAGACTTCTACATTTTATCTAGTCATTCTGAGCTCCCACTATAGTCACTTCGATGAAAAAGGTACTTTAAGGGCATGAATTCTCCACTCTGTTTTAGATGTCTGCTTTAGGCTGATAGGAATTGCACCCTCAGACAGTTAATTTCCGTCTGTTGACTATAAAAGAGTTCAAGGCAACTAATTTGGAGGGACAGTTACCAGGACTTTTACCTGTGAGAATACGATTCTCACCTTCTGTGTTCATGCCAGTCTCTTCATCCCTGTCTTCTTTATTTGAGGATTATTTCAGTGAGCAATTACTCATTGGACTGAAATCCCTGAGAAACCATGGCCTCAGGATTTAATTATAAAACAACACTGTTAGAAGTAAGCCTCACTCATTTGAAAGGAATTTGCATTGTACCAATAATAACAACAACAGAACTAATAAACAAAGGCCATAATTTCAAAGGTATTGCTGGAAGAAATAGATGGGAACTAGAGAAAAAGAAATGCTTTTCCAGGAAGCAATTCAGTATCTTCCTCAATTAAGGTCTTATTAGAAAAATAGTATTTAAAGTAGGGGATGAGAATGCTTAGCTACAAACAAAGGCAAAGTCACAGCTATATGAGCAGAGGGGGAGCTCTGGCAGCAAGTCCCATAGGAAACAAGGAGGATTTGTTATATCTCATCCCTATTTTACAGTAACCACCACACTATTAGGGCATCATAAAGGTCAGAACTACCCTGAGCTTGGGGCTTCCCAGAAGAGAGCTCTTTCCTGATCCCCCGGCAGTGTGGCTTCCTCCAGCCTGAGAGAGGAACCAGCCATGTGAGGCACATGTTACCGTGCCGGTCTCTGGAGGAGACAACACAGCTCTGTGTTCTTCTATAGCCCCATAAACTACAACAATACTAACAGTTTACTAACTTGTGATAAAGACCAGTTTCTTGGGAATTGCTGATACCTCTGTTTCTATGGGAAATAAATCTCTCTGGAAGCTTTGCTCTACTGCTTTCTGAGCACATGAAAGTGCTGTTGAAATTCCTAATTGCAAATTAGACTTTTGACAGGGGAAGGCAGAGCAGACGGGTTGAAATAGCCTTAAAGTGCTTTTCTCTTCCTGATGGCAGAAGAGTTCATAATCCAGACAAATTAACTGATTGGAACAAATAGCATTAAGGCAGCTCTGCGCAATGTTGTGGCTGGCAGCTGGTGGCCAGACACTAGAACATACTTAACCAATTAGTGCTGTCCCCCGCACCAGCCAAAATGCACATTTAGGACATCTGAGATGTGATCTGGGACATTTTGTGGCCCACATACAGCAGCTTTACCAGGTGGGCCAGAAAAGTGAGATTCTCAGCGGATGAGTTAACTGGGGCTGTAATAAACCTAAATCTGCTGGAAGTCAGTCTTTGCATATCTTATTGGCTGAACAACTCCAGGTTTAGCTGAGCTGTCTTTTTGTGGCTTTATAACACTTCAAGGAGATTTTAGAGGCATTTTGCGATTCCTGATGCCTTTCCATACTTACAAAAAAAAAAAAAGAAAGAAAAAAAAGCTGAGGGCCTTTCAGAATGTTCTTTTTTTGACACTCTAATAGTTGCACTTACAGAATCATTATTCTTGGTACTCATACAGTACCTTTTCTCAGCTTCTATATCAAGATCCAAAAATAAACAAACTAGAGGTTAATTTTCTACCTCAGCTTCAATGACTCAGCAGTTCTAAGAAAATAGTCATTTGTCTGTGTTCTCTGCCTGCAGCTTTAGGTACTTAAGTTACTCATATTTGAAAAATTAAGCTGCAGAGACTTGAGAGAGAGCTATGAAGAGATCACAGATCTCATGACACTTGGTCATGTATCTTTCCCAAAAGACTGTTTCATCTTAAGCCTCAGTGATGTGAAACATTTTTTTTCTGATACAGTTGGCTTGCACAACGTGCACAATGGAAAATCTGGGGGTCTAAGAGCAGCATTTTCTCTCCCTGATTGCCCATGGCTTGGCAACATGATCTGCTTTGCATTTCTACCCGTCCTCAAGGAAAGAACACAAAGTGGCAATGACATTGTTAAAATCAGTTTGTCTATTCACTGAGCACATTAGTTTAATTTCAGTTCTGAGATTAATGAACCTCATTTTTGATGCACAGACTCATGATTCATTCTGAATGTTTTTGCCACCTAGATATCCCTATACTTACCCAACCTAGTGTGGCCCTAGTATCCAAACACTTCAGAATTATTAATGAATTACGCTCTTGCCATACGGAAACAGCACGCAAATGCATGCCCTTTAGAAAGAAATGAAACTAGAATTCTGAAATCCTAATTTCACTGCTTCTCAATGCCTTGTACCTGGAACATCTAGCACTTGCTGTTAAATCAACAGGATTCTACTTGATTTTAGTTGTGTACATTATGGGAAGGTGACTCATGCCCTAGAAATACCTTTCTCTTGTTTTCATTGACTAGAATGGGACTGCTCAGCTCAGAAAAATAATATCTCTGCAAGGTGAGTGCTTGGATTTAGGTTTAAAAAATACCAGTCAGGGAGTGGGAGAGAGGCTGTAGCACTGTGCTACACATGCACTTGCAGGCAGGAGAGAATCAGAAGTGTAAGACATCACAGGTTCCAGGAGAACTCCCAAAAGAAACTCTCCAGAGTATTCTGGCCAATTTACATATTGTAGCACCTGAAATTAAGGAAAAAAAGGACTCTGGTAACTTCACACATCACTAAAATGAACTCCCTTAGGAATTTGGCTTGGATTTTCAGGAGTGTGAAATCTGTTTTCACTTTCTAAACAAAATATTATGATAAAAATAGAAGTAGAGACAGAAGAAGGTGAGGTTTGTGAGTTCTGAGCTATCCATTTGAATCAGGAGACTACTCATTAGGTTTGCTAAAAATATATTCATTAAACCTCTTTAACATTTTTGTTATTTGGAGTGTTTATCAACAAAGCAAAATATTTGAAGATTGTTTCTAATTTATCTTTTGAGCTAACTTTAAAGCAATAGAAAACAATATGCCATAAATTGCTTTCCAATAACAAAACAAATTTACTCATGCTTACCAGATGCCTGCCCCTGACTAAATTCAAGAGCATTCAATATAATCATAGGATCATTTAGGTTAGAAAAGACCTCTAAGATCATGAGTCCAACTGTTAAGCCAGCACTGCCGCACTGCCATTTTCTCTAATCTTCGTTTTATCACCAGCATATCTATAGAAGCTTTTCTTCCTGCTCTTGATATCCCTGGACAGACTTAATTCTGTCAGGGCTCTAGCTTTCCTAACCTGATCCCTGGATGCTTGAGCAATCTCTGTGTTTCTCACAGGCTACCTATCCTTGCTGCCATCCTCTTTGGGCTTCCTTTTTGTGTTTGAATTTGCCCAGGAGCTTCTTGTTCATCCATGCAGGCCCCCTGACATATGTGCATGACTTCCTCTTTGTTGAGGTGCATCGCTCTTAAGCTTGGAGGAGATGAGACTTGAACATTAACCAGTTTTCTTGGGCCCTTCTTCCCTCCTTCATCCCATGTTACTCTACTAGGCAGAACCTTGAAGACCAGAAGACCAAAAGACCAAAGTCTGCTCTCCTGAAATTCAGGGTACTGAGCTTGCTCTGTACTCTCCTTGCTGCCCTAAGGACCTTGAACTCCACCATTTAGTGGTCATTGCATCCAGGGGTGCCCTTAAGCTTCACATTCCTTGCCAGCCCCTCAATGTTGGTAAGAACAAGGCCTAGCATAGCACCTCTCCTTGTTGGTTTCGTGTCACTTGGAGAACAGTGCATCAATGCATTCCAGGAACCTCCTGGACTGCCTGCACTGCTGTGTTTTCTCTCCAGCAGATATCAGGGTGGTTGAAGTCCCCTATGAAGTCCAGGGCTTGTGAACACGAGACTGTTTCTATCTATCTATAGAGGGTCTCATCCTCTTGATCTTCCTGGTCAGGTGGCCTGTAGCAAACTCCCACTATAATGTCACCTGTCCTTGCCCTCCCTTTAATCCTGAATCATAAGCTCTCAATTGGCTCATCATCCATCTCCAGAGATCCATGCAATTCAGCTGGTTATTGACAGAGAAGATGACACCCCCTTGTTGTTTCCCCTGCCTGTCCTTCCTGAAGAGCCTTTCATTCCAACACTTCAGTCACAGGAGCCAACTCACCACTCCTCAGTGATGCCAATGAGATCACAGACCTGCAGGTGTGCACAAGTCTCTAACTCCTTTGGTTTATTCTCCATGTTACCTGTGTTTGCATAGAGGCATTTAAGTCCCCATGTTCCTGTCCTGCCCCCCCACTCACACCCCCCTAAAGACAACTTACAGCTGGAGTGGCTGGAATTCCTTTGTGCTGCTCTTCAGGTGCTTTCCTGCTGACCTGTGATCCATCTCCAGGCTCTGGACATCTCTTGCTGGCACTGACATCAAACTGGTAGTAGTGGAATGGGCCAAGGTTCCTCTTTGCTATCAATATTAGTTTAAAGTCCTCTTCACCAGCTTGGCAAGTCTGTGGCCAAAGATGCTCATCCCCTTCTCTGACAGATGGACACCATCAGCCTCCAGTAGATCGGGTTTCTCAAAGCAAGTCCCATGGTGGTAGTAGCCAAAGCCCTGGCTGTGGCACCAGTTCTGTAAACACTTGTTGATTTGCCAGATTCAACTGCCCATTTCAAATCCATTTGACTAGGAGGGTTGATGAAAAAACTACCTGTGCTCCGGAGTCCCTTACCAGTGCTCCTAGGACTCTGTAACCCTTCTTGATATTCCTCAGACTACTCCTGGTTGTGTCACTGGTGCCCATGTGAAACAAAAGCAGTGATATAATAATCAGTGTCCTGTATGAAGAGACTTGGTAGTCGCTCAGTGATACGACCCCCCCAATATGCAACACAGCTCTCTAAAGGCACATCCGGTCTCAAATGGGTGCCTTCATACCTCTTGTAGCTTCTTGCAGTGAGGGGCCCAAAAGTGAACACAAGTTTCAAGGTGCGGCCTCACCAGTGCCGAGTACAGGGGGATGATCACTACCCTGGTCCTGCTGATACAGGCCAGGATGCAATTAGCATTCTTGGACACACTGTTGGCTCATGTTCAGCCACTCCCAGGTTCTTTTCCACCAGACAACTTTTCAGCCACTCTGTCCCAAGCCTGTAGTTCCACATTGGGTTATTGTGACACAAGTGCAGGACCCAGCATTTGTTGAGCCTCATAGAACTGGCCTTGGCTCATTCATGCAGCCTTTCCAGATCCCTCTGCAAAGCCTTCCTGACCTCCAACAGATAAACATTACTGCCCAACTTAGTGTCATCTGCAAACTGACTGATGGTGCACTCAATCCCCTCATCCAAGTCATTGGTAAAAAAATTAAAGAGAATGGCCCCAATACTATGCCAAATAATGGGTAAATTCTATTTCACTTAGCCTCCATTTCACAGACCAGCCATTTGACTGGATCGAGTTAGACTGAGGTGGGCATTATCTTACAAACATAATGAAAACATTTTCTATTATTACTGAAACTGCTAAGGCCCCAATACTAACTTCAAGTGACTGAGGAGGGACTTTAGCCAAACATGACTCAGTGCTCCAACCATCTAGCTGAGGACCTTCACATTCTGTCCACCTCTAAATCAGGGGGAAGAAGATGTTTCTTGCTCCTTCCCATCCTCCACACTGTATTCATTACTGTGCTGCTTAAAACCATATGTAAAACTTACTGTTATTCCCTGCATATTGTGTAGCCTTATCCATAACATCTTTTTCCCTTTCCACCTTCCCTCAGGTTTGGCCAATACTGACATCTCATCAGGATTTGAGCATATGAACACCATCATGTAGCTTTCATGTAGGTATGGTGGTTGTTTATCCAGACTGAGCTCAGAGCACAATGGGGTTTAGGTTTAGGCAATACAAAGCCTGTGAGTGCCTCAGGATCTGGTTTCACACAGTGAGTTACCTTTTAGAACAGTGAGTTCTTTTTAGTTCTTTTATATGCAGAGGTCAATACTTTTGTAGAGATTATCCTTTTAAATCAATGTCAGCTGACTTATACTCAGATCAGCTTACACAAAGTCTGACAGTATTTGAAGCTAAGGGAGGAATGTGTGTAAGCAGGGAATTCCATGCTGAAAGTTGGCCATTAGTGTACATCCAGGGTCTGTTAAAGCATTTTGCAGCTTCTTTAGTGTCTTCATACGATATGACAGTGGATTTACAACATGCTGTGACAGCCCCTTCAGCAGGACAGTGTCATTAATCTTCAGACAGACTACTGAGATCAGCACTGATCTCGTGTTCAGATCCCCTAATCCAGGATCCTGTGCCCAGCAGGACTCTCATAGTGTTAACTTGTTACAAAGTCATGGGACTTGATCTCAGCCTTGACTCCCTAAACCACTTTAATCATAATACTTTTCACAGCTCCTCTGCAGGTGTTGGGATGTGGTGACTGAAGACATAGTCAAGCGTTTAAGTACACGATTAAGCTAAAGTGCTTGAAGGGAATTGTTGATTTCAGGAGGACTGCTTGTATACTTCGTCTTAAAAATGCACTCAGTGCTTCACAGACCAGTTAATTATCATTAAATACCTGCAACAAACAAACACAGAGATGACACAACCACAGATGTACTGCAGAATACATCTCCTGAAGCAGTAATAGTAAATCCTGTTTTTAGGTGCACCTTTAAAGCACATACTTCAACACTGAGCCAAAAGGATATTTGACTATCATAAAAGACCACAACAGACTCAACATGCAAAAGAGGGATACAGTTAAACTGCTTCCAAGGTGTGCCTGTTTCCTACAGAATAACTGTAAAATAAATAAACTAATTGAAATTCAACAGATGCCAATAGGTGATTACAGAATATTAAAGATTTTGTAAGGGAATGTCCCAGTCATTGCTTGCCCCTCACCTAATGTGGAATTCAGATTTTGTAACATAAAATAAAACAATATAAAATAAAATTTAAAAAAATAATAAAAAATAAAAAAAAATAATAAAAAATAAGTGTCCTGGTTTACAAGCCGGTCTGCAGTTTTGGTTTGGTTTTTCGCCTGTGAAGTATGGGTAGGAACCCTTGCTGGGGTCCTGCCCGCGGTCCCGAGAACACTCTCCCAGGCCTCCCTGCCGCTCGCGGGGGATGCGGCTCAGGCCGGCGGGTCCCGCGGTGCAGCAGCGCCCCCTGCCGGCCCCGCAGCGCGCTGCCGCCCCGACTCCCGCCCTTATCCCGCGTTCCCAAATATTTTTCCCGGAGGTGCGTAAAAGTCCTTAGGCTGGGTGGGCCCTGCGCTGCTCTCGGGCAGTGCCGCGGGTGGTGGCAGCGGTGCTTTTCTGTGCATTTGCATCGCTTCTTCTCCTTGAAAAGTACGCAGAAAGGACCAGTTCCCTCACCCCTGCACTGGTAACTGTGATTTCCAGGATGGATTAAACTATGCAGGCAGGAAGGAAGGCTGAGAGGAGATGTGCAATGCAAGACACTTTGCGTGATTTGCATTTTAGAATCTTTTATTGATTACTGCGAGATCCAGAAAGGGAGGAAAAAGAAGAAAAAAAGCAGTTGGCGTGTCTCAAACTCCAAATATTTCCAAAATTATCCCTTTTATTAATCGAGATCAAAGTAACCTCATTTGGCCAGTATTAATGAAAAAACATAGGGTGTATGTTAACTAAAAATCACTTCAGCTGGCAAATTGAGATGCATTGGAATTGTGGGCGAGCTGTTGCCGGTGCGCGGGTTCCAGGTGCCATCTGCTGGGCACATCCCATACTGGAAAGTGACAAGTATACATTTACTTCTGGCCCCACGGCTTCCCCGTTCTTCCTCCCTCAGCGGCTTTCCCACAGTGGTTCAAGCCCAGGAAACCTTTTCAACCCGTTTCGCTTCGGCTTGAGAAGGCAGCTGGGTTTGTGCATTACTCAAGTGCTTTGCTGAACTGGGGAACAGGGATGCCTGTGATAGAGTATGAGAGTTTTAATGTAAAAAAATACTCACAAAGTTCTCTGTAAGTGCTAAAGAGAGGAAGGCATTTTGCCATTTAAGTACAGCTCACAGCACAAGCAAAGATCACGAGAAACCTAAAGGAAACATTAGTGTATTGCAGTTATTACAATTATTACAGTTTCTATCCACTTCAGGTTTTGGACTAGAGTCAGACTGACAGTCTTATCCAGCTTTTCTGACTAACCATCCTTCGTGTTTGATGATTTGGAATCTGTTTTTCAACAACTTTGTTTCAGTGCTGCACTGGAACCAGAAAGGATCAATCCATTAGAGAGCCCTTACCTGGAGATCTCCCAGCACACAGCCTGAATTCAGGAAAGCAGGTCCCTTTAGTAAGGAGTGTTAGCAGAACTGGCTTTTTGGGTCCTGGGCTAATAAAACACCAGATTCTTCTGCAAATTCAGCAGTCTTTTGAGCTACAATTCTGGCTTTCAGGCCCCTTCTCTGTTTCTTTGATCTGCTACAAAGAAAAGCTACTATGCAGTTTAAATTAATTTATTTTATATTGCATCAGATTAAGAGTACACATATGGTAATTTCCTCTATTGTTCTCCTTCTCCATCTCTATATCTCCCTCTCTCTCCCCTGTCTCCCAAGACTGTAGATTTACAGACAAACAATCGGACATTTTTGTTGGTTTCTTTTCAGGGTTGTTTCATTTTAATAGGACCAGTGGGAATTGGCCCACTTAATGAGAGAAGCTTTAAAACTTCTGTTTAAATAAATCTTATTCCAAACCACAAGGGGCAGGCAAAAGTGAAGGGGAAGAAAATAAAAAAAACCCCACCTCGACCCAACTTACAAACGCCTTTAAATCTGAACAAAAAGGTTAATCAAAACGGCACACTGATGCAAAGCAAAAAGCATTTATTTGGGTAATTTTAAATCTGTGGTTTCTAAAAAATTTTATAATATTTATCAATATATACTTTAAAACAAAATTATTTTGAAACATAAGACAGGGCTTTTTCCATTTTGAAAATATTAATACATTCATAATTTTTAAAAATGCTCTGAGCAATCTTTAAGTGGGTAATTTCAACTAACATTTCTACAACAAATTTTCTACTCATGCTTTTTATAAACCAGTTTATTAAATAGTTCCTAAACCACTGCAGTTCTTTAGTAACTACTGGTTTTTTTCGTGAAATGAGAATAAAAGAGCAAACCCAGGAAGAAAGCAACTTCCTGAAAACATACTGGATAACTCCAGAAATCCAGCTCTGTCCCAAAATATAATCAGTCTTACATAATCTACAGTGTGCCAGAAAAAGATAAATCAGCACCTGTCAACTAATGAGGAAGGGTTATCATTACATTACCCCATAGTAACAGTTCTTTATCATTTCCTCAAAAAATCACTTTTAAAAACCTGCTTTAAATACCTATTTTGAAAGACTGCTGTTATAAAATATAACTTCCTATGCTAAAAAAAAAATCTCTTAAAAATCTTTCTTTGGAAGCACATTCTAACAAGAAAGCAATAAAACTGCATATATTGTGAAAGATAAAAATACTTTATGTTGGCAGTTAAGAAAAGGGCTTGTTCTGGGTCAAGTATTCTCTGTCTGTTGACACAGAGGAAGCAGCCTAAGCAAAGACCTGTCAGATGCTTCTGAACCACTGTCACAGAAAAAAGAGAACACAGTTCCAAACTCTGAAGTTCACAGGAGAACTGGCCCCAATCAGTGGGGCTAGGTGTTTACTGGCAATAGGACCTATTTATTTTGCACTTTGCTTTTGAGTCAAGCAGCACTGCCCCCCACCCTCAACTGCACAACCCTAATCATAGATAAATTTACAAGGGAAGCAATTTTATTTTCTTCCTTATTATTCTCCATTACATCCCCTCTGTTTCCCCCTCCACTGCTTTGTTTTGTACTTTAGTTTAGGTGTATAAGTGAGCCTTGCATCCAGAGCAGGCTAGAAAACCTTCAGCCTGCAACAATCTTACTATGTTGTATCACTATGAAATATCTGTCATTCCTGCTCCACCACCTCCATTGGTCACCATGATCCTACTGCTCTCCCGATCTCATCACTGTGTACAGACTCCCCAGATTACCAGTTCCTTGGTCTGGAGGATTACCATGCCACGATTTCTATGATTCCATTCCATTTGCTCTCACACTGGATGAGAAGTTTCATTTCACCCCAAAATATGTAGAAAGACCAAAAAGAGCATTAAAGAAGCATTAAAGCATATATGCAGAAGCATTAAAGCATAAAACTTTTACTGAAATTAATGACATTTAAGTATCTACATAGAACTCAGGGTCAGATACATGCAGATTTCAGTGGGAAATCAACTCCCTAAATCTGTGGGTTTAATGCCTAGTGACTCCTCATTTTTCAGAAGTTAAAACCAGTGGATATAGAGTTTTTTGAAACACTGTTGAGCTGTTTCAAAATGGATTCCAGGGATTCATATGTCTGGAACTAATAACATGTTAAGAAAGATATCATGTAGGTGTTTATAAGGAACAACATTTGCAATATGTTTAATTCCCTTTGCCTCCTTAGAAATAGAAAATGGTTATTCATTCTACATAACTAGTTAATGGATTTTCTTTTTTTTCATTTTGAGGTTGAAGTATTTGCAATGTGACCTGTTCTGTTATGAAGCACAGAGAGAAAGTAGTTGCCTCATCATATCTGAACAGACTCATGACCATCTTTGTCGCTCTTACCTAGATGCCAGATATGTCTCTTACATTTGCTCCCAAACTTGGAGCCATAAAGCCTGAAATGCCAGAAAGTATTTGTTGAGAGATGGGAAGAACAGAAGTGTAATGGCCTTGGAAATCACTAGCTCTCAGGTTACACAGTATCAGGGGTACAGGAGATGTGTGGTCACAGGCAGAACTCATGAACCTACATGTCACAAAGTTTCCTTCATGCTCTACTCAGCAATGAGAAGCAGGAACAAAAGCAGATCCCAGTCCCACCAACAAACACCACCTAAATGAATGTTGGCACAATAACCAGGATCAGAATCCACTGCAGATCTCAAGGAGGGTGCTCCGCAGTTTTGCTGTCTGCTTAAATATAGCTTTGACTACAATAGTGCTGTCTGTTTTGACTAAGCAAAACATCCTAGAGGAAAAAGGAGGGCAGAAACTATAGCCAGTTGAGTGTAAATCTCTCCAGGTGCATGAAACATTATCAACACTAATCATTTAATCATGTTCAGGTGGAGAAAGTGCTCACCCTGAGTTTGCCTGAACACATAGGTGAAGCAAGCTTGCTTTGCCTGAAATTTGCTTTATAAACACAGTAGTTGACTCCTGTCTGTAATAAGGTTTTAGGAGCTTCTCTCAACTTCTTTTACTTTCTCTAGCTCCCCAGCTAAAATGCTGAGATAACTGCCCATATTTCCTACTTTGGCACTATCAGAGGGAGAGGAAAATGATTTAATAAGGCTACAGAAATGTTTTCAGCCCAAACAACAATCAAATTCCAAAGTTCTCTGAGATTTGATTCATGGTGTTCACAAAACTGTGGTTCTGTGACCTCTGCTTGTCATTGCAATCATAAATAACTGGCTGTGTCCCTCTTTTCCTTTTAGTTTCCTGTTATCCACCCTCTGTCTCTTACTTTATCCTTAAATCATATGTTCTAAGGAAGAGAGACCATATTTTCACAATAATCAACAGTGCAGCACTATGCTGGAACTGGTAGGTGCTTCTCTAATACAAGTAACGACTACTCAGAACAGCAACAGTGAGTTGAAACTGAAATACGCCTTCCCTGCCTCCCCTGAGAGCAGTTAACATCAAGTCACTGGGGCTTGAGTTATACAAGTGTGTGGGCAAAACAAAGACCCAGCAATCATACAATTAGATTCTAATGTTCTGCACTCTTCTGTTGACTAACAATATTAAGCACTTTGTAAATGTGATGCTTGGAATTTAACATGTAATTTAACCACCATTTTACCAATTTCAAGTGTGAGGTACTTAAGTTTAACCGAGCCAAAAAAAATGAATACTGTAAGAAAAGTATAATATCAAAATACGTTATGCACTACTATTAAAGGAGGTTTCTTATGTGAAGCAAAAATCCGTATCATTGCATGATATTGTTACATTCAAATGTAAGACATTCCTAAGTGGTTAGTATAAGCAACCATAAAAATCTCAGCGAAATTTTTCATTGTGACCAGTTTTGCTCACTATTGGTTATATAACTTGCAAGACAGCGAGAGAGATTTATCTTCAGCCAGAAAGAAGTCATTTAAACATTTTATGGGAATTTATAAAAAGTAGTAACCGGATTTTTTTACTAAGCCAAATTACACTAGGCACAAAACAAAAAGGGACGGGGGGCAGGGAATGCAAAAGTCTTTCAAACAAAATAAAATTAGAGTCAGCACTAGTTTTAAAGTTAAGCTACTGGCAAACATCCATATCTAATAAAAGCAATTTTACCAACTGTCCCCACCAGGAACTTTCTTTCCCTCCCACAATATCCATGTGCTTAAAAAGTAGCTGTGACAATTCTTAAGAATGTTGTGTAGCTAAAATACAAGACACCAGTTAATGAACTATGTACCCCTAGATCTGAATGGGAAAGTATGTCACATATGCCTAGTTAGATAAAATCAGAAATAGAAAAGTCATGGGAAAGGAACTGACAAACTACACAGTCTAAGAAATCTAAGATAAAAATCTAGCCCTGACCTCTAAGGGCACAGGTCTTTGAGGCCTTTCACATGACCACATTTTTTCAACCTTGGCAGTGTTCAGGGGCAATTCAGCCTGTGACTGCTTACTTATTAAATAGCTTTTTTTTTTTTCAGGCCTATTTCACCTTGCTGAAAACCCTACTATTCTCCACGAAGTACTGTTTGGATGTGTGGGAAAAGGTGGTAGAACTGTGAATATTTCTGATCTCTAATCTCAAAGGAAGTGGATTACCTCAGCTGAGATCCTGTACTGGCCCCTACCTACAGGTCTGTGGTTTTGATAATTTCCAGGCAGAATTTCAAGACAGGAGGTTTTTGTAACACACTTTCATTTGGCTTTTCTTTTGGTTTCCCAGAGACCACATCCCAACCTCAATACCATGTATCTGGGCTCATGTGAACTCAAAGGATATTTCTGGAGGGAAGGAACAAGCATACAGTAGAGGGGATCGGAAACTTTAAATACAGAGTTAAGGTGAGAGAAAACCCCACTGCACTATCTTGTCTCTGCAAAGGACATGCATATGCAAAGGACATATTGAGTGAACATATTCTGTTAAGAAAACAATGTTATTGTACTTACAAAGAATTTGTGCTTAAGAACACATATTTGATTACTTACTGGGTATCAGCATTTTTCTCTGTCTTGTCTACAGTTTGCTTTTGGATACTTTTGATATGTATTACATATTCTTAATACTGTTCTTTTGTACATATATCCCCAATTACACTGAAAGATGCCCAGATTTGAATGCTGAAAAATAAGCCCTCTAAAGTCAATATTGCTGTACAACAGGCTAGGCGTTGAATAAGAGGTAAGCAGATACAAAAGAATATAAGAGGAGGCAGATGTGCAAATTTCACAGTAATAAGAAAAAATAAAGAACTTCAGAGATGAATATTTAAAGTGGAAATCCATGTTCTATTTTAATTATTTTAACAATGAAATAACTCTCCATGTGATCTACTTTTTTCATATAGTCCAAATGTGTAGATCTAAAATAAAAGTTACATTCTCAAATATATTATATACCTATTTCAAAGAAGACCCAAGCAAAGCTGCTTTCTCTTTTTCTCTTATGCATCTCTTCACGTATCTCTTTTTCCTGTGTTGGTCTTTCAGGGTCTGAGTCCATGGGGTTGAAGTCGGTTGTTGGCTCCACCAGCAGCACATTAAGACTTAAAATGCATAATCTGCCCGCAACTGTCCTCATATCTGTATCTCTCCTTTTTTGACAAGGTTCTGAATACAAACAATACCTTCAGATGAAGGGTGCTTTACTCAAACAGTAAATCTTGGAGAAGAACCAGTAGTCCTGAGATGAAACAATCCTATATTCTGACTTTACTATTAGGCAAATTTAATAGATTTCTAACCTTTACAGAACACAATATGTAAATTGTACCTCCTTAAAATAAGGTTACCTCACCTTCATTCCCTCAATTAGGTAAGAAATAAATGGCACAATAAGAAATTATTTGCAGGGATGTCTGTTTATTTGCATATACTTTGGTATTCTTTGTAGTACATGCAGGTTAGATTAAGCAGTCAGGTGCTCTCTTCATTACAATTTAAATACTTACTTCATATATTTGTAATGCAAGGAAACACACAAAAGAAGCATACCTTGTTTCTGCTGCCCTAGATCAAATATATTAGAATACATAAGCACAGTTTTATGGGTGCAACTCCTTCTACTCTTAGCAATTTTAGCCACAGCTATTCTGGTCACACATCATGACTCACCAAATTCGTCCTGGCAAAAGATTGTACTCCAGCTAGAGAACTGCTGCCAAAGAATTTTATGTGGTTTGTGACAAAGAGGAAAAAAAAAAAAAAAACACCTAAAAGCTAAAAATAAATTCTTCAAGAAACATCAAAATGAAAGTGAAAAAACTCTGAAGGTGTGATAAAATACCACTCCCCTCAATGCATAAAAATTCTGACCTTCATTACGCAGTTCTTGTGGATGCTAGCAAGCTATGCCTTGACTTACTCTTGCTCAAAACTCAGCACATCAATATGGTCAAGTTGTGGCCAATGATACCTAAACCTAGACATCAAACAGAACCTTTCCAGGATTGTGTAGAAATGCCTCAACCAGCACCAGATAAACACCAAGTCCTATTTACTCCTCAGTCTCCAACACAGAAGAATACAATTCATACTCTATGTGACTTTGGAAGACGAAGGTACTTCTGATATCTTATGACAGTGAAAATAGAATAAACTGAGTTTTACTGAAGTGGAAATGGATCAAAATACAGGTGATCTTCAAATAGTGATAATGAACCTTAACTACATTCAGCCTTGCACCATCCTACTATTAAACTGTATATACTTCAGGCACTGATGATAAAAGATTTTAACCTCACACACAAGTGGCAAAGTAAACTACACATTTTATCAATTACTAGGACTTTTAAATAGGAGGGATGACAAAAACTCGCATGTTTATGCTGTCAGCCTTTGGGAGTCATCTAGCAATCATGATCCAGCCTACAAGACACACAAAGAAAACTTCTGTATATGGAACATCATTTCAGAAACTCATGAGACCAGAAAGCTCTCAGTGTTACAAAAAGAGATTAAATGTTAACTCCATTGGTCTCTTTTGTCTGAAACTCACTCTTTCTATGAAATTCAACACTACACAAAGAGCCAGAATCAGGATTAAGGATCACACAGACCCCATTTAATTCCTTAAAAAGGCTTCTGTGCAGAAATGAATTCCAGTCTCTGAGAAAAGTTGTACTATTAACAAAAGGGAGTGAGGAGAGGAAGGCATTTAGAATTACTATTACTATTTTAATAGCAATATTAGAATTACTTTTAGAATACTCTAAATTACTATTTAGAATTACACTATGCTCTAGAAAACTTTTTTTTTCTAAATGGAGAAGTATGGTCCTTAAAATAGGCATTGAAATAGAATGTTAAAATACTTTCTGCTAAGAAATTATAACTATTAAGGTCAATTTTTCTGTTGCTGCTGATCACAGAGCAATAGCAAAAGAAAAAAAATATTACAAGAATCATGTCAAAGTCAGACAGCAGCTACCAGGGCTTTAGGCCAGGCTTATCATTTGCAGGGATTCTCCATAAAATCAGGAAAATTATCTTCCATTGACAAGGAATAGGAGGCAGAGAAATGCAAGATAACACATCCCCTCTAATATTCTCTTCATATGAAATCATGTGGAAGGTTGAAATCAACAAAGACAGAAAGAAAGAATAAGAGAAAGAACAAAATTAAAAGAAGGTAACACTGTTCAATTTCTAACACTTTATGCATAGTTTTACTTGGGGGCCTCCCCATGAGTCCCAGCAGCTCTTCCTGGTGATAAAACTGATACCGTGTGGTTAATTTATGTCCCTACTTAATGCAAGATATAAATGATCTGAGCAGTATGTTTGGTGTAGGGATGGGGAGTCCCTGCTGATGTAAGCTGGTGACCAGTAAAAAGCCCCTTCTAAGGAACTGCAATGCTGAAAATTTATTTCAGAAGCATTAAACCTCATTATCATGAGTTCTGTTGGCTAAACCTCTCATTGTCAAACTCAGAGGTGACTTGCCATTTCTGCTCTCACAAGCTGTTGAGCTATTGCAATCTGTCAGAGAGCAAGAGCCACTTTCATGGCTGTGCAAGTTCCAGATAGTCCTAACCTCCTTGTAAGTTTAAAAATTAGAAAAAGCTTTTTGCATTGTTTTGTTTGTTTGGTTTTATTTTTTTTTCTTTTTTCCAGCTGGGGTATATATAGCATTACTATTTGGGCATGAGCCAGCCTAATGCTCAGTATGCCTGGGAGTCAGAGAGAGTTTGCAAATGCTGCACTGCAGCAGGAAACAGTCCCTGGGAACTGTGGGCTCTGAGCTTCCCATTGCTTACCTTAGGGAAAGGAGAATACCCCAAGCAGGAAGAGTCTGTTTTATGGAAGGAATGTTCATATAATCCTGTACATCACTGAACCCCAGAAGAGCTCAAGCTTCAGAGAAACTGCAGTGTGAATGCAGCAAAAGCCAGACAACTAACAGACCGGTCAGAAAGCAGCATAACAAATACTCAGCAGCTAAAGCAGACAGCAACAGAAGGGGCTAATGGGGGCTGCCACTTAAAATAAAATTTCCAACATATTTATTTCTCTGTTATCTAAACTCATAGGGGACTGAGATACCCCAGTAAAATAGAAAACTCGGTACTGAGGAGATGCTATACCCATCACGTGGCATACAGATTGCACAAGCTCCATAAAAATGAAAATCAACTGGGTTTATTTTTTATGTGACAAATGAGTTTGGTTAATGTGTAGAGAACATACTAAGAAATTTAGAGAGGAGCTTTGAGGAAAATTGGTCTGTTTGGAAAACTCGTGTCTCTTGACTGGAAGCCTGCTACTGAAATCTAAGGACACAACACACGTACACTCCCCGGGGACTGGGACTCACCTGAAAAATCATCAAAAAAAATCAGAATATAAGATCTTTCAGCACTGTGAATAATAAAAACTTCTTTGCTGTCCTTCAAAATTCAGGATTCAGAACTGAAACGCTTCATTTCATTCAAGTAAAAAAATGCATATATTTTCTTCGGTTTCGTGCCATATTTTCATTGTCGCTACCTTATTTCCGTCTCCCGTACTACAGAAGTAAAACTATTAGGTTTCTTTCACGCCTTTGTCACAAGGTGGCGATGTCGGAAGCAAGAAGCGCGGTGAGACCGGGCAGAGGAGCACCCTGTAATGTTAATTCCCACCACACTTTGGAGGATATATTAAATCATGGGAAAAGTCTGATCCGTTTATTTATTTGAAAATTCACGTACTGGCTTTAGTACGCGATTGAAAGCAATTAAAGGAAATATCAGCCCAGGACTATAAATTCCTTAATGCAATATAATCTTCGAATGATAACCATAATAATCCTTGCAATATAAACATTTTGGTGGCAATTCAGCCTACGACGTATATAAACACCTGTCCACGCTTTTTTTCCATGTTAAAGTCATAGCAGTACTATGCAAATAAGATGAGAAATAATTGTCTTTCATTTCCAGGATTTTCTCTCCTTGTAGTTTTGTTGGCAGCTATTTTTAAGGAAATAACATGGAAACGATTACAAGATCTTGCTAAAACAGTAGAAAAAAATCATCAGCAGAATGAATTCAAAGGCAGCAGGAGTTTTCTGCCACAGACCAAGCAAAGCAGAACAAATTAAAGACACAAATCTTGTTATTAAAATGTATTTGTAAGCATATTAGCTCAGAACAGAATCCAGCACCCTATTCAACAGGCATCTTAAGCAGAAAAACAGCAGAAGCTCATTATTCACAGAATCACAGAGTCATTAAGTTTGGAGAAGACCTTTAAGGTCATCAATCCCAACCATAAGCCCAGCACCACCACCATACTCACCATTGGCCTCAAGTGCCATCCACACATTTTTTGTGAACACTTCCAGGGATAGTGACTCAATCACTTCCCTGGCAGCCTGTTCCAACGCTTGACAACCCTTTCGGTGAACAAGTATTTCCTAAGATCCAATCTAAACCTCCTCTGGCACAACTTGAGGCCATTTCCTCTCCTCCTGTCCCTTGTCACCTGGGAGCAGAGGCCGACCCCCACGTGGCTTCAACCTCCTCTCAGGTATTTGTATAGAGCGATGAGGTGTCCCCTGAGCCTCCTTTGTCCAGGCTGAACACTCCCAGCTCCCTCAGCCGCTCCTCATGAGCCCCCAGGGTTTGTTCCCAGGCCCACAGAGCCGCAGAGAGCTGCCAGAGCTGAGGTCCCTGCCAGCCCTTTGCGGACTTTCCTCAGAAACTACCTCAAGAGCAACAATCGTCACCCTGTTGTCACTGCTTGGACTTTTCTTTTTCCTCCACCTCCCTTACTGTGCAACAATACACTCCCCCCAAACTCCACTAACTGCACAAAACAATGGCAAACTGATAAACCAGTGAACACCCCTACCACAACCCTCATCACCCTACCAACCACACTTCTACAATCCCCTAGAAACTTAGGAGCACCAAAACGGAAGGCCTTCAAAGCCTTAGGCTAAAGTTAAACCCTCTTCGTTTCTGCTAAAATGCACAGGACATTAACCTGCACCCTCTGAGCACAACTCCAATGCTTTAATTAACCTAGAACCTTCCCTAGGCAGGTGGCCTTCGCTCCCATAACACTGTTTAAGAGCTAAATGCCCGAACCAGCAGGCACAAGCCTCACAAGCCCACACAGATTTCCCCCACAGGAACGCCTCCGGCGCGGACAGACCCAAGCATCCTGGCGGGGCGCCGGGAGCGAGAGAAGGCGGGACTCGAACCCGCGAAACCCAACTCTCGGGCCCGGCACTTCCGTAAATAAACCGCGCGGCGGGCTGGGCGGTGGCCAATGGCGTTCGCCAATGGCGTTGGCCAATGGCGGCGGGCGGGGCGGGGCCCCGCGCACAGCGGGAACCGGGCGCGGGACAGCCGTAGCGGCTGCGCGCGCTGCAGGCCCGGTTCGGTGCGATCCGATTCGATTCGATTCGATCCGGTCCGATCCGATTCGATTCGATCCGATTCGGTCCGATCCGATCCGGTTCGGTTCGATCCGGTTCTGCCCGGCTGGCGGAGCGCGGCCCGCACGGCTCGGCGCGGCCCTCGGGCCTCGGTGCGCGGCGGGGCCTGTGGGCGGCCGGCGGTGGAGCGAGCGGAGCGGCCCCGCCGGAGCAGTGCCAAGACGAAGCTGGGGGCTTGCCGCGGTGGGACGATGGGGTCGGTATCTGGGCGTCAGACCTGATTTGCTCGGTTTGCCCGCGCTCGGTGCGGGCGCGTCTGCTCTTCTGCGTGTTTTGAGTAAGGTGTGTGCTCAGAAGTTACTGTGGGGACTTAGCTTGGTTTGGTGCTAGTTTCCGCCCCCGTGCCTCTTAATGGTACTGTTAAGTCACAAATGTGTGTAACAAAATACATATGCCCATGTACTCTTCTTTACACACATCCCCCCCCTTTTTTTCCCTCTTTTGAATGGCATAATGTAGTAAGGGCTTTGTTTTACTCGTTTGTATTTTGGTGTGTTGCCACAGCCTTCCGATGGAAATAAAAGCAGCTGTCAGAAGGTACGAAACAAGAAGTCGGGCAGCAGGAGCACAGCTGTCCTCACCCAAATCCCGGGTCGATTGGAGGCGCACTAAAAGGGAACTCATACTGCTTGACAGTAGTGACGAATCCTCAGCTACCTCTGAGGAGGAGGAGGAGGAGCCTACCACATCAGAAAGTGAAATAGATGGAAAAGATGAAACTTTTGTGAAGAGCAGGCTTTCAGCTCAGGAAGAGAAAGGCCACAGCGCAGAAGTAACAGATGATGGGGAGGATGAGTGCATTCTGCTTGGGAAGCGTAAGAGGTCGAACACTTCTGTCTTGTATGACAGTGATGAAAGTGAGGGCAGTGACATACTTGTTAGAAAAGTTTTTGCTAAACGCCGCTGTCTAATGGATGAGGATGACAGTTCCGAAGAACAGCAGCCTGATAAAACGTGCCCTACAGAGGATGTTCCTACTAGTAGGAAACAGAAATTGTTTGCAAAATTGAAAGAACTTGCAAGACAAAGCGCATGTCGGAGATCCTGCAGCAGTGCAAATTATGAGGTCTGGGTTTTATCTTTGAAATTTAATTGCCAAAAATATTTAATGTGAGGAAAGGCGGAGACTAATAGATATAAATCAGTGGGATTTCTTGGTTTTGAATGCATGACAAATCAGTAGTTCTGTCACATTTTAATAGTCATGTTAACTAGATAACAATATTGACTGCTGAAAAATCTATCAAATGATTTTTATCAGGAAGCAGAACACCTGCTGAAGTAACTTGGAGATCTCATGTGTGCTAAATTCCTGCGGTTAGACTGAAGAGAAGTGCATGGAGATGGCTAATTTAAAGCTAAAAGTAATTGTCATACGATACAGAATGATGCATTTTTTGGAAATGTGTACTACCTTGGTAATTGAAGAAACAGTGTTATGAGATGGTCAGAAATCTTAGCTAGTGTATGTAGTATTTTGTCAGTGTAAATACTGAAAATTCTTATGTTTGAAGTACCTTTTAAAATTTTATTAGGATTCTAACAGCGAATCGGAAATAGAAGAGGAACCGCTCTGTCACTTGCCCCTCACACCAACAGAAGGTAGTGAAACTGACAGTGGCAGCATGAAAGATTTTATAGTAGAGGAAGATGATGACGACAATGACAACAACAGAGAACATGTGAAGAGTGAAAATCAGCCACAACACAAGCAGCTAAATACATCAAATAGCGAGTTGCTGGCATACTACATCCCACAGTGTAAGATCAAAAGTAGTGATAATTCTATATAACTTGTTTGTAGTACTCTTATAAAAATTAATGCACTAGATACAAATGCTAAGTAATAGGATATGATAGTTTAAAAGCAGATTCCTATAAGGCTTCAATTTGTTGTGGAAGCAGTCTGATTTCTACAGTAAAGTTTTGCAGTCTTTCAGTATCTTAATTAAAGGGAGGGTATAATCTGGGGGGGAGGAAGGGAAAGTTTATTGCTCAGATTCCGTTTAAGTTGGTCTGATTTAGGATAAAGTAAGCTGCCTGTGATGCAGTCATTCCTGGGGAGACCTGAAAGCATCCCCCATCCTGTGCTCTAGTGACATATGCTAAGAGCAACTATTTT
This sequence comes from Dendrocincla tyrannina, assembly GCA_035047865.1. Taxonomy (NCBI): domain Eukaryota; kingdom Metazoa; phylum Chordata; class Aves; order Passeriformes; family Dendrocolaptidae; genus Dendrocincla; species Dendrocincla tyrannina. The sequence goes on along the minus strand of JAWWMP010000001.1, from coordinate 38,358,010 downwards.
AATTCTGTCCAAATTCTGTTCTTGCCATGAGCTTGGGTGCTTGGGATTTTTTTTTTTAATGTATTTTTATTCCATGGTGGTGAGACTTGGGAGCAGAGGTCTAGAGGGTTTTCTGACTTCGTTGGCCAATCTCAGCAAAACTGCGCAGAGCAAAAAACCTCTTCAAATTGTTCTTTTATGAAAACCAGTTTCTGGATGGAGCAGAGGGATTTGAAACAGAACTTTATGTGAGTTATTTTCTTCCATATTTTGTTGTTCAGAAGCAGGTATGTACTGACCAGACAGTCAGTGCTAGTGTTGGTGATCACAAGCACTCATAGTATTTCTTCCCCAGTGAAGACCTCAGGAGAATTGTGTGTATTTGAAAGAAAGTTAGAAAAATAAAACAAACAAACAAAAACTGCCACAACATAAGCCTGGTCTTCTCTGGTTTGCATTATTTCCTGCTATTTGTATAACAAATTATTCACTTCTTTTAGTGTTTGTAGCTCTCTGTGGTCTCTTCTTGCTGAAAGTATGTGTGACTTTAGGGTGTTAAAATTGTGTAGGATCGTTGGAATGAGAAGCACAATTTAAAAGCAGAATTTTAAGGGTGTGGATGTTATACCTTGCAATTTTTTCTAAATTCATATTTAAATAACTTCAAAATTCTAAATTCACAATAATGGGAAAAAAGAATTCTTCTTACAGGGATTCTAATATTGCTTAAGTTTTTTTTTCCTTTTTTTCTAACTTTTTTGGGTAAATTCTGGTTATATTGCTTTCTTCCCAGTATCTCGCTGTGATCATTATGTACACTTCAAAAGAATAGTAAAGGCTCTTCTCATAAATGCAATTGATGACACTTTTCTCAGCTCATTATATGGTAAGTAAATCACATTAAATACTATAACAGTGAATTCAAAGTTATACAAAGCCATTTATTCTAGGGAAGGGTGTTTGTCCTGATTAGAGTATGGAACTAAGACCTGAAATCTGTTTGTGGTGGTCCTGCTCTGTAACTTTGGCAGGGAAGGGGAAGAGGGATCTATCTGAAAAGGATAGAATAATATTGGAAAAATGTGTAGACTTAATTCTTTTTAGAAGGCTTAAAATGCCTTCTTGAGACGTAGGGAAGTGTTTTTGTATTACTGATCAGTAATAAGCTTTCCAGCCTGAAAGCAAAATGAGTTTCGAAGCAAGTATCTCAGTGAAAACATTGGATGGTCAGATGATTTGTCAAAATCTTTTATGCTCTATAGCTTTTTTCCTGAGGAATTTGATAATGAATAATTTTAACTATGGAGATGACTCTCTATCTGATCTTTTTCCTTTTTTTTTAACATCTGTGCTTTCAGATAAATTTCAGTTGCAGTCAGTACTTCGTGTCTTGCTCTTGCTAAGGATGCACTTTTTGGCGTTTGGCCTAGTGGGGCTGAATGACAACCTCACATATAGTTTCATAAGCATTGTAAAGATGGGATTAAGGAGAGGGCTGTTAGTGTAAGATTGTGGAAGGAGTCCATAAAGTGCCAAAGAGAGGAAGTTTTGGTGTAATCAGGAACTAAGAGAGGGAGCAGAGAAACTGAAGTATACCACACACCTCAGAATAAAGGTTGTATATTCTTGGACTTAAAAATGTCTTTTCATCTACCACTGCTAGTTCTTTCAGGTGTTTGGTTTGGTTTGTTTCACTGAGTGTAAACAAGCTTATGAAAAGTAATAAGTAAACTTTGCCAGATTTATGTTGTAGTAGCTTCCTTCTCTTTCAAATGGTATCTGCACTACAAAATGCCATGGTGCTGGAAGTAGGTGAGCTCTGCAGGTGAGCTGGAAGTCATACATTAACATTGTATAGTATGAACATAGCCTAGCATTGCAAAAATGTATTTTCATAACATAGAATGGATTTTTCTAAGTTACTGGAAGTGAATCTCTTCATTAGTTTGAATCAAGAGCAGCTACCATAGTATTAGAGTTCATACTTGCTTTTTGTTGTGAGGGATTTTTTTATGGTCTAGCACAGCCTCTTCAAGCTTATACTGCAAATGTATGTGTAAAGTGAATAGGGAGAAACAGTTAATTGTAATTATGGAAGCTGTAATGACAATGGTTTTATATGGAATGCTAGATAGTCAGTGGTCCTTCTCAGTTCTGTTTTTTAGGTTTGGGGTTTTTTTTTAATAACAGTATTGCTAGAAGACACGGGAAGGAGGCTGAATTAAGTTGTGTGTCTGTACATGCTAAAGTTCTAGGACACTATGCATTGACCTGCACCTGTGAAGTCCTATTTAATTCCTGGAATCCAGGGTATATTTGGGAAACAGTAGTGGAACAGTGGTAGTTTCACTCATTCTCATGCTTATTTATTTTGCTTGAGTAAGTATTTGGAAGTACTTACACTGCCTGGAGTATAAAGGTCAGTTTCTCTGTGCTCTTTATAAGTGACAAAGAGAGTGTCAAAATTTCCACTCTGAAGTAGATCAGAGCAGTTGGTTTTCATGGACTGCAACTACCTTATGTATTATGAACAACTGAAATAGACTGAACAAAAAGTAAGACATTTTTTCCCTCCTTCCTCCTTTTCCATTCTTTTAAATGCTATTGAGTCAATGGTTCTCCATTTGGGATGACAGCTTTTCACTTTAATCTTGATTGTAGAGTTTATTCATGTGCCACTTTTAAAATAATTAAATAGATCCCTTTATCAAAGATGCATGGATCACTTTTATGGGTAAGAGGAGAAGATACAATGAGTAATCATTTATTAAAATCATTCACAGTTCTTAGTATGCAGAGCCATAATGCCCTTCAAAATTTTACCAAAAGAAACTTATACTACCTAGGGTGGTTAGGAAATAATTAATGATTCTTACTGACCAGATGGAACAAGACAAAAGAAGTATGCACAAGATATGTTGCTCTCCCTTCATTATTTGGATGACCGCTTCATTCAGCCCCGGCTTGAGAACTTAATCGCTAGAAGTCGCTGGAAAGATCGATACAAGGTATGTAGATTCTACTTTAAATAGTGAAGTGGGATCCAACATATGATTACTGACTTTTTTTTTAAACACTGTAATTCTCTGTAAAAGTACAATGGTCACTATAGTTGTATGTACTTTTTAATAAAAACTCATTGCTCTTTATCTTATATAATTTGATCTTTTGCTTATAAGTATCAGAAATATTTTGTGTTTATAACCAGATACACATTCGAGTAGCAGAACAGAGTCAGCTACCTGAATGGTTCTCCTGCTAACTTCAGCAGATGACTTTTTGAGGACTTTTTTTGTGACTTGCTAAATGTTATAACAAAATTTCTTCTCCCACAAAAAGATAAACTAGTATGTTCACTAACCTTGTACTAGTACTACAGAAAATGAAGTCAGTATACAGTAACAGTCGTTGTATGCATATACTAGAATGGCATTAGTATGGTGTGGTGATCTAATAATCACTGTAATAATGGAGTCTGACCAGTGCAGAGTGGCAGTATATTTATTTGAAGGAGAACAACTGATTTAGTTGCACCCCTACCCCCTCAAAAAGAAACACAAAAGTGAGAAAAATAAGTGCCAGGATACAGAAGCCATTCTCTAGGTCTGAAGCCAAAAGAAAGAATTAATGAATTAATGAACTAGAGTGAACTGAGTGAAATGTTGGAAAATGATGGAGAAAGTCTGTGTTCACAACTGAATGCTGAAAGATTTCAGATTTGAATCTGTTTTTCTTGGACTAATTTTGCGTGAGTACAGAGTACTCAGCAGCCTATTGGAGGCATCATTCAGTTTACAGAGATTCTTTAATGTTATTTAAAATCTGTTTTTCAGGAACGTGTGGATTGTTACCCAGTTGTTCACATAGTCTTGAAAAATGCAAAAACTATGTCTTGTCAGGCCTGTGAATTGAAGCGATATTGCAAGTTTAATGTGTTGCTCTCTGGAAAACTTTATAATAGTAAAACTTTGGAAGTGGATGACTTCATGTCGGATGACAAACAGGTAACTTAAAACAACCACTCTTTTTTTAAGCTTTATGTAGTATTACTGAAAAGCACATATCAACTTATCTAATGGCTATAATGATAGAGGCTTTTCTATTTCCATGTCTAAGTCCTATTTATTTTTAAATGTGAGGACCATTTTGCAGTTGGAAATATAGTCTTGGATTTAGCTAGGAATTATGAAGGAAATTCCTATAAAATTTGAAAAGATGAATGGAGCCATTCCCCTCTGCCCGCCCCCACTTCCCTTTTTTGTATATGTTGGGAAAGAGGTTTATTTATCCAGAAAATAAATCAGATGTTTTTCAGTGACCTTTATTTTTGTTTGCATCACAATGATCCATGTGCTGTTTCCTCCCCAGTTTTACCACTTAATATTAGTCCTGGATGCAGGAGATGTAAGTGCTAGTAAGCATACCCAGCCATGAGATGGGCTTTGTAATAAAAAGGATAAAGAGCTCTAAGACGTATGATGGGCTTATTGATAAGTCTTGCCCTTAAGTCAGAACTGACATTTGCCTCTACTTTTTTCTCTGCTTCAAATCTCTACAGTCTGAGTCTCATCCAGGTCAAGAAGGAAGCTCTAGGTACATGGCCTCCTACTCGGCATGCTTGTCTTTTGTGGTGCTTGGGGAAGCAGTCTGAAACACTTTGTGAAGGAAGCTGACAGCACACATGAAGGTTTACATACTAGCCAAAGTACTAATATGAGTACTCAGTCAGTTATTTCTAAAATAGCTTTTTATCAGAGAACAATTAATAGAATATTAAAAATCCTAAAGCAGATGCATATCTTAAAGGAAGGGAAAACAGTGGTAAAGAAATACATGACTGGTGCTCTGCACATGCCCGGTATTCCTGGTTTTTACCAAGTACCAGAGAAATACATTTTTTTAATCTTGAATAGATCCTATATCTGTATGCCAGGAATCTGAGACTTTAATTCAAGATTTTTTTTCCCTCAGATTTACTTGCATTCTAAATATCAGCATTTTCATTGAAGGTAGAGCACTTGAAAACCCTTTACCTTTGTGTGTGCCTACAATGCCCTTAAGACCTTCCCAGCAGGAATCTTGAATTGACTAGCTTTCAGAATAGTTGTAAAAGTAACTTTCTGTATGATTGAGAATCATCTCCCTTGAATGATTGTGTTTTCTATTTTGTGGCGAGTAAGGTTTGTTCTGCATTGGGTCACTAGATTGGTAATTCTGTGCCTACTCTTCCTGTAGCATTTGGAGCATCCACGTGCATTCCAACAGTTCTTGTTTACTCTAGGTCTGAAAATTGAGTGAAATAGTGCTGTGGTCATCCCAATAGTCCACGTGTGACCTAGTCACAATTTGCTGCTTCATTCTTCAGATTTTTTTTCCACATCTGCTATTTCCCACATCCTTATTCCGAGACAAAGTCTCTCGGCATCTCAGTTGCATTGACTCTTGAAGTTGCTGAGCTCCTTCTGAGAAGACTTACTCCTGCCTACATCAACAACATTTTATTAGACCCTTTTCCCCATTATTGCATTATCAGAACTACTTTTCTGAACTAGAGAAAACTTCTGTTTAGGTAGTCTTGTCTCTTTTCCTCACCCAGTTGTCTCAACTAGAACATTTAATTATAATTAATTAAAATTATAAATATTATAATAATATTTTATAATAATTTTTAATGCAAGACATTTTTCATGCTGTTACGTTATGTTGCATTAGGCAGTCATATAATTTCATTTCACAGCTGAACCTTTTGAAGACCTTGACTTTTAAAAACTGGGGTGTTTCTAACATTTAGAGATCTTCCCTTCAAATTTACAGCTGCCTGTTATGATTGTTATGACCTTCCCAGGTAATGTAATTTGTGACCTCTTATGAAAAACTCAAAGCACACAATTTGTCAAGAATAAAATATTGCTATAGTTGTTTACCAAGCTGATATCCAAGTTCTGCCTTTCTTCCCTTTCAGGAGGCACAGATGGTATTTTCCTTTTCTTTGTGAGTGTAAAAGAATTTTTGAATACAGCTCAAGTTCCTCACAGCATTTGCTGAACAGAAAAATGTTTCAGAATGAAAGGGTTTTTTCAGTATATTTGGTATTGAAGTATAATGGCATTTCTTATGTAAAAATACAGTGAAGCTCTTGTCAAACTGGGAGTACACCTTACTGAACTATAAGCCTGTATGGTTTGGATCTTTGCCAGTTTTCTAACTTAAGAGATTTGAGGGGCGTCAGTGTGATTATCACTGTGTCATCATATTGGGCTCTGCGTGTAATGCAGGTAGGTGTGAGGAAAATCCATGCCAGTTTTTCTTAGATTACAAGTCTTTCTGAGCAGCAGTTGCTGAAAAGTATGTATGTGCATAATAGTCCAGAGAGCTAGGCTTTTTCAGCAAGGCTTTTCCCCTTGTTTATTGCAGGAAAACACTAAGTTCTCTGCAATTATCCTAGCTCTGATACTGCAGTGTGTTCTACAGTCATTCTTCCTTAGATACAGGTCTCTAAATGAAGATCACTAATTTTAAAAATTTCAGTTTTTCATGTGAAGTATGTGCCTTACCTAACCAGAAATAATAAGTGAACTAGCACAGGAATTTAATCTTTCCTCAACTTCCAACTTAACTGTGGAAATAACAGTAGCAATTCCCTCACTCTTGACCAAATATTGTCCTACGTAAAGCACTGGCTATTTTTCACTTTGGAAAAAACCTTGAAATATCCTGAATATTGAAATAACTTGCTAGTTCATTTTTGTCCTCTTCAGCTTAACAGTAGAAAATGAGAGCTTTTTTTACGCTGTGTACACCAGCATCTGGGGGCATGTCTGCTGTGTGCATGCTCAATATAGCTCAGGGGCTGTAAAACAGACTCAGGAGGCAAATAATTGAGCACTTTCCAGTAATTTTTGGTAGTGTCTTTGTAATGCAACATTTGTGTTCTTATGGTGACCTGCAATTTAGACTTCAAAAAGTACTGTTCTCAAGTTGTCTTTAAAGTTCTCCTGACAATGCGTTGATCGACTTGTCCTGCCAATTGAGAAAAGAAGGAGCAAAAAAAAAAAAAATAAAAGGGCTCACAGAGCTACATAAAACTGGCAGTTCCCAAATTTAATTGACTGATAGAGAAGGCAGTTTAGCAATGGCAGATCAGATTGAATGGAAACACATAGTTGGACTATCTTCTATAGATTTGTTAGAAAATACCCGAGAAAAGTGGATGTGGAGAGAACAAAACCAGACCTTCAACCCCCTTCTGCATAAAACTTTCCTTTTCTCTCATCTCTGAAATATTCCGCTTTGCCAGTAGAAAAAGAAGAGAAACAGCTGTTCCAGTTTTGCTTAGGCTTGCAGTGATTGTTCACTGTGTAGATGCCAATTCTTATTTCTTCATGGTCAGGGGAATTGAACAGCTTAGAAGTATAGGTGTCCCTCACACTTCCTTGCTTCTGTGTCACCTGGATTACACACTGGTTTCTCTCTCAGTCTTGGTGTTCTGCTTCTGCTTTTAATCATGCTTAGAGGATGTGGATTCAGTCACTACATGCTGTGCTATTGTCAGGCCATGCTCCTGCATTCCATACAAAGTGATTTAACACAACTTTGGCTGATAGGGCCGGCTTGAGTAGATAAGTTAAGCATTAGGACAGAGGGACTGAAAACTGTGAGAGGAAAAAATTAGAATGAGTACAGTACTGAGATTCTTTCCAAAGCTGTGTTCTGAAATAGCATTGTATTTTTAGACTATCATTCTTGCTTTAAAAACACAATGCATAGTTACATTTATACAGTATTTAGCTATTTGCCTTTGGCACTTCTCCAGCGTGGAAATACTTTACACCTCACACATAAATAAGCTATGAAACTCATTGCCACAAGATAATTTGAAAGGGAAGTTATTAGTGGGTCCCAAAACGGATTAGACAGGTTCTTGGGAAAGGTTCTTTCATCCTATGGAACGTGATTTTTGGGATGATACAGACTATCTTAACTCTTGCCTGCCAGAAACTGTATGGTAATCTTATGATCGTTCTCATGTTTATCGTGGTTCTTATACCAATTTCCTAAATATCTCCTGCTAGCTGTTGTTACAGGGGAAAGAACTGGCCACATCAGTTTGATGTGGTGTGGTATCTCCTATTTTACGTCTCACATAATGTTCCAAGTGCCACACCTCATTGCCTGGGATACTTGAAAAGTTACGAAATGCTCTATGAAATGCTGCAGCTCAGTTCTTGATTGTTTCTGTATTTGAAATGGTTCTTCTACAAATTTGAATAAATTGAGATTCAGCATTGTTTGGTAGGTCTTGCGCTTAAAAGCATCTGCAGCACAAAACACAAGCCTTAGCTTTTCATTTTTGGGGATAGAAAATGGAGCTGCATATAGGTACAACAAATACATCATCAGTAGAGAATTACAATATAGTAATAGGCACTTTTTATCTAAAGATGTTTAAAATTTCAGTTAATAACCATTTACTGTAGGTCAGATTGAAAGTTATTTTAAGTGGGTGTGTCTTTTTACTGCAGTGATATGTCTGCTGATATCAATTGAGCTGCTGGTTTTATATAAAAATATATTTAAGAAATTAAATATATTCATCTATTTCAGAAAATTTATAAACGTGTATCAATTTTGTTTGTATAATCTTTATAAATGTGCTTTTCTGTTACTTTCACTGTCAATAGATACAGCTAGTGCTGGATTGCACAGGTGGGTCAGGTGTTTTGAGGAACTGCTCACAGATGCAAACATTTGGTCATGCAAGTTCTCTGAAAATACAGGTTGTAAGCATCAATTATAACTTAACCTTCTTGTAATTTGAGAGTATTCAGATTACCATCGGCAGCAATAAAAGCTATCACTGTTGGGAAGAAGAAGAAATCATTTTTCAACTTATAACACAGGTGGTTCGTTTTTATAGGTGTGTGTAATCTGAAATAGCAGTGCAACTGCATCTTGCATTGCTGATGCTAAGAACTCTGACCTTTAGCCATTTGCTTGTTTCTTGCAAAGGTGTGACAAGATATCAGTCCAAAAAAATGCTACCCTTGAAGGTTAAGCTGATGAGGGGCTTGGTTTTGGGTGTTTTTTTTTCAGAAAAACTAAATCAACTTCTCTTGTATGTATCCGGAGCTGCATTTCTTTACACGTGTATTAATGATGTTGCTTACAGTGTAGAAAACCCGACCTCTGAAAACCAGCCAGACTTGGATTTCTTACCTGATAGGCTTTGTCTCCTTGGGTTGGAGTAGTAATCAGTGCACGTGTGGGACATTTACAGGGGATAGAATCTTCTTCTGACTTGCCCTTGTATCTACTGGAACTACTGTTCTTACAGAAGTGGGACAAAACATACTCTTGTGAACACACAGGATGTCTCTCCCCACATCTCCAATTTCATATACTCTTAGTGAAGATGTAGGATGGCCAAAGACTCTTGTAACCAATATATTACTTGGTATTTTCATGTTAGTATTGATAGGTGATAACAAATCCACTCTAATCCATGCACTGATTATGTAGTAACAAGCATATTTACCACTTGTTTGTCTATAAATGCTGCTGTAAAGAAAACTTAGGAATAAGAAAGTTCTGTCTTTTCTGCATGGAAGTCTTAGAAGTAAAACTGATAATAACTGGGAGATGCAGAGGCTTTGATTTCTACAGTATTATGGCCTAGCTGTACTTCCCAGACAATTGCAGATTAACATCTGCATTGTATAAAATGTCAGTTTTCAGATTTTATTATTATGAAGTTCAACCTCTCTATATACTTATTAAATAAAGGTTTTGAGGAATATGTCTATTTGTATACTTAAGTATTTCTTGAAGAAATACTGAATATTATTCAGTCTGCAAAATGTTAAAACTGGTATTTCATGTCCCTAGGAAGTGCTTACATATTAAGCAAAAGTAAACAAATAATTTCTCTTCCTCTGCTTTCACAATATGATGGTTGTCTAAACTGTTAGTGATTTTGTAACAAAGTTCCTTCAGGACGTAGGAAAGATACCACCAATTATAAACATGGTTGTGTTTGCAAGAGGACCATACTGATAAGCTGCCATTGCATAGACTTGCTGGCTGCCTGCTTGCTCAAAAATTGTTGTGCTGTGGCTGTGAAAACTACATGGTTTTGTGCTGCTTTTATGCATGTAACGTCATTCTGTTTATTTCACTTTTCATAATAATTTCCTGGACTGACTGACTTAAGTATTACTAGACTAACTTACCAATTCTATATATTGTCAAGATAATCAGTTCTATCAGTGAGAATGTTTTGTTCATTCTGGCCTAGGTTTTGAAGGTTGGCTTGGTGTGTGCAAATCGTACAAGAGTTTATCACAATTTGAAGCATTTCAAGTACAAGTTGTATGTGGATTGCAGTTCTATTCCCAAAATGGATGGTATTGAGGATGAACCAGTCAAAGACACTGTAGAACGGCTTTTCAGCCACTTGGAAGAGAGTGGGTGGATTCAGAAGGTATGACTGAATTATTTCCTGTATCCTTGTCTAAGCAGGTAAAAGTAAGTTGAGATAAAATGTCTGATTTAATTGATCAGTTCCGACTTATTGGCCTTCAATAATACAAGTCAGTTTAACTGTTTATCCATTTCTGCTGACTCAGTCTTTCAAACAGGTAAGCGGCTCTGCTCACATAGAGTTTGTATCAGCTTTTGACATTAAGCTTTTTAACAGCTGTATGATCTCTGGGCTGTGGAGGAGAGGCTCCTCTTTCATTTGAAAGCAGAAACTCAAAAACTTTAGCTGTAACTTAGAAAGGTTGGAAACGTACATAAGGCATAGAATATTTTAGAACTCTGTTTACACTGAAGTACTTTGAATTATTCAGAAACTTTATGAACTATTTTAAGACAACTTGAAGTACAATTGCATTTAGCAAGCTTTCAGATATCAGTTTCTAAATTGTTATTGACATGCTTACTAGTGTGTTGAACAAGAAAAAGCAGTCTTTACGTAACACAGTTATTAAACGTTGATAAAATGATACAGGTTTTATTTCATTCACAGAGATACGATGATCTTGAAGACTACATGGATGATGCAGACAATTTCCTAGAAGAGAAAATGGATTAAGTGGTCATATAGCTCTTTGAAAGACATCTTATAAAAAATTTTAAGGGTCTGCTTTATCTGCATGCACTTTATTTCTGCTTGGGCTTCAAGGCTCTATTTAGGCTGTGTTATACCTAAATTCATATGCCTTTCAGCTACAGTTTGATAATGTGTTGTATCTTTTTTTTTTTTCATCTGTGTCAATAATAACCCAAAGTTTTACCAAATTAGTTCTTCTGGTCTTACTGCATAAATCACTTTAAGTTTTCTTCTCAGCAGTAACAGTTCAGTATCTATTTACTTGTGAAATAAAACTTCCACCTGTGTCTATTGACCTGCATTGTAAGAAAGGTAGGAGATTCTGAGATCTTTTGAAGTGTGTGTATTTGGAAAGGAAAGGCTGTGTTATACAAGAACTTAGGACTTGCATCTTGCCTGCCTTATTGCTCACTATATGTAAGTAAGTGCAGCCAGTTAGAATGATAGTTACAATAAACAGAACCCAAATGCAAAGATCTATTTCTCCTCTGAGGAATCAGTACAGACAGTTGCAAGGCAACAGAGGAAATATTCTGCAGTCCTGACTACATTTGCAGCACAGTAGTCATTTCTCTCTTGAGAGAGTAGATGATGAGTCACATTATAGGCGTCATACAGACCAAGTCTGGCTTAGCCATCTAAATGAATACGTGGGCCCACAGTGCTGTCTCTGATAAGCAGCTGGGGCAATTTACTGAGATTTTTAAACATCAAATTATGTTGTGCAAACATAATGGCAGCAACTTGCAGTAACTGCAAGCCTAAGAGAATAGATGAATGTCCTCATGCAAGATAAGCAAGAATTCTTTCAGTGTAACTGAAGAGAAAATAGGAGTTACCCAGAAGCAGGATGCATGGCTTACCGGAATTACATGAAACCCAAATCAGAGTAGATTTTTGAGGAGTTAGGAAGGGTTAAATATGGTACTGTCCATCCTGGAAAATTGGACATGTGCCAGCAATGTGCACTTGCAGCCCCGAAAGCCAACTGTTTCTGGACTGCATCGAGACCAGCTTGGCCAGCAGGTCAAAACAGGGGATTCTGCCTCTGTACTCCACTTCGAGTGCTGCTTCCAGTCCTGGGGTCCTCAGCACAGGAAAGACATGGATCTGCTGGAGCAAGTCCAGAGGAGGGCCACTGATGAGAAGGCTGGAGCACATCTGTGAAGACAGGCTGAGAGAGTTGGAGTTGTTCAGTCTGGAGAAGGCACAGAAGAGACTTGCAGCCGTTCATTACTTAAAGGGGGCCTACAAGAAAGATGAAGAGGGACTTTTTTACTAACACCTGTAGTGATGGGACAAGGAACAACTCAAAGAGGATAAGTATAGGTGGAGGTAGGGAAAAAATTCTTTACTGTGAGGATGGCAAGTCACTCGCACAGGTTGCCCAGAGAGGCTGTGCATGCCCCATCACTGGAAGTGTGTAAGGTCAGGTCAGGATGGGGCTTTGAGCAACCTGGTCTAGTGGAAGATGTCCCTGGCCATTATGATCTTTAAAGGTCCCTTCTGACCCAAATAATTCCATGTTTCTTTCCCTGTGTTTTGTGCTGCATATAAAATGGAATAGATGTATCCTAAGATAAAATGCAGGGCACAGCATTTTGAATCCAGTTAGGAACTGTTCCTACATCTTGCTGTATGGACATACTTTACTAGCCTTTTGTGGCTGGGCAACCTAGTGAAAGGCAAGATAGTGTTAACACTGAATTCTTCTAACAGGTTACTTTCTCAGAAGCAAAACTAATGAAACCAATTTCTCATGGATTTGTCCATAAGAAATCTCCACATTTACTTTGCCACTCTATTGAGAACAGATATGTTGATTGGATAGGCAACTGCTAACAGGTGGATAGCTTAACAGTGAACATCTGCTGAGTTTTTTACATAGAGACTGTACCTTAGATTTGTCCTTTGTTACCCTTTTTCCAGCATTCATTGTAAGAAATGAACTGGTTTTACTTTTTTAAGGAGTTGAGATTCAGCAATGGTCTATATGCTATTAGGGTGAGCTAATAGCATCAGTTCTCCTTTGTACCACGTAGTGATACAATATTAACAAAATCAAGATGAAAATTCTCAGTATACAGATTGAGATTTGCTCAATTTATGTTGAAGATATTCTTTCCATACCTTCTTCCATAACTGTGAGATATGTAAAATTCTGAGATTTGGTATGTCTCATATCTATCTCCCTGGTTACCAAAGCTGAAAGAATTCTTCTCTATTCCTTTTCCTTCATGTTGCTACGTATGAACTGTTTGCTACCAAATTAAAAAATAAGTGTGGGAAATTCTGGCTTGCTGATTACAGATAATATTTTAAAAATACATACATTTTGATTGAAGATTAAAATGGCCACATTGGTGAGTTTTCTCATTTTTTCATATCCTAAACCTTGTTTCTCACCTCCTCTCCACCTAAAAAGGGTGAGCTATCTACTGCTTTTTCCTGCAGGCAGTTTTTTTCAGAACATGTTTTTCTGTTGCTAACAGGGATACAAAAGTATCCTGCTGAAGTTTCTTGGTAGAAAGTACTTCCATAGGTTTACTAATCTTGTGTGTGGTATCACCAACAGGAGTAAGAAAATGCCTCCAACTGACATCACTGATTTCTATTACAGTAAGAAACAGATACTTGATTTGATTTTGCAGGGGCTGATGTTTGTGTGCAGATATTCCCTTCACAGATGTTAGAGAAACTGATAATGTCTTGTGGCTGTTGTTTTACCTGAAGTGTTTCTACAAGACAGCAAATGTGGAGAATCATTACATCATGTTTACACAGGAAATGAAAATATCATTTAGAAGAGTAAATATGTAAAAATTTAGATCACATTTTCCAGGTCAGTCTGTAAATGCTAGTGCTTATACAGCATGAAGCACGAAGAGGACTCTTACCCCCTGAGACTTTCTATATATAGAAATACTCAGTAAGAATATTTCTAACAGAAAAAAATTTGTGCAAATATCTAATGCTGGGAAAAGTCAGAAATCTGACCAATCTTTCATGCTTTTTTTTTCCACATCAGAGAAGTTGAATGGGGTTAGGAGGTGAGAGAATAAAATGTTTATTCCCATAGGACATTTTAAATTGTCTTTAGTGTTAATTTTTGAAGCAGTAGCTCTAATTAAGATAAAGTACCTGTCTTAATGGAACAATGAAGAGAGCTCAGTATGTGATTAGACTTGGCACGGGTGATTAATGATCGTACTTGGAAATTGCCTTAGTTCTTGTAATGTTTTGATAATCTGCTCTAGTTTAAGTTCTGTAACTGGAGACGGTGATAATGATGAAGTTCACACAAAGTATTTATGCACAAGATCAGGCTTACTAACGTGATGTACTTCTGGGACAGAAGGCCCTTTTTGGTATACATTGTGTCCAGTTTTTGCAGTGAAGTTTGAAAAGAAGTGATTTTTGTCCCCATGTCCTTCAGGTTTTGGAATGAAAATCTTTTGCTAATAGTAGATAGCTGTTACTGTCACTTTTTCTACAGTGAAGGCTCCTCCTGTTTCCAACAAGGAGCTATTATTAGCAGTTCAGCAGGCAATTGCAGGCAATTCCCATGCTTAGCTCATTTAGTTTACTTTTATTGGGATAAATAAAGACTTCTAGTTTTATCCTTCTATAAGTCTGTCTGGATAAACAGAGTCGGTGTGCTAGTGTACATATGTACTACACCAAAACATGTAAATACCACTCCAAGAGAAATATATACCAAACACAAAAGAGACATTAAAAAGTTGACTTTCTGATTCTACTTTGAGAATTAAAAAATACCAATTTCAAATCTGAATTTAGACATTAGACAAAAGAATGTAAGAAATTATATTGAAAGAACCTGATAATAAACCCTCCAATGACTCCACTTACCTGAATAGTTCATGTGAATTTTGGTATTTGTCTGGGTAATAAGTGAATAGCGTGGGGTTGGTTTTGTTTTGTTCCCCTGTTGTTTACTAAATAAGATGTAAACAGTTTTTTTAGATTGCTCTGGGGAATATATTCTTTATTTTAAAAAACAAACAACCAAACAAAGCAAACAAAAAAAACTACCCCCCCCCCAAAAAAAAAAAAATTAAAAAATGGTGTGTTCAAGATGGCTTACTTTACAGTTTAAATACAGCAGCAGTTGCATGCACCTTGTGCCCAAAATTTAAGAGCAAGAAAATTGTCTCGGTTGCAGTCAGACTCTGCTTCAAAGTTAAACAATTTGCTGAGTGAGCAGCACGATACATGAGCCTACCTAGTTGTGAATACCCCAGGAAATACATGTATGTATGTATGTATAACTGTAGGCCTTTAAAATGGCTAAGAATGCTCGTTGAAAAGCAAATAGCGGAAATGGCTGAAAACTCAAAGCTCCAAGTTTCCAAAATCCCTCTCAGAATTGATATTAAGCATATGCTGTTCCAGGGGAGTTAATACAACCTTGAAGCAATTTGATACATGATTTCTAAACACGGATGAACGAGGTATGCACCAAGATTGAAGCATGCACTTGAGATTTTAGGCGACATAAGTTCAGCAGTCTTCTTGTTCCATTTTTGTAAAGTTATTACCACAACAGGATGTCTATGGTGAGAATTCCTGTCTGTGAAGCCAGCACAAATAAGTGCTTTGCTGATCTGAAAGGGGCTGCCAGCTTGAGAAACTCAGAGCTTCAACAGCAGTTGGGAATTCACACAGAAAAAATGCTCAAGCATGACAGCTCATGTGAGATTACAATATCACGTAAAAAGTCAGAAGTTGGTGTCAAGAGAAAGAAAAAAAAAGTAATTAATTGTTCAGGTCCTGTTGTGTTAAATGTTTTATCCTGTGTGTGTTTAGTAGAATGCTTGTGACGCGAAGCACAAGAAATTTTGCTATCATGTTAAGAATAGTTTGCTTTTAAGAAAATTGACAACCAGGCTGTCCAAAACTGATGGTGGTATCCAGGGGCTGGTGGCATTCGCCAGGGTCTTCTAGACAACACTTGAAAAGCCGAGGGATGGCTTTGGGGGATTTCCTGCTCGGAAACACCAGGGGCAGCATTTGCTGCGAATTGAGTGAACGGGACTCGCAGCGCAGCCTCGCAGCCAGCTGCCTCTCACCCCGAAAGGGAGAGATCAAACCACAAACCGAATGAGACGCTGCTTGGCAAAAAATGAATCTCGAACTTCTCAAGTTAAAACGAAAAGAAAATCTTTGTTTTGTAAGATCAATCGCTGAGCTCTACAGAATCTTGTAAGAGACCGAACTACTCCAGCTGCCGTGGTAGCTTCCAGAGCAGCACCACGGATTTCATATTCCCACAGCCACTTTGAAAATCCCAGCCAAGCTGTCATTTAAAATACCCTTGCTTATTCTCCATGAGATTTGTGTGTTACTGTTGCACGTGTGTTCTGTGACTGACCCTCCTAAACACGGCAATAACATCTGAGCTGTAAAGAACAACTGAAAGCCTAAGCGAGGCCTGAAGCAAAGGTAACACTGTCTACTATTTTACAAACATAATTTCATTTTATTTTCCAGCTGTGCCAACCCATTGTTCTCAACAGATGCAAGCAACCATTACGCATCAAATAATAACCCACTCTTCCTCAGTTGTTCAAGGTTAAACGAAACAAAACAAAAAAATCTCTTTTTCCTGTTAGCAATAATGCCTTCCTCTGAAGGTAGCACATCTCCAAACCCACTCCCCCAGACCTTGTCCCTCAGTAAAGACCCAAAGCCTTTCCTGAGAAAAATATGGGGCCGAATGTGCTGGAGTCTGTGGCTGGTGCTCACAGAGCCAGATCCTGGAAACTCACATGTTGCACCAAACATGAAGGTTTGTTACAACATGAAAGAGATGAAGGTCATGAAAGAAGGGACTTACGAATATCCCATATTCGTAATATCCCAGTGCTGTGTATCTTTTACAGTTTGGGGGATTTTCCAGGAATGTGTCATTTCACCATTAGTATTCAAAGTATTTATTTGCATGACCTTGGAAGGGGTTAAAATCACCTGAAAGGGTTATCATTGGCTCCTCATCCTCAGCTTAATGCTCTCAGTATGCTGTGATGAAATTTGTTTATTTTTCTGACTGGAACCATTGCAGAACTGAATGAGATGATGCACCCATGCACTAAGTACAAAAAGACATTAGAGGTTTTCCATCAGGGATGTGTATCTGTGTGCTTGGGGGCCATTTTTATTCCCAGAAGTATATGGGAATTTGGCTAATGCAGCCACAGTAGTACAACAGCATATTGCTTTAATAAAGCCGGCCAACTCCCAGCTATTTCTGCCTCCTCCTTCACAGCTCACCTACAACAACACGCAGAACCTGACGGCTGCCAGTTGCAGCAAGGCCAGTTCCAGAGGCCAGATCTCGCAGTCTAAAACCGCCCTGCTCTGAAGAGTGGAGCCGGGGGAGAGAGGCACCAAGGCTGCGGCTTTCCCGGGAAGGAACCACAGTGCAGGCGCTACGTGACTTGCCCCGGACACCCAAGAAGCTCCTGTCAGCGCGCCGAGCTCCCACATCCCGAGCCTGACCTCGTGTCGTGCACTCGTCCCGTGCATGCGAGCGCCCTAGAAGGCACTGCTTGTTTTTCTACCGCCTGTTCCAGAGAAATCCAGCTGGTAGAGGAGCGCAGCGCGGTGATTTATTTGAGAACTCCCTCGTACTCGCCTGAAGGTCTCGCCGCCGGGGGAGGAGGGAGAGCGCGGGCGGCTGCGCTCCTCGGCGACCGCTCCGGCGCCCAGGTACAGGGCGAGGAGGGGAGCGGGGATTTCCTCGCCTTCCTCCCATGCACATACCTCCCGAGGAGCAGCGGCGGCCCGACTCCCCTCGGCGGCCGCTGGGAGGCTCCGCGCCTCGCCCCGGCTTCCCGGGCGCCGCGTCCCCGACCGCGCTCTCCCTCCGCCGGTGACACCCGCCTCCCGCCCCCGCACCGCACCGCACCGCACCGCACCGCGCCGAGCGGAGATCGGAAGAG
>JAWWMP010000001.1:38302223-38337989 GCA_035047865.1 Dendrocincla tyrannina | reverse complement strand
CCCGCCCTCCCTCCCTCCTCTCCCTCCCTCCCTCCCTCCCTCCCTCTCTCGCCCTCACCTCCCTCCCTCGCTCTCCCCTCCCTCCCTCTCTCCTTCCTCCCTCCTTCCTTCCTTCCTTCCTTCCTTCCTTCCTTACTTCCCTCCCTCCTTCCCTCCCTCTTTCCCTCCCTCTTTCCCTCTCTCCCTCCTCCCTCCCTGCCCGCACCGTCCCTGGCCAGCCCGGCTCTGCCCGCCGCTCCTCGGGCACCCCGCGGTGCTCCCTGCCGAGCGCTGCAGCCCCGCGATGGCATCGGGTGTGCCAGGAGTGCTGGGGCAGGTCTGCCCTGCGCCGAGCCGGGGTCGGTGCGGGCTGAGGGACGTGTGCGCCTCGAAGGGGTTTTGGAACTGCTTGGAGTGTTTTCTAGGGGTTTTGTTTTTGTTTTTTTTTTTTTTTTTAATGGTGTTGTGGTCCTAAGGACGCGTCGCGCGCCTCTGTCATCGCCCTGGCAAGGCGGTGACAGCGGCATCCCTGAGGAGGGCACCGGCGGTCAGCGCGTCCCCGAGCAGGGGTGAAAAGTAGCGCCGAAGTATCGCCCGTGTTCTGAATTACCCATCCCCGCCACCCCCCGCCCCACTTCATCCCGTTCGTCGGGCCTTCAGGCACCTATTTTTACTCCGTTTGCGGCCGTGCCCCTCGAACGCGGACAGGGTCAGCCCCGAGCCGCCGGCCGCACCAGCGATGCTCAGGTTGTTAGTGTCACCCTCTGTGTTTCGCGGAGCAGAGTTACCAGAGTTTTCCGGGCATTGCCGCTTTGTAAATGATATGTTGATCTTTTTCAACTGGAAATTGCTCCGAACATGTCAAGGAGGCGAAGCCGTGCCTCCTGTTACTTTACTACAAGCAGCCAGTGCACCAGGCTTTTGCAGGCGTATGCTGCGCTGTGCTGGCTCCCAGCTCTTAATTCTCGGCACACATGCGAAACACTGAGAGGAGTGACTGCGTCCTGATAGGCCCGCGGCTGCTATTCGAACAGCTGAAAATAGATCGCTCCCTCTGCTCCAGACATCAAACTTATCTTTCTGGGTGCTTGACGTATGCTAAAACGGGACCTTTGTGGTCGTTTCTCCCTTCTTACCCGGGAGTTCGCTGCGGTGCGTGGATCGACGTTTGGGGCTGCGTTACTCAGCATCATTCGTGAGGGTGATGATGTAAGCGTTAAATGCGATAACATTGTGTCCGAGGGGAGTTTAGGCGCTTCGACCTGACTCAGTGTTCAGATTAAATCTCCCCACATTCCTCCTCACAATCAAGGAAGCCATTATCTTATTTTTCCAGTGTGTATTAATGTAATGCTTTGCACTTGCCTTGGGGGGGGGGGAACAGAAAAAGAAAAAAGACTTCTGCCTAATAATGTACGTCCCAGAAAAAATTTGCTTTCTGAAATCAGGGGAACAGGCCTATGTGGAGGATTTTTTGTTGTTTTGTTTTCAAATTTTTTTTACTAGTTGTTACTATTATTATGGAATAGCTGGAGGCAGCTGTTTGAAAATGCTAAATGAAACAACTCCAAAGAAAATATTGAAAGATTTTCATGTCTTAAGTGCAGAGAGGTTGTCCTTGTTTTTCAAATACCACTAGTGACTGTTAACCTTCTCCTTGCTGGAGTTGCCATGCATGGCCCTCACTTCACCTTGCATGTTGTGTTACGTCCCAGGAAACTCCACACATATGTGCTCTTGACAAGGAAAAAAGTCTGAGAAAGTCCCCATCATTTTTGCACGATAGCATTCAGTAATCCTGCTGACAAGGTATGTGACTTCATTGAGTATGACTTTTGGGGCCCTGAATTGTTTTCTGACACTGAAGAGACGCTGGCTCATGAAGGAGCGTTGTTGTAATGGTATCACTGCAGATCGCTGATCATCCCACTCTGTGCTTGACACAAGCATTCTTCATTTGCTGCTGTGGTAGAACTCCTAATTAAGAAACAGGCATTAGTTCAAAGTCACATCTCTGTCGTGGAGATACATGTTCCCCTTACCAAGAGCTTCTTAGAACATTGTTGCAAATATTAACAAGGAAAGCAAAATGCACGTGTCTAAGTGGGATGAATTCAAGTGGCTAGGGGTCATATATCAGGCTACTGATATATGTGCGGAATTGTGCTCCTGTTCTTGAAAACAGAGAGCAGGAATGGACCAGGATATAATAGGGTCTTGCTTTTCCTCCAGCCACAGCTGGAAAAGGAATTTGCCCTGCCAGTTATTCCAATGGTAGTTGAAGAGGAAGGACAAGGCAGATTAAGCCTGTTGTCCTGTGCATTATAAATAGATGGGAAGAGAACAATCTCTAGGCAGAATTCATCCTCTGTGGGGTGTTTCCCAAGAGGAAATGCAGCAGAAGCCTTATATGAGCTATTCCTCTAATTCCAGACCTTTTGCTTAGAGCAGATCTGAGGTGCACAGGGTCCTGGAACAAGGGACAGCTCTGACCATCAGTTGTGGCAGGTACAGCTCTGGCACAAGGAAGCACAAGACAGGAGTGCTGGAATAAGTCTCACACTGAACATGTTAGATGGTACACATTTCGGAATCTAAGGTGAATGTAAATCTCCACCTGCCTTGCTGTAGGTCCACCAGTTAAAAAAACCCACACAGATATGTGCAAAGCCAGTCATAACTCTCGCTGGGAACTTCTGGCTGTCAGGATGCTTTTTGTCTGCAAAACCCAGCTGGGTTGTTTCCTTTGCTTTGCAGGTCCCAAAGCTCTTGTTACATGTGTGCCTGCCATTTTTAGTGGCATTGGATGGGTCATTTACACAGTTGGACTCAAGAGTAAATATTTGACACTCAGTAACATTTGAAACAACGTTCACTTGAACATATCAAGGAGCTTAAAGTGACTATTTGACATTGTTGATGCTATTATTTGATAATTATCTTTTCCCAGTGGAGAGTTTAATACTGGCAGAAGACAGTTTTCAGTTAGGTTTGGTTTAGGCTTAATTTGACAGTGTTACTTTGATTTTTGAGAAAGTATCTTTAGCATCATCATTTTCTCATTGGAGAGTGGGGATCAGATTTTTTAACTGGACCAGTGGATGTGTGTGTGTGAAGGAGAAATTTATTCTTCAGGACACTGCTAGGGAAGCTTTTGTAATTTCTGCCTCCCTGCACTTCCCAAGAGCTGACATTTGTTTATTTATATGGTGGTGTTACTTTTCATGGTGCAGAGTGGAACAGATAAAATATTCTGTCTTTCTTTTATACATACATCTATATGTATGTATATGCCCTCCAGCACTTAGCTGTTTATACTATTTATGTTATATATAAACAGTTAGCTCTGTAGGGCATTCCTCAGTGGCTTAAGCACTGAACTGGTAATACCAAAGTTCTTGCACTGCAGTTTCAAGTCTCTGTCAGCCAGTTCATTCCATCGTTCTCCTGACATAGGCTGAGCCCAGCTCATTTTGCTCTGTGTAAGCTGGGAACTCTGTCTCATGGGCATTATTGTGTTATTCAGGTCAGATTCTTTCATCGCAGCCATCACACCAGTGGCTGTGAGTGTGTTAAGGGATGTTTGTCATCAGTCACAGGTGACTTTCACCCACCGTTCTACTTTCACCCACCTCAAAGTTGTGCTGAATTTATCATTATAAGAATTAATTTAAAATAATAATTAAATATAGTAATATTTTCTCTACATGAAAAAGTGACTGTGAAAGTGGTCTGCTTCCCAGATGTAGTCTGCAAGCAGGTGAAAAAAGGAAAGAGAAAACAATTTCATAAAGGTGATATAGCCAAGGAAGAGGGGAATGTGTTAATTCCTCCTCCTTCCTTAAATTCTCATCAACATTTGTACAAATCCAGAAGAGTCAATGGGTTTGTCCCAGTTCCCTGAGGACCTCAGTGGAAAACAGGGTTGTCTAACTGGTATCAAGCGCCATGGTTGACTTGTAAAACCTCAATTTAGGCAGTTATTTTATGTGGAGTTCCTGAATTAATTTCCTTAGGCCTTTTTTTTCTTTCTTTCCTTTTTTTTTTTTTTTTTCCAATGATCCACACTGCGCTTGCTGAGGTTTGTTCTCCTCTATGCTAGCATTAAAGATCCCTGAGTATTTTAAAAGGAACAATTGTGCTCTGGTATCTTTGACCAAGTTTACACTTATCCCATCTCCCAAGCTCTTTACTTTGCTTGCTAGATGGCTGCCAGGGTACCGTGCAGAAATACTTGCATTTTCTGGTTGTGGATGTATGTATCTTTTGGAAGTGGTCTAAAGCAAGTAGAACAAGGTGACCAGCTGTGGGTGAAGTGAGGTTACAGTGTGGTGAGCACAAGTGGATTGAAGCACAAACCATTCTGCAAAGTTAGATTGGGAACTTACGACTGACAAAGTTTAGTGACAAAGCAATGAAATGTTCTGTTTGTGATGTGAAGGACTGCTGTCTGCTCCTTGGGCTTCTGCAGGAGTGAAGCTGTGTTCTGATAAAGACAGTTTATATAGCTGAGTCAGATAAAATGAGTAAGTCACATTGTCTTTGTGGGTAGAAAACTTTGATCTGCTATTGTGGGCCCTCTGGCCTGCTGGGAGCAATTTGGTTAGGATGGACATGGGCACTGTTTAAAATCTTTGTTCCCCTCAGTCATAAGAACATTTTCCAAACCAAAATCAAGAAGACTCTCTGGAGGCTGCATAAAAGCTACATTTAATGAAAAGTTCAGCAAGTGAATTTTTTAAATTTATGCTAGTGTAGGAGCCTTTTCAGGCCTAGCTCTCCCATCAAATCACTTTTCCCCTTTAAAGCTTTATAAGCTTCGAATACATTTAATGAAAGTCTCCTCTATTCTGAAACTGTTTAACGTATTGTTTTCATCATCAAAGTTTCTGTAGGTAGTGAGAAGAGGAACAGTGTCTGCCTGGACTTGACACACTCTCCAAGGTTAACCTGTGCACTCATTAACCTCCCTGGCTATTACAGCATGTCTTCTGATAGAGTTCTTGCATCCTCTTCAGTACTCAAATCGAGTCCCTTGTCTGTAGCACCACAACAAAGGACAGTGATATAGAGCTTCTGTTTGTTCTGTGCTGAGAAGCGTGACTCTGGCAAAAATGTTAACCACTCTGAGGGGAAATCTGAAGCTGAGAAAAGTACATCTGACTCAGAGAAGCTGTTTTGCCAAAACTTTGACGTGCATCACTATTAGTACTTCTCCCCTCTCAAAGAACACTGCTTGCAGAAGGTGTATCTGGGGTTCAGTTAGGTTGCAGTGACCAAAAAAACCCCAGCAGCTACGTTAGTCAGTAGGTTAGGAAAGGCCACAACATGCCTTCGTTCCTCTTCCTAACTGCTGTCAACAGCCCCTTCTACCAAGATATCATCTTCTGGGGCCAGTTGTAGTTTGTCCTCATTGAATCTGTTGGCTTATGAAACTGAAACTTGCCCATGTCTCATTTCTGGAAAAGAAGTGCTCCATCCTTGTCCCTTTGACAACTTTGGAAAGGGTAGTATCTCCACTGCTCCATTTATATTGCACTTCCTATAAGGTACAGGAAGAGCAGGAAGCTGGCAAGATTCTGCATGTAACAAAGCCCTGACATAGAGGTGTCAGCTATGTCTCTGTGACCTTGCACATGTCCCCTGCTGTGCCACTATTTCTCTTCTACGTTTAAGCTCTTCAGGTGGCACCGCCTCACTAGTACATGAGACCCTGGTTTCTGCTGAAGGCTCAATTCTACATGATAATGACCTGACACCATCACATCTGTGGAGTTCAGGCAGGTGATTAAAGCGACCACTATGCAACACTTCAAAGGGCACACAATCAGCTACATGGTGCCTAGAGGAGCTTTAGGCACCTGGCTGCTCTGAAGAGAAGAGGAACGAGGTCTTTGCTCTTTGACCTCTCTCCAGTGCCCACATATATCAGCATTCCTCTGCACGTCTTCCCAGTGGTGGTACTCCCAGCAGCAGCAGGATGAGGCTGATGAGATTCATGACAGCTCTGTGGTTTCCACAAGTCTTAATCAGTGTCTGTAAACCTGAAAAGGGTGGTCTTACCCATATCACGCTGCTCCAGTTTGAAACAGCTTTGAGCAGTGAAAGAAGCAGTGGTATTGGCTGCAGAAAAGGAGATGGTGCCAAGTGAGATTTGGATCACATTTTCAACTAAACAGTATTAAGAGACAGACTTTTTTTTTCTGGGCTTTTTGCTTTTTTCTTTTAAATAAAAGCATAAACTATTTATGTTCCATATTTCCATTGGAAAGCTTCCTATAGCTACTTTAGTCCCAACTTGTGAATTTGTTATACCTTGTCATGTTCTTCCGAAGCATTAATAGATGCAGGTAATCAGTCCATAATTGTACTGAAGTACTAATACCAATACCTAAAACAAAATACCTGCAACCCTCAAGCAACATTTTAGGTGAGCATGCTGTAAACTAAAAACTCAGTGTTTCTACTCTGATTCTAGGATCTATTCAACAGATTACTGCTGTTACTTCATTTCCTTTTTGAAAGATACTATTTATCATCTTTGTAAAGTGCATTGAGATCTGGTGGTGAGTTTTATGGATCGGAAGCCAAATTCATTATTGATGGAGCCTAAGACAGGAGTTTTGAATGTTTTCTTTGGCAAAGCCTTTGAGGTGCATTCAGATGACCTTTTCAGCCTTTGACCCATAGATACGAGTACTGGAAACACAAGCCCAAATGAATCTTTCTTGCTTTACTTGCTCTTTGTCCTGCATCACTTTGTACTCAAATTAGTCTCCCAAGTATGTTTTCTGTGTCCAAGTTTCATGTACTTGATGCTTCAGCAAAATGGGAGCAAATTGGGACTGAAACAGTGATCATACACACATGTCATCAGTTCTCTGTGAGGCTGTAGCTGCACCCCAGTACTAGTAGGTGGGAACTACCTTGTCCATGTGTTGCCTCCCATCTGGTAGTAACGGTGAATGGTTCACATTTATGGATTGGGGTAGGAGGAAGACTCAGCACTATTTCTTAATTGAATAATCTACACAAAATTCTAACACACTTACTGAAAAAATTGTAGTTTATTTTAGTTTTAATTTGAAAATATCTCACACCTGTGGTTTCACATACAGGTTTTGGCATTTCCCTGAAGAATTTCCTTTTGTTCAGAAATGGCTCCTGTAGCTATTTTTATCTGTGTCAGTTATAATTCTGATGCGCTTGCAAACCCAGCTGAATCAAGGTGCAGAGAAATTAGTACCAATTAGGAATTGACAGAATGTGCTTCTGACAAGTGAGGATGCAGATCTCGCAAGCCCATTTACCTGCTTCCTGAGCCTGGCAGCTGGCTGAAATTCCTGGTAAGGTCCTGGGCTAGCAGATGAAACCCCAAGAAGGTTCATCGTGGCTATTTTGTTTTGAAACAAAACATGCTATTGTGTAAGACTCATCCCTGTGGTACCCTGACTTTATTACAGAGCTCTGCAGCCATCTCCCTAGAGTAGGTGTTATACAAACACCCAGTGAGAGCTGTGCCCTTCTCTATTTAGCTTAGGGCCTCAAGAGACAAGATAGACAAAGAATGGAAGGAGGAACAGAAGCACAGAAAGGTCAGGTGTCTTGCCCAAGGTCAAACAGCAGGTCACTGGCAGAGCTGGGAATGGAGCCCAGATTTCCTGACTCCTAGTCCAGCACTCTATTAATCATCTCTTTACTTTGTGTTCCGTGGCCTGTTACTGTCCATAGGAAATGTGAGAATGACTTTCCGACAGCTTCAGAGTTACTTCTTAGTTTTGGAAATTATTGATCATCGGCACATTATTGAGATCAAGAGGTCCTGTACTAGAATCTTCTACGTGTTACATGTACATGCACTAGAAAATTCAGAACTAAGTGCTCTAGGTATCGGTTTCATTCTAGAACACTGAAAAACTGTATTTCATTATCCCAAATGCTTCAAGTCAGATTTTTAAAGTCTTTTTTCCCCTTACATTGTGTACAGAGTGGCTCATTTTTACAGCATTCCTCATCACAGTTGAACTCCTATATTGGTGCTTGCCCTGTAAATTATTTCGTCCTTGAAAATGAGTTGAAACAGTTATTTAGTTAGCAGGGCTTTTCTTCTCCATGAAATTTGCCAATGAAACACTCAGAAAACCAGATAGTCGATAGTCCTGAGACACTTACAATTCTTACTTATTTTCATTCCTCACTGTACGATGTATTCAGTTTTCAAAGTTTTTCGATGGATTATCTTGATCACAAAGTTAATTATACCTGTGAGATTTTTTTTCTTCCCAAAATTTTTGACTTGAGGTGAAACTCTGACTACTGTGGTAATGACTTATCAAGAGTCTCTTGTAAACAATAGTATAATCATTTTCTTATAGTCATGGCAACAGTGTTTAAGCAATGAGCTTGCTGAACATAATGTGCACTGTCTCCACTGAATAGCTATTGCAGCATTGAAGTGTATGCTGCTCATTTTAAGAGGACTTGGCAACATAAATTATTCAGCAAAACAACACTGCTTCAGAAAGCGTCTTTGAAATTGTTGCATTTTGTACTAGCCAAAGAAGGATGCTTATTTGTGCTGACAGGGCTGTGTTTAATTACTGCACAACAGTGTAGTCTTTGGGCTAGGTCTGCTCCCACTGAATATAAGGGTGTCTCTCTCAAACCATTAGAGCACTGTGCTACCTGTAGGCAGGGTCATGCTTCCCCTGGCAATGTTTGCTGCCATGGAAGGCAGAATGGCTCAGAAGGATGCATCCTGCATATATGCATGGTGTGAGAGATGGTGACTAGGTTCAAAAGAACTTGGTTTAACAAACAGGAGGTTTACTCCAGAAGGGCCAGTCCCTTCCTTGGCTCAATGGATCACCTGGGTTCCTATTCAGTTGGTTGGGAAGGCACCGTGGAGAGTGGGTGACTTCACGCGAAGCTTTACATTTGAACCCTAAGAAAAGAAGCTGTCTCTGATTTTTCTGTTTATTTTGTTTTTACATATCCCTCATTCAAATAACTAGACCTGGAAGAAAGACCTTTTTGGCAACAGTTGTTCTGGGATGAGTCATCCCACCAGATTTTAGAAATGCCACCCTAGTGACAGCTGGCAAAAATGCTGCTTGGGCTGTTCAGTTTATGTTTTTCACTTTGGAAAATCAGACCATTTATTTAGGGTTCTGTTGCTTTAGAAACCATCTCCAGACACTCCAACTTCCTTGCCTTGCCTTGCCTTGCCTTGCCTCGCCTTGCCTTGCCTTGCCTTGCCTCGCCTCACTGCTCTGGTATCTCAACATTTGAGTTTTTCAGTCTTGGTTCTGATCTGATTTGCCCCTCCTGAAGCCACCTATAGGAAACACTATGGACGTGGCACTGTGGAACATCAGCCTAATGCAGGATCAAGCTTTTTATTTCTGGTCATTATGCTAGTTTATAGTCAATTATTTTGTTTTCCAAAGAAACGCATTCTCTCTGGTTCTCTGAAAGCTTTTTGTTCAACATCCTTCCAAGCTAGATACACTTGGTCTTCCACATGCGGCTGCTTACCTCTGTGGCCCAGTTCCCGGAAACAGTTATGCATGTGCTTAATTGTGCACACATGGGTAATCGCACTGAAATCAAGATGTGTCGAATTAAGCAAGTCTAGAAATATTTGCAGGGTTTGGTCTTTGTTCAGCAAACAGGCCTCAGCCTGGCTGAAGTCCATGACATGTTACAAAAAGAATCCAAATTGCAGAAGTAAGTAGTTTATTAATTATCAATTGACTTATTTCCTTAAACCAGTTAATTCTGTACTTTTAAAAACTACTTTCCATTTTTCCTGCAAATCCAATTGCCCTTTCTTTCACATTCATTTTTTCTCTTCACTGCTTAACTCCCAGCAGACCTGAGCTGCCAGCCACATGATCCCCTTTCATAATGATTTGAGTTCTGATGTTTCTTTTTTCCTACCAACTTTGTGTATTGCCATAATGGTTCCTAGGACATATTTTGGCCAGCTTTTAGGGAGAGAGAGAGTGTCACAGTGTTTCAGACCTTCGTTTCCAAATGCAGTATTAAGCATAATCCTTATAATTATAGCACTGCCACTTGGACCACTGTAGTTCAGGCCATGTCAATATGTTGTCAAAAGCTCTCTTTCTCAGGAGCTGGAACTTAGTCATGTTGATTGAATTGAAATTTGATGGCCAGCAGCTGCAAACACACTCCGGCCCCATCCCCCCACCTCCCTGCTTTTTTTTTCCTTTTACCACAAAATCCTCTTGCTTTCCATCAAAGTCATGAGTTTGGAGAACAGAGATAATGGCTGACTCCAGGCTCAGTTATTCTGAGCCAATTCTTTGGGTACGTCTAGACTGTCCTTCGAGGGGTGCCTGAGGCAACCTGAAAGTACAATTTACTGTCTGTGTGGATGGTGAATCTGAGAGCACTGCCCCAGATTCAGCATGAAGGCCATCCTCAGACTAGTTGTGACCATCCTCCATGTAGGAGCTCTTAGGATGCCATCAGTGTCACACTCAGCAGCTAAGGAAGCTATAGATGTGCCTGGGCTGAAGTCTGTGAGGCTCCTGTGTGAGCAGGGCTAGGAGCACCACAGTCCTCTCCCCTCTTGTTGCCTTGGTCAATCACCATACAGACCTCGCTATTGATCTATGCAAGAGCATAGATGAGGGTAATTCCCAGCGGCAGTTTATACTGCAAGTTTAACACACAACTTTTTTAGCCTTGAGGGACTGGGGGGGAAAAAACAGGTTTGAACTGGGGAAAAAAAAAAATGGGAATCCAGTAGTTGTATAGCATGATCCTGTCATTTTTGGTATTTAGAAACCAAAACAACCCCCCAGCATTCATAACATGAGATATCCAGGTTTTAAAAATTACCACTTGCTAATACACAGTAATACATTTCATAAGGCCCTTTAGTCCATGTATTTACAGGTGGACCAGAATAGCCCTGCAGAAGTTAATGCAGTCTCTCGAGTAAACAGTATGTGCTTCTAAAACTTTCTATATAAAGCAGCTATATGAAAGGCCTTTGACATGCATTTGTATCACACACAATACATCTGAGGGACCCTGCTAGAGCCAGCATGGCTAGTGAGGTCGGTAACCCCCTTGGTAGTGTACTGGATGCGTGTTCATTCTGCCGTGCCATGAAGGGTAACTGCCTTTGGATGACCAGGGTGCCAAAAGGGCTATTTACTGCAACAGATTATTAGTGGTTCTCTCAGCCCTCTCACAGAACATACTGTCTGTGCTTGGGTCTCCCAGGCTGTCATCAAAGCATAGACTCTTTGACACAAGTCAGAAAGACTCTTCACCACAGACTCGTGTTGCGACTTCTGGTCACAAAAGTCACACTAATCCCCGTACCCTGGTAAAGTTCTTCTTTGTTGTCCCCCTCCTCCACTTCCCAAAGCTATTAGCCATTCCTCCTCCTCCTCCACATTCACCCCTCTCTTACCTGGGCTATTGCACCCCCTTCTCCCCTTTCATGCTCCTGACACTGCTTCATAATGTTGTTTTTCTAGCTTGGAAAGGCCAGAGGGCCAGGCTAAAAGAGAGATGCTGAACACATGTTTTCCACATGTTCTCCTCATCTTCCCTAGTACTGCTTCTCTAGCTGTCTTTGTCATTTTACTTCAACTGGAAATCTAATGACCACAAGTGTATTCTCTCCTCCTCTCATTAGTTTTATAAAGGATGAGCTCTAAGGTCCCACATCCTTGTCGTAAGAAACTTAGAGCAAAAACTTCTGTGAGTTGAGAAGGCTCTTGTAGGTTCTTTGGCCCCTCACCACAAGCCATGAGTGCTCGCAAACTGGGCATGAAGTTATGAATGCTCAGGCTCCAGTTCATAAAAATACCTAAAGAATATCTGTGACATTAAAAATATGATTAAATACTTTTTGGGTTGAGTACTGCTTCCTTGAAGTGGACCCCATCCTGGAGAAAGCATCGTTATTGGTTGGATTCAAAAAATATTTAAGAGTATACCAAAGATTTAAGAATAGTAGTGCATCCACTATCTTGTATTTTTAATGACTCTTAAATAGGGCAGGGTGGGGTGGGAAAGGCAGAAAATGCGGAGAATCTCTGGGTCACCTTTTACTTTTTGACTTGTGCTCCAAAATCTGAGTGTTTCTGAATTCTAAATGCATTTTGGTAGTGCTGCTGCCTGCATGCCACTGTAATGTTCTATAATGCATGTTGTGTGCCCATGTGCAGATTATTTAAAGCAATTACAATTAAATGAGACACAATTATGTCTTAGAAAGGAAATTTTTTTAGAATTATTTCTATTACTGTGATTGATGGCAAGTTGGACTGCTGAACTTCTGGATTCCTCTCCTGCATCCCAGTGATCAATCTGGGAACAGCCAGGAGTCCAAATCTTTTTCACTTATAACACTTAGGCATCTATCTTCTCTGTACTGAACTGAAACCAAGAGGAACTGGACATCTAATTGTATTTTTGAATCTCAGCCGAAAATCTCTGGATTGTCTGGAGACCTTTGGAAAATGTATCCCTATGAGATTTTTCTTGAGTCAAGAATACAGACTGGAGCTATTGCTCACAAAAAAACGCTGACACGTGACATCAGTGCATCACTCAATGAGTCATCTATCAGTGCCAGAGGTCAAAGTATTCTTTGTATCTGCCT
Source organism: Dendrocincla tyrannina (assembly GCA_035047865.1). Classification (NCBI taxonomy): domain Eukaryota; kingdom Metazoa; phylum Chordata; class Aves; order Passeriformes; family Dendrocolaptidae; genus Dendrocincla; species Dendrocincla tyrannina. Next base: position 38,325,355 of record JAWWMP010000001.1, on the reverse strand, counting down.
AAGTAGTTACCTATTTACTTTTGGAAATTATGCTTGTAGAACTAACTTGACATTTTGGTTTGCTGTACAGCAAAAACACTATTTTTAAATGCGTTGTATAAAGACAGGTCTTGTTGTTTCTTGAACAGTTAGAAATACTAGAGAACAAACGTAAAAGGCCCATTTCCTTCCTTGCAATTATGTGTGTGATCTAGGAAAAATCCTGAACTGTGCTAGTAAAAGATAGTCCAGTCTCTTTTCTTGCCAGTGATTTAAGTGTACTCCTTCAGAGAAGGCTGAATTATTATCATTGCCTTATGATCTCTCACTGTTTCTGCTTTCCCTTTGTTTTGGTTTTTCTCTTTTTAGATATATTATACTGAAACTATATAAAAAAAATTGAAGAAAATAATTTATTAGAAAGGGGGTTACCTGTACAGGACTCTAGGCATATCACACACAGGAAGGTCCCAGCTGGGAAATCCTGTATTAATGCTAAAACTCTGTCTCTCAGGCTCACTGCTTCTCAGAAGTGCTTGGATCTTTCAGAGTGCTGGAGTGCCTGAACTTCCCAGCACGTGTGGTAACCATCTATCTTAGTGTGGTGTTAGAGGCCAGTGCTAGGAGCTGAGGGCAGAATCAGAGCTGAAGGGCAAAGGAAGACAGTGAAATTTTGCTGTCAGTGCCTGAGTGTCTCTCATATAATCCTATGGTGTGTAAGCACAGGAAGCTTGGAAAAATTACCCTGGGACCAGGAAGGCAAATTGGTACAGATCAGGACAGTCGTTCCTTCAAGGAGTAGAAAAATTATTTTTGTCATTTTTCAAGGAAAGAAAACACTGATCCAGTTTGACCAACCTCACTGCAGCAGTGCAACAGGAGCCAAGTGGTCAGATTTCCTGTTTTATATGCCCCTTACAAACCATTCACATGTCTAAAACTTGTACCTTTCCATCTCTTGATAGGCTTTGTCACCTCAGATCAGATTTTCTCCCTCAGCACTTAAACCCTCTTGAGCCATCATCTTTTCTGCTTTACAAACACTTCCATATGTGCACTTTGAAGCTTGTGTGGGTGCCAACTTAATGTGAGTGCTTTGTAGGGAAGTCCAGAGCCATTGACGCTCACAGAAGCAAGGAGCTACCCGTAACTTGGCTTCTTCTGAAATGGTCTGTAAAGCTACAAGATTACAGGAGCAATGGACTTAAAAGCAAAACAAAGCTGCCTAGAGTAAGAGAGATTTAAGTCCTGCATGAACAACTGTGTCAGTCAGAGTCTCTTGTAACCCTCTCCTATCTAATCTAATCTAGCACATCAGTATCTTTACTGCATTTATTACCTTCTTATCAAGGAATGACAGGAAGGAGATTGGGGCCTTGGTAAAAACATGAGGCAGTGAGGCATGAGACATTCTGTTGAGCAGAGATTAAGAGAGGTCTACAAGCTCTTTTACTAAGCACTGAGCATTGCAAACAGCACACCTTCTTGTCCTTCCCCCATCCCACTGACTTTGTGGTGGTGAGGACCTGGTTGCAGAGTTTGATATGGGTGACTGGGACACTATAGCCCAGAAATGTATTGTTCAAAGGTTTCCTGTGACTTAGAGGGTTTCTCCAGCAAAATTCAAATGCAAGGTCATAGATGTCAATAATACCTCTGGTTATCACTCAGAAACATTATTAATGAGATCATTTTTCTGAACAGGTCCTGCAGTTTCTGCGCTCTCAGATTTCATTTGGTTTGCTATTGTCAGTGTTTATTTTCATTTAGTTTTACTTGTGGCACTCCCAAGTAGCCCATGGCTAGGATGGTCCAGTTAATCAACCCTCCTTCTCACTGCCTTCCCCTTTCATTTATTTATCTGCTCTTGTATCACAGAAACACTTCCGGCAATTCCTCTTGCATAGTTACTGAGGCAGAACTGCCTAGTTATGCCCCAGCAGAAACTCAGAATCACAGAATGAGTAAGGTTGGAGGGGACCACAGTGGGTCATATGGTCCATCCTCCCTGCTTAAGCAGGGCCATCCTAATGCACGTTGCACAGGGTTTTGTCCAGGTGGTTCTGGAATATCTCTGCTGATGGAGACTCCATCACCTCTCTGGGCAATCTCTTCCAGTGAGGAGCTCAGGTGATAAGAAAGAAGCACCGTTCACACAAACCAAACCAAGCAGGGCAGGGCATCACCCAGAGATGCTTATGCTCAAGCTCTTTCAAACAGAAGACTGTGCTCCTAGGACACAACATCAGAAATAGAGAGTGGCCCTACATGAACCAAGGTGCAAAGCTTCCTGCCTCTTAGCCCAGTTAGGGATGTGCTGCTGCCAAGTCTTTCTGCAGTATCCAGGATGAGCTGCTTAGCAGAGATACAGTCAGTGCCTTCCCCACTCAGCAGGCAGAGGAAGGTCTGCTTATTCATGAAAATCGTCATGAAAAAGAGACTACAAAATTGAGCTGTAGTGTTTGGTTCCTGTTGGAACAGTTTCAGCTTGCAGTGGTGATGGTGCCCACTGCTGTGTCTAAAGGTTGTTGGGCAGCAGTAAACCGCTGATGTGGTGAGGGGTGCAAACAGGCAAACCAGAGCAACTGGTACCTGGAGCTGTTGAGGCTAATATCAAGGGACACCTTTGATACGAATTGGTCAGGGCTGAACCATAATGTAGGATGATGGTGTGAAGGGCTTCACATTTGTTTTCCCAGTGTGGGCTAATTGATTCCTTCACTTGCACACGAACTCTAGGCAGATGGTTCAGAGCTTTCACCCCATCTGACTGTGAAGGGAATGAGTACCTGGTGCTGCAGAGCGAAAAGGTATGATCTACTGACAGGGAATGGCTTTGCATGCAGAAAGGCACTTGAACAGCTGGGTACAAAGCAGAAAGTAAACATGCAGACCCGTGGCTAGGGCAGGACCCTACATTTTTATACCCAATCTCATTACTTTCTTTTGATTAACACCAGTGAGGAAAGAAGAGACTTTGTACTGATAGCAACGAGGCTGAAATTTCACCTCTGGTTAATAAGCCATTTGATCTTTGCTTTTGTGGTGTCTCTGGAATGCAATCTGACCTCCTCCAACTGAGGATGCCCCTTGGTTCTCCACATCCTGATGCACGTCTGCAGCCATCACCAGTGGCACATGAGGAAGTGACACCAGGAACGTCATTCATCCATAGGTTCCCCAGCCTATTGAAGGGAATCTTATCACAGCTGAGGCAGACTAATGCAAAGGTCTAGATTGCTTTTCTGGGTCTGTAGGTCTTGTAGGTTTTGAGACTGCTGTGGCAGTGCATTACAGAGTCCCAGGAGGAAGTCACATTGTTGTGTCTCAGTAGGAGCCACTGGGGTTGTGCTAGTGACTCTGTTCACAGAGAAGAGAGTGGTCATGTTGCCACTGAAATAAAAAAGGACTGGGTGCAACCCTAAAGTGAAATTTTATGTTCTTAATATAAGGAAAAATCAAATTGAAAATTATTTTCATAGAAAAACTCTGTTTGGATTGACTGGCTTTGTTCAGATCATCAGTACATAATCATAGGGTAACCTCTTTTTTTGTGTCCTTGTTCATGTTAACACACAGAGACTTGCATGTTAACCACTGTTTTCACCACCACCAAATTTTAGAGGTCAGGGACCTCTAGAATTAAATTTATGAGCTATCATAGTGTGGGCTGAAGAACCAGCTCTTTTAGGGTACTAGCTGAAAGACTCATTTCCTCTGTGGATTAGCCACAGAAATGGATGCATAACACACACTGACCAGTGGGTTATATTTTGGCACCTGTACTGGGCAGATGTAACCCAGTGGCCTGGGTGAAGCAATCTTAAAATGGCATCAACCATTCCATCAGTAAGACCTCATCACACTGTGGGCATCCTGTAAAGTACTTCTCTTGCCAATGAGAGTTAAACTCAGTGTTGGTTTGGGTATCCAGCTTTGTGTTAGTTGCAGCAAATTCTGCCTGAGCCATGTGTATGCCTATCATGTAGAAAGGTCACCTTCTTGCTGAAGCTATCCACACCAAAATGTCTCTAATGTAAGTTTGAACAAACTAGTCTGACTGAGGGCACAGTTCAGATTAGTTCCACTCTAATCTATGTAACTAAAGTGCTATTAGCACACCAGAATCCTTCCCACAGTTCTTTTTTGCACCATTCCCCCTGAAGGATGGATAAATTCTTCCACGGTGGTACTGGACCAAGGCAAACTGCAGAGCCTTTGGATGAGGGACCATGGCCCCACAGTGCCTCACTCACACGTGTGGCAGTGAAGAAATGGTGGCAGGATTTTGCAATGGGCACTGACATACTCGGGTCACTGGTCCAGTAGCAGGGGTTCACACCTTCACACAGGCTTAGTCCAAGGCCAGGCACACTGAAACCACACGACTACCTCAGCCTACATTTAAGCTTGAATACTTGGGAGTATTATTTCCTTTTTGAACTTTTTCCAGAGAAATAATTTTTTTAAATGTTATAAAAGTAGCTAAATAATTTTGTAAAGCCTGGAGGACATTCTTTTGCATCAGGATTTGAATTGGAAATGGCTGTTTTGGGGCCAATTTACTTTAAAAATTACTTTGTCCACAAGGAGTTAGTTGGCCTATGGCATTTCCATTAACGAGGGTCTTAAAACTAAACAAGCAAAATCTTAGTCCAAAGAAATTATAATATTGCTTATGCCAGGAAAACTATATCCATTCTTGAGTTCACACTGCTGAGGTTTAGTGGCAGAGAACTGCCCATACACTTATCCATGCTGTCACATATACCCTCAAATTATTGGAAAACAGGGGGATAGCTTTTCTTGCACAAAGCAGGTTCTTGCCACGTCTGCATGAAAGTATAAAGCCTGTGGACATACCTGCCAATCTTTTCCAAACTACAGTTACTCTAAAAGTTCTCCAATGCTTATGAAGATTCATTTACAACTAGTTTAAGCCTTGTGGCAATTGATTTATTTTTCTTGCTTAGCTCTCACAGACCTTTCAGAAGAAGTCCTCAGACCCTCATTGATCTGCAGACCACATCTTGAAAACCACTATCTCTTAGTTTAAATAAGGTATTCTGGGGCCTTTTGGTCTTAATTTTCTTGCAGCTTGTGAGGTCTAATATACCTATGCAAAGTGTGAGTAAAATGCTGCCAGATGAGCATGGTAGTGTTCAGTCCTGGTGTTGGCTCTTGTTAGGACAGGCATGGAGGATGCCAGTGCAAAGCAGTGACAGATCAGGACCTAGCACTGTAACTGCTCACCCCCATGAAGATCGTGAGCAGTGCTACTCATAGCAGAGCTGGGGAATGACCCTATTTGCTGAACCATCAGTCTGGTGCTATCCCCTTAAAGCCAGACAGTGGCCCAGCACAAATTCTCATTGATAGCCATAGTGAGGATCAGGCTGTTAGACACCTTGGAGTGACAGGTAGTTCCCTTGGGCTAAGGGACTCTACTCGAGGTTGGACTCCTGCTTTGTTATGCTGTTTGCACCCCCTGTTCAGTCTCAGTGTGCTTACACTTTCTGGTGTTTCAAGTCTCCTACATGCAGCAACAATCTTTTCCCGTTTAAACAAAGCACGCTGGGAAGTGTTGAGTGATTCAGTGCCTTTTCTTTCCTTTGATCTCACGTAAAGCTCCATGCAGAGGGCAACGTGATCTCCATCACTATCTCCTTTCATGACTGATAATTAGCACAGGTCCATGGGCTGGATGCAATGCAATCCTTCCCTGTGCTAAGAGGGAAGAAGTAGAAGGGCTTGGAGTGATTGTTTGCTGTGTTGATGACCGTGGTGTTGCCATGGAAAAGCTGGAGACTTCAGGGGAGTTTGTGTTTTGTTGGGCAGGGAGCCAGCCTGCTCTGACTTATTACAAGTGTGTGAGTGAGTGAGCCATGCAGAACTTTATCCCTCTGTAGCAATTCCAAGGCAGGGAGAAAAAGAAAAGGACAGGACTGCTTTAACAAGGAGGAGTGCAGTGCACTTTGCTAAGGTTGATTGCATTAAATACAGAAGATGCAAAAAAAAAAAAAAATCCTTTGCTATTTTCCACTTTTTTCTTTTTTGGCAGAATGTGTCCACTCTCTTCTAAGGACTGAATTCAGAGCAGTGCAAATAATAAAATCTCAAATAATCCTCCTGGAAGCGAACAGAGCCTTTTAATTGGCTGTATCTGTCCAGAAAGGAGCATTTAGAGTTCTGCTGAGTCTGAGTCCATTAAAGTCTTTGATCTGTTCCAGAAACAAAAGTGGAAGCAGACTATACTGTTTTCATTATCTATCCTGAATGAAGTGCAAAAAGTAAATACATAGTGTAAACAAGGAAAAAAAATGAATCAAGGCCCAGGTCCAGCAAAAAGCTATCTTCATACTGAACTTCCCGTTCTCTGAGTAGTGCCATTATTCCCTGGGGGTGGAATTAATAGCTATGCATGCTTTCTACATTCACTTTCTATGGACAGATCTCAAAGCAATTTACAGAGCAGCCAGTTCCATTAGTCCCACATTAGAGAAGGAATAACTGTGGCCACACGGTTCATCCAGGAGACTGACCCTGCCTGAATCCGTGGTTAGCCACTGCTTTCTCACCACACTCCCTCTGAGAGTACAGAAACTAGGTGTAGGGTTATTTTGAAGCATTAAAATAGCACTGCATAGTATAATTTGTTGTAACTGTGACTTTTCCCTGATAACCCTGGCTGCCATGTCATGTTCTCATGTTGTATTTAATTGAGATAGAGGCACATGCCTCTTCTGGAAATGTATTTGAGCAGGTGGGAAGTGACGGGATTTTGTTTGGACTCTTTTTGCTTTCAGGGCTTCTGGATGTTTCAAAAAATCCATTTTCTATAGAAAAGAACTGTTGTGGGGGTAATTTTCCGATTTTCTGTTTTGAATAATAATTTCCTACCTCTCCAGTGTTATAATAGACAAATCGAGGAGTCCTATTTTAACATACACTTCTTTGGGAAAGGTGTTCTAAATATTCAGCATAAATTGTCATCTAGCAAAGCTCTGATTTCTGTAAGAACAGGCAAAAGCAAAATTACTTTCTATAGGATTTGGCCAGGGAACACACAGGAAAATCTTGGCTCTGCATCATTCAGTGACAAACTTCTGGTGCTTGAAGTCTTCCTGCGGTCATAGTCAGAAGGTGGATCCTATAAAACCCCTGGCAATGTGAGACTCCCACGAACTGTAGCCAACAGCATCATCACCTTTTTGCTTCCAAAGGTAAAAAACTGCCTGGGTACCATCACACTCTCTGATGTTAGGCTGGCTTGCGGTATTCCATGGTTGAGCTGGGAGCTCCTGCTCAGAAGCTGGGGACAGATGTTAACAATTTGGGAGGTGACAGAAACTCCTTTCGATTTCACTGTGATCTAGGTAAGATCTAAAGATTAGGGATCACCACAGGATCCAGCTATGGTTTGTCAGTGAAGCCATGGGCTCTTTGCCGTATCTCACTGCATGTAACAGGATTTGTCTTGGGGAATGATTTTCCAGTTACTTGGTGGCTGTGATATCTCAAGAAGTTGCAACATGAAGTGGACTAACCTTGTGTTCCAAATACAGCAGGAAAAATCAACTAGTGTGAATAATTTGACTTCATGGATCTGTGACAGCTTACACCAGCAGAGGACTTACTCAGGGAAATGTTGTTGCTTTAAAGCTAATTCTCGACTCAAAAGAGTTGGTTTTATCTTGCCTTTTTTTCCCCCCTCTTCGCTGTTACTTGTTTTTGTGACATTACTGGTTCAGTACAGAAATTTGTGTCCTCCCTGCAGAGTTGTAGTAGCTACGTGTTTAGGGACACTGCAGATTAATGAGATCTGCAACATCTTTAATCTTTCCTTGCAGCATGTTGTACTTGGGATGCAATGTGTGAGAAAGACCAAAAGTAAGGGATGTGAGAAATGTAGTCACACAGGAAACTGAAACTGCGCTGTCATTCATTCCTGTAGTACAAAAAACCCTTTCTGTAACCTCAGTTTCCTGATTCTCGTGTGGCTGGGGCCAGATTTGCCACTGCTGCAAACTAGTGCAGCACTACTGACATCAGCTGAGAACACACCGGTTTACTCCAGGAGACTATTTGTTCCAAGTCTTTTCAGCAACAAAACTAAGAGGACAACAGATGTAGATGAGTCCAAAAGCAGCAACAGCTTATGAAATGAAGGGATTGTTTTTCATAGTTTATGAAAATAAAGGCTGGGCTTGTTTAATGACATTTGGACCCAGTTCTACCCGTGTTTTCAAAGGAAAAGCTACTACTGTGCACAGTGAAAGCATCCACAAAGTTGTTTATCACTTAGGGAGTCATCCTTAAACTGAACCATGTCCACAAAATGAATGGTATTTTGTATGCTGCTCCATCTGAGGAACTACTGAAGTTTCCTTCTCTAAGGATCTTAACATTTTTCAGGTTTTCCTCCACTAGCCAGAGAGGAACTGGCTGGTATAAACTGCAGCAGCAGTTTTCTGGGGTCATGGATACAATGGTGTCAGAGAAATGTGGGAAGTCAGCTTCCAGAGCTCCTGCTTTATTTTTCTTCTCCAAGGGAAAAATGGTTTTAATAGTTACTGAGTCAGACCCAGCTAAGGATATGTCCTACAGCAGGTCCAGCTATGTTAGCTTATACCATTTTCAGGCCCCCAGACATGGGTGTCAATGGTGTTTACATTCTTCTACAAGTATCAGGGAAGGAAAACTGGCAGAACTGGGGTGAGGTGGGGAGAAAAGGGAAGGAAACCTCTGCACACTCCTTCCTCTGGCCCCAGGGGATTTACTCTGTTTGCATTGGGCTTGTCTGAGCTTTGGGGCAGTGGGCAGAGGGGAAGTTGGAGTCAAGCTGTAAATTCGCTTCAAACCTAACTGCATGCTTGTCCTAATGTCTTATTTTACTAGGCAGTGGTGTACAAAGCACACACAGCGAAGCAGTCTCATTTGTCTTAGTGGTGTCTTCTTGCTGAAGTCCTAACTTTTAACAGCTAGCAGCATTTCAGGCTAGCCAAGTGAGAAGAAAAGGCAATGGTTAGGCAGAGACTAATTAGAGGGACTAACCAAGGGTGCTGGCAATAGTGCGAACAGCCTGTGGACATGGGGGATGAGGAAATACCCATGTTTCCCAGCCTCCCACTAATAGAGCTTTGCTGCTCCAAATGGCTAGTACAAACTTCTGCAAGGGCTGTGAATTCCTATGGTGTTTCTTTACCCCTGTCTCAGACAGGTAGAAGTCCTGTGGAAGCAGAATAGTTTGTGCTACACATCAACACAGCTGCAGGAGGGCACCTTCCTGCTCCTGGCCAATTCATCAAGCTTAACAAGGCAGATTTTCTGCCTCCATGATATTACCTAAATCCCTCTAATGGGTAGGAGATAGCAAAGACAAGCTCACAAAGTGGGTATTCTGAAGTTTCCGGGTGCTTGAGAACTTTTTTGTGCTATCTGGAAGTGCTATTTCTTAGAGGTTGACCCACATGTAAACCAAAGCTCTTTAGATCTTGTCACATTCTTCCCTCAGGGTATTGCAGAAATTCTGCTGAATTTAGGGAGAACTACATCAGTCTTGCATTTCTTTATGCCATCTCAAAATAGGCCTTCTGTCCAAAAGCATAATCTTAAATTTAATCTAGAAAGGATTTTGGGATGCGCTGAAAATTCAGCTCAGTTAGGATAGCTCACAGCCACATTCATTTACCCCAAATGGGTGACTTTTTGTTAAGGGCTGGGTGCGGCAGCTGGCTGGGGCGGAAGGGACAAGAGATGCTGTGTAGGACTGCAGCCACATGCCACATAGTGCAGGTGTACATGACACACACAGCTACATGTGAATGGGAGGGGAGAGGGAAAGGAGAAAAAAAATCAGACCACTACAGTGCCCTGGGCCTCTTTGGCAAAATTGTAGAGGACTTGAAAGGAGTGATAGACTAGGTGGAAGCAGAATTAAAAAGAATTGCATTATGCTGCTTTGGTTATAACGTGTCCCTTGTTCATAACTCCATCCGTGACTCAAGTGCCCTGCAGTAGTCTGGACATGTGACAGCTAATAAATTCATTTATTGCAAGGGCTGTTTGTTTCAAATTCAGAACTGAAAGTTCATCTGCAGGTGCAGCAGGGCTGTGCAGGGAAGCAAACACAGATTTACAGCTGTTGTGGCTTACTCCACTCTGCTACAACAAATCATTTTGTTCAGGAAAGAGGTTTTGCTGTTGGCCAACCAAGACGTGGTCAGGAATTTGAAATGCTGCTTTGTTAGTTCAAAAGAATACATTGCCAGACATTTTAGGGTGGTCGTTTTTTTTTGACATTTAGTGAAATCTGTCATAAATCAAAGACTGATTGAAACTGAACAGAATGTGCCTTGCTTTTCACCATCATTTGCTACCTTCTTCCTTTGCCATTGTGAGAGTGAATCGAGATCAGGGTTTTAAAGCATTCAGCTCCAAAGGACAGTTATTACTTCCTCCTGTGATCCTGTTTAATTTTCTGAAAATGAGTCATTTTGTGCTAGAGTTTGATGCAGGCTGAGCCTTTTCTCTGAGCTCCGCTCTGCAAGACAAAAAAACATATTGCTTCACAGGCAAAGCAAGTCTGCACAATAGAAGACTTCCTTACAACTAGGCTCTGCCAAGTCTGCTCTTAACCCTGCAAGGAGTCGTGTTACTCCTCAGCAAGGTCATACAGGCCTAAAATAATCACTGATGTTTATCTTTCCCAGAGGATATTAAGCCCCCCAAACACCAACTCAAGAACATCCATTAAAGAAAAAAAGAAAAAAAGGATTAAAATAGTTTGCACCTCAGCTATCAGTAGAAGAGCATTATGGCTTTGCTTTTTTCCATTAATATTTTATGATCTCACATGTGAAGTGTTGAATTACACCAGCAGTGGGGGAGGAACTTTGTTTTGGGGAGTTTTGGGCTTTTTTTTTATACTGATGTTATACCTCCCTATTAGTAAATATATAGTATAGAAGCAGGCTGTGTGCCTTCCTCATAATTTTAATGCTTGTGCCTTGGCTGTGTGCTGGTTTTGCAGTACTTTTGTCAGAGAGAGAACCAGAAGACAGCTTAGTTAGGGCTGTGCTGTGGCTACTTTACAGCCTAGATACTTGCCTGAAGGTGCACTAGCTGAGCACTTCATGGATCTAGATCTTTGAAACACCTTTGAGAAGAGGCAAAGTGCTGTCAGCCTGTTTCCACAGACATAGGAGGAGGCTTGGGAGGAGTGTGAACTGGCAGCCGTTTCTGCTCTCTGCCCGGCGCCAGTGGCTGTCGCACCGCAGCTCCATCACCTTGCTGCTGCTCTGTGTGCTCCCAAGTGGCCTGGAACAGCTCCAGATGAGCAGAAAGACTACAGGATGAGCTGGTGATGAAGAAGGGAAGAGTGAGCTGGCCATGCCCTGAGTCAGGCTTCAAGGAAAGAAGCAGGGATTTCTGGATACACAGGATTTTTAAGCCTGTATCACTGAGGCTCCCAAATCACAGCAGTTTTAGCCCAATCAAGGGTGTCCAGCACTGCTGTTAATAATTTGCAGTTCAAAAAAGCAAATATCCAAATGCTTTGCAGGCCATATTTCCCTGCCTCTCACACCTGCACCTTTGAACACCCATTTACTTCAGCCTTCCCTTCAACACTGTGTATTTGGCACATCTGCTCATGCCTACATCCCCAAATTCACAAGCCTTCTCTGGCTGGTTGGGGAGCGAAAGACATTTTCTTGCTGCAGTGGTGTTCATGGGAAGATGTGCACTCAGGGGGATGCAAAAAGCTTCAGGCAAGTTCTTTGTGTTTTGACAGACTTTGCTGAAGGATTTTGCTCTGACTTGTGGCAGACGTGGTACTGGCAGATGCTGTGCAAGCTTCCCACGCAGCGCTGGCAGTGCCTCTCTGATCTGACCCACGACCACCACCCCTCCCTGTCCCCCCCCCGTTCCTTCTCCCCTCCCAGCCCAGGCCAGCGTTTATCTTGAGCAGAGAGAACTCCCTGTGCCAGATTGCGTGGTGGTTTTCTGATGTGAACAGATGGGACTAGGGGGGCAGGCTACATCTGTTAGCTGAATTCTTCCACCTTCGCAATTGTTTGCAAATGGGTGAGAGCTCTGGGAGGCAGGGAAACTATGGGTTTGGGCTCAAAATGTTCTTTTCCTGTAACAAGCTCAGAAGTGAACCTGTGCTGCGTAGTTAAAATTTGACGCTGACGAGGAAAACACCTGCTGGTGCAAACAGCTTGCCTCTTTTCCTGCAGAAGCACAGATTCTTTGCAGGAGTAGTGTAAATGCTTTCTTCAGTCCAGTTTGGAAAGGCCCAAGTGAAGAAACTTCCCTCTGGAGAGCATTCCACAGCTTCACAGCATCAGGGTGTCTTTTTGGGATTCAGCATTGATTTAATTCCTGTTTCGATTTCTTATTATGTTTATGTAACTGGTTTTCAGAAGGCCCCAGTTCTTATTTCTTTGTGAGTTCTAGTGAGAGACAGATGAAAACAGCAAAAGAAGGCTTAACCCTCTTTGAAAAATGGGTGATAAATTCTTTGCATTTCAGATTTTTACATTCTTTAAGCACTTGCAGGTTGTTATCATTCATGTTTATTTCTCCCACTTATTTCTTGTCAAATTCTCCATACAGTGCATCGGTTTTCTTCAAAAATTATGCCACCTTATCTCCTAGGCACAATCTTCTCTCTTCATCCTGTACTTGCCAGGGCATGAACAGTCCCCATCTCTCTCATGCTATCTTCTCTCCGACATGGTTATGGGCCACCCAAAACCTTAGGGGCTGGAGCTGCACACGCTGAGCTGTAGCAAACCCACTGCACACCAGCTGCAGGCAGGGCACCTCTGTTGACTTGCTGTCAGCTGGGAATGCCCTCTCAGACACCCAGCATCAACCACTTGAAACCATGTTGTATGCCTGTGCTCAGTCCTCTTACACATGTTGCCTCCCGGCACAGCAATGCCGGGACTTGGAAGGCAGTTGGTGTGTTGGGCTTACACATTGGCGGACTCATGCGCTCTGGTTGGTGATACTGTGCTATAGGACTGATTTCTCAGGAGGACAGAGGTACCTACTTCCTGTAAAAAGGAGTGTAAGCTGAGACCTTGGATACCTCTGGCGCTCTGGTTGTACATGTTTATGGCACTGATCTGCTCTTCCTCTGTATTTTCATCTTCTCAGAATCTGCATTTGGACTCCACCTTGCTGAGCGTATGCAAGCCAAGTATTTACCACAGGCAACAAGTTGCCATTTTTGTACATGAATTAAACATCAAATTCTTACAGTTTTTAATTGCAGGTTTCTATCTATTTGCAATATTCTGCTGTTTTCATTGTTTCTTGATGTTTCTCCAATTCTGTTAGCAGTTGGCGATTTCATTCCTGAACTGTTTATTTCTCCTTTTACATTATTTGTAAGTACTAAAAAACAATTCCACTCTAATACACTGATTCATGCATTGCCTCACAGGGCAGAACTCATTATATTTACATGAGCATTAGCCTTTGGTTGTGAACCTTCAGCCAGTTTTCAAACCACATCATAGTGGCCCTATTCTGGCATACTGAATTATTTCTCCTTTAAGATTTTATCCATTGGTAATAGTGTGTGTTTTAAAATAAAAGAAAACACTCATTTTAGATCTGTGCTGCCTATTATTTGGGTTTCCTTTTCCCCCTAGATGTTTAGCAAATTATGTCTTGACATCGTTTTCATTATTTTACTGTGAAGAGTAGCTAGATATAAAAGATTACAATTACTACAATCACTCCAGGATCAAAAAGCAGTAGTATGCTTGCTTTTCTTTGGTCTTTCACTTCCTTCCTATTTTAAATTGACTTAAAAAATAACAAAAAAACTCAAGCAATTTAGTCAGTCCATTACCCTGAATGCTTTATGAAGCTGCTGAGCAGGGCAGTTAGCACTGAGGTTGAGCCCAGTGTTAGGGAATTCTGAACAACAACTGACTTTCATTCAAAGGCTTAACATTTGTGGCTTAACATTGTCCATGAGTGTTCTGTTAGCTCCCTCTCTCAGGAAAACAGGAGTATCCATATTTTGATCTTTCTGGTGATATGGATTGCAGTTTTGGCCCCATCAGAATAACTACTTACTCTTCATATCTGAGTTAACCATTATGTTTGTTCCTAGATCTGAAGGGGACTGAAGTGCAGAGGAAGGCAAGGTTATATTCTTGAGTTAAATGGTTTCGTTAAGTGCCAAGTGTATCTTCAAAAACACTCTTCCTAGTGAGTATCAACAACCTTTCACTGAGCTCGGAGCTGTTCCATGTGACCGTGTTGGACAGCAGTCAGTTTCAGGAACTGTAGTAAGCAATGTCCTCCCAAATGTGACACGGGTTTTTTAATTCTCCTATAAACCTTCACAAAATACTCAGGACAATAAGAAGCAGAAACAATAATAAAAAAAAACATTTTTGTCTTCTCATTAGGAAAAAAACTATGGGCCCGTAATTCACACAGCTGTGGCCAAATTCTTATGGGCTTTGGTCAACTTTTTCTAAAAACTGGCTGGTGAAAATGATTTTTGTGTTGTCCAAAAAGAGACATATGTTGCTATAAATGACATTTTAGGTATAGTGCCGTTTTCTTGAGCACAGAAATGATCTGTATCTGAGCTGGATGCAAAACATGCTTTGTTGGTGGTTACAGGCTTGGTTTTCCCTGTTGTTAGGGAGTTATTGTGGGGGTTTGAATGGTGATTTGGGAAATGGTCATCCCTCCTTGTTTCTTAATCAGGCAGGTGCCAGTCCTATCATAAAACCTTGCAGAGGCTTTGGCTTAAATAGAGATATCTTATTGTACATGCATCTATTGAGTCTTCCAGTGCCCTCCTCCAAAACATATCTTAGATGTGTATAGCGGAGCTGATCTTACTGGATCCTGCTGTGGTCTGTGGAGGGAAATAAGAACACTAGGTCAGCAAATTTATACCTTAAAACTGCTTACTCTTTTTTCATTGAATAAAATCAAAAACAGTTACATTGCTCCTTCTTAGAGCTCTATAAATAGGTGAAATATGCCTTGGCCCATAGTGTTTGCCAGAGGAGAAGAAAGATAAATATGACCATTTAAGATAGAGGTGAAAGCTTTTGGAGCACTTCTATGATGTAAGTCAGAGAGGCCCTGAAGGCAGCCCTTGAGGGCTCCTGTATAGGGCATTCTATCAAAGTTTCTGAGATTTTCCCTGCCTAAGCTTGCCCCTTGGCTCAGCACCTGCCATCATGCATGGCCAGACAAGCTCTGTGTCTGCCAAAGGGTCAGAGGTGGTCATGGGGCACACATGGAGCTCTTTGCCCTATGATGGTGACCTCATGGATGGTGACCATAGTACATCCTGGAGCTATGGGTCTGAACTGCTGTTGGTTGTAGGGAGAGGAGGTCACTGTAGGGACTGATGTGCCTGGTGCAAGGATACATCTCCACCTTTTTCTTTGGCCACATGGCATGTCTCTTTGGGATTTATCCCAGTGTCTTGGTCTCAGGACTTGAATGTCCTCACATCCTGGTAACAACCCTAAAAGGACATTGAAGATTTCACAAAAAGAGGTCTCCAGTGCAGCTCCTGCTGTAGATGACTATGCTGGTCAGCAGTGATGGTTTAGTGAAAAGAATTTGATCCCTAACAAATTTAATGCACAGAGCAGAAATTGAAAAAAAGGTCCCTTTATTTTTTTATATGCAAAAAGCAGAGTTTGTTTAAAGCCTTTTGAACATCTCAGTGTTTTTATCTTCTTTGCCAAGCTTTTAATGGTAGGAGAAAAGTATCACACTAGTGGTGTTGCCAGCTCAATGATTTTATCATGAGACAGTGTTTTCTATTTTGCTTAAAACTCCAACTCCTAGAAACAATGGATTATGTGAGGATCATTCAGCTCTGATTCGGAAAGCAAAGAAAATTTCTAAGGCTTTTGGTGTCAGAAAAATAATTGAAACATGACCTCAATTATATACTAAGAAATCCAAAACCATATTTGGAATTGATTACATTTTTATGTACATGTTTTGAAGTCAGTTGTGTGATTTTTCTGTTGGAGGGAGACATCTGACTCATGATTTTTGAATGCTTGGGGAGTGGTGCTATTACATCGGGGATACCACTGATGTTTCCAAATCTGTTGAATGATTTCTGGCACAAAATGCTTTAGCTCCTTAAAGCAATGTTTTTAATTGGTAAGATGCATAGGACAGATTCTGCTTAAAAAAAATATGGATTTCATTTTTATTTTGGTTTTGCTGAACAGCAGAAGCATTGAGCAGATCCCATACAAGTCCCTAAAGATGAATTGTAATGCTTTTTAATATGCACAGAGAGTACCTGAGTTGACCACAACATAAACTTGACCAAAAGGTCTAATCCCATGTGTGTTAAATTCTTTAAGGAATACTGAGCTCCTGGGGGTTTTGTACTTTCTAAGAAGCCCCTTCTGCACCTTTCAGAGCTAGAGCACTTCATAAAGACTGTCTAAATGCTCCCTTTGGGCAGCATAATTCACTGTCATGGGCAGGCAGCAGGGTAGAATGCACTGATTCAGATGTGCATAGCTTAGTTTTAACCAAGGCTGTGAGCCAAGCATTGGACCCCTGTCTGTGGCAGCCCAAAGGAGACTGTGAACATAGAGTTCATGTGCGACTTGGACAGGATTGAGCATGTTGTGGTGGGTCAAGTCTCAGAAAGCAATACCAGCCTTTGAGGGCAACAGTAACTATTCTTTGTTAGGCAGTCATTTTTCAGGTTCTGGGTTTAAACAAAAGCAGCTGATAGCAATAGAGGACATGGCTAATGAACCTCCTTCCTCTGGGAACCTTGTAACACACAGTCAGCACCTGGTAGATGATGCCATTCACTTTGATGCCAGTGTTTGTCCAGAACACATGGTAGGTCTGGCATTGCTGCCATGCATGCAAGCACTCCTTAAACATCTTCTGTCTTTTATTTATTGAAAGCATATTTTCACTTCAGTAACCCCCTGCAGAATTACCTGTAAAATGGGCCTAAAGAGCATTTTTCTTGCTGAGTGCTCCACAGGCCTTTCAGATTTTTTAGGGGGGAACCATGCATTTGCAAAAACACATCCTGCGTCCTTGCCAGTAATAACGTGAAGAATCACACATGGACTATAGTTGTTCCAAAGGCCTAGTATTTTTCCCCCAATGTAATTGAAAGACACTGCCTGAGTCCAGGGGCCAAACAGTGTCCCTGATTACTTAATTTGTTGGGGTTATGTATATGATCCTGTAATTAAATGAGAATGCCAAGACTGGTGCTTGTTTTAACATTCATTGCACTGTTGGAAGGATTCTAGAGGGAGTTTCAACTACGTTTTCTGGTCTCATTCTTGAATAACATTTTTTGTTTTTCCTTTTTATGTTTGTTGTTTTGCATCAAAATTATCAGAAGTTAATAAGCGGTACAGATTAGAAGAAAGACTGCTTTATCCATGACTGTGCGATTTAGGATGTTTAAATTTTGCTATGTTGCTAATGATTGAGGTGCCGGTTGCTCAGTACACGACAAAAGCACGTCTGCTAAGATCTGCAGGAACTGAGTGCCTGAAGACAGTATGAGATGGATGAGGGTCCCAGTGTGGTGTGAGGCACCTTTTTCTCCTCCACTCCACATGGGGATCAAAAGAGAGGTGTGAGAGGGGCCGAGGCAAGAAAGGCATCCCCTGCCCTCAGTCAGTGTAGGAGGCTCACAGTTTGAGAGACCATCTGGGTGTCACCCATTCAGGCACCTGATCATTGGGTGGACTTGGGTCTGGTATCACCTTGCAGGGCCAGATTTACACTGACAAAACTGATATACACTGTGGGAAAAGCATCCCCTTGAAACACATCTAGTTGTTCTGTGGACTGTGAAGAAGTGAGTCCTGGCTGCCTTGAGTGGATTCACTGATGTCTACTAAGGAATAAATCATCTAAGGCACTTTTGTCTTAGTAGGATCATGAATGCACTTCTGTTTTCTCTGTCTATTGTCAACAGCTGTACAGTTACCTAAAATGTTTTCAAATTCTTTTTTTTATGTCAATATTTGGTTAAAATTGGCCAGCAAACAAGAATAAGGGATTAAGACTAGACAGATGCAAATATTCTTGACTAACCTCATCTCCTATGACAAAATGACCCACTTAGTAGATGAAGGAAAGGCCGTGAATGTTGTCTACCTAGAATTTGGGAAAGCTTTTGACACCATTTCCCACAACATTTTCCTGGAGAAGCTGGCTCCTCATGGCTTGGAAGGGTGCAGTCTTCACTGCATGAAAAACTGGCTGGACGGCTGAGCTCAGAGAATGGTGCTGAATGGAGTAGTGAACTGCAGCAAACTCCAGCTAATGGCTGGTCATGAGGTAGGGTTCCCCAGGGCTCAGTATTTGGGCCAGGCCTGTTTAATATCTTTATCAGTGATCTGGATGAGAGGATTGAGTGTACCCTCAGTCAGTTTGCAGAAAATATCAAGTTAGACAGGAGTGTTTATCTGCTGGAGGGCAGAAATTCTCTGAAGAGGGATCTGGACGGGCTGGATCAATAGACAGAGCCCAGTTGTATGAGGCTCAACAAGATGAACCACTGGGCCCTGCACTTGGATCACAATAACCAAAGCCAGTGCTCCAGGCTTGGAGCAGAGTGGCTAGAAAGGTGCCTGGAGAAAAAGGCCCTGGAGGTTCTGGTCAAGAGGGCTGAACATGAGCCATCAGTGTGCCCAGGTGGCCAAGAAGGCCAGTGGCATCCTGGCCTGTATCAGCAATAGTGTGGCCAGCAGGATCAGGGTAGTGATTGTCCCCCTGTATGTGGCACTGGCGAGGTCTCGCCTCAAATTCTGTCTTCAGTTTTGGGTCTGTCACTACAAGATAGACATTGAGGTGCTGGAGCATGTCCATAGAAGGGCAGTAAAGCTGGTGAAGTGTCTGGAGCACAGGTCTGATGAGGCGCAGCTGAGGGAGCTGGAGGTGTTTAGCCTGAGAAAAGGAAACTTGAGGGAGAACCTTATTGCTTTCTACAACTATCTGAAAGGAAGTTGTACCTAGATGGGAGTCGGTCTTCTCCCAAATAACAAGGGATTGGACAAGAGGAAGCTACCTCAGGTTGTGCCAGGGGAGGTTTAGATTGTACATTAGGAAAAATTTCTTCACTGAAAGGATGGTCAAACATTGAAACAGGTTGCCCAGGGAAGTAGTGGAGTGACTGTTCCTGGAGATATGTAAAAGATATGTAGATGTGGCACTTAGGGACATGATTTAGTGGTCGACTTGGCAGTGCTGAGCTAATGGTAGACTCAATGATCTTAGAGGTTTTTTCCAACCTAAACAATTCTATGATTTTGTGATTCTCCTATAAGAGCACATGGAGCAGGACCACATATACTTCTTCTCCTTAGAAAACCAAGCAAAATACCACCCTAATTAAAAGGAGGCCAAGGGAAACTACAATGGCAGTGTTATGGAGAGCTTTGTGGAGGATCTTTCTGGTTCCAGGGTGCATGAGGCCCTCAACCTTCCTCCATGCACTGTAGCCCCACAGAGGACCAGCAGTGACTCAGCTCCTCTACCACTCACTGTGGGTGCTACCTGTTGTGAATCCTTACCACCCCCAGGCTTTTCCAAATTATATTTTTCTTCCTTAGTATTTGTATAATGGAGTGCAGCAGATACTTTGGTATAGTGTCCTTTTTGAAATGTGCCCAAGACATCTTAAACACCACATTCCATCAATGGAAACCACTGGAATAGTTTTCATTCATTTAATAACCCAAAGTCACATTTTTACCTCATGTATCTTAAATAGTTCTTTACCAAGCATGCTGCTTCCACATTAGTGCTGATGGCTGATATTGGTAGCAGAGCTTTTTTCATTTCAGTACCCAAGAAGGAAATTGTACGTTTTTAGGAGTGCAGTTCGCCATATATTCTGTGATTTTGTAGGCATGAATAGAATCAACAGTCCCTTCTTCAACTGCTGAATCTGAGCCAATATTTAAGAAGAAAAGCCATTGTAAAGGACTTAGTGCAGCAAAAGTTATGGTCTTCAGTTTGTAAGTGGGTGCCAGCATTAATGAATAGACAGTGTTGTCTTCACTGATTCCTGTCTTGAGAAAGATAGAAATTATTGAATAGAGATCCTACAACAGTCAGGTAGGTAGAGTAGGTTGGCATCCTATCTAAAGTAGAACATCCCTTCTGCTAGTAGTTTTAAGCATATATTTAAGGCAGTTTTAAAGATTTTGCTGCTTAAGAATGGTTTTTGCTGCATCAGAGACTGGATCCTTTAAGAGTCTGTCTTTTGTGTGAGGTGCATATTCAAAACTGTAAATGAGAAAATTCTTTTGGTTGCTACTGTTTTTTGGAGAGATTCTATTCCTACTTTGACGTTTTTTGCTAATTAAGTGACAATTAGCAGCCTAAGAGTTTACTGTTTATTATTTTGTCTGCTTTTCCCCTTTGTTAAATAAATGATTCAAAGTTAAGCTTTATGGATCACACCTCTTTGTTTGCCATTGTTGATGGATCATTTTCCACTCAGAATGGAAATGATTAAACCATATAAAAAAGGATCATGCTTGCCGCTTATTCTCTGGCATCATATATGGAAAAATATTGCAGTTGGTTGAATTGTCTAGTTGAAATTAGCCTTTAAAGGAAAACAAAACAGAGGGGAATTGTGCAAGTTGGGTTCATTAGGGTTTTATCAGAACAAGGACTGAGTAGTGAAGAGGGAGAAAAGATGACGGAGTTCATGTTCCTGCAGATTAATTTATCAGTCTTTATGGGGGCATGAAAAGAAAATTATGGCTACCTATAAAGGTCTAATTAGGGCATCTAGTGTAAATTCTCTGCAGCTAATCTGGTACAGTTCATAAAAAGCTAACAATAAAAACATAATGATGTGTTGCATTAAATGGGCAATCTTCAGCTAATGGGGCTAAATTAAAAAAGGTCTATTGGAAAAGTAGGCTCTTTATAGGCCTTAAATTGAGGATAACTCATTAAATACACAGCGTGTTTTGCTGTTTAGTCCAACAGTGACTAATGTACTTTAGAGTGTATTCCTGGGAATGTTTCTGGTCTTGGGAGCAAGTCAACTTCCAGTAAAATTGGTGCAAGTCTCACCTTGAGCACTTGGGGAATACTTTCATTTTTTAATGCTTCTTCACAGTTCTGACCTTCATTATGTAGCCCAAGTCCTGCTGGTGAGCATTTCTTGGTGTAAACAATCAAAACTGGGGCAACTTCTGTGACGCAGCCTTCATATCCAGGCCTGAAGAGTGGACATTTGAGAACTTGGCAAAGGTGTGAGTTAAAAATCTCATGCAAAATCCCACTTCTCTCTGAAAGGAGTAATTCATAATTACTGTAATTTGAGAGTGCTGAGAATACAGTCTGAAAACTCATCTCTAGACAGTCGCCAAACGTAAAGGCAGTGAGAACAGAAAGGCAAATTAATTTATTCAAAACAATGTCAAAAAGAGAATTTTCCTCAAGCATTGCTTTAACTACACCATTGTCTTTTTGTCTCATGACTGACTTTCCCTTCTCACTTGCATCAGACATAAGGTACTTGTCTTTGCTTTGTGGACTCTCTGGTCAGTCCCTACATTCTCCAGTTCTGCTGTCACTAACTGATTTTTGTAGTTGCCCTCTTGGCCACTAATTGAATTTTCAAGAAAGTATTTTTGAAGTTTTGAGAATGAATTTCTCAAATGTGCCAAATACAAGTAAATTTTCTGTCTCTATCTTCGAACTCTCTGTAAAACTGTAATGGACAGATGCTTAAACACAGTTCAACAACCGTGAAGGAGCCAAGACAGCTTTCCATTGGTAGTCTCCTTGTCTGGTGGTCTCCTCTGCTGTCCTTTGCTGCCAGTCCACCTTCAACAGAGAGGAACAATTTCTGGAAGGCGGCTGCTTTGTCATCAGCTTTCTTATATGATAGCATAACATAAAAAAATTATAAAAACACATGAAGAAAGGCAAGAAGTCATGAGGGTTGGAGATGCTTGCAGAGTGAGTAAGAACTGTGAGTTCTGGGGTCTTACCAAAACGCACTTCCTAGAAATGTCTTTGAGACAAGCAGCTCTGTTCCCATGTCCCTGAGCAAAACAGGAAGAACATGAAAAACTGCAGAGGCCAAGCATACCATAGGGGTGGTAGTTTCTTCCCCAAACCTTTCATTGCATACACAAATTCAATGATCAGCTTGCTGTGGGGTATAAAAATCTGTGTGAGTATATTTAAGGGGACAAAAAAATGAAAAAGTAGCAGAGTTTTGTGCATAAATTACCCTTTCCGGGTAAAAGAAACAGACTTAGCAATTATGTTTACCTCCACATCTTTGGAGGCCGTTTTAGCAGAGGTCTCTGCTTCCCTGGTGTGACTGCCAACTTAAGAGAATTTTTAGGTTGCGGATGATTGGTCTAATTGGTTGTAAAATAAACTATTTCAAAGAACTGGCACTCCTCACATCTGCTGCTCTTGGCCTAGTGTGTTTGTGATGTATTTGCTGGTAGAGAAAAATGTTGCTGGATGTGTGTGCATTGGAAAGCTGCAAGTTGTTTTTCCTTTCTTTTGTTTCTATTTATCTTGGTTTGCAAATATTAAGCAGACATAGTTCTCAATATGGACAAATGTGCTGCAAAATGCCACTCAGCTGAGGAGATCATAGCTGTTTTTCAATTATTGAAAGCATATGCAGAAGAATAAACTCACAGCTAATTTCAGAATGAAGGTTTGCAGCAGATGTATAAGCCCTAGTAAGCAAAGGGCATAAGCCCTAGTATTCTGTTACCTAAACAGAAATACTGATGTGTTTGAATACACATAGCAAAATCCCCAGAGACAAGGAGGGTTGTAGGCTGGCACAATCACCACATACAGGTTATACCTGCATGTCTGAGAGTGCCTGTTAAATGCCACATAGCCCAATTCTTCCAGTTACTTGTTGACAAGTGTGACATTTCTTGTGTGTTTTGGTTGATCTGAAGAGAAAATATGTCCCTACAGGTCATGGATGAGCATAGGCTCTGGGGACTTTGGTGAAAAGAAGAATCCCTCTCCCTCTGTGCATATTGTCCTTTCTCCCTTTCTCCCTTTCTCCCTTTCTCCCTTTCTCCCTTTCTCCCTTTCTCCCTTTCTCCCTTTCTCCCTTT
>JAWWMP010000001.1:38213744-38289407 GCA_035047865.1 Dendrocincla tyrannina | reverse complement strand
TAATCAGAAGAAATTAGATCTTTTTGAGCTTACAGATCCTTTGGAACTTACAGAAGTAGAACCAGGATCAAAACTTGAATGCTAAATCTGGTAGTTATTTGGGGTGTTGGGGTTTTTTTTAACTGCAAAGTCCAAAAAGAGAAAATAGAAGAGTCATTTGCTTTAATATGCGCTGCACTTCTGAACAACAAAATTCCCAAACAGCAAAACTCTCCAACAGCTCTCCCCTCGCCTGCAAACAGCAAGCTTCCATGCAGGGAGGGGGAAAAATGCAGCCACATTCCTTTCGCACTCCCACTCGCCTCTGAGGTTCTTCCACTTCCTTCCTACGGCTTTTTTTAGAACTGTAGTGTTTTTCTCACGTCCGGCAACAAAGGATGTTTTGTGCTGCTCCTGAGGTTGTTGATTTCTTTTTCTTTTCTTTTTTTTTTCTCCCCCCACCTTCAGATCGTGTTTGAAAATACCACGCTTGTTTATATAGAAGCAATTATTTTTTTCTCTTTGATACCTTACAAGTTTGATCAGTTGCTGAGGATTTGCTTAGTAGGTTAAATTCTCCCACCAGAGTCAACATTTTTATCTGCCTGCAACCTTCTTATTTACTTGTCAAAACCACCATACTGCAACCCTAAAGCTGGAATGATACTGGGGAGATTGCAGAGATTTTGGTGCCCTGTTAATGAATAAAAAATTGAATCACTCCAGAATTACCATGGTGCAGGTGAGAGGAAAGCATGGTGCATAAACTGGTTCAGAAAATGCATAGCTCATAAACCCCAAAAACTCTTGTGATGTTCCCACTAAAAAATCCACTGAGGAGACAAAGGAGGAATACGTCAATAATGGAATTACAGTTTCCAACCTCTAGAGTCAGCTCTCCCATGTTACAATAGTGTAACGTCATGAAATAAGAGTGGAGATATGCGTTCAGGATTAAATCTTTGGAGTTTGATATATTCTTGTCCCCAGTCACTATAGCTGGGTCTTTGTCACAGTGATAAATTGACCGTGGTCACACACATTGACATTACTCACTTTGAGAAGTAAAACCCCAGACATCAGTCATTGCCGTGTCAGGGACCCTGGATATTGGATATTCAGTCATTCAGTGTTTCCAATTTATTAGAATTTGTAGGCAACTAGACAAGGTGGCAGGAAAGCCCACGGACAGTCTGGAATTGTATCATAAATCTCAAAAAGCTTTAACATAATCTTTAAGACTACCTTCAGTTCCTCAGATGGGGAACATGAATGATACAGTGAGCCTGGTTTTGACCTTTTGCTCAGCAGTGCTGCACAGGTATTATTAAACTGTTGGCTTTGGCTTCTGCAGGAGTTGGTGTGTGTCTTGGAAAGCAATTATTCAGCTCAGTGAAAAAATGTAAGGACTGCTATCTCAGTGCCTGCTTCATCTCAATAGTCAGGGTGAAGCAAAGAGAAAATGAGAAGCCATGAGTGTCCACTTTCTGGTGTAGAAATTCCTCCTGGTCTGTGCAGGTGGGGATCAAATGAGGTACCACATACTGTCATTGCAGACATCCTTTGTACTGCACATAAGTCAAGAAATATGCCTACCCATCTTACTTGTTGGGTGTTTTTTTCCACATTTCAGAGAAGTACCAATACCAGCCCTCCAAAACAGCCAGCAAAATCCAGGAGCCTGCTGGATCTCTTCCAAAATGAGCTATGATTAAGAAAACTATTGGATTGCTACTTTTGTGGCACGTCTGGCTTCCAATTCCTGCTTCCAGATTCCTCAAAGAGGAAGGAGAAACTTTCTGCCGTTATATTGCCAAAGCCTTGCAAGAGCCTTGGAGCCTGCTCTGGTGGGTGTGAGCTGGCGGGTGTGCTCTGAGGAATCAGACTGTCACACACACAAACAGGGGGTGTCTGCGCAGACCACAGACATTCCTCTGACTTCCTGATAGCTCAGCTATGGTTTTGTTGCCTGTCTTTTCCTCTAACACTAAGCTGAGTGGAGGGAGAAATGTTAGATCTGAGTGACTTGAGTTCCCCTCGAGTACCACCCTCACTCAGAAAGTATAGCTCTCGGAATTTGTGCTGTAGTGCCATCCATCCCACCTTTTCTGCTAGATTATTTCTCCCAGCCTCCCAAGCCATAGGCATCCCAGGAGCCCAGGGCTGAGATAGACTCATGGAAGCTGCTTCACACTAAGATGCCAGGCAGTGAACTGAGATGCCAAAGGCGTGTTTGCTTGTTCTATCTGCTGGTTTGGATAAGGGCTGTGATTGCAACAAAGCCAAACACCCAGGGTGGTAATAGCTCAAACACATCTGTTTATCAAAAGTCAGTCTGTCTTCCATCAGGTTTGGCTAACATGAGTTAGCAAATCTGATTTAACCTGAGCCTTTTCCTTGAGGTAGGCATAACCAGTTGCAGCTGTTTCTAGAAAGGCATTTTAAGCTCAGTGGCTGGATGAGGATACTGTCAGCTGAAAGATGGTGTCAGATGGATATCCATGGCAATACCTGGCTGGCACTATTAAACCTTGCCATCAGAAGCTAGTTTTGTCACTGCAGTAGGACATGCCATAACAGCCCTTTGAAAAGACCTGGCCAACTTTTCTGTGACCGAAAATGGTCCCCAAGGCATCAGCTGATGGATTCTTACTCAGCAAGCACCATGGCTTATGCCAGCCCCATGACTCAGTGGGAGGAGGTGGTACCCCATGGCCATAGCCAGTGTGCAGCAGTGCAGCGAGGTCAGTGCTCATCCAGAGAGAGAGCAGCATTGTCAGTGTTGCCTAGGAAAACAGCCTGCTAGTCTATGGTCAACTCACTTTGCAAGGCAAGATAAATTAAAAAATAAAATGAGTAAAGCTTGCTATTTTTTTACTTATACAGCAGAAATACCCTTAACTACTTGCCCAAGTAGCACTTTCAACAAACAGCAACAGGGAGTGAGGTGCTCCTATGCAGCCCTGGCCATCACCATCACAGCCTCTAGTTAGCTCAGGTCACAGTGGCAGCCTGGTCTTGCTGCTACTATCACATTAAAGTTGCTGCCTTACATTTGTTTGGATCCTATTAGAAAAAATTCAATTTAAACCTCCTTCCCTGGAGGCAGTTGTGATTCTACTTCAGTAAAGGCAAGCAGGGGTTGCTGTGACACCAGGTGACACCTGTGCTCCTTCCCTAACACTGGGATATTTCCTAGATCAGGAGGGTGATGCCTCCATGGCCCTCAAGTAGAGTCTGGCACAAAGGGATGAACTGAACATACTTTGCCTCTTCCAGAAAATGCGATTTACGAGCAGGAAGGATCCACCTTTCAAGGTGGGTAAACGCTGTGGGAGAGAGCTCCAGCCCACCCAGCCACGGCAGTAACCAGGGCTGCAGTGCACCATCCTGGTCCTAGCACTGCAGGGAAAGGGACGGTGAAATTGTATGACACTTGGCAAATCTTCATGGTGCCCCGGAGGAACTGTACTTGGGAGAGAAACACAGCCTCTAGTTCTACTCTACAAATCCCAAACAACCTCTGGATAAATTTCAGCTGAAAACTGGCTCTTTCATGCCTGCGATAACTGCACTTGACAGCCAAACAGAGACCCTTTCATATTTAAAAATAGAAAAAGCAATTAATTATTGGAGTCAATATAAGCTGGGAGCTGGCACAGTAGCAGAGCAATGTCTGTAGTGATCTGACTGCAGCAGAGGCCATAGTGGCTTTACAGCTCCTGCGCCATGAGCTGAAGGGGACGCTCTGGCTTTTTGGATGCTAAGCTGCTCAAACACAGGCACAAAACAGATTGATGCCCCACAGTGGCAGGGTTGGTAGGCAGTAAAAAGGGAAGGCAGCCTCTGAACCCTGCAAAGAGATTAAGGGAATCAGTGCTACTTTGTCAAATGCAACCTATCTCAGCATTTGGGCATACTCCAGCTGAAATGCTCCCCTGTCTCATTTACTGTTCTCCAGGGGCTGTATGGAGTACCAGTGAGTCAGAGGCAAGCCTTGGAGGTTAGTGGGCAAGCCCTGAGAGCCACTTATTTCTCATTCCCATAGCTGGATAGTCTGGTTTGGTGTGGGATGACGCATTGCACGCCAAAGCCAGGCTTAACTTTTTCTGTCTCAGTGTTTACCTGAGACAGATCATGATGTGAGGTGAAAATTGGACTTAGGGACTCCTGGCTTGGCTGCCAGAGATTCAGTAGCATTTGATCTTCTACTGACTCTGAGTCCTTCGGACATCGGTGAAAGTTCCAGATGGGAACTTCCCTTATCCTCCAGGAAAATCCTGCTGTTCCTTTTTACTGTAAAGCCCCGTTCTTGCTACTTGCTATCTACAAGCTGTCCTCCTGGACTAGCAACTCAATGAGGTAATGGAAGTCAGCTGCCTTAGACACTTCATTTTCTGTTGTAAGATACTTGCACGTGACTGAGGTTGCTGATGTTTGCTGAGCCTAAACCAAGTGCAGAAATGCAAGGAGAAGCAGGTCCTGAGCTGCAGGAGACTGCACCTAGGAAACTGAGGTAGTGCTCTGATGTGAGCTGAGGAGAGACCTTGGAAGTGGAGTCTTTGGGCAGCTGCCTGGGCCAAAAGCAAAAACTTCACAGGACTTCCACTTTGCTAATGATAATGAAAGGAGTTCCTGGAATGATTTGCTTGTCCTGACAGCAGCACAGTTTGGTTGAAATACGTACAAATTAAAATTTAAAAAAAACCAACAAAACCAACAAGAATAAAAGTGGAACTTGTAAGAGAGGAACTTGTAAGAGAATGGACTGACCATTCTCATAGCCTCCTTTCCCTGTCCAAATTGATAATTCCCAGCAAAGCCAGTATGCAAGCACACAGTGACGCTCTTTTAACATGATCAAAGGAATAATTATATGCAGTGGAATTCTCTGAACACAAAAATTGCGTGTGATCCTCCTGGTGTGAGGAATCGGCTGTGTGTCTGCGGAAAGCTCCCATTTGCTGCGCAGACAGGCAGCCTTAGCTGGCTGCCACGGTGCTCTTCCTCAGCTGCCTTCCATTGTGCAAACCCACTCGCTGCTTCTGGGCTGGCCGAGTGGCAGGGGGATGTGGAGATCCTTTGTTTCTCTGTGTGTTCAGGGGATGAAGGGAATATTTTCCTAAAAATCAACCACTGCTTACTTAGTTTATCCTGGAATGGAAACTTTATTTATAGAAGCAACAACCGCAATAGGCACCTGGGTCCTAGGAACAGCAAAGTGAGCTCTGTAGTTTCTGATGGGAAGTATTGCAAGGTGCTATGCTTCAGCAGCAGATTTTGTTTGTGGTTTCCCACTCTGCATCTGTCCCATCTCTCTAGGAGCTGCAGATCAGAAAGCCAGCCTTTTCTTCATCCACTGAACTGAGTTTTTTTTCTCCCCCTCATCAGTCAGCATAGCATGATGCCTCCACGGTAGGGCACTGCAAAGCTCAACAGGCTATAGGTGAGGAGCTGTGTCAGGTTGTGTGGACACAGGGGCGTGGGAGCTCTCCTAAGGGTGCAAAAGGTTTCTCTGGTAGCCTGAGCTTAATGTGCCAGCTCCAGGCCACCGGTGTGGGAGCAGTATGGGCTGTATTGAAAGTCACTGAGTCCTTTGACTTCAGTGCTTTTCTGCTACATCCCTGGCTGTTATCCAAGCCCAAAGGGTCCACCCTGCAGGATTACTGGTGATGGATCCAGCGACCGGACTCCAGTCTGCCTGCATCTGCTCTCCTCAGACTACACAAACTCTGTAGGAAATCCCTGAAGCTGCTCACACACACTCCAGCAAGAACTCACCTGAAACTCCTGCTGGAGCGCATGCTTGTGAGGCAACAGTGCCTATGGTAGTCCAGTCTGCATTTCATTTTGCACGTGTGTCATGTCTCCTACAGACTACTGCTGGCATGTCTCTTTTCATTCAGGCTCTTAGGATGAGCATCTGGAACTGAGATTGCCCATGTAATTGAGGCCTTATGTAGTGATGTGAAGTTTTGGAGTGGCCTTGAACGCAAGCAAATCACCCTCTACACCTTGCTAATGGAGTCACACTTTGTCACCTATATACAGTTGGCCCCATCTATTAATTTTATCTTCTCTTCGTTCAGTCATTCCTTAAACTAGCCACCAGGTCAGACAGGTACTGTTAAGATGCTGCTGATTGCTTGTTAGTCTACACTGTATCATCTTCATCAGCTTTTCATATCTCTTCCCACATGCGACTGGAGATTATCTAGGTTGTTTTTGTTAATAGGAGACAGATGGGAATTGGGTGTCAGGTTGTGATTCTGAAGCGTAGGAGCTTTGTAGCCTTTTTAAAAATGCATGGTATTAAAGATCATTTAAAACTGAAATAGTTTCTGGCATTTCTCTATTAGTGAGGTAAAATAGATACTCAATAGAGAGGCCAGAAGAATATAATTCTTTAGTCTAAGTAGTCATCTCTGGACCCCAGGCTGACATTCACATCTGGTACAAAAAGACATACTCTTGAATGCTCTAAATCTCCCATATTAGCCCCGGCATTGCACAGCGCTCAGTCCAGTGGGCTGCATTGCCTTTCTCAGTTAGGTGATACATAGCACAGGAAGAATATGGAAGGAGAAATACTGGGAGCACTGATATATCTAGGACCTTGCACATTAGAGACATCAGATTTTGTGGGGCTTCCTTGTCCTGGGTCTGTCAGTAGAGCCTTCAAAACCGAAAGTAAGAGGTGTTTCTTAGAGCATACACAATTGCACAGTGAGCAGCAGGACTTCTACACACAGCTGAAGAACAACTATACTGGGTCTGAAAGGGGTATGTCAAGTCCAGGATCCGTCCCAGTTATGGCCAGGAGTGGAGGAAAAACATGAAAACAGACGAACATGGCATAATCCTTTTCCCAATGTGATCAGAGGGCTCGAGTTCTTCAGTCAGAGACAGAATCTTTGTGTTTATCTTTGTGTTAGTAATTCCAGTGGACTTTCTTTCCCTCTACAAGTTTGTGTAATTTCTCTTTTAACTTCTATCTCACCAGCAGCTGGTGGCAATGATCTCCACTGTTTAATTTGCAGTGGACAGAAATGCGCTAACTTTGGTTTGCTGGAAACCTGATGCTTTCTAACTGAATTTAGTGTCCTTTTTTGGAGAAAAAAAAAGTTAACAGGAGGGATGGGAAGCTCCAAACTCACCAGGTTGCAGGTGCTCTGGTATGAGGTGTATGCAACCAGCTCACACTTCACCTCATACAATCACTGTATGGCTCAGCCTCCTGCCCTGATGCTTTCTGGTGATCTGTGACCTTCTCACCAGCAGCATCCAGCAGGACAAGCCCCTGTGCAGGTCTGCTTGTTGCAGCTCAGCAGGTGAATGAGCAGCAACTCCAGCTCCCATTTTGCTAAATCATGTCTTTTATTCTTTCTAGGTTAAAGTTAAGCTGATATTGTCTGGGGTTTTTTTCATATGCAGTCATTTGCACTCAGTCATCTATCCCACACCCTAGCAAAAGGCAGTAAAATGGGATGCTGAAGAAGTGCCCCAGCTTGGGTCAACTGGAACAGAAAGATACTGCAGATCTGAAGTAGCTGTTTTTCACATGCCCTCCAAGTACCTTAAAAGTACAGATATCTTAATGTGGCCATGTGGGAATGTGCAGCAGAAGCTCTGACAGCAACTGTCTGCTTATTTACTTACAGAAAATAATTTATGCTCCTACATTCTCTGTCAGCTCCCATTTTTTTCTTTCTTAATTTATACCTCCAGAGGAGCCTGATTTAAACCCCAAGCCAAGATTAAACACCACAATTTATGCAGTACCTTGATGTCTCCCTACTTAAACTGCCGTCCTCCTTTGGGAAGGATGCACTTCACCCCCAGCTTTCATACCCCCAGGTGTCCGACCAATGATTTTAAACCATAAGAAAGGTTTAGGGTTTTTTTGTATTGGTACAAAAATGCCATCAGATTAATCCAGCAATGTAGTCCTAATGTGGAAACATCTGGCAAAGCTGTATTGGCAGTGAAAAACCTCTTTCCACGAGCAAAACAAATTCAACCAATAGAAGTTTGTCACTGTAATGGGCTGAGGGGAAAAATGGCTCAGAGGAGGACTGAAGCTCTTTCCTCCCACAGTCTGAGAAAGAGGGTGGATAGTGAGGTGGCAATGTTTGCTATTGATAGTAAGTTATTAATGGTAGTAAAAATGGAAGTTGACTGCAAAGACTCGCAGAAGGCACTTACTTTAGTGAGGCAATAAAAGAGCAGACGAGATTAATTTAGATAAACCTGAAGTGTTGTGCATGGGAAAAACTCCTGACTGTAGATGCCAGTTGATAGAGTATGAGTTAGCTGTGTCTGTTCAGGAGTTAGATCCCAGAGTTGTCATAGCTCTGTGAAAACAGTGTTTGTTCCTTGATAGCAGCGCAAAACAAGTCAATCATCAGGAGTAATTAGGGAAAAAGGGGAAAACCAGAGCCATACAAATTTACAAGTTCTGCCTTTCCTTCTCAGAAAGTGTGTATTGGAAATAAAAAGGCACCAAAGTATGGGACATTTTCTAGGTGTTGAGGACTCTGTTGTCCAAAAAGGGAGTGAGAGAATTGGACAGAGCTGCTGACAACCATGAGTGCCCTCCAGTGAGTTTGCTGGAAATTATTTGGGCTGTTGCTTTCCATACAAGAGCTATGGGACATTCAATATCATGAGATGGTGTGAGGCTTTAGACAGACAGAAAGACCAGTCACAGTTGAACTGCAGAACTCACCACCACATGATTCTGTGTTGCTAACAATTTGCAAGGTAAAAAGCAATAAACATATCTCAGGAATAAAAAAAAATATTTGGCAGCCATGAAATGCAAAGACCCCTGCTCTATCTCAGGAGTTCTCTAAGCTACAGACATCTGGCACTTGGTGGAAAATACAAAGGATTTATTTCAATGTGTCTACCCCATTCCCATCTTCTTTCCTGTGTACTTGCTGTCAGTCCAAGATGGAGATGGGACATTGGGGCAGAGTAATCTTTAGGCTGACCCATGGCAGGAATTTTAAGTTTGGGATAACCCTTATTTATATCACTTTTATTCAGATATCATGCTGGAATCATGAGATGAATCACTATTGTAGTAAAGAATCAGAGTAAAAGCAAGATTCTCCTCAGGAAAAATAATATATACTGTAAAAATGATTACATTAAAATAATTTTTTATAAGCATCCAGTGAAAAATTGGAAGTTAGAAAAGTAGTCATTTGAGCATTAGAAAAGCATCATGCAACTCTCGCTAATCATTTTCTGCTCCTGTCTGTCATCAGCTTCTTTTACATGCAGTCATAGCTTTCAGTCACTTGCAAGCCATGTCTCACATTATGAAAACTCACATGATGCAAAAAACAATGAAAATGTGCTAATTGGGCTGGCTCATTTTTTCCAGCTCTTGAGAACGGGGAAGAATCCTTTAACTCCACTTCTCACAAGATAGCCATTTGTCCCTATCCTGACCACTGCAGTCACTGAGGGCATCCTTCCTTGGATAGCTTTATGAAGTGGCATAGGGTTGGCACACAGGGTGAGCAAACTTGCAGGCTGACCCTTTGTAGGGGTTAGGTTCTTTCTAATACAGCTGTTTCTTCTCCAGCCCTAAAGTTTCCAGCTTAATGCCTGCAGTGGTAGGTTTTCTGAGCACTATTAAGGTTTGTTATACAACTCTTAGGCTTCACCCCCAGAGTTAGCTGCATTTTGCTGCTGAGCAACGGATTGTCAAGTTTAGAAGTGAGCAACACACAGACTGTTTTCGGAAGATGTACAGAAAGTAGATAATTAATTATTAAGAAGTAATTAGGAAAGAAAGTGGTTTGCTTCAAAGTAGGGATTTAAAATTTCCCTGGAAGATTGGTATTCTCTGTGTTGCTCTGTGTTTCTCTTCTAGCCCAACCCTCTGGCCCAGAGGAGCTGGGGTGCTCCAGTGCTCATGAGAAAGGACTGGTGACACTTCCTAGAGGTGTATGCCCATCCCAGCTGCAGCTTCACATGTATAGGAGAGTGAGCACCTTGGAGAAACACATCTCCCTGGGATACTAGATGGTTGCTTGGCCTTCTTCAGGGAGGAAGTGGCTTCCATTTAAGGAGCTGGAGAGGTTCTTGGCAGGGATTGCCGCAAAGCATCCCAAATGCTGGGTCCTGTTGGCAGAAAGGCTGGGGGCAGCTCAAGCTCATGCTTTGGAAGTGCCGTCTTTTGTCAGCCTGAGATTTTCCAGAATTTCAAAGCAGAAAGAGAGAGGGGTGTGAGGAAGCTATTAAAGATATATAAAATAAACTTGAAGCAGGGAGGAAAGCGTGTTTCACTGAGGAACCGCACGCTTTATTCGAGGGAAGGATTGGTGAATGCTTATTATTTTAACAAAGACTTTTTCTGTCGCGAACAAGAGAAGCAGATGTTTAAAAGACGGACAGGAAGCGGCTGTGACAAATGAAAGGATTTTTGATTGAATTCATGAGCTGTGTTTCCTGCCAGTAATTCATTCAGCTGTAGGCTAGATCAAAACATAATATTATGGTTTAATCAGCACGCTTTTTAACATGAAGCCAGAATATACAAGCTCTTGGTGCTACAGGTAAAAAGCCATTAGTACGGTTGGCTCAGAAGCTTCTTTTTAATGCATTATTCATTCTTTTTCTTTTAAGCAAATATGTTGTCTATCAGCAAACACCTGAGAACTCCTAGAGAGAGACGTGTTTTGGAGTTTGCACAAGCAGGTGTAGAAAGGGTAAAGCACTTTCAGGGAATGGCAGATGAAACAGGCTGCCTGAAAGTACAGTCCTAGTTCTGTTGCAATCTGAGAAAGCTTAGTTTCCTACCAACTGCAGGGAACATTAGATCAAGCTGGTTATGCTTGGAAAAAATAAGCCTGGCGTAAGGATTTTTTTTTTTCTCATCACAGTTATGAAAAAGCAGTGTGTGTGTGTATGCATGTGCATGCGCACATGTGTTAATTTCGATGTTTTCTGCTTCTCTTCCTTTCTCCTAATGAATTCTATTTGTTTACAGCCTCAAGAAAAGCTTGTCACTAGAAATTTCCTTTTGAGTTTTCAGCCCAAGATTTCACAACCACAGAGCCATTGCAACATAGTGATAAACAAGCTGAGGGAGGCAACTCTGGAGAATTGAGTCTTCTCTTTTTCACCATTTAGTCAAGTAAATAGTTACCAAATGTGCTGAGAGATAGAAAACTTTATCCCTAGCTGTAATGAGTATTAGCAAAAGTCCTATCCAAAAACTTGGAGTAGGCACAGGAACTGTTTCGAACAGCTTATCCTTACACCACTCCTTGTCAGAAAGAGCTGTACTCATGGGACACAGCACTAGGCTGTAGGCTGTAGGGGAGGAGGGATAATGGTAAAGAGGGGGTTTAAAAGCTGCCTAAAGCTCAGGGTCACAGTTCTGGATTTGCATTTCCCAGGCAAAATGCAGTACCTGGCTGAAGCTGAGGAACAGTAACTAGGATGCTCCCCATGCACAACCTTAGCCAGGCTTTTGGAGGAAGGATGAGGATACTAATGCAGCCTCTGCCAGATTTCCTCCTCTGCAGGGTTGCAATCAGCATAGCTTGGGTGCTGGATGGGTCAGGGTCTCATTCTGCACCGAGTGTCTTGTACTACTGCATTTAGTCCATTGCAAAGTTTCTACAGGTGACCCTCTTAGTATATCAGTGTAATCGGGAAAGACTTGCAGTCATGATTTCCAGGGTGCTCTGGGATAAGGCAGATAAAGGCTGCTTTCTGGAGGTTTGGATGAAATTATAGGGCACACACTTCCCTTGCTGAAAAAAAAAAATACAGCTTTGGAGCAACCAAAACTTTTTAACAATAATTGTGAAATTAAGCAAGTGGTTTTAGTGACAGCGGAACAGGCATATCTTGACATTTTTGAAATAACTGAAGTGATTTCCTTTTTCACTGGGAAACTTTTTTCTTTTTAAATTTGTCTCAGCTTTTTAAGAATAAAGAATAGAAAGAAATAAAAATCCTTCCAGGGAAAATAAATTCAATTTCAAAATTTCAATTTAAGTGGCATGTAGATTTTTCTGTTCAACCCAAGTGGAATAGATCACTTCTTTGAGGAAGAAAAAGGGGCTTTGGGCCATCAAAACAAACAAAAAATGCCCACAAACTGTCCAAGGAGCAATAATATTAGAAATATTTTCCTAGTTCTGTTTATTTCAGTGTGCAGTATAATTACTGATATAATGAAGCAGATGAGATGTGGAGGACGAGATCTCTCGCTCATGCAGAGAAGACACATCGCACGTTTAACGATTTACACACTAGACCAAAGAATAAAGAAAGGGGAAGAATGGCTAAAGTATAAAGACGGGAACTAAATTTACCTTCTTCTCTTCAGTAGCAGAAAACAGAAGAACTGCCTCCTCTTTCAGTGCGCAGCGGATCCTGCATCAGAGAATCTAAAGAAGGTGTGGTGGGATCTGCTGCCAGCCAGCTGTTTGAAGCAACTCAGGTCACAGAATCATAGAATAATTTTGGTTGGAAGGGACCTTTAAGGGTCATATAGTTCCAAGCTGTTGACAGCAAGCAGGGACATCTTCCATTTGACCAGGTTGCTCATAGCCCTGTCCAACCTTGCCTTGAATGTTTCCATGTTACCCTTTCTGGGCAACTCATGCCAGTGTTTCACTACCTTCATCATAAAAAAATTTCTTCCTTATATCTAGAGGTTTGAAATTGGTTTGAGTTTTCCAGTCTCCCAGCCGAGGCACAGCATGCACTAATCTTCTCTGTTGTGTAGCTGGGGAGGAGGATCCCCAGGTCCTTCTGTTCCATAAAGCATCTTCACAGCCAGAATTGCACCCAGTAAGTGGTGACTCCTTGGCAAACAGTACAATTGTTAAATGTCAGCTACTGCTTACGGTTTAATTGCTTTTGAATTTTAGCAAGCAGCTCTTCATTCATAGTAAATTGGCATTTTGTACATTCAAGATTGTGCTATTAGCTGCACAATAGAGATGCTGGTTTTCTGTAAATATTGAGATTTGGTAATTATAGCCTGAGAGTTATTAACACTCCATGGCAGATAAATGCTTCAGCTGCTGAATCTGCTGTGGGCAAACCTCCTTCCGGAAGGAGCATCTTATCAAGTGAGTGGAGGGAGGCTCTAGCTGCCATACTCCATTAACACCATGTTAATGAGCCAAGAGCCCACGCACCACAATGAAAACATACCCTGAAGTGTAGCAGATGGGCTCAGAAGCCAAAGCCACACAATGGGGAAACCTAGAAAATTATAGCTAAATTCAATAGAAAACAAAAGCTGGGCAGCTTGGCCCTCCTTGTAGTAAATATCCTGGAGTAACAGACAGTCCTGGATCTCACTGGTTGAAATTGTGGCCAAGCAGAACGTTCCATGGATTTCAGGAAGACTCAGGTCTCAGCTGGTTACAGGCAGTCTGTCAAAACCCATCCAGATACCACTGCTGATTGCCTGAGCCCTGCACCGGAGTGTCCAGGGAAATCCTTCAGCAATACTCTTGGAGGACTTGTGTTTCAGTCCTTCAGATAACTGTGCTTCTAACCCACAGCAAGGCTTCACACATCTTGTTACTGTGGCTGATTAAAACAAAATAAATAAAAGCAAGTTGACAAATGTGACTGAATCAGTGTGGGGGTAAGTACTAACATGTTAATCATGTAAATGCTTAACAACTGTTTATTAGTCATATGTGAACAGCACTTGGCCACATACTAGTAAAAGTGCTTCGTTATCATTCATAATCTTAATGATGTCATAGCAGAAAAAGTCCTCACACTTTTCTGGGAGACAGTGGAACTTGTATATGGTTTTAAAGAATTTATTCTTTTACAGACTAGTGTAAGTCTGTTTACCTTTCCACCAGTGCTACATCACTGTACCTCATTGCCATTAGTGAGGATGTATGTACATGAAGCACAAAATTAAAATTAAGTAGCTTTCAGATGTATATCCCAGACAGAGCGAATGCATCCTTGAAGTCCTTTGATAAAGCTGTCTGTAGTAACTATTATTCTTTCAGTGCTGGGGTTTGCAGGCAGCAGTAGGAATATCAATGTGAGCATTCTTTATGTCACTGTAGTAAAATTTCCCTTATTGCGGCTTATGAATGGAGAATAATTCCAAATGGAGGAAGACACAGCCTGTTTTCCAGGGGGTTTTATATGTTCAGGAATTTTTGGACAAAATTGCTTACCTGGCAGGTTTTGATATAATGGCTGTTAGGAGAGTTTTTTTGGTCAAAAATGGCATTTCCAGTTATCCAGAGGGATGCTATTTGCGTCTTCCATCCCTGCCCTGGTCTCTGCGCCAGGTTGCCCAGGGAAAAGTCAACTGAAGCCCTGCGACTTCCACTGGACCGTGTTTGTAATGTGGAGTTCAACTCCATGTGTGCCTGTTTGGAAAAAGAGCAAAAAACAGGGAGAAATAATACAAAAAGGTCTTATTAAAACCAGGTTAGGGAAGGGGTAAGGACTGCAGTGTACACCTGATCCTCCAAAGGGGCCTCCTGCTCAGGGTCGGTCTGGAAAGTGAGACACTCAGTAGAACAGAACTTGGCCAGAGTTCGTGGTGCCAGGGCTGGTGAGATGGGAACACAGCCTCAAACACATGCTTCCAGTTTCCAGTGGCCAAAAAGAGATTTTGGTTAAGAATGCAGATGCCTCTATTAAACATATTAAAGTGATAGTCAACTCTGTGATCTTCCACATCAGACCTGCAGCAAAGACTTTAAGGCAGCTTCACCATGCTGTTCTGATACAAGACTCTTATCAGGGCAATTTTTTCATTAGCCAGAACTTTCTCTCCCTCCCTCTGCTACAAACAGGGCTTGTCACCTGTTCCTCATCTGTTTTCATTGCAGAGGAGAAGTAATTGGTACATCTGGGTGCTATTGGAGAAATGCCTTGGCTGAACCCATAATGTGGTAATTATACACTGAACTGAGCCATGCTAATACATTGTAAATACATTTGCCTCTGAGTGATATTGTCACGTGTCTGTTCAGATGGCTTTTTTGGGGGAAGAGGGAGGATACAGAGGGGCAGCGTGGAAAGCTGCCCACGTCTGACCTATCCTGTGCATGTGTGGTAAGCCTTGAAGATGCAAAAAAACTGCCATTACAGCAGAAAAAACAACAGCGTGACCCACTGTAAAATGGACCAGTGTCTTGTGTTCCAAGTCCTTTGTTTTCCTGGAGAATCAGTTATCCTGTGTATGACATCTTGCTTCTGGTGTTTTGTAACTGCAAGGAGGCACCAAACCAAAACAGCTCATTTTTTTCACTGTTATGGTGGTGCTTTCAGCTAAATAGCAACACAAAATGGCTGGTCCACCACTGAAGCCAGTAACCTAAAGCAAAGTGGGATGGCAGGCTCTGGCAGCAGCTTTGCACTGTGTAAAGGAGAGGGGAACGAAAAACCTCCAATGCTTCTGTCTGTGTGTGTGCTTTGAATGGACCTTCTAGACACATCTCCATTGTCTCCCAGCCCTCCTTCTCACATGTGACACTTTCGATGCAGGAGAAAGTATTGGAAGTCGCAGTGATGTTTTCCATCACTGGTGCATGTCACATCACAGAGCCACTCATGGCTGAGATTGGCAGGAATCTCTGGAGGTCACCTGGTCCAACCCTCCTGCTCAAGCAGAGTCACATGGAGCTGGCTGCTGAGGGCCATTTCTAGGGGAATGGACCATGTTCATTGTACTAAGCTGGTGGCATCTGCTTTGTGCCTTGGGGTTTGGGTACAGTTCTGCATAGGCCAGGTGGATGTTAAAGTTCAGAGGGTTTTGCCTTGAGGAAAACACCAATGTAAGATGCTACTGCAGTAACTGAGCCTGCCCCGTACAAAACTGGATGGGTAATGAGAGTTGGATCTTTGGCGGTCTCTTGGCATGTCATTGCTGTGCTGTGAGTTTAGAGAGGTGTAGGATTTCAGAATATAGGGGAAAGGTAAGCCTTCTGGAGTTGGATGTGTTTCTGGGGTAACTCTGGCCTCCAGCCTGCATCATTTCCATCGTTCAATGTACAGCATTCACAGGTAGGCACCACCATGAAGGGACATTTCCCAAAGGGAGGCTCATCCTCTGCACCCCATGGGGTGCCAATACCCTGCAGTTTCTCCAAACACAAGAAACCAGGGTGCATATTTTGGAGTGGTGTCAGTTTGTATTTATACTTGTCCCTGTTTTCGTTTCTCATATGAAATTGTCATACCTCTGAGCTGTAGTGAGCCATATATTATGAAAAATATCAAAATAGATGTGTATAAGTATTTACCTGTACATATGGAAGAATCCAGAATGGGAATGGGGAGAGCTTTAGTGATAACACGGGTGAAAGTGGCATTTGCGGAAGGCAGAAAACAGAGCAGAGCTGGGTGGCATTGGTGCCGGACCTCTGCAAGCTCCACACCAGTTGAATATCCAGCCAGAGATTAACATTTTTATTACTTTCTCTTACCTTTTTGTCTAATCAGGGAAAAATCACGTCCTTTTGGGCTAGACTAAAATGGAGCAATCTGTTCATTTAGCTGCTGAGAAGGGAAATTAACTTCATTCTTATCCGTCTAGCTTATTAGCACAAATATTGCAGCTGCATTATCCTATCC
Source organism: Dendrocincla tyrannina (assembly GCA_035047865.1). Taxonomy (NCBI): domain Eukaryota; kingdom Metazoa; phylum Chordata; class Aves; order Passeriformes; family Dendrocolaptidae; genus Dendrocincla; species Dendrocincla tyrannina. The sequence goes on along the minus strand of JAWWMP010000001.1, from coordinate 38,272,817 downwards.
CACACAAAACCCTGTACAGTAGAGCCTTTTAATTGTCTGGCTAATTGTTTGGCCTCGGAGCTGTCTATTTCCGATTGTCTAATTCTCATTAGAATGCCAGCTGACACTGAGTCCTCCAAAGCTCCCTTTAGCTGCTTTTAACCACTTCTGGACTAATTTGGTGGTGTTGAAAGCACGTACAGAAAGGCAACCAACAATAAGAAACACAGTCCAAATGTTTCTCTTCTCTAATGCATTCAACATTTTAAATCCTAGCCATAAAGGAGTTTTGATGCTGGTTTAAATGCATGTATCCCTACAGAGTCACGGCATTGTTGTTAGTGTTTAGACATGTGTAAAATACGTGGACTGAAAATCTAGGCACAAATGCTTCAGTTCTTGTTCTGAAATACCTTCTGAAACCAATGGGTGTTTTTCACCTTATGAATAAGGAATAAATCAGGATGCCAGGGTACAGGCCCCCAGTGAGAGAAAGGATTGGTCTGTATTACAGTGCTCTTTGTTAAACCTACATTACGCATTTCTGAGGACAGTCTACAAAACCTGAATGAGACAAATCTTGGGTTCACACTCTGAATTTACTGTCATATATTAGCCCCATGTAGCCTTCTTTTCACTTTGTGGTACTTCAGCACCATAGTTAGAAAGTTTTCCTCTTGTCAGTTCTTTCAGTTGTCTTCTTTGAACAGCTCTCAGCAATCTAGTTAGTGCCATGAGAGTGGCCACAGCTTGTTCCATGTTGCCATCAAACTTACACAAGCAGGAAAACTCCATGGGGCAGGACTCCCTCAGAGTTGTGTTCTCTAGCACCTCACTGCCCTGAGAGAAGATGAGGTAAAAATGTGTTCTTGCCAGGTTTCAAGTGAAATTTGCTACCCCAGAACCTAAAGAGGAATTAAAATGTGGCCAGCTACTGAAACTGGAATGTAGAGGTCTATTGTGGTTTATTGCCAGTTTTAGCACTAGATTCCTTAAGCAGAAACATGGGAGAAGAGTAGGAAAGGCAGCAGTGCTGCAGTGGTGGGAAGGCGTGCTGACTTCCTGCAGATGGGGCACCTCTAGCTTGATGAGGGAGCCTTGGCCATTGGGAGCCAGTGCCCCAAGGCTGCCTTTTGCTGCATCCTAACGGTTTGTTGTGCAGAATGAAAGGTTCCAGGGAGCCTCAAAGCTTGGGAATCTGTCCACAGGCTTTCCAATGCAGTGACCAGGTGGGCAGAAATGAGGGAAACCCCAGCAGCCTCGAAGCTACCCTGTACGAACAGGCACACACCTCTGAGCCAGGACACCTGGGACACCCAGTGCCCAGGTGACCCATCCCCAGCAGCCATGCAGTGCACTTTGGAAGCATTGCATTTGACAGCTTTCAAAAGGAAATGCTGCAAGCTTCCTGCTCTGTAAAAATGTGTCTTTGGGGTATTGCCTCTCAGTCCTTGGAGAAAAGAGATTGGAATGGTCACATGTAGAGTTGATGAAACCCTTCCATGTTGTTCCAGCCCATCCCAGGACTTGCCTTGTGTTTCTCTCCTGAACATCTCGGCACTGCCATCCCCCAAGCTGTGTTTGTTGCCTACTGCATCACTATCTGCAGCCAAAGCCGTTAATGATATTTCCTGCCAGCAAGGGCAGCTGAACATACACAGCTTCTGTTTATATCTTGTTCAAAAGATGTAGTAGCGAAATTTTCTATCAGCACTTTATTCTTATGTGAAAGATAAAAGGGGAATAAAATTTCTGCCATCTGCAACTTGGGGGTGCCTGTTCCAAAAGCAGGTTCTGCGGGCCACAGCCAGAGTGATTGTGGTTCGAAGAGCAATACAAAGCTAAGGATACAGCCTGGCAGCTGTTCCTCCCTTTCTGATGCAGACCATTTTCTACATTTTTCAATACAGTTCCACTGCCCTGATAGCCTTCATTTCCCAAGCATCCTTTTCTAAAAATACTCAAACTGCTTTTGCCATGGATTTCTCTTCCTCATTTTACTGCTTTCTAGAAAATCACAGTGTTTTTCCCTGACATCTTCTCCTGTTTCATGGAAGATGAGACCAATTTACTGGTGTCTCCTTCAGCTGTGAACACAGATGGAATTTATGACTTTTGGGGTTGTGTTTATAACTGTTTTAAAAGCATAGCAAATGTCATCTACAAAAATTCCTATTAGGCTGTTTCTTCCCCAGGCACCACAGGTTTCACAACTACTGCAGCACACAAGGCAGGGATCCTCTACTTGGTGTGAATTCCTGCTTTTGTAGCTGTAGATACCACTGTCCTTTGCTCAGGGATTTATCTGAATGTCACACTTCCTTGAACCATACACTTCACGTGAGTCACGTGCTTTCATCTAGAGGAACCACGCTCACCACCATTCTTGCCTGTCTCATACAGGGCAGGTTAAAATGGAAGCAAATGCCACATATTTTCTATTGTATGCATTTTTCAGGCTTGTGCCTGCATTTAGGCTTCTAATTGCCATTAGGTCTCACAACCTTGTGAACCTTTTTGGCTTCATCTTTTGTAGATTTGTTTTTTATTGGCTATAACTCAGTTCTCTAGCCTGAATTTTTCAGATATCCACAAGTATTTGATTAATTTTTCCTTTTAGCCCAGGTTCCTAAGGAAACAAATCTCATCCAGTTGTGTTTCTTATCTGTAATAAGTTCTGGGCAATTTTTCAACCAAATTTGATTGCAGGTTAAAGGTCTGCAACACATAAGTTCCTGCAGTTTCCATGAAAATTAGTCTGGTTAGAAGAAAGAGGGAGAAATTAAGCTGGCACTGGAGGAAAGGCAGCTGTCACTCGGTTTTTGGTGGCATCAGCCAACTACCCAGCCAGTCATCAGGAACTGGCCACAGCAGTTAGTCCCACCAAAAGGGCTGCCCGTGTTAGAGGGTATTGAGTAAACTGCTTTTTGGTGGTGGGATTTTGAGGACACTGGGCACCATCCCTCAGAAAACTAGAGTTTACCAGATCCATTGCTCATGGAATGACTTTACTAAATAGGAAGGCTAAACAAACATTTTCCTTCCTCCTGATTGTGTGTCATTTCTTTTCAAGCCAACACTTTTGAAAACAAGAGTCTAATGTTAGCACAGCTTCCCTAGAAGAGGTTTCCAAGACTTTTTGCTCCCAGCAGCTCTTACTGAAGTTAATGGGAGCTGCTGGGGCTCAGTGCTTCCAAAAATAAAACCCCTTTGCCATTGGTAAAGATGCAGATGTCTAAATTTAAGCTGCAGTTTTTGAGCATCTGGGATCTGGGGCCTAAATCCATGTCTGAGCACTTCAAAACAAGTGGCCTGATTTTTTATAGGTACTGAGCAGCCTTACTGAAATCAAGACTTATGGGCTGTACAGATCAGCCTGTGTTTGGGAGTCAAGGGGTAGATATAGGTAGCTGAAATTTAGGCACGCAAATTGAAGCACATGGGCCCTGCACCTGAGAGTGGGGGTTTTCAAAGTGTTCAGCCTTGGCATGAGTGATCTTATTGAAGTCGCTGGAGGCCAGAGGGAAAGAGTTAAGTCAACACAGAGCACTTCAGAAGGCTCCTGGCTCCGCATGTACATCTGTGTTTTAGAAAGATGCTGGAATAAAAAATACTTTGCAGGTGCAACATGGCCAAATTAGCACAGTAGAAGAAACCATGGGTTTTTTAAACCCTTGGCCTGGAGCAGCGGCTCTTGCAGCTTAATGCTACGCACATACCGGGGGCTTTTTGTATTTATTTTCCCTGTGTGCCTTGTTGTTTTAAGCAAAAGGAACAAACAGGGAGCAGTTGGCTGGCAGAGCCCGCGAGCTCGGCGGGAGCTGCCAACGGGCCTTGCTGGGTCTCTGCAGTGAAAGGAACGGGCTTGTGGAGTTACAACTGCTCTGCACACCCCTCCTGCCCCATCCTGCCCTGTCTCAATGGCGCTTTGTCTGAGAGGCAGGGGCTGCCCGGCAGAGCAGCCTCCTGATTCCCTCCCTGGGATGTAGACTGCCTGGCTTTAACCCTTTCCTCTCTTTAATCCTTTGCTCTACAGTAGGATTTTGATCCAAGCTTGCATTTTAGGTTTGCTTTCCTTCTTCCAGCATCGGGGAACAACAACAACAACAACAACAACAACCAACCAAAACCCCTCAAAAAACCCCACAAAACACGGTTCAAAAAACACAAAGAAAGCAAACAAAGAAAAACTTGCTTTATTCAGGCCCTGATTCAGCACAAATTAAGCAAACAGGAGTTTAGATGTTGCTTACAAGGGAGCTGGTTTTTAAGTGTTGAAAAGTTCAGTCAGAGCCCAAGCCAACACTTTGTCCCCAGTAATATGGGAGAAGTTCCATGGTTGAATAAGAAGAGGCAGGATTTATTTGATCAGAGGTAGATGATTTATCACCTTTTGTTTGACAGCTGCAGGATTAAATGTACTATCGAGTCAGAGGTGGCTGTCTATAAGGAGATTTACCTGCGAATGTGGCCCCTGAGCGAAAGAGTCTGGATTTACCAGATTTACCACAAGCAAATGAGAAAATATAGAGGCCCACGTGATTAAGTGACAAAATGAAGGTGGAAACTGGGAGGAAATGAGGTGAAACACAAGGGAATGACAGTTCGAAAATATGGACTGAAAAGCAGAAGAGGATAAAACATGTCAGCAGGAGGCTTGAGAGGCTCATAGGTGCACAAAAGGCAGAAGAAACACTGTTCAGATACCCTTATATAGCACTGGCCTTGAGTTTTTCCTGTCCTCCACTGGAAAATGTGGCAAAACATTGCCAAAAGGTCCTAGTGCTATTTGTGGAAATAAGATAAAATTGAAGCCAGGTTTGGGGTAAGCAAAACCTCCTTATTCCAGAGCTGTAAATCTAAAACCCTGGTTTGGATTAAAGACCCTCTGAATCTGCATCTTCTGAGCTGGTGAGAGGAGCTGGTGGACAAGGAATCCCATCAGTGCATTGCTCTGCCTTAGAGAGCTGCTGGGAGCTGGCTGTCGTGGTAATGCAATACTGCAGAGTTCTTGTACTCTACATATTTATTTAAACTTGACAAAAACTCAGGCCCTTAATCTGCAACAGTTTATTTGAACAGGCTGGGAAGACAAGGTTATTGTTGTTGTTTGAAAACCCTGTAATTTAAAAGCTTGTACTAATGATTTGTGGATGTATGCCCGCTGAAGTATGTGAGGATCTGCGTGTGGAGTACCCAATGCTGGGAAGTAAAAACTGTGTCCACACAGGGAAGAAAGAGATGGTGCCAAGGCCAGAATTCAAAGGACTGGCTGCAAAGAGTCACCTGGAAGGGCTGTGTGTGAGCCCTCAAACAAAAGTCTGCAGGATATGCCCATCCCTATGTCCTGCGTGTGGATGTCTATTTACCTTGCCTCTTTTCAAGTTGTAAATGACTCTGTCCCTTTGTCTGAGTTCATGTGCATGCATGCTGAAGGGACACATCTTTGGTGCTGCCTTCTAAAATCTGGCTCTAATTTCAGACCAATTTACTATTCTGATGAAATGAACCTGCAAAACATATGGCCCAAATATCATTCACCTAAGTGGCCTGCAAGGTTCAGGTTTGATTTGTGACTTCTCTTTACATTCCTATTCACGTGGAAGCCCATGATAGATCTTTAAACAGAATAAACCAAAACCTGTCCACAGCTGCCTCTCATCAGGGCAAGCGCTGCAGACCGGCTCCAGGGTCCAGCCTTCATCTGGGGCAATTGCTGCTGCTGCTACTACTGTGGAGGATGGTGCACACACACCACGGGCCACAGAGGAGGCAGGCGCTTGTTCAGCTTGTGCCTGTTTGTCCTCCAGACAGGCATTGCAGCCACTTAGAGAAATCCAGTCTGAAGCAGGGGAAAAGGAAGAGAGAGAGCAGAAAGAAAGAAACCATTTAAAAAAACCCCCACCATGGTGATTTGGTAGTGGATTTTAAATCACATTTAGACATAAATCCTTTGAGTTCACAATTTCCATAGATTAGTGGCATCTGTGGACCCCAGATAGACTGTAATCACTAAGATTGTTCTAATCTTCCTATGGGAGGTTTTTCAAAGGAAGTATTGAATTACACCAATTCTTAGCAGAGCTGGGTTTTAACTTGCAAGAAAGTGCCTTAAATCCAAATGCATACATTAGTGCCAGACCTATAAAGTCAGGGCATAATGCTTGTGACTTTCATATATCCTGATGTGTAATTTGGTATCTGGACAATAAGGCTTCACAAGAGACACATGCTCAACTATACCCACCCCATACTGGTAAGTATGTTACAAACCATCAGGCCCACGTTGTCACGTTGGACCTTCTCTGTGACAGTTCTTTGAAGCACATCTTTTTGTCCTTTGCAGACAGCGGTGCCTGACTCGTGCTCCAAGGTTGTCCTAATTGAATCTTGCTGCAGCATAGTGTTTCATGTCATTGCCCTGTATGCCTGCCCCTAACCCAGCTCCCATCACACTCTGCAAGTAAGCAGAGTTGAAAATGATGTTGTTGAAAAGGGATCTATTTGGTATGGAAAACTGTGTACAGAGAGAACAAAGCCATGGTCACTGCTCATGACCAGAGCGTGCAGGGGAACATCAGAGAACATCAGCAGAATAAACCTAATTCTGCTCACACCCATATAAATGCAAGCTGGAATCACTTCTTCTGAACACTCTAGAGGGATGTGGGAAGCTGGTGTGAGATGGAAATACTGATTGCTGGATCAGATTCATTGCTGGTACATGGAAATGAATGGAATTACACCAGGGATTATATTGTCCCCATATGGGTTTTTATGCCTGGTAACTTCTCAGCTTCAATGGGTATCAAATTTGCGCCTGTTGTACTGGGTTGCACAGCTGAATGCTTTTGCTTCAGTGCTAAGGGATTAAATAGACAATTGAGGTTTCTCAGAAAGGATGTAGAAAATGTAAATCAAAAAGAGAGTCACTGGAACTGGTTGCAGTGCTGACAGCCCTTACAATGCATACTGCCTCCGACCACTCACAGTGACCGGCTGCGACAGCGCCCGCGCTGATGCAGAGCAGTGTCGGGGCTGTACTCGGAGTGGATGGGACATGGGAGTGAGAGCCCACAAGTCCCAACAGCCTGCTCCAAGAGATGCTGTCTGCAAGCTGGGAAGCTGAATCTGGTCTTCCTGTGTGGCCAGGAGAGCTTGAGTGTACTTGGCGTAAGGAGCTGGCAGGGGATGGCTGTACTCTAACAAGGGGGCTGTGGTCCACAGAACTGCACCTCTCAGCTCAGTGACTGCTTTTTTTTCCATGCCACTCACCAGCCAGACAACAGCGTGGGGAACTGTTTGCCTTTGCATTGCGTTCAGATAACTCTGAAATATTATGGACCTGTCAGGAAAGTTTGGAGGAGTCTAAGGGAATGCTGCGCCTGCCCTGAGCAGAAATATGCTGGAGGGAAGGACCTGACCTTGAGAAGAAGTTCATGCTGTGCTGTATTTCGGTACGATCAAAATTATCTGCTTTACTGGAGGATAAATATTTTTGTTACCTGCTTGGGAACCAGTCAGCACTTCTTTTATGACAATGCAAGTTTCCAGTTTGGGGTTTACTTAGGGGGAAAAAACCCATCTTTTTGGTTTCATTTGGTTTGAGGTTTTTGTTTGTTTTGGAAGAACACTGCTTCCTTACAAGGGACCACAGAAATTCATTCTCCACAGCTGTGTGAAAGCCAAGCTGTGCAGAGAAAACCTGTTCCAAGCGCTTGTTGGTGTTCATGCAGACTCCACTTTGTGTGGTGGGGCAAGCAATAGCTATGACAGAAGACAGTAATGATAACTCCATGCATCATTGTGATGTTGTCATCACCATGCAGTTGAGCCAGTTGCCTTGTCTTAAGTAGATGAAAAGCAGATAAGGAGTTTGGGAAATACAGTGCCAAACATGACCACAACGTGCCTAGTGTTAGTAACTGTGTGCTGTCTACCATGCCATGATGGCAGGAAATGAATCCCTAGGCTCCTTTCTGAATAGAGCAATGGAGTACAGAGGGTGGATTTGATCCTCACAATCTACAGTGATGTCAAGAGGGCTAAGAGGAAGACAATGTGGTTTCATGATCTAAGGGTGCTACTATAGAGTTTTGGCAGCCACACTTATTTTCCTTTCCCCTGTGAGGTTAACAAGGTGATAACCCAACTGTACCCCTATGTTGGACTCTCCAAGGTACCGCAGAGCTTGATGTGGGCTTCCTGTCCATGCCCCCTGCCCAAGAATCTGAGTACCAGTGTGCATATGAACAGAGGAAGGTGGCTGTGGTTTGTGTAGTGGACCTTGTGCTTGTCAGTGTGCAGAGTGTTTCTCCCCTCTGTCTCCCAAGGGAAGCTTGGCCTGATCCTGTGTGCAGAGCTTATCCTGGTTTCAGTGATGGTGAGACGTTTCCCAGGGTCCATGAAACTGCCTTGGCTATGAGTGGGTTTTCTCACAATGTTCAACTACTTGTTCATCATACATGTCATCTTGCACATACATCCTGGCTTAAATGTCTTGCCATGGTATAACTCTTGCTGTAATACATGTTTGGAATGGTTATCTGTGTTCCCTCCTAGCCAAAGCAGTGCAACTTTTGTCTGCAAGTCAGCCCTCTTGGCTGGGAGCTGCTAAAGTGACCTCTCGGAAGTGATGGTAAACACAGGGCTTCTTGGAAAGCAATTAAACATTTGAGGAGACAGTGCACATCCTGGTTGCCTTCAGGTGGCACCAGACTGGAGGGCTTGTGGTAACCTCCATGCCTCTGATAGCTGCATCTCCACAGCTGTGCTATAGAAAAGCAGCGTGCTGCTTTTTCTGCACACACACCCTTAACATGTGGCTACTTCACTCCCATCCTCAGAGAGCACTGGACAAATGTAGGTGTGTAGGAACCGACAAGCTCTGTCCGGAGTGTTTTGTCTCTTGAAGAGAGACTCAGGGTTTGGTGAATGTGTAACTAGTCTCAGAGATTCAAATCCTTCTCCAGTGCCTCCTTTCTCTGTGGGTCTTCTCTTTTTCACCTCTTGTTTATTTCCTCCTTGCTGTCAGCAGATCAGCAGGATGCATTAGCTGAAGCGTAATTCTGGGCTAGAGCTGGCTCCCATCCACTCAGTTGGACTCGCCTCACTTCAGACAGCCATATACACATGTCCAAAAATATTCTTCAACTTCAGCAAAGACATATGAAAGAGCCATATATATAGATGCAAAAAGAGTAGCAATAAGACTGACTGAGTTGCCTGAGTTGTCACAGGTTTTGCACAGATCTCTGTCTCTCAGGTGAAACTGCATTCACAACTTAAATGTATGCTTTTTCTTGATTTACTGGATGTTCACTTACAAATACAATAGGATTATGAGATACAGGTATCCTCAAGTAGATTAGTCTTCACAGAAGGGTTATTTTCTCTGCCTCTTACCTTTCTGAGTTTAATGCAAATGATTTAGTGGCTGAGAACTATCAGGAGTAGACAGCACTCCTGATTTTTTCTCTGACGTGCTACAGTGAATTAATAATAATTCTGTGGAAGGCAATGAAATAGTAATAAGCAGGATAAATATTGGTGAGTAAGAAACACATCATTGCAAATCCCTTTTATATCTCACAGCACTTGGGCAAAAACTTTACCCCTAGTAGTTTCTACCTGGATCTAGTTCAAAAGATGCTATGGTCAGATTTAAGCCCAAATTACCATGACTGAAGCCACAACACCTTAGCTGAGCTGTGGAGTTCTCAATTTGCATACAAACTCTTAGCCTGGGGCCAGTGTAAAAGGCTAATTTCAACCCCAGTTAATTACAGGCTGAACTAAGACAAATTACCTTGCTGCAGTCTTCCAGTAAGTGCAAGGTGAATTACTACAGCTCAACTGACCCATGCAGTAGGATCCAGCTCTGGATTGTTAACACACTGCTGTAGTACCTAAACTCCTTCTTTACTCAATGGAGACCTAGCCAATGCAATTAGTAGAGTCCTGAGAACATTTCAGCTGGCCCAACATTGCCTTTTCCTATATATGAATAGGTCTGCGTTCATCCATCTTAGGATGTTGTTCATGTTAGAGCCTGCCCAATCTCTGAGATATCAGTTCATATTGCTTGATTGTCATTGGGACCATTTATTTGTGGAACAAGGCTCTATACATCCTGCATAAGGGTATCAAATACACTGAGATAGTGAGATGCGAAGTACTGTGTCAGCACACATTCATATTTGATCTGTTTCCAAAGGGCTGTATGCTATCGGTGCTTTGCACCCCTGGGGTCAAAACTGCAAGATGCATAGCAACCTTTGTTGACTCATTGGATAGAATAAATCAGAGGCATATTGGAAGAATGGAGCATACCCTAAGATTATACTCATATTGATCATTCCTACTTGTGATTATTTCTGTTACAGGTAGATGACATATTATCACATCTTAATTCTGTGTCATAGGGAAAGAACTGCTATGATCCTTCATCGACAGATGGAGTGCAGAGAACCAGAGACCAGACACCACAAAAAGTGATGACATAATCATGACCCAAGCTAATGAGATATGATTGCCTGTACAAATGTGATTACCTGTTTGAAAGGCCCATGGTAGATTTCTGTCTCAAACCAACTTAAATATTTCACTGGCACAGTTCATCATCCCCAACAGACAATTTGAATGCATGTTCAGACCCTAATTTGGAAGTTATAAGAGTGTAATGATTTGAATGTGGTCTATGTTGTGTTAGTGGTGGTGAACAACATCGGACAACCCCAATGGCATTTAATTTCCTAGTAGAGACACAAGTATATTGGTTGTCCATAAAGTTGCACAATGAGTTAGCACCAGGCAAGAAAATGAACTCAAATCTTTGGCCCTCTAAATCCTTGCTTTAACAGCAGTTTAACATATCTGGCAACCAGATGAGAAGAAAGCAAAGCATGACTTTTAGGGAGATGGAAAAAACTATGGCACTTTCTCCTCTTGGACATGATTGCAGCATGGTGGTGCCCAGGCTGGTGGTGATCTGTGCTGTTGAGTCTGCATGGCACAATGTGGAGTAATGCTGGCAGCCATCTGGGATACATGAGAGTTTTAGGGGAAGCTAGTATGGAAAATGTGGTGGTTTAACCTTTTCATACATTATTTTCTAATTGAACATTGTCATTTTCTTTGGTGTCATACAACCATGATAGCCACAGACTTTTCCCATAGGACTTAGCGATGAGGGATCATTCTCTGAGCTTGCAATTTATTTCCTCACAGACAAATCTTAATATTTCCCCAGTTAATCTGGAGAAATTCAGCTAATATATACAGTCCATCACCAAAGAACTGTGCTGCTTCCTCACATTTGATGACTAATAGTAGAGTTCCTTAAACCTTATCCCTTGGTATCATTTGGACCCTTGACAACTCCACTCTCTCATGGGATGAGTAAATATCAGTCTGTTCCCAGGAAGATTAACTAGTAAAATGATTGAGGAAAAAGAAACAAAAACCAACACAACTTTTCAGCATGTTGCACTTCGACTGCCCTCCAAGACTTCCTTTAGGCTCTGTAGCCTTTATTTTTAAGGTGCTTTAATTTGCCTACATTCATGAAATCCCAGAGTGTCTAAAAAAATCATTTTTTTTTTCTCACCAAAGCAACTAATTTGAGGAGGGATTTAACACTCTAAATAAAAGTCCTTGGTCTGCTAGGGAAAGAAATGGGTAAAACCACAGTTACTTTTTTTCCTGCAAACAGCACAGACTATATCTTGCCTGATTAAAGTCAAACTCGCTGTACTTGAGCACTAACAAAGTGTGGAGCACCAGATAGGGATGAAAGCAATCCCTGTCCACTGCAACCCCTTGAACTTCAGTGAAACCAGATTTCCCCTCAGCATCCCTGGAAAGAGATATTTACTTCATTTTAGTGTTTAGAAACTTGGGCCATTTGTCTCAGCTGCTTATCTAGACTGTCTCTGCATGCAGTGTAACAGACAAGCACATTCAGAAAGTGCCTGGCCTGGCCTTCAGGTGGGCTGAATTGCCCTTGGGAGGTGCTTCTCTCCCCACTGACTGAAGGACTGTCGTCCCAGGGCAAGGATGGAAGTTCAGTCCCATATTAGATGTTGGCACAAGCTGCATGGCTGTTTAGTTATGAAAAGGGAAATGGGAAGTAGCAAAGGCAGGGTACAAAGATGACAAAGCTTAACACAAGCCTCACCATTGTTACTCTTTGTGTAGACTTTTTAAGTGTTCTTTGGAGCATGTCTCCTCCAAGCTGAATGTTGCTTCTCGCTGTGTCACAGTGAGGCCCATATTGTCCACCTCTGCTTAGGGCACACTGGCTTTTCTCTTCCTCCTTTATGTACTTTGCAGAAAGAGCTTGAGCAATGCTGGTCCTAGGACAGGGAGAGACTGTGACTGGTCTCAGGGACTTCTTCCATGCGGTAATCTTTTGGTTACTTGGCCAACTAGAACTTGTCTCACCAGCTGTGTTTTTGCTCATATTGTGCATCCAAAGCCTCCTATGTGTTCAGAAATCTGAGTCTTGAGCAGCCACTTCACTTGGCTTTAAAACCCAGCTCAGTGCTGCTGGTACTATGGAAACATGAAGCACTAGTAAAGTGGAGGGCTTCATTTAAGAGACTTTCCTTTTGCATTTGCAGCAAAGACCCAGGATCCAGCCTTTTAAATTAAGTTTATTAACTGTATTTCATTGAACATGAATTAAAATAGACATCTCAATTACACTGATCTATAGCACCTGACTGCAGGCTTCAGAGATCCAGTTTACTTAACAGTTGCTCTACATACACCAACTAATTCCTGCCGTTGACACCAGCTGAGGACTGTTTACTTTATTACCTAGGCATGATAATGCCATGCTCCTACTTCCCCAATTATTTCATCTAAGGAATACAAAGATCTCTCCAAATGTAAATGAGTTAATCAGCATGACACCCTCTGAGCAAGTTTGCCCAAATGCAAAATGAGGCAGGGAGAACCAGAAAGACCCACCCATATTCACCCTGTGCAAAGTGGGATTGAACTGGAAATGCCAACTACCTTGTCCCTAGATGTTAGAAATTGCCTCACGTGAAGTAACACAACTACACACACAAATGCTGCTTTTCATTTGTTTGAGGGGTTTTGCTGGTTTTGTTTATTTGTTTTTATGGCAATGTTACTAATGTTTAGGAAGATCACTTTTCATCTACCAGGTCTTGTATTTTCCAGTTGTAGCTAGCAGGGAACTGGCATACTGAACACCAAGCTGAGTCATTTCTTCTTAGATTTCTTCTCAGGATGACACATGTACTTTTGCTCCTGAAATATATAAACCACCGTGAGACTCAAGGCATTTATGGGCTTTGAGAATAAAAGAGAGGAAAGAGAGGACTTGGGCTTTCCTTTGGGATGTAAGCTTCATGTCAACTAGGAAACAATTTGTATGACTTCAGGAAATGCCCCAGTTTGAGAAGGGGAAGTTCAGGAGTTAAATCAGTACTTCTTGTTAATTAAATGGAGCGTGCACATCTGCCTTTGAGACAGGGTCAGGAACATGGATGCTGCCTCTCCAGTGCAGCTGATGGTTAAAGCTGTACCATCTAAACCACATCACTCATTAACCAGGGTGATTTCTTTCTGATCACAGTGAAGGTTTCCAGCTCAGTTTGGGAGAACGCTATGTATCATGTACAACAGACACGCATCTTTCTCTGCTCATTGCCTCTCCAGAGGGAGATAGCATTTGCAAGGAAACTGCTCTCCCAACAGCCGTGCTTATTTGAGCTTGTGCCCTCTTGCTGCTGAGGAAGAGTTTGAAAGTTACCACAAGTGTATATCCTAAAGCCACAAAAGATACTGTATCTGCTTTGCACTTGTGCATCACTATGGCAAAACATTTAAGCATATACTTAGCTTTATGTCTGGATTATGGGTTTCATCAACCTAATAGAGCTGTTCACCTAAAATAATAGAAGATGAATAATAGAATTGAAGGCCTCAACCTCTGCCATCTTACCTCAAGGTATAATCATCAACTTCTCAATCAGATACTTGTATAGCCTGTTCCAGCAAACCTCCAACAAGATTCCTAATGCTCTGAAGGCAACCTGTCCTGCAGTACTTCTGTGTTTCAGTTTTTCTTAGTGGCCTGGGGACAGATTAAAAGAAATTATTGGATATTACATTTCAGAAAGCAGTTTTATGATGGGTTTTACTCATTCACGTCTTTCACTTGGAAGCAAGGCTCTAATTTATTGTTGATTCCAAACTCTTACAGTGTAAGGGTGTTTTCTTCTGGGTACATGCATGTACCTTTATCAGAAGGTCGGGTGAACTGACCGTAGAAAAAGCAGCATTGATATCTAAAGTGATTGTGACAATTAAAGGTGTAAACTTTGTAATTAGGTAATGTCTGGTACTTTCCCACCAGCAGCTTCCTGGTCTGTCCTCTGAACTTAAGTAAATTTGAGGTAGTTTTAAAACGGGGTGTGTTTAGTAAAAGAGTATATAACAGCTTTTAGTAAGTCTTTCATGCAATACATATATAAATTTTGCAATGAAACTAGTTATGTAGAGAAGGTAGAAAATGCCATTTGAGGAGAAAGGAGTGTTATTTACTTCAAGTGAATTGCTTTTCACGTTATACTGCTACATTACACAGGCAGTGTTAGGCACCAAAAAATAGCAAATATTTGCAAGAAAAGTTCTTTACATTGAGTTAATGGGAGTTAATTATTCGTTGGAAATACAGAAGGTAGACTGTGGCTCCTCTAGGCAGGACGTAAGCACCTGTAGGTCTGTATCTGTCACCACGGATCCTCTTTGACATGTGATGGTGGAAGAGCAAAGCCAAGTCTCTGCCCTGTCTTCTGCCTTCAATAGGGCAGTGAGGCCTGAGGAGCACAGATGAGTTGTGCCTGTGCCACCATCAGGCCCTAAAAATGCACAGACTCTCACCTCCTGGGAAGGCAGACCTTTGATGCCATAGCAGTGGTGAGACCTCTCTCGTGGGATTTAGCCCTTCCTGAACTGGTTCAGGGTTACATCTACTCCTCTCTCAGACTGAGCAAGGTCACGGAGCAATTGATTTCACTTCAGCTTCCAGTCAGTCTCTAGCCTGGGTAGCCTAGATTTGGTTTTGACTGTAGACTCACACAATTCAGATTTAACCCTTGCATGTTCAGGGATGCAGTGTTCATTTAAATGAAGAGCTGTGTTCTCTGTCCCTAATATTTTGAAGCAAACTTTCTGTTAGGAGGTGATGGATGCCAGTGCAGAAGGACCTAGACAGGGCACTGACAGGATGGTACTGGGATGCTCTCCCATCCAAGTATTGTCCTTCTGGTGAGGGCTATCCCAGTCCTGGTCCTCCTGACTGGAGGAGCAGGTCTGGCATGTGTGTTATAGTGAGAACAGCTGGTTGGGTTTTCTGTCCTGATTAAGTTTGTAGTGGTCAGGTGCAGGGATGCACCATAGGCACCTCCAGACAGCACTGCTCACAGCTTGCATGCCTTTTGAAGCCTTTTCCCATTTCTTGTCCCTCCTTTTCATCACTATTTCTCATCCCCATTCTTCTCCCAAATTAATGACACAGCCCTAGTCACTTTTCCCCTTGTTGGTCACTTCCCACAGGGGTAGATGGGCTTCACAGGCAATGTTAGTCATGGAAATGGTATCAAGTTGCAAGCTGAGGTATAAAGCATCACCATTTTGTGATGCATGAAGCCAGACTTTGCTCAGTTTAGGATTTATCAAAGCATCTAGAATATTACTCATTTTTTTTCCCAGTTCTCTAAAGAAGTCACTGTTGGACTACATCGCTGTAGCAAGTGTGGGCCACATCTTTCACAATATTGTTTATAGCTCATTTTTAGGCTTATTGCATGCAGTGAACACTTGTGTTGTTTCAGGCAGCAGCAGGTGAAATAGTGAAGAGAGAGAAAGATTAAAACTTCTGGAGGAGCACTCTGCAGCATTGTTGCTTAGCCATGCATGCGGTACAGCTAAAAATAACAGCTAATGGAAGGGGAAGCCAAGACAATCTGTTGATTTATAATGGCTTTTTTCCTGGTTTATTGCTTGAGTGCCTTGCCCACTGAAATTTGACATTGCAGCCTAACTGCCATTAGATAATCAAAGAATGCTCTTCTCTTCGTTACTGTAGAGCCCTCTGAATTTCTTGGCATGAGACATTCTTTTCTAATATCATTCAGGCAAGTTAGAAAGATGACTTCTAAATTAATCAAAACATTTTGTTCTCTTCCAGTGATAGTTACAGGATGATGCGTGTAGGTTAAGAACCAGTGTGAGAGATACACATTTGAATCTGTCCTGGATTTAAGAAATGTGCTTTGTCTGGATTTATAGTTCTTTTTTGATTTGAGTTTATATCATTGGTCTGCATCAAGAAACATAGAGATAATAAATGTAGGTGTCCAGGCTTTCTGCCTTTCCATAATCAGAATTAATCCTTAAGTCTTCTTTAGAAAAGGATTTTGTTACTAGTAAAAGAAAAAAAAATGTGAGACTATTGATCTCTTTGTATATTTTTTACTTTTAAAGGCACAGTAGATTGTATACTGAGAAAGTAATATTTTATATGGTTTGTAGAAAATAAATCTGTTTTATCACTGCAATAAAAAGGGAACCAGATGTTTAGAGGAACATGTTCCATATGGAAGAGGCTTAAAATTGTGGAACTTGCTAAAACCATGCAAAGCTGCAATTATGGAGAAAACAGGAAGGCAGCTTCCTCCCTGAATGTACACCATTTCCCAAGGAGGAAGCGAGCCTTTTTTCTCTGCTCTTTGTTGATTTTGAAGCAGAGAGACAGCTATTAAGTCATGACCATAAAAGGCGTATGCTGCCAGTGACATCAGTGGTAAAACCACCCTTCTTCCCTCCCCACAACAGCTCTACACTTTTGAGAGACTTCTGCTTCCCCTATAAAGGGGTGGAGGATGCCTGGATTTCTGCCTAATGTAGGGTTATTAGCACTGTCACTTTTATGAACTTATTTCCAGCTTTGCAGAAAGCTGAGGTGCCTACCAAATTTCCATGAAACGAAACTGAATGTCACCTTAATTAGCTAATTTGATTTCACTTTACAGCCAAACCCACTGTCCTGAGGTGTGGCCTGCCACGTCCCTAAACGGGCCTTGCTACCTGCTGATCTAGGTGGATGTCTGCCGGCTGGCTTTAGCCCAGTGAGCACCACATGTTAGTTGCCTAAAATGTCGTTTAAGAGGAGGAGGAACAGCATGGCGCCATGGAGAGCCTGTAATAGCATTTAGGTTTTAATGGGGGCTGGAACCAGTCTGTGTGCTACTAGAGGAGGGCAGTGGAGATCCCATGGCTTTCAGAGGACCTACATGCTGCTCTCCTTGACAGCCCTGAGTGAGGCTGGATGCTGGTGTTGTCAGCACTTGGGGTTTAATCCAAAAGCCCATGGCATTTTGCTCCAGTCCTTAGGCCAATTTCATGAGAAACAGACTATTTAAATTCTGAAAATGCCCTGAACTTGTCATCATCCTGCACTGGGTGCTGTAATACAGGCAGTGCTGTATCTTTGCCTTACCTTTAAAACAGGGTCTTGTTAGCATAGTCTGCTGTAATCTAATTTGGAAGTGCCATAGGTAGGCATGAGGAGCAAAGGATATCTACTAAATCCTGACTCTATAAACCAGAGTTGAATATTGCATTTAAAAGTATGCCGTGAAGCATTTTGATTTCTGCCTGTCACTGTAGCTATATGTTTTGAGCAGAAAAGGGAGGCAAAATATGACTTAAAGTTGATCTTTGTGCAAATGTATCCCAGGGAGCCAGTAAAAAAAATCCAAAACTGGTTGTGCCGCTGCTACCTTTGGTCTCTCAGAAGGTGTAAGTGGCTTTCTGAATTGTGTAGTCATGAGGGAAGGTGTCGTTTCAGGATGCAGATGCGGCAGCATCTGACTTTCTTCTCTCCTCCACCTGAGTCACCTGCTGGTCTCTCCTGAGGACACCAATGAACTGAAATTTTGGGGTTCAGTGTAGGGGGATCTGAGCAACAATAAATGAGAAGATCAAGCTAGGTGATTCAAGAGTCGTCTTTATAATCACCAGTGCTTGCAGGCAAGGGTGGTATGGCTGTGGTCTGGAAATGGGCCAACATGAAGCGTCATCAACCTCAGCTCAATTTAACTAAGAGCATTTTTGTTTCTAGCTTGTTTTATCACACTAAACCAGCTACGTTCATGGGATTTGGAGTAAGTGCTGCCGCACTGCACTGGAAGTTTTGACAGTTCTTTTAGTACCCTTTAACAGGCTTAAGAGATAGGCCAGCAAGAAACCAGGATGACATCCTCTGGAGCACAGGGCTTCAAAGCAAATGGATCCCCCCTCCCTCCTCCCCCTCACCCCTCAAAGGGCAGCGCCTTGATGACTTTGGAGTTATAGATTTTGCAGCTGCAGTGAAAAAAAAAATGCTGCACGTTGTAAGGAAGGAAGAAGTATTTGTGAGATCAGAGCCAAGTGATTTATGAAACAGTGAAAGGACAATATGTAGCGGCTTTAAATTCTCTTGCACACATTTCTAGAAAATAAAGTTTTTCTGTTTGGGAAATAGTTTTTAAAACCCCCGCCTTTTCTTCTTCCTCTGTCAACTGACTCTCAATACCATGCAAGAGAAGCAAAGTCCGCATAGAATGTTTTTTTTCCCTTAGGCCAGCATCTCCACATTCCCCAAATACATTTGAAAACACAATTTTCCCCTTTTCTGCATTTTCATTTTTAAGTCTTTAGTATAGAAACAACTGTGTAATTATCATTCTTCATATATTTTCCAGTATTAACATAAAGTCATCCTTCAAGGATTTCTTTCATAGCCAGTGTTAGGAAGTAAGACAACAATTTTGAGCTCATGTTTTTCGGATTTTTTATAGCTTTTATCTTATTTATTTGTTGGCTACACTGGAAATTTGTCCTCTTTTATAAGCTAAAGGTTTGCCAATATTAATGTATACATGTAAGACAGAACGCATTAAAGTACCAGTCACAATTGTGATTTAAATCAGCAAGTAAAAGCCTTCAGTTTAGATAATCTTTTTTAGGTCTCAATTTGCTTTGTATAATTTACATATTTTCCAAATGGAAAGTTTAAGTCATTGTTTTATAACAATGAAATACATTGATGTGCAGCTAAAAATTGATTTAACACTATAATTGAGGGGGGGTTAACAATTTAGAGAGTATTTAATACATACACATTAAAGCCATAGCATACTTTACCACATATGTATTCAAATTCCAATGTTATCTGTAAAGTATAACACTATGGAATAAAACCATTTTTATTATGGACATTTTTCTGGTAATTTATATCAAATGGTACATACGCAGAGTCAGAATACCAAAATTTATTTAGAACTTCATAATAAGTTGCCTATTATTAAGGGAATATTGGTAGATAATTCAAGAATATGTAAAAATAATCCATTTTTTAATACCTTCTTGATGTATTAAATTATAGAAAACATATCTTTAGGGATGGATTGGACAGATTCTTTTACGCCATCTTGTCTTTCAGTTTCAAACTCAAACTCGTGGGTGAAAACATCTTGTACATAGTTTTTATTCCTTGACTAGAGAGGGCAAATTGGTTGGCTTTTTTCTTTATTTCTCAAGTGGTTTCTTGGCACTGAGCGAAGTAACTACTGAACTGAACTAAGCTGAAGGAACTGAGAGGAAGAAATGCTTTCTGCACCTGCAGAACAAGTTGCAGCTGTCAAGCATTGGTTTATCACTTCAGCAAATTCTTGTTCCAGGTGCTCAGCAAGTGACTTCCCCGAAGCCTGTTGTTTTGCTTTCTTAAAACTTCAGTAACAGCATGCACTGCCTGAAAGCTATTTGTGTTTAATTTAAATTATAGAAATAGATTGCTTAAGTCTCACATAAAAGATGTCAGGATTTTCAATGTAACATAAATGGGTTTATTCTGAAACAAAAACACTGTATTTAAATTGGATTAAAATAGCACCACTGTTTGAATAAAATAAATTATAAAGAAGCAAAAATACCCAATAACCCACATATTCCTTTTAAAAAAAGAAAATGAAATAACATTTTTCTTGAAATTATTCTTTAAAATGTAGTCCTTTTTTACTTGTCAATAGAAGGAATGTGTGAGTTACTAAAGACTTTTGTATCTCCGCTACTCAGTTTATTAATACATTATTAAAATTTAAATTAGTTTTTGAAGTACCCAGAGGCCTCTTGGCTATCACTTATAGAGAAAATTAAAAAAAAATAAAATTAAAATACTCTCATTTTTATTGGAGGGAATTCAGATGATAGTTTGAAGAACACTCCCCTCACTACCTTTGTGGAAAGTGAGCCCTTATTTCAGATTTTTCTTTGTTTTTGTTGGGTTTTTTGGTTTGGTTTGGTTTTTTGTTTGTTTGGTTTTGTTTGGTTTGGTTTTTTGCTTGTTTGTTAGTTTGGGTCTTTTTTGTAAGAAATCATGAATTCATCTGACTACCACAACATCCAGTAGGATTTACTTACTTCACACAAGGATACCCCTCGAGGTGGCAACAAAAGTTCCATATAACCTGGTTCCTGTGTCTGGTGAAGACCAGGAACAGATATTTAGACCAGAGAGCAGGAAATTAGATGATAATTCCCTTGGTGAACATTGCTAGTTGGCAGTAGTCACCAACATAGCGAGACCAGCTGTGGACACCCTCGAGTCAGTCCTCTGTGAACTTGTCTATTTGCTTTCTGAACCCACTTCTTTTGGCAGTAAGTTCCCATTCAGCTCTGCACACAGTTTAGTTAGCTTGTGAGTGAAATGGTTTAAATGGTGTAAAACAAACATGATAAATTTCTCTTTTAGCAATGCCATTGAGAAATTTTGGATACCACTGAAAACCTTGCATTAATTTCGATGGACACCATAAAACACAATCAGAGAAGGGCATTTGGCTGGGAAGACAGGTGTGTATCTACTTCAGCAAGCTTTGGTCACTTTGAGATTGTTATGTAGGTGATGCCCTTCTCTGAGTCTGACTGGCAATTTTCCAGCATTATAACAGCCTTCAGAAGCACTAATTGGCGTGTGGAGCATAGAGGGTGCTTTCAGAAGGACTGAAGGGTGAATTTCCCACTTCTGCATGTATGAAAGAATTATGGCAAAAGGACTCTTATTCCCCAGTGCTGTCAAACACACAGACTACAGAGCAGCTCAAAGCAGAAAGTTTTGGACTGCAATCTATAATTTCCTTAAATCTGAACCTTGACCAGAGCTTTTGGTTTAGTTTTACACTCTATGTGTGTGTCTCTTGCTCCAAGTACTGTCAACACCCAACCCAGTAACCAAAGGCAAGCAAGGAATTAGGGATCACTAGGCATTTGTAGCACAGTTAATTACTTGTATAACATATAATGACTTCCTGAGATCTAGTGAGAAGGCCAAAAGTAGTGACGACGGCTAGACTCTCTGTAAATCCCACTGAGTGGAGGAATGCATTCTCCTCCCTCGGATTGCTGGAGCAAGCAGAATTTTGTCTGAACTGATGGATGAGATAAAACCAAAGCAAATGTAGATTAAAAAGTTATATTTGATCAGAGTTTGTAAAGCACATGAGGAGTCAACCTGCAGTCCCGGCTCTCCAGCCATCTGATGGGGGACCTGTTTGGGGACAGCCTATGGTCCTTGCCATGGAATCAGGGGATCAGCAACAGAGTGGGGAGTGGTGCGTGTCTAGGTTTTTTTCTTGGTGCATTGTCAGGAGGGGCCATGAGGGTCATTCAGAGGGACTTGGAAGAGCTTCAGCTGTGACCACTGTGACTCCAGTCTCCCATAACGGTGAAATTATCCAAGTGCTCTAAAACTCCTGGAAGGGATGAGAAGGCAATTGGACAAGCAGGTTGGCAGCACAGTCGTATAAACATCATTCCACTGGCAAACAAGGCTGGAGAAGTGGTTTTTGGATGGCCTTAATTTAGATGTACAAACTGGTGTGTGTGAGGACTAGCAGGAGTAAATTTAAATTAAAAAAAAAAAATTGCTAGCTAATACAAGAGTGAAAGGTAAGACTAATTATCCTTGTACCAAAAAAATCCCTGATACTTACAGGAAGACAGCTTTGCACAAGGGAAGATCAGTGTCAGAAAAAGGGAGCACGTTTGGTTAAAGAATCACTGTTCTTTCTGCTGAAAGGTAGAACGTATTTTTCCAAAGGGTCCAATAATTTGCTTTTGCAGTTATATACCACTGAACTTTGCAAATAGTTAAGGAATGGGGGTTGATGTTGGCCAGCTCAAGTCTGAAGGCCATTTTTTTTAGCTGCGAAGGAAAATAGGTTTTACAGTCCAGGAACAACTCAATAGCTCCTTCTCTGAAGCATAAAACATTCACAGGAATCAGTGGGGGTCCTGGCTGAAAAGGGAATGGAATTCCTGGTTGAGCTTGTAGCCCCATATAATAATCTGGCACATAGCATGCTGCATGTCTGTTGTTGGACAGGCATGGCCATGGGATGGACCTCATGGTTCACGTACAGATCCTGAACCATGGTGGTCTGTACAGACTAATGCTGTTCCCACACTGCTGCCCTATAAATCTGTCTGTTGAAGAGCACTAGCTGATTGAAGAACTAAGAGGTGGCCTATAGACGCAAAAATGATTTACCATCCACACCTGCCCATGGAGGGACACCCAGATTTCAGGCGCAGCCACAGGAGGTTGCACCCTGACTCGAAAGAGTCTGAACAGCAAATTCACCCACTGCCTGCATGAGGAGGGGATGGAGTCCGACCCATGTGCTGCTCTTGGCATCGACCAGTAAAAGGCAGTGAATGTCAATTTAGAAAGGAGAAAGGCAACTGAAGAAAAGACAAACTGACAGTGAAGGGGCTCACTGGGGCTTGTGAAGGGGCTCACTGGTGCTTATGAAGAGGAATTGTCCTGGTTTTAGCAAGGTGGAGAGAACTTCATGGCACCAAAAGGCACCACGGGAATGCCTGCATGGCTCACGCTGTAGGATGCAAGGATGTGGCTGGATTCCAAAAGGAGTTTGCTTTGTGGCTGTCGATGCAGTCCCTTGATTCATGGTTGGGTTTTGTTTCTTTCTCGACTTTTGTTTGAAACACATGTGCAAACTGGCCTGAGTTTTGCTTTTCGTACTTTTCAAGGATGATCAGAACACAAAGTGCTGTCTCATGAGTTTTGTCGACCCGATTCCCTTCCAGAAATTTGCTCACATCTGATTTTGTTTCCTCTGCCCACTCTCTCTAGACACTGAGTTTCCAGTGTCATTTGCCTCCTACACATGCTCATTAACCCATTTCCCTCCACCTCCAATCCTACAATGCCCATTTAATCCAATTAATGGTAGGAAATAAGTGGGGGTTTTATGACAAGGGTGTGAAGTTCCGTCTGACACTTTGCATCTTTCCAAAGAACAATGCTTTCTTAATAATTATGTTCAGATGACCATTAATTTGGTGCTGCCACAGTTCTCCCTTCAGTTTTAATGAATATAATAAACAGGAATGAACTTCTGCTATCTGCAGCTGCTGCCATTGTCTGTGAACTGCATGTTGCTTCTGAGAAGTTTATTTTAGCCTTAAACCTTTTTCAAACAATGTGCAAGAGAGTGAAAAAAAAACGTTGGTGCTTTTTTGTCAGCTCTTGCCTTTCCCAGATGTTTTTGGCATGAGAAATGCTGTAGGACAATTAAAAGGAAGCCTCATTTTCATAAGTATTTGGGAAGCAAGACTCCAGTAAAGTCCCAGGACTTTAAGAGTGCTCAGGATTTTGTCAGCTCTGGGGTGCAAAGTCTCTCACTGATTGTATGACCATGCAAATCCCAGAGTGGGAGAGTATCAAGGTAACAGAGCACAGGTTTTTCAGTCATATTCAGATAAGAAGAAAATCCTGGCTTGACAATCTCCTTGTTTGGGACAAATTTCTTAAGGTTTTTTAAAATGTTAGTCCACCCCAATAGTGCTTTGCTCATAGGACTCTTCAAACATGGTTTTCAGAGGATTAATTCGTTCAATATTCAGACAGAACCAGTGCTGCATATACTAAGTTTGCTTACCATAACCAAGTTAAATTGCTCTTCCCTAAATATTTTATTTCAGATGCAGGTATCTGCAGGAGTTCTGAAAAGTTCTGAACACTGGAAACATTTAGTTTAAAATTATTATTATGTACATACAGCCTTTGCAGCATTGCAATTAAAGTTGTGTCAGCAAGTAACATTTAAAAGCCAAGTTTAGAGACTTATAACTCACTGAAGAAATTCACTTGGGGCTAAAAATTGGCTTTTTGAGCAGTTCTGTGGGAGTGAGCCAATATCTTTGAATTTTTTGGCTTCTCTTGGCTTTGAGTCACAATGTGACTGAAACATGAGTTTCTCATTGTCTCTATTTAAAAACTGATCTGTTGTCTTCCCGCCCATAATATAAGGTAGCCCCAATTGTTAGTGTTTGACCTAAAAATAGTTATATGTTTCTTATTCAGTGGCAGAAAATTGGTCGATTGCAGACAGATTAACTGAATAATCAAACCCACATTGTGCACTGTTACTTAGTTTTGTTTCTCATGAAGATGGCTGATGCATCTCTTTGCCCTGACAGTTTGTAATACCATTTCCACAGGGCTGATCACGAGCACTGTAAGGTGTTTTGAGATTTATTAATTCCCTGAAGGGACAGCATACATGCATACTGTTATTTGTCTTGCACATACATGGCAGATAAAAATCCAAATGATTTCATGTCCAAATGAATATCTTAGGTGACAACTTGACTATTATTTGGTTAATTTGCACAATTGGTGGTTTGGGTTTTTCTCCCCCCACTTTTATGTCTAGAGGCTTGAAAACATTGTGAAGCCTCCTTCCTCTGAGCCTTTTTAAGGATTAAATTCAGTCTTGCAACAGCCATGGGAGGCAGAATCTGAAATCACTGAATTTTATGAAACATATGTTGATATTATACTGTGAGTAGGTAGCTGTTTGCTGTAGTGTAAGCTATGTTATTGCAGGGCTACACATACAGTTTTCTTAAGTTACCATTGTGGCATTGTCATTTGGAAAATTCACACTTTTTTTTGCTTAGCGCTATCACGAAAGCAGGTTCTGATTAGGAATATATGATGTTGCTTAATTTTCTTTCATGAAGGTATTTGAAATGTCTTGTAATTTGAGGAGAAGGTCTTCAGAGGAGTATTCAGTCCTCTTGTGATTACGATGAAATCTCAGATTTACTTCAGCATCCTTTGCCAGCTTTTGCAGTTCTTTTTCTTATGGCTCTAGGACTCACCCCCAGTCCTGCTATGTCAATAAGCTTGGGGTTGAATGGTCTCCTTTTCAGGAAACCACCAGCTACGTGCTCAGGAAACTGAAGACACATCCTCAGTTGTGGCTGTGCTTCAATAGGATCCCATGAAAATCGCTTTTGTGTTTTGTCAGCTCTGTGGCTGGTGATAGTTATTTCAAAGATTCCTGCTCCTACTAGCATAGACAAAACTTTTATTGATCCAAAATGGAAGTCTGGCACTGGGAAGAAGTCTCTTGAAGGGAGAGCTGGTCTTTTGGGAACAAGACTTTTGAGAGAACCAGCAGAGATGGGAAGGAGATGCGGAAGACATGGCTGGAGGTGGGAATGTCAAAGGCTACAGTTCCCCAAGAGGAGAGTGCCAAGGAAGCTGCTGCAAAAGGAGCGACCTGCACAAACAGCTCCAGAAGTTTTAGCCAATAGTTAGATTGGACAATGTTTCACCAGTTGTTAAGCCTCAGAAAGAACTCTTTCTGCTGCTTTTAGTTTTTTACTTAAATGAAAATATATCTTAAAGATGAACAGCCTTTGAGCTCTAGCATTTATGTTATCAAACCCTGACATACTAGAAGTGATACCTGTCCTGGCTTCCCCAGCTCCATTTGCTGATGTTGTTCACAGACATATCCCCCAGTCCTCTCTTACTGAGCTGAAGAACAACAGTTTCCTTCCTTTCCAGCTTTTCATCCACTTCATTGCCCTTTCTGTATATCCGCATGCCTGTTCACTGGTCCTCTTCGTGTTTCCTCCATATTTGAGGTGAGGGGATGGCTTCATGGGTTAGAGAGATGTCACCTTTCAAAAGTAATCCATGACCCTGTGTTGGCTGTTCAGCTGGGGGTTTCACACAACACCTCCTTGCACTCAAGGGAGGGCCTTAACTCATTAACATGAGCAGCGTAAGGGCTTAGCACTGCTCACTGCTCTGCCAAGCTTCAGGTCACCATAATCATTGCTGTCATTTTGCAAGCCAGAGGAATACTCCCAATTTAACATTAAGAGGTTCCCATGGAAGGTTGAAGATATGTGGGGGTTTCTGTGGAAAGAAGGAAACATCAAACTTATGGAGGTTGTCACTCTAACTTCTTCATTGTCTGACATCAGGGGGCAGGAAGAGCTGCCTCTCAGAGCTAGGAAAGACAAAATTGTTGAGTGACCTGGTACGTTCATGCCCATCTCTTTCAGCCCAGCCACTACAGCTCTTATCCCAGCACCAAGGTAGGGTGTGCAGCTGGCCCAGGTGTTGGTGCAGGGGGCTGAGAGGGATGAACCGAGGTAGCTGATGAAAACTCAAATTCGTCATGTACTGTTTGGTGAAACGTTTACCCGTGGCTATTTATTGGGCTTTTAAGAGGAGGTGGCCATCAGTATTTGGTACCCACTAATTAAATGCAGTTTGAACTGTCTTGTGGTCATGTAGTGAAAATCTGGCCCCTGCTGTGACATCTGCAGCCAGACAAGTGACACCACCCAGCCTCTGGTCAAAGTCTGTGCTTTCAATTCAGCAAATAACAGCTAAAACACAGTAAGGACCTCAGAAAGACAGAGATGAATGACAGACCAATTCCTATGATTGTCCTAAGATGATAAACAGGGCTGAAAAATGTATCCTTTTTTTCCCAGAAAGGTGCTTTATGAACATTAAATATTCATCTTTTGTTTGTTTGTTTGTTTTTGGGTTATTTTAGAGAAAGGCTATTGATATTCTGTTGAGTAGTTCCATGTTTAAAAGGAGAGAAGATGCTTCCTTATAGAAGTTAGCAGCTTTAAAGATTTGGAAGTAATTTGTTTTCTACTATTGAGGTCTTCTTCCTAATGAACATGTTACTTAATTTAAAAAAACAGCATAAGCCTTGCAAATGATTCACTAAGATGTTAGAAAAATGTAATTGACACTCACAAGTTTTGGTGTTCTTTTTTCAAGAAGCAATGGTGCTGTCTCCTAAAGCACACCTTTAGGATCTCATTGTACGATCTCAGGTTCCTACACTCCCCAAATGGAGGGCAAGTGCCACAAAGAATAGAGAATTCATGAATGTTGCAACAATATCAGAGAAAGTGGAATGACTTTCCCCAAGCTCATCAAGCTTAGCAAAGTTTCTCCAAGAGGTTTTAGGACTGTAAAACAGCTGTGGATGTCTGGCTGAGAATGGTAATGCAACCAAATGGAAGCCACACTAAGTAGTGGAATCATACATTTGGTAAATGGGAGATCTATTAATAGTTTTTTTAAGGCCTGAAAAATTACTAAAGGAGAGCTTAGTACCTTGTTATGTGATCCTTCAAGAGTTCCAGCTGCTCAATAGCTTGTTTTGGACCACAGCAGAGAACCGGAGGCAGTGCATTTTACAGATGTGCTTTCACCCTTTGCAAACACATTACTAGAGGTTGTTGAAGAACATCACCAGCGTACTGCCAGGGTGCTGTGTGTTGTAGGTTTCCATACGAGGCTGCTGCCAACACAAGAAGACACTTAGTCTGTTGGCTGGCAGCATAACTACCTCCCAGGTTCATCTCTGATGGTCTGTGGTCTTCAGTGTGCTGGCAAGGTGGCAGCTGCCACAGAAATGCCTGTCACCCAGTCGTGTAATAGGCTGACCACTTTTCCTAACATTAATGTTGATTTCCTTCTCTTGCACGCAGAGTGTGGTGTGGGACAGAGCAACTGTGCTGTCTCATGGCAGCTACCATGGAACACGTTCAAGCATTGTTCAGTGCTGAAAGCTGCCTCCAATTTACCCAGCTGCACCTCCTTATTAGGAGCGAAGAACCAGCTGCCAGTCAATGTGATGCTAACCACAGCATCCCGCCTGCCACCAGCCAGAGAATTTGGTGTGTGCTAGCCACATTGGCTCCACGGCCAATTGGACTCCCCTTCCATGAGGTTTAACCTCCTCCAGTCTACATCTGCAATGAGGTTTAATTTCCTAAAGGTGTAGAGAGCTACTAGGATTAGGAGGTCTTTAGTCAAATCCTGTTGACGCCAAGGGGTTCTAGGTGCCAGCTGGCACAGAGCTTTTGTAAAGACCAAGTTTGTTGAAGCCAATGCACACCAGATTAGAAGAGTAAAGCAACTCTTAGTGTGCAGTTGCCTATTTACATTGCAGATTCCTACATCTTTTTGAAGCCTGATATGTGCCTGAGGGATATCATTCATGACACCTATCTGAAATTGTTGGAGAACAGTACTAACTAACAAAGCTGGGCACTACCACCCCTTCAGCCATTCTGTCTAAGCCCAGCCTAGCCTGTGCACCAGCACAATCAGCTCCCTGATTAACGCTTCATGTGTGAGCGTTAAGTGAAGTCCACAGTAGCTGAACACCCTGCACTGAATTGTGTGGTAGGCACACTAGTGCTGCTCCAGAGCCACAGCCATTGACTCAGGGGCTCTGCAGACAGCTGGCTGTGCTAAATTACCCCTGCATGAATTATCAGAGTTTATGAGTCAAAGCTGAAAGGTCCTTTTGCAAATGGGACCTCAGCTCCTACAGCACTCCATGGCTTTTGTAATGTTAAAATCAGACTGCTTGGCTGGGTCTCACAAAAGGGGCCTTGCTCCCCTTGCACACGTGCTGGCTTCCTCCCGGAGCACAGGGAGCAGGGATGCTCCTGTCAGAGTGAGCACCAACAGCTCCCTCACTGGAAAACTCATCTGAAAGCAAGAGCAAAGTGCTGCTGGCGGGCACTGCCGGGGAAAGGGCTCGGTTGTGTGCCTCCACAAAGCTGGACCCTTTCAGAGGAATAAACTTTAGCAGCAGTTTTCAACCTAGGGTTTCCCTACCTAGAAAGGTCCTGCCATAAGAGTGTCCCTTGACCTGGCTTTATCTTTTGCAAGAGCCATGCTAAGTCCCTGGAAAGGGTCTGTCAGCATTCCGGCAGGGCTCAGCATCCATCTATGCAGCAAGAAGCGGGAAAGCACATGAAACCAAATTACTCATATTTTCCCATCTGTGCACATGTGCTTAGCTGGTTTTAAATTATCAGTGTAAAGGCCTAGTAGCTTCGTAATGTACACACAGAAAGATTCCCACAGATTTTTCCTTTTTTTTTTTTTATTGAAGCCAGCTGAGTAAATTCATAGGAAGTTGTAACAGGACAAGTGAAATGTATACCCACATTCCCTGGGAATCCAAATGCCTTTAACACATACTGTATTTCATGTGAAATTTCTTTTAGAAGACACCAGAACACCGTAACTTCTTCATCACTTTGTTTTAAAGCTATCACTTTTGAAGGAATTAAGGTGACAGGAAAAAAAAGAAAATGTGAAAATCCCAGAACTTGATACCCCCCTCCCACATTCTAAGAAGAGATTAACTTTTCCATTTTTCTAGGTCACTTTCAAATTTATAACTAATTACAGAATAGGTTTAAAATGCAGCCCCAATTTAAACTACTGTGAGTGAGAAGCAGCTGGAATGACAATTAACTGTGGAGCTGGGTGTTGTCTTGTGCTTATTCTTTATTTTGTCTTAGAAATTTTTTCAATCCCATTTAAATTAAATTAAAACTATTTCTGGCTGTGGCAGAAAAGTCGTGTCTGAGCACCACACAAGTGAGGACTGTGCAGGGGGAGCTGTCTGATAAATCGTGGGCTGGTCGAGCTGCTGAAGAGCAATGTCCATGCCAATTCCTTGGGCTCAGCAGACTTGCTGTTGGTCCCAGCAGACATGTGGGTCTGCATTGTCATGCTGGTGAGCAGCCTGGTGGTCAGCAGCAGCTTGGCGATGGTAACAGGGTATCCTTCACCCAATACCTACCCTGGCTCCACTGCCTATTGTATTTAGCCTCAAAAAAATCTGGGAGCCAGACCTCAAGCTTGTTTGAGTCAGGGGCTGATTTATGCTATCTGAAGGATCTGAAGGTCTGCACAGTCAGTTCCTCGTTTGTAAAATAAACTGAGCTGAGCTTAATGAAGTTCCGTGAAATGACTTTGGTGAACTTTGCATTGGATGCAGTAACACTTAGCCCACTGCAGAGAGGGTTGATGCTGTCTGGTGCTGCCTGCAGCTGGGCAGGTGGCCCCTGCATTCAGAGATGGGCAGTGATCACTGATGGCAGGAAGAACTGCAAAAACCAGCATCTTCTTGGGGCCCTGCGTGCTCATACAGTTTGCAATGGGGATAAATGATCAAAAGTGTATGCTCCTTCTCTTTTTATAGTCATTGTGATGTCCTACACCTGGATATAAGTCTGGGTTTTCCAGAAGGAATTAGTTTCTGCATCCTTTCTGAAATTAAATGATTTGTTACTCAGCTGCGTAACTGTAGATGCTTCATAATACTGCATGAGCTGCTTCTGCAATATTTTGCCCATGAGTTTGCATGCTGCTGAGCTTTGAAAAATTCTGTGCCTGAAGAAGGTTTGCAGGGCTGGGCTGCAGGTGTTTGTTTGGTGGGATGGCACATGCCCAAAAGTGCACATACAACAGAGGGACTTGTCTCACTTTGTGCAGACAGCTAGACCTGCACTTGCTGGGCTCCTGACCTTTCCCCTAAATGAACTGGAGCAGGAGTGGACTTTACCAGGGCTGAGTTCAGGCTTTGAGCCCTGGATCTCTTCAGCGAATATAGATTTAGTTGGCATGTTCAGCAAACATAGATCTGACTCCTTCTCTCAACACCTTGTCCTTCATCAATGCCATTGCTTATTGTGAAGACTGATTTTGAAATCACCTCTGACTTCTAAATGTGCTTGGTCCCAGCGTGCTGAACATCACATACAGATCTAGCAAGGATTCCCTGCTGCCCTCTGAAAACAAATACATTTAAATTAAGGGGGGACAAGGCAATGATACAAAGGCTTTAGCTTATAAAATAACTATTGCTTTGCAGTCATTGAGGTTCATTTTTGGAGGCTAAGAGAACTTTTTTATGATTGCAGTAAAAGTCCAAGTTTCCTGGAGGATCTGCCTCACAGATTTGTGCTGTGATGTTGTATGGCTGTGAGTTTCCTCAGGGGCAAGGGCAATTGGTCCTCCTGCTCTCAGAGAGACTCCCATGCTTCATTTGCTCAGCAGAGTGCAGGGTCTCCCTGCACAGCCATTCTCATGGCTGTGCATGGAATAAAAATTTGCTGTTCATTTGATTATGAATTTTGCTCATTTAGCAACTTGTGGTGGTCATTGGCATCAGCTGTGTTCCATGTGTAAGGAAGAGATGAGCATGTGAACCAGAAGCAGTAGTCTGATTTTCCAACAATATCACTCATCTGTTCTCTTTGGCTTTACCCCCATGAGAACTCCTTGCATGATGCCCATACCCTCTTCTTCCCACACTCTCTACTGTTTGCATTTTCTGTTCTATATTCCTGGCCCTAAGGTCCAAGTGGGATTTTCATCTTGGGTGAGGGTGTTCAGCACCGGCCGGGTCAGAAGAAAATACAGGAAATTGTGCTTTTCTGCTGGAATTTGCTGACTTGGTGAATCTGAGCAGCCTCACAGAGAAGCTTTGATTTTGACATGGTTCTGCTGGAATGTGATGGATTCACTGCCTTTTCCCCTTTCATTCTCCCACTTCACCAGCAGCACTGATGGAACCAACTCTCCTAGGCTATCCAAGACCATGAATGCCAGCCAGCCCCACAGCCCAGCTCCAACTACTGGAGCATTTTGAAAAGTGTAAGCTTACCTTGTAAATCTCTGATGAAAATCCGAAGAGTGAAATCCTCCCCAAAGCTGTCCCGTTACTCTCCATACTATGCAGGATAGGGCCTTTCCATTGTGATGTGTGGGCTTAGTCCAGCTTTCAGAGGCTTTGTGCCCTGAAGGGGCATAGATTTGGCAGGGCTCACACAGTGCTCAACACCGCTGGCTCTCATGCAGCCATCACAACAGCCCTAATCATGTTGACAGTCTGATGAGAGACTAGACCTCCTCAAAGGGGGACAACTGTGGGTACAGTCAGGGGATGCTGCCTCCTTCCTTCCCCCACATCTTCTGTTGCTGTTTCCTCAGCCACCCTTGCAAACACTGCTCCAGAGGTGGTTTTGCTCTTCTCATGGAAATAATGGCAGCTGCAGCCTCTCTGTTTTGGAAATAAGAAAAGTTTGGCATATGCTCCTCCTGTCCTCTGCAATGGAACCCTGGCCCTTGGGAGAAGTTTTTCTCCCCCTCCATCTGCCTGAGCAAGGAGACATGATTAGGGTCTTTCAGGCAGCAGTAGTGTGCTAAATGACCTCGGTCTTGGGGCTATTGCTCTTTTTTTTTTTTCTTTTTCATTTTTAAAAGAGATCACCCATCACCCCAGTGTCTGAATGCACATCCCTGAGATAAACCATCTGGGGTGGCTGTTATCCCACAAAATAGAAGTACCTGGTCACATGTACCTGGGGAAGAGAGTACTGGGTTTTGCTTTTAGAGATTTGCTTTTCATGCAGTACTTTCTTCCCCTTGTCAAATGCTAGGAACTGAGAAGGTCACAGGGCTGATTATATTGGCTATATGCAGGCAGCATTCAGGCTTCCCAGCAGAGCTCTGTCAGTGCAGTTCAGGCCTGACCATAACTCCCCTGAGCTAAATCTGTCATTTATGCTTAGTTTTCTACCCATGAAAAATATTTACTGGGGCTTGAGTTAAAGTTGCCAGAGAAAGCCTTTGTTTTACCCAATGGTCTGGTAGATAAGGGAGCTTTGTAAGATGCAAACGGAGGTATTCATCCTAATACACTCATGGCATTCAATAAAAGGAAACCTCCCCTAATACTGCAGAGGAGCTAAAATCCTCAGGTGATCCCTGTCTAGCTTAATAACATCATCACTGAATTTTCTTGGCTTGTCTTCTTCTTGAAGTGAAACATGCCAAAATGCTAATGACAAGGGATTTTTAAAAAGTCCGTGATTTGCTATGCTGGAAAATGGATGACTGTGGAATAAAACAGTTTTGGAAAGCTCACACAGATCACTAACCTCCCTCAAAGTTTTAGCAAGACCTTGTAAAAATGGACTGTCAAGGTTATCAGCACATGGACAATAAACAGTTCAGGAATGCAAGGTTTTGTGGGGAAGATACAGCTCTAAAATATTCACTGGGAAGACCTTGGAGGAGGTTAGGTTTGGAACCTTCCAAAGATAAGCAGGCATAGCAATATTGTAACTACCATCCCTGTGTCTTTTACAAGGGAAGAAGCACTCTGCAAGAGTTTGAAACAAAAAGCTTGAACACAGATGGCTGTGGTTAGGGACTCACAGAAAATGCTGCACATTTAAGGTTGCTCCCTAAATCTGGTCTAAACCAAGGCAGTCCAGTGCGTTTGTTTCTCTAAGGATATTAATAATCTTTTGTGAACCTTGCTGGGATCGTAAGTTGTTGCTGCCTCAGCTGTCCACCCCACTGCCCTAGGAAGGTTGTCCTGCCTGGGAGCCAATACTGCAGGAGGGAGCATCTTCTCCCACCTCCTGCTCCCGGTGCCCTGACAAAAGTGAGCTTAGTCCGCAATACCAGACTCTGAGTTAGGTGGCCAAAGTACTGACCCACATTCACATCCATCAGCTGATAGAGGGAAGAAATGGAGTGCCAGCAGTCGTGCATCAGCCCAGCAAGATTCACCAGAGCCCATCTGCCAAAGCTCTTGGTGCCTGAGGTTCATTGCATAAAAAGGATTAGAGATTTCTAGCTTGAAACAATTTTATTTCAGCTCTTGTAAACCTACACTTTGTATGTCAAAACCCCTTTAAGAACATACAGAGATTTGGGGGTGTTTTTTCTCCTTTCCATCTTCTGCTTGGTGACATGTTTGTTCTGAGATCACCTTCTAGGCATCTTCTATTAAAATATATGTGACAAGCACCAGATCCACTTTCACGCAGCTGTGCAGTATGTTATTTTTCATGCTAATGCACTGTTACAATTCTACTGAGTGCAGTTATCTAGAGATCAAATTCACCACATGTGTGCTGTGTTTTTTGGCTACCAGGTCAAGAGCAACAGGGAGAAGGAAACGATGCTTGTGCGTTAACTGTTAGTGTTGCCTTCATGAAACATGGGCTTAATTTTCAGGCAGTCAGAGGGACTTGTGCTTTGCCCCACCTGCCCTCTTGGTTTTTTGTTTTTTTTCTGTCAGCACAGCTGACTGCTTCATTGAGATTTAAGACCAAATGGACTGTTATTACATGAGACAGAGTCACTGTCTGCCACCAGGAGATGATTTAATGTTATGTGATACACAACCTTACTCTATGCCCCCCTACTGTTTTCCACACAAAAATCATTTTCCAACTTGCTTTGCTGTCAGGTTTCACCTAGGAGAAAATTTGAGTCACTGACTACAGCAATGACAGCAACCAGAAGTAGTTATTAAGGACCTCCTTGTCATCATTGTGCCAGGTAGTTGTGGGTGAAAGAGGCTTATGAAGACACATTCAAATCTTATTTACCCCAAGCCCAGCAGCTAAATTCTGCCTGGGATAAGATGCATGCAGTACGCAGCAAGACCGCCATGGAGAAGTTGCTAAAATAGCCAAAATCTCAAACTACGCTATTGAAATGAAGAGGAAATACTAGTTTTGGTGAAATACTAGATATCAGCATGGTCAGAGTTACACTTCCAAATTGCTCCTAGAAATGCAGAGAGAGCTTTCAGGGTTTCAAAAAGGACGCAACACAACAATATAAAAGCAATGCAGCCTATCTTGCTTATACCAAATAACTCTTGCAGCCACTGGTTTCTTTGCTGCTGTGTGAGCTAAGACCTGCCACGATGTCTGATGTCCTTTCTCTATCCCAGGCTACTTACTCACCTTGTCTAAATAAGAACCAAAGTTTCCCTCCCATGGGGTTAAAGGTTTGAAGTGGTTTTCACCAGTTTTGGCCTTTGAAGAGGAATCATTTCTCCCCAATGCCTGTCCCATTGTGTTCTTCAAGGAAAAGGGCAACTGCAAACTGTCTCCACCTTCTGGAGACAGATTTGTCTTTCACAGCTTCCACTACTCTGTTATTTCTTCATGTATCAGAGAAGACCTTGTCTCTTTCCCTTTCCTCATTTTCTCAAGGTCTCAGATTGATACACTAAAACGATGGAAACTATTTCGCAGACTTTTCTGTGACTCTGGATTGCTGAGTGTACAAGAAGATGCCTTTTAAGTTTACACTTGATACAAAATCATGTCTTGTTCGTAAGTTAATTATTTGAGAATGTCACAATAATAAACTTTGACTTCTTAACCTTTTCCAGAAATGATGCCAAGACCAAATCCTGAGGCTTCTTTTTAGCTACTGATTAGTAGCTAGAAATCTGACCTTTTCTGTCTACGTAGAAAACAGAGGCAGTGATGCAGCTCTCCATGCTGCTAAAGTCAGCTTGATTACAGCTCCATCTTTCTTTCCAAGTAACATTAGCCCTTGGGTGTTTTGGTCTGTCTCCCTTTTTTCCTTTTGAAGAAAGACACAGACCTGAGCTAGACTTTGAAAAACTTCTGAACATCACTACTACTCTCAAATTAGTTAGGTTCTATCTTTGCTCACTTCT
Organism: Dendrocincla tyrannina; assembly: GCA_035047865.1. Taxonomy (NCBI): domain Eukaryota; kingdom Metazoa; phylum Chordata; class Aves; order Passeriformes; family Dendrocolaptidae; genus Dendrocincla; species Dendrocincla tyrannina. The sequence goes on along the minus strand of JAWWMP010000001.1, from coordinate 38,237,082 downwards.
TATCAGTTGCGTGCTCATTGCTGTCATGTTTGACCACCTTTGAGTAGTGCGTTGTGCAGTGAGGACTATCCCTTGGGCAAACACCATTTGTTCTGCCAGCCTCTTCCAGGAAAAGTATCAGTGGTTGAGAGTTTGGAAGCAAGTTTAATTACCTGTTTGTTAAATGAACATTAAACACACATTAAACACACACATTAAACATCTTTCCAAGATTAGATTGAAGAATGGCATCGTGCCAGTGGACCAGACAGTGGTGAGGTCTGTGATATTCAATGACTGTTGGGAGGGTTTGTACCACCCTGTGAACTGGACCTGTAGTACATGATGTCTTCTGCTCAGATGTGCTTATGTAAAGAGCCACATCTTGCAGAGGAATAAAGTTGTCAGAAGGACTCCGTTTTACCCTAAGACCCACACTCCACATAGAACTGCTCTGCAGTGCAGAGCTGGCAGCAGTGACTGCACTGAAGAGCTTTGTTTATCACATTGTTGTGCTCTAATGATTACTCAGCCTCAAAACTATGTGTTCTTCAGGAGTGATGGGGTTTGGGACTGTCAGTCAAAATTTGTTATAATGAGTGATGTTGTTTTCATCCCACTTTAGCTAATGTCAGTGAGGATGTTCCAAAAATTGTTGTTTGTCATCTGTGTTTTACAGTTTAAAGGTGATCTCTTTATGCTATTATCCCCCTGCCACTATTGCAGAAATAGTGTATTCTTTTTAAGGTGTTCAGAGTCATCTGCTTAGCACTGAGCTGATGACAGCTTCATATTTGTCTCTGGAGGTTGCCTGGAAATTAACCCTTCCCTGTTTAGCTTGTAATGCGCCTTGTCAAAGCCTCTTCTGGGAAGGGAGGGAGGGAAGGGAGAGAGGTAGTACAATGCTGCTTGGTGGGCCTCTGCTGAGGAGGAGGAAAGATCAGGGCTGTCTTACCCAACATCAGCTATTTCTGTAGGCTGAGGTTTGCAAAAATCGAGGTGCTGACAGACAAAGCCCTGATGAAGTTCACTGCAAAAATTAAAGCATCCCCCACTTGCAGCGCTCTGCTGACTCCTGTCTCAGGATTACCAGCCTTGGCTCAGCACGGGCAGGAGCCAACTCTGGAGCCTCCGGCTCAGGCTCTGCAGTGCACTGTTGAGTGCCTGCGTAAGATCAGCTTTGCTCCGTCCTTCAGGCTGAACATCCGTCCCATGATCCAGTCTGCAGCTTTGGGGCAGAGGCAGTAGTTTGTGGCTGAGGAATAAGAAAAGCTAGTGGCAATGTCTTGAAACTCCTGCTACCGTGTGCTGAGTGGCTGTGACTCAAAGCCTCTTGGCTCTGGAATTGCACTCAACTGCACCTCGGGGAGCAGTGTGATCTCAGAGTGCTGAGCAGCAACCCCTGACATCCATGGAAACTTGTGGGTTTAGCATTTATCTGCACTAAAGCAAAAGGGAATGGAGGCCAGTCTCTGAGTGCCACAAATGTGAAATTACTCACCAATTTTCAGAATGTAATTACTTCTCAGTTAATCAAGTCCCTTTAAAAGGTTCTGGACACGTTTTACAGCCATAGCTAGTGAAGTAATTTTTGTGTTAACAGCATTTATTTTGGTCCTTAACATGTTTAGATTGTGAGTAAACCCTTATGCAAAATGACAGAAATGTATGGCATACCTCTGGAATTCAGACCCAAACCAGTTTTGCACTATAGCCATGATGGATTAATCACCATTTGGTTCTACATATAAGCAAAAAGTCTTTTAAGTCAGTTCTGTGCTGCAGAGGAAGTCACTGGAGCTTTCCCTGTAACATGAGTAATGAATCTTGGCTGGGATGAGCATTTTGGAGCCACAGTTCTGCAAAAATTCAAATCCCTGAAGGAAGTACGGTAGCATGAAGACCTGCAAATAATGGATTACAGTAATCCCGCCAGGAAGTGATAATGGCATGTATAAATATTTGCTTTAGTTGATTGCAAATTATGTCCTCCTAAAAGGTGTTTGTCACTGTCATCAGTCGTTAGCATTTTCTAAATGCTTTAACAGCTGTGGGGTCATTCACAGTGAGAAATCCATCTCTACTAAGCATGACCAAAGTGTCTAAATGAGATCAGATTAGTTTTTCCTTATGTTTTTATTCTGCTGCTTATCATATAGAATAGTTTGGGTTGGAAAGGTCCTTAAAGATCAGCTAGTTCCTACCCCACTGCCATGGGCAGGGGCACCTTCCACTAGATCAGGCTTCTCAAAGTCCCATCCAAGAAACCAAAAGCCTGTAGTGTCGATCTGGGGTATTTTTCTGAACACCACAGAGTGTGCAAACCATGGAATGAAATGTGGCCATATAGAAGTCTGCATCTAATCAGAAGATGAAATGAGATTCAATTCATATATGCAAAGGGGAGGATTTTATTGCCTTATGCACTACCACCCTGTTTTTGGTGGTCTTGGCTCTTCAGAATCGTGGCTGAAGGTGGGGATGGCTCTGATGAATGGGAACAACCTGTACCAGCAAAGAGCACTTGCAATTTCCCAATCAGAGTCCTGCCAAGCCTGGCTAACTCACAGCCTTTTACATCCTGCAGATTCCAAGAGGGATTAAGTCTTCATTGTCCGTCTAGTGAAGCAAGTTGAAACTCAGTTGTAGTTTTAAAGAGAAAAAGAAGGATCCAACAGTCCTCAACAGAGGCAGAGGAATAGGAGAGAATGGGATTTAGAACAGAAGCACAGCCAGAAATCAATGGAGCTTTAATGGCATCCCTCATTTATCAATAAATCCCATTCTTTCAACTATTTAGGCCTTATCTCCACACAGAAGCTGAATTAGGTTTATTTTGTAAACCAATTTAGGAAAGCTAGTGCAAAGCCCTATATAGATACCCATATTTCAGTTTAAGAGTGTCTGTAGAGGTTAAGCTGGCACCTGAGACAAAACCTCAGTTAAAGTGGTATTGCTTGGGCTTATCTGCGTGGAAGATAGAGTGAAATAACTAAAATGTGAAGTGTTTGAGGTAATACCTATTAAACCTTTGGGTGGATGCTTTTATCTAGATATAAAGGAGCCTTTAGTTTGCTTGATTCATTCCTAAAACAAGTTACAGTTACTTTATTTTGGAATGAAATCTTCCATGTAAGTATTTAATGTCCTTTAACTAATCTACTTGAAATTCACATCTGTTATTTAGCTTTGTTTTCATTGTGTACAAACCCTTTGTATGTAGTCCAGGTCATATTTGCTAGAGTGGAAGGCACAAAAATATCCTCAGTAAACTATATAAAAGGTAGTTATAAATTTTTCGGTAAAATTAAATAAAAGTCTCCAGTAGCCTCAAAGCATCAAGTCAGCTGGGTTGTCTCAACCCTATCAGTTTATACCACTTGCAGATCAGTCCCTTTGCCTGTGGTTTACATTGCTGTTTTCACATTATTCCCTGCTGGAGATGGGTTCCAAGTATCAAAAAAGCATTTCTGTTGTGCTAAGTATCAAAAAAATCATAACTTATCTTCTTCCACATTCAAGCTATCCTAACTGAGGGCAGCTTTGCTTTTAAAGGTGGCAACCTGTAGCCTGTCTCATGCTCCTGAGAGCACTGTGTTTCTGCCTGCTTCCTCTCAGGCAGGAGCTGGGTCAGTTCCCTGCTCAGAGCTGTTAATGGTTGCACAGCAGCTCTTCTGCTGGACAAACTTTCTCTTTCATCAGGTTTTTAGTGACAGGATGTGGTTTTCTGTGTATATGTAAAGGGGAGAGGAGGATCTGGCCCTGTATTATATCAGTTCGCTTCTAAGATACTCCAGGGTCTTTGGCTGTGCAGTTAATCTGGCTCTTTTTGCTGCTATCATTTGTTAGTGCTGTGGTGATGATTGAATGCTTATCAGAATATTTCCTAGTGCCTAGAAATTTATGTGTTAATCCAGGGGAACGTACATTTATTGAAACACCCTCTCCATGACAGTGACTACTGGAGGTATTACAGGAAAAAGGTGCAAAAAACCAAACTGAATAACCTTCAGAGTAGACAGCTATGAGTGAGGCCACCCAAAGGTCCTTGTGTTGAATGCTTTCACACATACCCATGTTGTATGTTATATGTTGTATGTTGTATGTTATTCCTGTTGTAGTGTCACAGCAGAATTAAACCACTGAAACAATTGCTACAGAAGATGCCACTTTCAGAGATACAAGGCTCTGACTGTTCTTTAGAATTCAGAGGAGGGAAAATTAAAAGATAAGAAATAAAAGCTGGTTGAGAGAAGTTTCAGGTCAGCTTTTGGTGTTCTTGTTCTTAAGTGACAGGCATCAAACTTGTTTGAAGACCACACATGAAAACTGGTGCTGATATTCCTGACTTCCCTTTTGTGGGCTGCAATTGTACGTCTGCATTTGTCTCCAAATTATCAGCAGGAAAATGGGCATAATATTAAAATCTCAAAAGTATGTAAAAATAACCAGGTTTTGGTTTTCCTTGCCTCTCTCCTTCACTATTTCCTTTTCTTCATCTCTGGTTTTCATGCTCTGCTCTCTTCATGGAACTCTGAAGACATTAAGCAATGGCAATTCTTTCCTTCTTTCTCATTCCTGACTCCCATTTGCACATGCTGTGCCAACATCTCTGGCTTCTCTGACAACTTACTGCTGTAGCAAATGTGCTCACTCCTCTAAATTTCTTCAAATAGATAGAGTGTGAAGGCAGTCTGAATTTGACTGCCAGTGCAGTGTAGACGGGTACTGCAGAAAGTGTGAGCCTAATCTCCTTAGTGATCTGCACAAGCCTGCTGGGGAAATGGATCTGGGCTCTTTCAAAGACTACAGTAAAGTTGTCATATAACATTGCAAAATACTGTCCTGACAAAGGCTGCTGTTTGGTGAGCATGGCAACATGTATAAACACATTGGAATACATCAAATCAAAGTTTATGCCCAAACCTTTGACATGCAGGTATCAGGAAAGAGCAGTGATGAAAGGTGTGTTTGGCCTGCAACGAATCCCGCAGCAGGAACATGCCCATTTATGTCCCCTTCAGTCCTGAACTGTACCACACAGGCAATCTAGGCATCTCCTTCTCATTGCCCATCCATGGCACATCACTCTCCAAGTGTTTGGACAGATGCCATGTTTCACCTCTGGAAAAATGGGTGAAACTCCTGTTCTCTGCTCTCCAGTTCACTCATGTGGAGAGGAGGAGCTGAGGAATGGGATCTGAAAAGTGGATTTCATCTTCAGAGAGAACATTCTCAGTTCCCGTGGTCCACCTGGACCCAGGGAGGGGGAACTCCCATTGAGATAAGGGGAGGGATCAAAGAGCAGGGGTTTTGCTTGAGGGGGGCCATGGGGCAGCCCTGCTGTGGGTGATCCAACACCTGCATACTCCCAAAGCTGGCAATCAAAGGCTGCATAGCCTCGAGCTGAGAGTGTCTATTTTTTGTTGTCAAACTTGTAAGTTCAAATAGGATTGTAGGATTTTGGTTTTTCTCAGATTTTTCTATTGATAACTTTTCCGTTCATGTACAGTCACATGGATCATTACTTTTTCAGCCTCTAGTTAAATTCAAGTGATGTGAAGTATATTTGGCAGGATTTGCAGGTGGTCTACATCAGGATAAACCTATAGAGACAAGGAGCAGATCAGACCCATCACATTTCTAAAAAATCAGGTGCTTTCGTGCCAGGAAATAAAGCCTAAATTTCTCACTTTCCTAGCCTGAAACCAGTACATTTACACTGGAATCACTCATAACTAAATCACCACACTGTCATGAACCTAGAGTAACATGAGTGTAAAACAGTTTTCTTCCACATTGTTCTAAGTTTAATAATACCTTGGGCATTGTGGTTTGAGCCAAAGAAAAGCACTCTTTTCATATAGTCTTTAGTCAATGGAACTTTTCAACATCCTAGTCTTTATATTGCAATATTTTAATTATTGTTTACTTTATTTAATTACTGTTTTCCTAAACATATATCTTTCCTTTCTACTTCAAGGCTTTTGGAATTTTTCCAATCAGTCCAGTATCAAAGAATATTTACAGTCTTTTATTTAAACTTCTCATGCTTGTAAACTAAAAGCTGTGCAAGCCCCAAGGCCAAGGCTTTGGCTGTATGTTGTTCGTAGGTGATTTTTTTTTAATGTATAAGCTAATCTTTTAGGAAAAAGGTCTTTTGCAGAAGTAAGAATGTTATCAGAAAGTTGGTGCTTATATGTTCTGATTATGATGGAAAGATAAAATGTGAAAAATCTGAAGCTGATAAATGAAATTTCTTCATCCTTTATTTTTTCCCTTCCTTTTTTTCCTTTTTCCTCTTTGTTCTATTTTTCCCCCCTGTTATCTCTATCAAAGGAGTATGAGAGAAAAACCTGTGAAGACCAAAAGCCTTTCCATTTCATGTTGAACAAAAAAAAGAACTTTGTTATTCTACTGAACATGAGAGCATTTGGGAGATCATAGTTTCCTTTTGGAATTTATATATAAATCACAGACAATCACACACAAAATATGCCAAGTTAGAAGGGATCCACAAGGATCATCAAGTCCAACTCTTTGCCCTGCACAGGACTATCCCCAAGGCTCACACCATGTGCATGAGAGTATTGTCCAAGCACTTCTTGCACTCTGTCAGGATTGGTGCTGTGATCACTTCCGTGGGGAGCCTCTTCCGGTGCTCAACCACCCTCTGGGCAAGGAACATTTTTCCTGATATCAAACCTAAACCTCCCCTGACACAACTTCAGGCCATTCCCTTGGGTCCTGTCACTGGTCATCACAGAGAAGAGATCAGTGCCTGCCCCTCCTCTTCCCCTCACAAGGAAGTTGTAACTGCAGTGAGGTCTCCCCTCAGTCTGCTCTTCTCCAGCCTGAACAGACCAAGTGCCCTCAGCTGCTCCTCATGCGGCTTCCCCTCAAGGCCCTCCACCATCTTCACTGCCCTCCTTTGGACACTCTCTAATGGTTTGATATCTTTCCTATACTGAGGTGCCCAAAACTGCACACAGTATTCCAGGTGAGGCTGCCGCAGTGCAGAGTAGAGTGGGACAATCCCCTCCCTTGACCGGCTGGTGATGCTTTGCCTGATGCCCCCCAGGATACAGTTGGCCCTCCTGGCTGCCAGGGCACTGCTCACTCATATTCAACTTGCCATTGCCTAGAACTTCAGAACTAATTTCAGTCTTTTTGTAATATTTTTCAGGATGTCTTTTGTTTGAAGAATTAAAGGCACTTCCCAGACAGGTGATCCTTAAGACTGTATCTGGTGGGGAAGCACCACACTCACTAAAGTCCATGAAGTGAGACAGAGAGCTGATTCCATGTGTAGAAATGCAGGCTATTAGCAAGGATTACAAGTGATATGATGGGACAGAGGTTGTGTGGGTGCCAAGAACCTCCAGTCTACATCTGTATGTGTTATGTGATGTTTTGTGTTGGACCAACTCCTTGCAATTCTTGCAAGTGCACACTCCTGTGCAGCGTGCTCTAGGATGGCCTGCTTGAGCAGGGAGATTGGACCATATAACTCACTATGGTCCCTTTCAACCTTACTCATTCTGTGAAGTCTTGTGCAGTTGCATGGGCTAAACCATGGGATTCCATGCTGGGAAGGCAGAGCAGGACTGAGAGGTATTCTGACGTACCTGCTCCCTGCACTGACCTCCTGCTGCCTTCTGGGGAAGTGCTCCCCCATCTTGTACCCTCACTGATGCTGCCCATCAGCCTCGCTTCTTGCAGATGTGGTAGTTATATCTAAAATTACAGCAATGAGTTATGGACAGCTTTGAGAAGCAGAGTTCAGAGTCCGTTTTGTCAACAGTGTAGAACTGAGCAGAACTTTGAAAGATGTGGTTGGAAATCTCTTGATAATAAACTTTCTCATGAGATTTTTGGCAACTTTTGTGCCTTGTCCCAGCTGGAAATGCTATAAGAATGTTCTTTCTCGGGGTATTTTGTCACTCCCAATTTCAGATAGCAAGTGGGAAAACATTTATTCTAACATAACAGAGGTTAAAAAAAATGGTCTAGTAAACTGAATCCTGAAACAGAAGGGAAATTGAGGTTCTCTTTAGATTCCTTCACTCAATACTCCACTGAAAGTTATCTGAAAGTTGTAGAAATAAGAAATGAAGAAAGCTGCCCAGACCTTTGAGACATCTAACTAATCTCCTTGCTGGATTCAGAGTTATTCTTTGTAGTACACTGTCTTTTATTTTGTCAGTCTACTTTTAAACAACCCAAACAATAAGCCTTTCACTTCTTCACAGGGACACAACAATAAAGGCAATAGATCTCAGAATTAAGAAATTTTTTGCTGATATCCAGAACATTATTTTGCTTTTTTTCCTTAGCACTTGGCCTCATGAACAAGTTACCCCAGATGAGCTGGGCATTGTTGGTAGCTGTATGCTCTCTTGTAGCGATTTATGCAGAAATATTCAGCTTTGTTCTAACCTATTTCAGGGCAGTTTAGGGCAAGTGAACTTTTGGGCTAAAAATCTTATAAAAGGTAAAAAAGCGATATATGCCTTACAAGTGTCCAAGTTTTTAAATCCATCCCTGATGTTCCGCAGTTTAACTGGTCAATCCAGTTCTGTTCAACATCTTCGTTAATGACTTGGATGCAGGACTTGAAGGAATACTAAGGAAGTTTGCCAACGACATTAATTTGGGAGGAGCTGCCGACTTCCTCAAGGGCAGAGAGGCCCTGCAGGGAGACCTTAACAGATTAGGCGGTTGGAAAATCACAAACTGTATGAAATTTAACAAGGGCAATGCCAGATTCTGCACCTGGGATGGTACAACCCTGACTGTGTGTATAGACTAGGGAACAAGAAGCTGGAAAGAAGCACTGTGGAAGGGGTGCTGAGAATCCTGGTCCATGGCAAGTTGAATCTGAGTCAGCAGTGCCCTGCAGCCAGGAGGGCCAGCCATGTCCTGGCAGGTGGGGCATCAGGCAAAGCATGGCCAGGTCAAAGGAGGGGATTGTCCCACTCTGCTCTGCACTGCAGCAGCCTCACCTGGAATACTGTGTGCAGTTTTGGGCACCTCAGTATAGGAAAGATATTAAACCATTAGAGAGTGTCCAAAGGAGGGCAGTGAAGATGGTGGAGGGCCTTGAGGGGAACCCGCATGAGGAGCAGCTGAGGTCACTTCGTCTGTTCATCCTGGAGGAGACTGAGGGGAGAACTCATTGGAATCTTCAACATCCTCACAAGAGAAAGAGGAGGGGCAAGTACCAAGCTTTTCACTCTTGTGACCAGTGACAGGACTTGAGGAAATGACATGAAACTGAGTCAGGGAAGGTTTAGGTTTGATATCAGAAAAAAGTTCTTCACCCAGAGTGTGGCTGAGCACTGGGACAGGCTTCTCAGGGAAGTGCTGATAGCGCCAATCCTGACAGAGTTCAAGAAGCGTTTGGACAATGCACTCAGGCACATGGTGTGATTCTTAGGGCATCCTGCACAGGGACAGGAGTGGGACTCAATGATTATGTTGTGTCCCTTCCAACTCAGCGTATTTTATGATTCTATGATTAAAACACCCCCGTAAATAATAACTCTGCCCCCAAGGCATTTATATTAGCTAGGCACTAATTCAGTGCTCAGGCAGGCTGTGTGTAGTTAACTCTTAATTCTTTCACGTACCTTGGTCCTTTCATCTGCCTCATATCTTTCACAGCTGTCTTCTGAATTCCCTGCACTTTCTCTGCTCGTCCAGTTCTGGAGACCACAGGACACTGCTCTACCTGCTCCCATCACAACCCTTTCTGAGCACATCATTAATAGGAGTTTAGCTTTAAGTATGAGCAGAGTTCTGAGTGACCTGAACAGTGCACTTTCCATATGCCTAATACTGATTCCACAAAGGGCAGCTGTTAATTTCCAGACTAATATATTGTGTATTGTTCTTCTAAGGTTTCCTCTTATCCTTTTAACAACTATCCTTTTCATAAGGATATGCATCTAGAGCTCTGTTATTGTGTCTCAGTTATCTACAGATCATGTATGATCAACGAGAAGCTCCTCTCTTTGCCCAGCCAGCTCTGCAAGGCTAACCTGGGATCTCACAATGCAACCAGGATCTTTTTTTGCTTATACATGGTTCCCAGGAATCCTGTTTCAGCCTGAGCTCTATTATCAATACAATTAAGGTGAACTTGAGCTGGCGTGTAAAGTTTTAAAAAGCGCTTACATGACCCTAGAGGCTGGAGCTTATTTTCAAAAGTGACTTGGTGCACTCAGGAGCCTAAGTGAATTAATTATCTATTAAATTGGTGCTCTGTTATGATTTAAATGCCTTTGAAAAGGGAATTTCGGGATCCTTCAGCATTCCAGGCATTTCTGACAAGATTGCTAGTGTTATTTGGGTGCAAATGTATCAGACCACAGCTAGCACAGAAAAACTGGGAAAGTACCAAGTTTAATTTTCAAACTAAAATTTGAATTTAAGGGTGTAATGCTCAGAAAACTTGTGCTGGAAAGTAAGATAATTTGATCCTGAAAGTATGGAAATAAACATAAAACCCTTCAGTCCTGACTTAGTCGCTGACTAAGTGACTGAGACACGCTGTGGTGGCTGCTGTAAATCCCCATTTAGGGACACTCATTGTAGGTGAAAGAAGTGATGGGGCACAGCAACAAATAGGGCACTGCATTATATTACAGGACATTTGATTTGAGACTGGCATTTTTTATTGGGTACTTGTGTTCACTGTAATGGGTTAGTTTTCTTTGTGGTTGTTAAAGTTTTTATAACTATTTCTAGCAAATATGAAATATTTAAAATATGCACATATTTAAAAATATTAAAAATATGGAAAAAATGCACCACAGGCATGAAACAGCAATATTGCATATAGCTGTACTGATTTACTCCTGTTTATCTTGAGTTTTGGTGGGAATACTATTAAATGTCCTGAAGTTGAGTGACTTTTCTGCTCAGAAGTTTTATCCTGTGTCAACTAAATGGACTCTGTTCCTCAATCAAAATGCAATTATTAATCATTTTCTGTTTCTCAGTCACTCTCACTGTGGTGCTTCATTGCTTGTATTCTCTTGTCAAAAAATATTGCTCACAAATAACTACTGAAATGCTGATGGATGAAACATCCATTAACAAAAAGGTACATTAGAAACAACATTTAGCCCAAGTGGGCAAATTAATCTCCCATGAAACACTACTAATTCCACTGGAGTTACCATAGGGTTTATCAGTACTGTGTATAATTGCCATGGAATGAGACTCACATCTGAACTCAAAATGCACATGATCCTACACTATTAAAGTCTGTTAGTGACTTAGTCTTACATTGGAGAAAGATATGAAGAGCTACTTCACTTTAAACAGAGTTACCTTTTCACTTAGTTTCAAGGTTTTAGTTGCATTCTCAACTCTACATCAGTTTACACCTATAGAGAGAAAGTTGCAGAGGTCCTGAAGAGAAAGCACTGACACACTTTTGTCAGCAAACAGTCAGTTCATTGAACTTATCGTTCAAGATGAGAAATTTATTTTCAGATTTCTCCCTCTGTGTACTTAAACTTGCTTCTGATCTTACAAGGTGCTCATCTTGCTATGGTTAGATGGCCTCTAAAGCCAGCCTGACTGCAGGAGCAGGATGTTCTGTGGCAGTGGGTCACTGCAGTCTGAGGAAGGGCTTGATGGGGTCCTTTGGGTGTTATGGGATTGCATCAGGCATAAAGCAGGCAGGATCTTCTCCCTAGATCTTTTGTGTTTATGTACTTTTACTCCATAAGGTTAGATGGCATTGGGATGCCAGCCCCTCAGTTGTGATGCAGAGATCATTTGATTTTTCAGCGATGTACATACTTCACAGTGGTTCTCGGTGTGTTTTTGTAATTAGGCATATTTAACTGTGCCTTGTTTTACTGCTGTAGGAAGAATCTCATTTGTCAGCAGTTTTAAGCTTTGCCAAATAAAGGCTTATTGGCAAACTGCATTGAGCACTCTGATAATAACCCAACTTTAGAAAACACACACCCTGCTGTGTTGTATTCAAGCCATGGTGCTGTTGAAATTAAAAGGGGAGACAATGCCTGCTTTCAAAAACTGAAGGTTCTTTGTATTCTAATAAAAGCCTAAATTAATGTTTTAAAAGGTTATTGCTATTTTTTACCAGCTAGCTGGCACTGTGTATAAATCTTATTTAGGCAAGGTCCTACATTATTTCACTGTTTTTTACATGTCAGCCAGTATCATACTGCCATGGATAATCAGTTCCTGAAATTCATTAGTCTAACCCGTTAAAAACCTTTTGTTTAGCTTTAATAGCAGGGTATTTCTGTGTATTTGGGAATCTAATATATGATGTACATTCTGACAACAGCAGCAGGGACCACAAATATTTCTTACATAATCTAAAGGACATATGTTTGGCTTATGGCAAAAATAACCTCATCATTCCTGTGTTTTAGGTTGAGGTGTCCATGTGAGGTCCTTTTATAAGAGCAAAGTAATAGAAACTATGTATAATTTAATCTTGTTGGCTTTGAATGCATTTCCTTCAGCTTTTAAAGAGTGCTCTAGGAAATGGAAAAACACACAGTCAGCTATGAAATTCTATGACACTGATGCAGTCAGGCTATAAAATATTCTTTGCATCTTAATTGCATTTTATATAGCCGTATAACCATGTGTAATTCTTAACTCTATAAATCCTAGCTCTGCATCCCGCTCTGGCAGCTTGGTGAGAGTGGCAGAGGAATGTTTCCCGCAGTTCATTGTTCAGTTCGGTTGTGTGGGCAGCGCACAAACGTCAGGACTAAGCAGGGAACTTGCACTGAACTTTGCAAACTGCTTTTTGCAGACAAAGGATTCTCCTCATCCCTGTGGATGAACCTGATCTCACACGATGAGATCCGTATCTGAGCTCTCTCCAAAATGAGTCGTGATTTGACAGCAGGGAGAATGGCAGAGCCTGTTTTATGCAGGGTGCTTTACTTAAAGGTTTGGAGGGCAGTTTGGGGGAGAAGAGAAGGTAATTTTATTGGCGTATAACTGTGAGAACAAAGCAGGGCATGACAGAAGCCAAATAGCTATCAGGTGAGAGATCAAGCCAAAGCCAGAACAATCTTTCAGGCACCACCAACCATGTGAAACACTGACATAATGCAAGTGTGCCTGCAGTGATGCTGGACCCAGCAACACAGCAGATGCACTTACCAGTACTTTCTGCCCTCTGACTGCCCTCTTCCAGTGAGAGCTGCATGCCTAGCCAGTGCCACATTCACCACCTTGCACTTGCTTCCCCACTGTAAAACAGAGCCTGAGAAAAGGAGACCCCAGTGCAGAGACGGGAGACTGTGGTTTAAAAGTGAGGAAAACAGTGGGAGGATCATAAAGAAATGATGGATGTGATCTGTTCAACTCTGTAGCATATTTCTAATAATAGAAAGTTTTTTAGAATGGATAGACAGAGGCATAACAGGATCCAGTGGCTGAAAACTGAAGCTGGATAAATTTAGATGAGAAATAATGCTCTGACTACACTGCAGGTTACAGCGCAGTGTTGAGATACATGAACATTAAGTGAGCTAATTCAGAGAGCAAACACCATCCAACAGCAATGGCAGGGAGATCCCAGATTTATATCACTCAGGAGAATAAAAGAGGCTGCCCAGAGGTCTATGCTACTGCAGCCCAGTCACTAGACCAGGTTGCTCAAAGCTCCATCCACTCTGGCCTTGTCAAGAATAAATGCAGCTCATATTGCAATGTCTCATCAAGGAATGTTGAAATTAGTGAGTGGCATGCTGTGTCTCACTTTACACATAAGATGTAGATAGATTTTACATTAAGTTCCCTTTCTGGTTTTAGGAATTCTGCATGGCTGCATAAAGTGAATGCTGTTGAGAACCTGTCTAGAAATATTGGGGGAGGTCAAGCTGTTTACATAGCTGAAAATTTCGCTAAACCAGATGAAACTTAGAATTTTTATGCCATGTTGAATTTTGATATTTTAATGTTTGGCTTTGTTTTACTTTTGAAGACTTTTTTGGTTTCTTGGAACACTGAAATTCTGAAATGTTTTTTTCTTTGGAAATACTTTCTGTAAAATATATTGCTTTTGACAAAACAGCGTTTTTGCAAAGGAAAATCCTTCCTGACTGAAAAATTTCCAACTTCTCATCACACAGTTGCAGTCGAAACTCATGGGTTAATCTCTATGAAGTTCCACAGGACCACCATCTGCAGGAGGGACTTTTACAGCCTCTTTTAGAGAACAAAAATAAAGAGGAACTGACTTTGGCCTAAAGGGATTAATTGGTACCCTTATTTCATTAGGTTATTTAAAGCAAAGTTCTCATTAAACTTTCATTGGAATAATGTTAGAAAAAGTCTGTCAGCTGCAGCTGTTGGGAAGAATTGAGAGGTCAGCAAATTGCCAGATGATAACAAAAAATAGTATTAAAGTCTGAGAGAGGGAGGATAAAGGTGCAGACTGGAGATTTGAGACCTTTTAATTCTGTTTTTACATTGGATGTGCAGGCAGATATGCCGTTTGTTCCATATAAAGTCTGTTGAGCTAAGAAGGTTCAACAGAAGCTGAGGAGACATCACAAGCCCAGAGTGTCAAAATAAGACAAAGTTGCACATGCGGTTTGTCACTAAGGTTGTTTGGCCCTCTCTGGCCTAATTAGCTGCTGTTAGGGATATTTGTGTTCTCTTAGTTCACCCTGTTGAAACCACTGCATCATGCAGCATTAATGGATTGGTTTTGGCACCCCCAAAGTGACTGTGTGCATGTTGGGGTGAGACCAGGACAGCATGGCAGCATCGGGAAGAGAGCAGCATTAAACCTGAGCTCCACATGCCTTGCATCACTTGCAGCCTTTATGTTTCTGAAGCTGGATTTTTGTATTCATTTTTGTGTTAGATGTGTAAATTCAATTAGAAAGCCTTTCCAATGGATTAGCCTGAGGAAGGAGTGAATGATGGATACTGCCTGGTTGGGTTTGTTTAGTTTTGACCCGCTTTCTGTGCTGTTTGGACTTGTGTAAAGCAGTGTTTGGAGGGGGCCAGACTCCTTACAAACAGCTTTCTGGGGTCACTGTTGCCATGAGGTGGCAGGTCCACAATCCAACTCATTTGCATTCAAGGGAAGGCACAGTCTGCATTGAAGCCACTTGACACTTTGGCCAGGCTGCTTTCCTAGCAGTTAGGATGCCTGAGTTCCCATCACAGCCCTGTGACTTCAGCCCTCCACTTCCCCGTGCCTTCCTTCCCCTCCTTATGCTGCTCTGTGGTGGTTTGGGCTGTGCTCAGACTATCTCAGAGGCTCAACAAAGCCCCGGGCCCACCTACCCAGGACCAATGCATCCAGATGCATTCACCTGTGATACTGGCTGCTGGTACTGTTCCCAGAGCGCTTATAAAAATGTGACCAGGGATAGTTTGTATTTGGGAGGATTTAGGGAAAAGAAATGTTCAAACCGCTGTCTGGTTGCAGCATCATCTGCCAGCACTACTTGCAGTATGCAGTGGGAAGTAGCTTCAAGCAAACTATCTGCTAAAAAAATCAGATTTGAAGTCCTAAGAAGTGAAGTTGAATTGATTGTTATTCCTTTGTAGGGCAGGAATGCTAATGGTGTCATACTTTGTTGCCATTAAATGGACTTAATACTCAGCTGCTGTAGCCAAGTCGGGCTCTGCTTCTTTCCCTTCCCCTGTTTGTCCCCCACCACTCCCTTTCTCCTGGCACTAACAGATTTCTGCCCCCACCAGCAAACGTGTTCAGAAAGCTAAATCAGCAGAAAACTAGCCCTACAGAAAGGAGCAGAGAGCCGGCAGCTGGCTCAGGTCTCCAACCCAGCTCATCTGAGGCCAGAAAAATGCCAGTGCACAAGGAAGAGTGGGAGGAGAGGAGCAGGACCATTTTCAGTGGTGGCTATTGTTTAAATCAGAATAATTTCCCTAAAGAGCCACAACCTAAAATTCAAAAATGCCAGAATGGGTACCCTGACTATACTAAGTCTCCCAGGCTGTCTGTCAGTTCCTACAGCTCAGACACCCTACATGCGCTTCTGCAAGCCCCTTGCCTGCAAGCCTCTCTAGCCCCTGGCATAGCAGCAGATCCAGCCTGCAAGAATTCTTGGCTAGGGTAATATTCCTATTTCTACTTGCTTTTTTGTATACTTCCATTGCGTTGGAAATGCTGATTGTGTTTTACCCTGGAGATTATAAATCCTAACAAAGTACACTGAAATCATTGAGCTATTTCAGTTAGCAGTTCCTGGCCAAAAGAATTTTTTGGGTTTTTTTCTGTAAGTGGGGTTACAATCAGTGCTTGAAATTTGGCAACTGCTGAAGTCCTGTGCAGTATCCCTGAAAAGGGAATGAAGTAGTCCTCAAGAGAGGGAAATCTGACCTCTATCATCAAACACCTCGTCCATGACCTGTGCATGAAGAGAGTTGAGATTCTCAAGTAGGTTAGCACAACTTCAGTATTTATGCCCTTCTGATTGACTGTGGTAGTGGTCCATGTGCACACTCCCCATTCCTGACAGATACATGGAAATGTGACTTAGCATAACCCGCTGTCATTGAAGTATGACTTACTTCATGATTACTTGAATTCTATCCCATTTGTTAGGGACTATGAAAACATGCACGCGGAGTTGCCATGGCTGAGCTGTCACATGCCAGCGTGTCATGCTGCAGGAGCTGAGGTATAAGTCTGAACTCATATGGATATATTCCACTGGAGGAGAACCAGCATGTCTGTACTGGACTGAACAAAATTGAAGTAACTACTCCTGAACTGAATTTTGATATCTCATTCTGGGATTTTTATAAGAGAGAAGGGTGAGGGATGACTTCATTTGTCTTGTGTGATGCTTCATGAGGTACCACAGATGGGTAGAAAGCCCTGAAGCCACACAGACAGAATTAGAATGGTCTTTCATAGCTGGAAGCTGTATTGAGACAAATCAGTTTCCAGGCTGAATGTGATGTATATGTACATATATACTGATCTTTAGGAATCGACCAGTGAACTTGTATTGACAGAGGATCAAATTCCTAGTGCAATTATAATGAGGTGTGATTCCACTAATTTCAGCCGCTCCCTGCCATATCTCTGTCAGAGCTGTTAATATCTTGGGCCTTCAGGAACAGACTTGCTTACTCTATTGCCTTTGAAAAACAACCCTTGTCCTTGATGTTAGCTCCATTCCACCTACAGTAAAGCAGTGGGATTTGCAGGTAATATACAGTATGTTCCCAGAAATGCATATGTATGGTGAATATGGGTGTTTAAGGGTCACACAGCTCACTCAAAATACTTCTACAAGTGCATCACACATGATCAATGCTTGCCTTTCTTCTAGGTTTTTACATTATGCTGGTGTAGCATAATAGAGTGGTAGCAAAAGATATTTTTAGCATGTTTGAATAAGTAGATCTTTGGGGGTTGGGTTTTATCTCAGAAGTTTTGTATGTAAGACTTGAGATTGTCTAGCAGATAAGTGAGAATTCCTTTGTCCAGAGTCCCTTCATGTTTGCCCCTCCAGTGGTTGTACAGCCAGAGCCATCGTCTGGACAAGACACATGCACAGACCTTCAGTTTCCATGTAGATGATGACTTGGTAGTTCTTTAAGGCCACGTGTGTGCTACAGGAGCAGTGCCCTCCACAGGGCTCCGCTCCTGGTCCCCGAGGCACCAAACAGTGGGGCTGCAGGGGGCTCTGCCCACCATGGGGAAGACAGCCATAGGGCAGCTCTGACATTTCCCTCCACTTCTTTTCTCCTTGATGGAGAAAGCAGAGCGTTTATGAGTCAGTTTCTCAGTGTTGCCAACCTCCGTCACTCATTATTTGTCAATTGGGCATGCAAAATCATGTCACTTTGGTCTTTTTAGGGCTGTTGTGTTTTTTAACTATCTTTTGCCTCCTGGGTTGCAGGAATTATGGGTGCCTTTCTTTTGAAGCTTCTTCTGTAGGTCCCAGTTTCAACAGGCAGCAGTTCCCTGTTCAGCAGCAGTCTCAGACGGACTGAATCTTCAAATGTAGGGCAACAAATTGGGATATATACGTAGGCTGGAGCATGGGATTTCCTCAGCCACTGTTTGATCTCCTGACTATATGTCACCTCCCAGACCTGACTTTTGAAATGTTTGAGTTTATAACCAACATACAGACATTATAGAAAGACATCCAGAGCAGAGTTCATGTGGTCTCTTGCATGTTATAGTAAGCCAGAGTTTCAAATACACCACAAAACCCTACTCACTGTGCTCTTAAACTGCATTAGAATTGCAATTTTGCTACTATGAATCATTAGACACCAGGAATGTAATACCCATTAGATCATCCTGTTCGAATCCCAATCCCTGTCAGATTGTTCTCTACAAATATTTTCCTCATACGAGGTATTACATTCAGTTTACTACGTTGTAGACTTTCCACTGCTGCTTCCCTTGGAAAAGAGTGGATCAAGAATACTAGGAAACATCAAATCATGTTGAATATGTCATTCCAGACTGTAAACAAACAAAGCTAAAAATAATTTGAGGACCACATATAGTGGAAACCTTCCACTTTCAAAAAAGCCACCAACAGCTACTCTAAGGGGGGAGCCCTTGCATGTCTTTGGACAGTTGTAGGTTTTAGTTTGTCAGAGATTTTTGTTTAAAATGTAAAACCAGAAAGATTATGCTAGAAGCTCAGAATAGTGGTTTGTCTTGAACAGATAGAAAATGAAGCTGACTTGTGGTTCTACTGCTTGTTTACATGTCATCCTCCTTTATTGGTAAATAATTATAAGCAGAATCAAATGAGAGATATCTGCTGTGCTGAATTCCACTGTTCTGATTTAGCTACACCAAGCATGGAGGTTTTGAGTCTGATTTTTAAAACTGTCAGGCACCAAATGGCATGCTTCACATTAGCCTGCAGTTCTGTACCTAATTTGCATTCAGTTATGCAAATTAAACATTTGAGTTGAGTAATCACACAAATCAGCATGCCTGATGATTTGCACACATGCTTATTCACTTCGTTTGTTCAAATAAAGTATATAGTCAAACTAAATACACAACTTAGTCCGTAACCATTTTAGTAACCAGCTTTAGGATTTCTGGTGCTGATAATGTTGTTCCTTAATAGGGCAACTTCAAGCAGTTAATAGTATAGGCATCCTTTAATAAAATTTCTCTTGTTCATTTTTGCATGCCTTTAGAATCTGTTCTGTTAGTGATGGACATAAGGCTGCCTGAATACATGTAAAGTCAAAGGCATGGAAGTTCCCTAAAGCTGACCATTGGTTGTATTTTTGTCTGTCGGTATGATAAAAGCAAGTAGGGAAGAATAACCCTGAGGACTAGTTAAGCATGCTCATAGAACATAACCTGGTTTGGACAGCTCAAGTAAGATGTGAATCTACACATATGCTAGTTAGAAATGTGCAAATTTAGCATTTTCTTGCAGTGAATTAAGCAAAAAATGAAATTACTTCTTTACCTAAATATTCATTCTATCAGTAGCATTTCTCTGTTCCAGGAAGTTACAATAATATGGATTGCTATCTGATGAAAGAAGATCAGCTTTTGGAAGAAATGTGAAGTTATTTGGTAACTGAAGCAGAAAGTGGGGGTTCAAAATATTTCAAATACATTCAGTTCTTCAGGGAAAAGTGGCTGTTGGCACAGGCACAGAAAACTGCCTTGCTACGCTAATGCTCAACAAATATCTTGTCTGTGAAAAATGCATTTCATAAGCAAGGTCTTTTGAAGTTAAGATGGTTTTGTTATATCTTTGTGTGCAAAACTGGAATGTAACTGGTTCCTGTAAATTAGATAAACAGGCAGTTTAGGAATTAATCCTAAAAAAAAAAGCATTAAAAGAAAATAATATTATTCTCCTGGGGTCACTCTAGGACATCCTGTAGCTGCCCACTCTCAGGTGGTGCAGTACCAAAGCTGCCTGCCTGCATGGTGAACTGTGAAGGACTACAAAGGCTGTTTGCCATAGATAAACCATGTCTTCTATTGAGTTCAAAACTGTTCAGGTAGATGAGGTAGGGTGGGACACATGAGCTGAAAGGAGTTCTTTAGTGAATTCCAGAAAGTTGAAGTCCCTCTGAAACTGCAGCAGTGCTGAGCTCTATGGATTCTTCAGGGCATTTTCATAAGGCCTTGGTACCCAAGGAAACGGGCTCTCAGGAGCATCAGCTGTTGTTTTTAGGCACCACAATGAGTTAGCTGTTACTTTAGCTAACCCATCTGCATCCCTCTTGGTCAGGTACGTTAAGTCCACAGTGGTCAAGGTGACCTCATTCCTGAAAAATAACCTATGGTGAGGAGAAGAGCTGCTGTTGTCTATGTAAGGTGTTGGTATTTAAAAATGGACTATTGTCCAGAAGGTCCAAGATGCTCATGGCAGCGACAGACAGTCCAAGAAACAGTGCTGTCTCCCCAGCATCTATCCATGCCTTGCCACACACCCACACAGAAAGCTGCAGGGAGTATTTATAAGACCTCAAATGATAAAAAAACACAGTGTATTAAGCAAACCTGCAAGGCAGTTTCAGTTGGCAGGAGCCATGCAGGCCCTGAGCTTGGCTTGACTTTGGGGGAAGCTGGGAAGCTGCCTGGCCAGGGGCATGCCCCATGACCTCAGACTAAACAGGCCTTTACAAACAATGGGAGTGAGAGATAAATTTTGCTTTGTTTTGGCCTCCATATTAATTGCGATTAAAAATAGAGCCCTCAGCAATGGCAGGGAGCAAAACAACTGAGGCATTGTTAGCTTTATCAGGAGAAACAGGGAGCACAAAAGATGAAAACATGAGGCAAGCAGAGAAACCGAGGACTGGGTCAGTCTGGACCACCTGTCCCCCTCCAGGTCAATCTACCTGCTCATTTTTAGTGCAGAACATTTTCCGTGTCAGTATTTAGTGTCTGGAGACGACAAGCCAGTTCTTAGATCTTCCATTCCCTGCCTCCAGTTTAGGATTGGACAACTGCAACTAAATCTTTTAGTGTTCTCAAGACTTCATCCCCACCAGGATTTCCAATAGTGACATATCCATTGGTTTCAACAGATTTCACTCACAGGAAAGAACATTCCAGCTTATTCTGAAAGTCTTGGCTGAGCTGCTGTCTAAAAAGTGAAGTCTGCAGCACTGTAGATTCAGCCTCAGAGCTGTGTAGGGAGATGCTTCTGACAGATCAGTGCTTGTGTTTTCTAGTGTTTTGTTTCAATGCTGTGTGGATGAATTTGGGCTGTAGTGATGAGACAGTAGTTTGGAAGCTTCATTTTAAACAGTGTGGGACAAAAACACCTGTGAGTGCAGGAACAAATCCCATCATTAGCATTCATTAGTGTTTGTTATATTACACCAGCAGCCAACGATCTCTACCACATGAAAGCTCCATTTTCATGGTTGTTATGTGAATATAAATATAACAAATGACATTTGCAGGCCAGAAGACATGAGACCTTACAAACTTCTTGTATTCCTTACCAATGTATTTCCTAAATGCTCACCCCCAAAACTGAGACCAGTTTGAGATGAGCAGAGCAAGTGAAAAAACCTCATTTTTTCATTTCATTTCATTTCATTTCATTTCAGACAGAAATGTTGTGATTTAAATCTCAAAGCAAGCACAGATATGAAATCTGGACTGACTGAGGCCAAAGGTTTGTTTGATTCTGTATGTGGTCACTTTTAGTGGTCATTTTTAAAACAGCATAATAACCACATAAGCAAACATTAGCCTTCTCAAGATGCCCTCCCAGCCTCCAACCATCTTTGGCTAAGCATCAATAAATGGAGTATTTGCATTCATGGACTCACAGAATATGCCAAGTTGGAAGGGATCCGCAAGGATCATCGAGTCCAGTTTCTGGTCCTGCACAGGACCATCACCAAGACTCACACCATGTGCCTGAGAGTATTGTCCAAATGCTTCTTGAACTCTGTCAGGCTTGGTGCTGCGACCACTGGGGAGCCTGTTCCTGTGCCCAACCACCCTCTGGGTGAAGAACGTTTTTCTAATATCCAATCTAAACCTCCCCTGGCACAACTTCAATTAATTTATCTAGTTGTTTTCTGAATCCATTTAAACTTGCATTATGAATAAGATCTTGATAAAAATAGCTGCATAGCAGTGTCTCACACTGGGACCTCCTTGTCTGCTTTTACCTTGCCATGTGCCCATTTGACATGTTGTTCTCCAGCTCTTGCATTTGAATATTCACTATCTCTGTTCATATTTATCCCTCAAATTTTCCTCTCCTGGCCTGAAAAAATCTTAGTCTATTTAACTTGTTCCTCTATGGAAGCTGTTTTTTACCTTTGACTGTCCTTTTTGCCCTTCTCTGTACATTTTTCTTTCTACTTCTTCTTTTCGTGATGGGGGTGTACTTAGACACTGCCAGCACGATATGTCTGCTTTGCTCTCTGCTCCTTTGCTGGCATTCAATGTGCTGTCTGAGCACTTGCATTTCTGAGCAATGGTATTATAGCACAGTCTATTCTGATCTGAGTATCTCATTCCCAAGGAGTAAGACTGAGTTTAGGTCCTATGTCTGGAGGTAGAGGAAGAACTGGTTTGTATGTTCTGGATTTTATATCCATCTATGTTGAATTCTATCTGCTCTTCTATCACCTAGATGCTGGTAATCTCCCTGTCTTGTGAGTTTTCACTCATAATTTGCTCTTACCCTTCTGTTCTGCCTTTTAACCATGTGAAGAGCTTCCCTCTTATCCACAGCAACTTCATTTCTTTAAGCATCTCTAGCAAGTGATCTTTTTGAGTGCCTTTGGGTGCAAGCTTTTCAGTTAAGCTATGTCAACTGAATTCGTCTTGTTTGCATGCTTGTTATCTTATTCAAAAATCCTTTCTAGACTTGTGAAGAACAATTTTCCTTTGCAAAAGCTGAGCTGGACTTCTCCAGTATATCCTATTTATCCTGGTGTCACCTAAAGATATTCTTTAGAATTTTTTATATGTATACATTTTGCCTAGTATAAGCATTTTCCCAAGAACCTTTTTGAAAATTGGTGCCTTATTTGCCACTTTCCAGTGTTCTGATGCCAAGATCATTTTTAGCCAACAGCTGCACACTGTAGTTAGCAGTTCAGCTGAATCAAGATGGAACCAGAAAAAAACAGAATTTTTTTAAATTTATTTATTTTAGGGGGAGGGGGTGAGGATGGGGGTGGTTTGGGGATTTTTGTTTCCTGGAAAAGAATTTAGTTTTCCGAGTTTCTAAATAACCTGGCCTTTTAGTTTGCTGCTAGTGTCAACACGTAACATTTAGTGATTATCTGCTATTTTATCTTTTCACTATTTGACAAATATTGTGATAAAGGACACTCAGCCTGTCAGAGGCTAGGGAAGCTGACC
>JAWWMP010000001.1:38160040-38210680 GCA_035047865.1 Dendrocincla tyrannina | reverse complement strand
TCCCCAGACACCCGGTATACCGTTTGCTCATTTTCCTTTAATTTTGCTTTAATAAAAAGTTTAATATTTCAAATTATCAAGATGGTGGCTTATTGCCTATAACACTTCCCAATTTGTAAAAGCTTCTTGAGTAGTAAAGTTTTAGAGCAGGTTTTATAATTCCAGCAGCAACCATCCACGTGGCAAAGGAAACAGCAGTAAAGGCTCCCTGTACTTACACTTGAGATTTCTACTCTTTATGGGCAATGATACTACACTAGTTTTGTCTCCACTGTCATTGTAGAAAAATACAGGCAGCTGTTTATTTAGAAGGTATGGATGTCTTTCAGCAACATGGATTCACAGATAAAACTCGCCTTCTTTAAGTAAGAGCCTGCATTTTCACAACAGAGATGTTCCATTATCTATGCTGAAAAGTATACTGCTTCCCTGCATCTGCATCACTGAGTGATGGACATCACTTGCTTACAGGAAACTACTCCTTTATTATTCATGAGTTCTCCAACTGTAGTTGTTCAAGCTTTATGAGAAATGATTTTATGTTTAAGACAACTGAAAGAAATAATTTAATGGTATAATATCAAAAATGATTCTTGCATTAGAAACATTTGCTTCACTGCTATTTATGTATTCAGATCTGCCAGTTAGCCATTTTGTACACACATGTTATTTTGTAGTGTTCTAATTTCTTAGTCAAAATGCCATGCAGAACAAAGCCAGGGAGGTTACAGAAGTTTTTTTTTTAATTAATCCTTTTATCTCATTCAACCACAGTCAAAATATCTTTTATTTTTTTATCAAGTTAACATGATTTCATTTTTAACCTTGATTGGTGTTCATCACAATATTTACCTCAAATGAGTCTTGTGGCAGCCTTTCAGTTGTTGTGCTCAGGACTGATATCAGCCTGGAGTTCATTTTGCTCTTTTGCTCTTCTCTTTTCCCCGCAGTCCTTCAAA
The DNA here is from genome assembly GCA_035047865.1 of Dendrocincla tyrannina. NCBI lineage: Eukaryota > Metazoa > Chordata > Aves > Passeriformes > Dendrocolaptidae > Dendrocincla > Dendrocincla tyrannina. The sequence goes on along the minus strand of JAWWMP010000001.1, from coordinate 38,209,721 downwards.
ACTTCCTTGTTGTTTCAAAAGTCATCAGGAGTTAAACATCAGCCAACTTTTAGAACACTTGGTAGGAATTAAACCAGAATTCCCTCTCTGAGCCAAAAATGAAGGCATGAGCCAAGGTGTAGATTCTATTTCTAACTATAATCACTGAGTTTTGTAACATTTGGTAAACAACTCAGGGGAAGCCTGTTCCGGCCTTTTATCCCATGTTCATACTTGGGCTATAATGTTCTGTCTTAGACCCAAAAATAGCCTTCTCTTTTAGGAGACAGCTGTGGAAGCAGACTAAGGTGTTTGCTGACTCTTCATCTTAAGATAAAGATAGGTAGAACTTAAAGGCACTAGAAACAGAAAGGGAAAAAAAAAGGTGGTTTGGTTGATTTCTTTGGGGCCGACCAATATTGTCTGCTAAACTGCTCCTACTGTGTCATGTAAGCTCATTTTGTACATGCTCCAGCAGCGCAGAAGAGACAAGGTGTTTTATCAAATGTCAAGCAACAAAAAGTGCCAGGAAAACAGAGTGAGAGCTATAGTATGTGATCTTCTCATGTTTTCAGGGTCCAGATTACAACTAAATCGCTTTTGTTTACCGTACTTTTGTCACATTGAAAGTAGCAGATACCAGTACAAGTACCAGTGAAATTGTATTACAGCACTGATAAATTAATTCCTGCCACAGTAGGCAGAACAATAGATTAGCAAATAAATGAGCTTAACAGAAAAGCTCTTGAACACATTTGCCTATGTAACTGCCACAGTGGCCACACCACAAAATTCTGTTCCCTGGGAAGCAGTAAAAGGTAGTCAAGAGATACTGGCTGCTGCAGAAATAAAAATAATCATGTCCTGAGATGATTCAATTGACACTCTGAGTTATGATATCCTTTTATAAGTGAAACCTTCCTCCCCCCCAAGTAATTATTACAATCTATGTTTTTAACCCAAAACTACATCCAGTTCTTAAACGCTTCAGCTAAGACATGAGATCAGAAAGCAAGGAAGGGCTAGTTTTTGCTTTTCTGAAAGAAAAAGAAAAAAGCCCAAACACCTATCATGCAAAGTTTGCATGTTATTTTATATTTTGCTCTTAGTCATTACTAGATGTTATGAAAAAGCATTTGGAGAAAAAGAAGAAAGAAAGGAAAGAAAGGAAAGAAAGGAAAGAAAGGAAAGAAAGGAAAGAAAGGAAAGAAAGAAAGAAAGAAAGAAAGAAAGAAAGAAAGAAAGAAAGAAAGAAAGAAAGAAAGAAAGAAAAAGAAAAGAAAGAAAGAAGGAAAGAAAGAGGAAGAAGACCATTTCAGACAAGCCACAGTGAGCCCAAGCAAGTTTCAAGTAAATTAATTATGGAACAACACAGAGCACAATTTTGGCCTCCTAAAATGGAACATATTCCTTATAAAATGGGCACACTGTGCAGCTCTCTGACATTTCCAATTGAAACAATAGGACCACTAGAATGGAAAGTCTGCAGGAACGGCAGACAAGGAGAGGAAGTTTAGGTTGAACAAAGGTTTTGTTCATTTTTACAGCCCCTGGAGGAAGACCAGTGCTGTACAGAAGCTGTTAATGATGGGCTGGATTGGATGGCTGAAACCAGTGCCAAGATCTAAATGTGTTTTTACTCCAAACTCCTCCCCAGCTGTCGAGATACCCTGCAGAATTTCCAGCTGGTGTGAACACCATGGGCTTCTGGATCAGCACCAAAAAAAGGGTGGAAGGCAATCCTATCCGTGCTTTCACATCACCTTCTTGTTTGATAAGTGCAATTCACTTGCATGAAATCCAAATCATTAAGCTTTGTCTGACAAACTGGCAAGTTGACCTAAACTCTTGGTTTGTAGGAAGGAACTGTGCTGTGCTGAGGGCTTGCTCAGGTAACTATGGCAACTCTGCTTCTCCATTAGGCTTTGAAAGAATTGTCCTTAAGTGAAAACAGCTCCAGCCTACTATTGCTGTTTAATAAATAATCTGCCAGTGCAGGAGGATTCAGGTTTGGAGAAGCTGTGCTTCCTTTCAACTAAGCTGGAAAATAGAGAAGTAAAATTCAGCAAAGTCGTTTTCAGAATTTCCATGACATGACTTTGTTCCTCCAGCATGTAAACAAATCCCTCACGTACTCCCAGGGCTTGGCAGAGAGGTACGGGCTCTGGGACCTGCTCTTCGCAGCAGGTAAATGCAGAATTAGAGCTCATGAACTGCTTTTGCTTGTAATCTCCCTGCTGTACTTGAAGTCATTTCTAAGCTGTATGTCATCACTTTAGATGTACATGAGCAAGATGAGATGTTTCTTTGTATTAGGCAGTGAGGGAAAGGAAAAGAGAGAAATCCTTTGAAATTTTTCTTTCAAGACCATTGGGGGAGAGATTCAACCTATGTAATTCTGTGATATGTCAAAGTGCATCGGGGTCCGAAAATAGCACTGCACAGTTCCTGAGTGGGAATGATGTTTACAGGTTTTTCTTTTACAAGTTTGGATGCTGCCAGGGACATTACATGAGAACTTACAATTTGTTCTTTATAACTAAGAGCCATTTTGAATAGTAGCCAGGCAGTCCAGGCCAGGTTCTTCTTTTTGGCTCTGATGCATTAAGGATGAGCCTTGGGGCCCATTATGAGTTTTCTGTTGACTTCAGTCAGGGTTGGGTGGTTACTTGGGCATCTCAGAGGCACCAAGGTGGGACACCTTGGTCAACAGCAGACTCACTTCTCCTACTTCTCCCTGCAGTACAGTGAAAGAGGGATGGCCAAAGCAGCATGGCTTTGCCCTGCTGCTCAAGCACGTTCCATGCATTTTGAAGTCTGAGGCATCTCTGTTCCGGTGCACATCTTGTACTTGGCTGTATGACCTCTCCTTCGTGAGACAGAGTGGGCAGCACAATGTATTCAGAAGTGCTGTCAGATAAACAGAAGAAAGCTTCTGGGGCCAGCTGAGCATCTTCCACAGAGAGGGTCTTACAACTCTTACAGATATCTAAGAGGATCTAAAGTACCTTCCAGATCTAAGTGTTTTAAAACCTTCCTCAGCCCAGTCTCCTGGCCAGTAAGGAGAGCTCTCACCCTACCTGTGACCTCCATTCCCTCTGTCCATGTGCATGCTCTCTGCAAGGGAGGCAAAGGCACCAAGGGCCACAGTGTGCCCTTTTCTTCCCTCCCTGCCCTCTCACTGTGAATCCCATCCAAGTTTGCCTGCCAATATCCACTGGTCTCTGCCAGCATAAACAGTGGCAGAGGGCCACAGGGGCTGCAATTCCACTTATGAGGAGAGCAACAATAAGAGATCAGTTTGGTCCAGAAAACATATGGAAATGGCCAAAATGGAGGCATGAGCAAAGCAAAGAGAAGACCTACAGAACTGGTACCTGTATGACCCCTCCAAAATACTGCAGAACCATGGTAGGATCACTTCTGCCTTCCCTGGTTCCACAGCCTCAGTGGGGGACAGCAGTTCAGACCCTTTGAGCATTGTCCCACAGGGATGCAGGGTGAAGCACCATCAAGGAGAGGCACCTGCCTCACCTTTGTCCATTGGGCATCAAGATCCTGAAGCCATTAGCAGTGCCAGGCAGGAACAGGACCTGGTCACCACTCCAGGGCAAGGCAGGGGCAGTGCTGTGGACAATGCCAGGATGAGTGGGATGACTGGGGAAGTGGAAGGAAATGTGTTCATAACTGAAATCCCCAAATTTGGAAGATGTCTTCCACCCTGTCATCTCTCTGTTTTCTTGGGATATGCTCGTTCCTGAGCTGAGGATTAAGGCTTGCAGGCTCATAGACACTCTCTGGTCTATGGGCTGGAACATGAAGTCGTTAAAAATAACTCCTCTTGCCACTACCCATATAGCTTGGTAGGGTTGAGTGACTGTAACCCAGTCTGACCTTTTGTCATTCTGAATTCTGCTATTATGAGGCTGCAGTTTCATGATTTGTGGAGAGCAAATTCCCCTCCAAACAAAGGCCAAACCAGGGCCAGAGCCTCATGCACATCTCTGGGAGAGGAGAATGGAGTGGCCATGCCTGAGTTCTCTCTGAGCTGAGGCGGCTCCAAACCCACTGTGTTTCTGGGGGACCCCTGTCACTGGGGATAACGGAGAACCTTCCACCAGGAGATTCATCTGGAGTGAAGTGAAAGTTTTTCACTGCAATCTGTCAACATTTGGGCAAAAAAAAAAGTGTGCCTTTGTAGGTGAGATAAAGTTTCCACTCCTGATAGAAAAAAGGAGGGGGAGGAAAGGGGGACAGGCTCAGAGCCTAGGAATCCTAACACTTAGATGTCTTAATTAAAGGTAAACTTTTGCTTTGGGGTGGCTGTGGTTAGAGCAGCAGGCAGAGACCTGACAGCACAGGCTAAACAGAGAGGAAAAAAGACTCTTTCTTTCTTGGTTTTTTTTCTTTTTCCCCCCCAAACATTCACTTTGGCCTCAGTCTGAAATGGCTTTGAAACTGCAGACACCTTCATGTAAATGTTCTTAATAAAGGAAAAAAAGAAAGTCTGCTGTGGGACATTTGTAATCCTTCTGATTTAGATGTTTTAATAATGTGGGAGTTTATCTTGGAAGATGGTGGCTGATCTGGAATTGAAAGTACATCTCTGCCAACATAAGGCTAAGAGCTCAGACAGAAGACTTAAATATAATAATATAATAGGTGTCTGTATGTGTGTATATATACACACACACACACATATATAGACATATATATGCATGTGCTATATAAACACATTTTTAAATAATCATAAACTCTCTTTAAAAACTATTTAATCTCAAATTAAGGTATAGACAGCATCTGATTGGCTCAGATGCTGCACAGTGGTGCCCCATGATATATTCATTTCCTATTCTAGTGTGGTTAATTGGGTATTTCAATTTAATTACCGCAGTCAATAGCACTTTCAGTTGAGTGTCTTAAGTGTTCATTTAATTTAGTGTAGATTTAATAAGGCAGCGGTTGTATGTAAAGCTGTTAACCATCTGGATGGGCTGCACAGCCCATCTCTTCTCTTGGGTAGCTGGAGTCTGATCCAATACACATTGATGCCTACAACAGTCTTTCTATTGAGTTCAGGAACCCAAGACCTAGGCTCCTTGGGGAGCAGGGAGGTGGGAAAATGCCTCTGGCTGTGGCTTTCCTAGCTGGCCTGTGTGAGGGAGGGTTTTTAAGGTGATGTTTCTTTTCTGTAGGCAATTTCATATAGCAGTAATGGCCAGAAGAGCAACCCATGACTCGAGGCTTGGTAATTGCGAGCTACAGGACTGATCCTTTTTTGTTAGGATTTTAAGTGAAATTTCAAAAGTCTTCTCGCAGCCTTGGTAAGGAGGCAATGAATTGGGTCACACCTAGAAAAATTTAAAATAAACACATCAGTTTGACAATCCTCATGCAACTGAATGATCTATTTTACCCATCACAAGGTCTGGCAGAGATATTCATCCTCTCTCCACCTTCTATGAGCCACTAGCTTATGCCATGGGTCAAGAAAAAGGCAGATCTGCAGATTTTCAAATCACTAGCCTACTAGGGAGAAAAAAAAGAGACAACCACTAGATATCATCATTCCCTCTCATGATTTCAGGGCCTCTCATACATGGGAGCATGATTTGTTTAAACAAAGGATGACATAGCATGGGGCTATTATTGTAAGTTCTGGTCTTTATGGACTGGGGACCTGGCCATCCTGTCTTCCTGCACAGTCCTACCTGTTAATCAGGCTTTGGTAAAATTGTAAAATACCACAGAATTGGGTGTTTTAAAGATATACTGGTGCCTAATGATGTTGGCAGGAAATCCCTGAGGGGATTTCCAGAAACACCTGGGTCAGGAGTGGCCAGACATTATGTGTACCAGTATCCTCACTGCAGGGACCACATGCCTTAGACAGATAAGAAGAACTGGGGAAAAAAAGAGGGGGTTTTAGGCAGAGGATAAGTAGCCAGGTTCCACATCTCTGCCATGTGACAAGCAGAAGGAGGATGTTTGGGGGTATCCTAGAGCAGCCCATGTGTGCAGGCCGTGGCGACTGCATTGCTTGTCTCTTCCTCGAGTCAGCAATGGTTTAGCCAGCAACCCCTATTCACATCCTGCCAGTTATATGATGCTGCCCAGACCCAGGGCCATAGCTGGCTGGTTGGCAAGCTGCATGTGACGCAGGAGCCTCAGGTTCTTCGGGGCTGCGGGCTCCCATGCTCCCCAGGCTTGTAGCCAGCCTGTGTTTAAAAACAAGCAGCAGGAACGTCGGTAGGAACAGGACTCCAGCACATGAAATCAAGTGGAGAGAAATTCTTCTGCCGCAGAAAGTAGGCAAAAGGCAACTGGAGATGAATAGGCTGCCTGACAGCTGGCAGGCACGCAGCCTGTCTGCCATAGATGGTAATATAGGCACTGCAACTATTACAGCATCTAAAGGCAAAAAAGCAATAAAAAGCTTTAACCTCTGCTACCCAGGAAAACAAACAGTGGTTTCAGATGCTGTCGGTAGAGAGGAGCCTTTGTGATGCTTGTGACAGGCAAATGGTCTAGAAAGCTCTGCTGAGTTGTGTTTGGGATTACGGGGCAGGAGCGCCTGTGTTCGTGCTTTATTTGTACTGGTTACACAGCCAGTTTAAAAAATTGTTACTGCTGTTATTATAATGATATTGCTATCACTACTGTTATTTTCTTTACACATCAAGAGAGCCTGGACAGCCAGTCTTTATTTCTTACATGAATGCAAACGGCATTTAGATTTTTGTGGAGATCAGACACCAGACACATTCCTACATTCTTGTCCGATGTTCAATATTTTTCCATGAGTCAAGGAGAACAAGAATGGGCATATTGTGTAAATGCAAAACTCTGCCTTTTTAAACTGACACGATGAATTTCAGCCCTGCGTCTTTGTCTCTCTCCTCCAAGCAGGGGCTTTTCAGCCTGCCAGATTTTGTTACTTACTATCCTTGAAAACAGAGGGAGGGAAAAGTCAGTCCTTGTTAATTCAATGTCCCAGTTACCTAGCTGTGCTGTATCCTTAAGGACTGCTGGATTATTTGGGGTTTGGTGTTTTTTCTTTTCTTTTTTATTTTCTTTTTTTTGTTTGGGTTTTTTTTTCGCTTTTCTGAGATGGTGAAGAGCTGTGGCTTTTCTGCCAGCTCCATTGTGTTCCCTCAGTAAAAGCCTGCAACACTAGAGGCACTTAAAAAAGAAGTGAGGAGTCTGTTGCAATAGGCATCCAACAAAAGTTCCTGCTGCAATTCACGCTTCCAGTAAACGCTGGTTCATAATCCAGATTTCAGGCTTCAGGGCTGGTTCTTAATAAAACACTCATACAGGTCAGTGTAGCTGCATCTGTTTACAGCAACAGAAACTTTAGCTCGCTGTTAAACGGGGATTCAGTACAGATTCACAAACAAGGCCGTGTATGCAGACAAATATCAGCATATAAGGGGCCCCTAGAATTTAAATTTCACATGGGGAATGTGGCAAAACACTTTCCCACCTCTGTATTTTAAAGTATGTATGAAATGTGCCTGATTGATGACCTAAAGACTGAACTCATCCATGCCTGCCAGAGCCACAGCTGCCCTGGAGACTGCTCTGTTTTGGTCCATGTCCCAAGCAAGGCTTCATGGCCAGCCTTTCCAAAGGCTTCTCCCAAGTGCAGACCACTATAGACAGAAGTCTACATGAGAACAGAGGCTTTTTTTCTGGACAGAAATATCTTTGATTTTTTTTCAGATCTTTTAATAGGCTATAAAATGTTTATTTTCACACTATACGTGAGAATAAATACATATCTATCAAAGCCAGCCTAGTTTAAGTAATAGGCAAGCAAAGTTTCACTGAAGTGTTTTGATAAACCTGAGTTTTTGGTTGGTTTTTCTGAGAATGGAAAGTTGGTGAGTGCCCTCTGAGCACATTTGACTCAGAGCTTCCCAGCTAAGGCTTATGAAAGAAAGGGAAATATACAGAGGGCAGAAGGAACTAATTAGGATCAAGAATGATGTGGTCATTTGTCCACTAGGCACCAATCTGCTACCTCCAGAATTTCAAATAGAAGTTTGGTGTGCAGCTCCTCAACTGTAATGATTTCTATTCACCATTAACAGGTTCTGTAAAGGAGAAAGGTTTCACATTAGTTGTAAAATGGAAAATTGTATTTATCCAGGCTAGTATTTTCAAAAGTATGTTGGGATCCACATTTTGACACCTAAATAGATGTCTGGTTTTCAAAGGCGCTGAATGTGCATTGGTGTCTTTTGGAATTTAGCTGGAAAACGGGGCTTATCATTAATGTGTTTGACAGTGTCTAAATGCATGAAGAGTATTTTTCAGAAAAATATATAGAGATAAAGTCCTTGTCATGGAACCTTATAATCAAAAAGAGAGAAACAAAGTCCAGCAAAGTCCATTTAAAGGCTTGTATATCTCAATGAATTTTAGATTAGACTTAAGGAAAAGCGTAATTTAGCCACTCAGATTCATCTGATGCACCATCAGTTTGCTCAGTCAACCCTTGGATTGTTTATGTCATTTAAAAACTACTGATCTGTTGCCTTCCCTGAAGGAATCTGCATAGAAACAGAGATTGGCATTTCTCAAGTACATTGTCATTTATTGCTTTCACCTCCTCCTCCTCCCTCATCATATATATTGTTGACTTGGAGACAAGTCAAATTTATACGTTCCCTCCATTTGCTCTCTGTTGACAATTTTCCAGTTACTAACAAGATCTATCTTAGAAGCGAACAACAAAAGGATGAGAGGCAAGGAACACAAATTGCTGATTAGACATAAAGAAAAACAGGGTAGCTGGAATGGGGCCCAGAGAGGTTGTAGAGTCTTCATCCTTGGATGTGTTCAACACTTGCCTGGACAATGTCCTGGGCAATCTGATGTAACTTTGCTGGTAGCTCTGCTTTCAGCAGAGCATGTAGTGACAGAACAAGGGAGAATGGCTTCAAATCAAAAAAGATTTGGTTTAGATTAGATTTTAGTCAAAAAATTCTCTACTATAAGGGTGGTGAGGCGTTGGAACAGGTTGCTGAGAGAGGTTGTGGGTGCCCCATCCCTGGAAGTGTTTACATCCAGATTGTATGGAGCTCTGACCAACCTGATCTTTCAGGAAGATGTCCCTGCCCATGGAAGGGGGCTTGGAACTAGGTGATCTTTAAGGTCATGGTCTGTAGCCATTCTCTGACGCTGTATCAAGAGGTCCCTTCACAGCTCTGTCATTTTATGATCCTAAAGGTCTTCTAAGGAACTCTCCACGGAGGCCTTTGCCACAATACTTTCATTTTATTTCTGTGAATAGTGTGGTACATGGACAAGTAGCAAGCGATCCCTCTACTGTGTTAGTGGTCTGCAGAGGTGGAGTTTAAGAGATGCAGCTATGGATGGAGCTATACAAGTGCAGAGGGTTTCAGCTGCATAACTCTTGGTGGGAACTGACTCAGGTGTCTGGACTCCCTTATCCAAGTCAGCAGAGCAGTTGAAAGTTCTGTTTCTAGCCACACCTGAGGCATCATTGATTTGTGGGCTACAAAAATGGTGCAGCACTGATGCAACAAATCTCAGCTGTAGTTGAGAACTCCTTAGAGTCATTGGCTGAACATTTTCACTGCACAGCCAAAGGAATGCTGTTTCTGGGGATGGTAGTAATAACTTGGTCCATTCGTGTAGGACTGTGTCCCCTTTTAACAGTGTGTTGTGTCAGGAAGGAGGCACTATTCCAACTCAGTTATTGACAAAAACAGTATTTTTCTCATTTTGAATTTTCAAAGCCAGAGATCACAATTCACTCTAGAAACAGATTCAGTACTGCTGTGGAGCAAAGTACAACTTTGAGAAAGGCTGTTATATTTGAGAGGCCTAGAACTATTCATTTTTCAGTGCTGTTTCTATTTGCACAAGTTCACTCAACAAGTAATCAGTGTACATAGGAAAACAAGGCATATAGGAAGCACCAATTGTAAATGAATCCACTTGTGTCCCATTCACCAAAAACTCTCATAGCAGCCAAAAATGCCTGAAAGTTTTGTGCTGACCCTTTGTCATTTACTACCATAGCTGGTGGGGATGGGCTGCTGACCAGGACTAACAGGAGCATCTTCATCAGCTGCTTAGCACCCCACTAATGGTGTTTCTCATGAGATTCAGCAGTGGACCTAAGAACAACCATGCCCTTGAAGGAAGCTGTAGGTGAGATAAAGGCATTCAGTACAAAGGCTCCCAGGAGGCTGGATGGCTGCAGAGACAGTGAGCATCCACAGCAGGGGATTGCACCAACAGTCTTAGTCACTGCCATGGCTGCTCCAAGCCACATACCATGGTGTGTGCTCAGCAGCCAGGCTGTGCCTCAGAGGGGCAGGACAAAGGAACTGAAGGGCTGCAGTGTATAAATGGCATCACCTCATCCCTGGAAAGGTTTGCAAGTCCTGCCTAGGTGCGGTCTCCTTGAATCTCTTTTGCCAAAGCAAATCTTTTTGCAAAAGCCAGGCTTTTGCTAGAAGCAATATTCTCTTTCATAATCAGAGAGAAAAAGAAAGAAGACTTATTTTTGCTTTCTTCAGAGATGTCTCCGTGCATTTGACTTGTCTACTTGTGCTAACATCCTCTCATCTCCTTGTGCAAAGTCATCCTCTCCACTCTGCCTGTCTTTTCTCACATTCCTTTTAAGCATTATCTCATAAGCTTTTCAGCACTTGAATTGCAGGACATGGGAAGGTGTTTCAGCTTATAGGTTGCTTTTCCTTACCCTGGACTGCTCCTGATCCCCTCTTTTCACGTTGGCCTTTTCTAGCTCCTAGAGTATTCCCTCCTGGGTGAGTGTTTCCCAACCTTTCCATTCAGCCTCTCTGGTCATTTTCTTGGGTTTGAATTCTTTCAACCTTCTCATCAAGGTGGTACTCAAAGAAAGACCAAATAATGAAAAACCATCTGAATGTGTACTATTCCGAGACAACAAAGCATTTAGGGTTCCTGTAACCTGGTAATTATCTACCAAAATGATCATAATTCCACATTGATCTTCCATAGTTCATATTTCAGAGTGATCTTCTAGATACTGGTCAAATGAATTCCTTTCTACAGTTTTCTTCCAGACTCCTTAAGTGTTGGAAATACGGGACCTGTGAAACACACCCAGACCTGTGTCCTTTCTATACCCTGTGGCATTTCAAGACTAGCAAAAACAAATATATTAGGGGAAGAAACACAATCACCTTGACAGGCCTGCAAAAACCACCACTCCTCCCCCTCATCTCTTTTTCCCCTGCCAACTGACAAGTGCCACCAGTTCCCATGAATCATAGATTAGTTTGAACCATGATGTTTAATATTTTTCATCTCCTTCTAGATACGTTATCATCACCTTTCATAAGTCAGCATCTTCCCATTTCCAAACAAATGCTCAGTCGTGCTTCAGATCTTGCTAAGCTATGAATCTCTCATGTAGTTCCTCAGACTCTATCCACTACAGAGGCAAAAGTGTGTCATTTCACTGCGGTTGAATTTACTGCTGATCAAGTTTGCTAAATAATCTCTCCATTTGCAGTTAATCAGTTACAGTCTTATTATACAAACTTCCATCATCTTCTCTTTTATTTGTCCCTTCTTCTATCCATTCTCTTCATAGAAGTATCTTCAAAGATTTGAAATAATTGTTTCAAAACACTCCAAAATCCTCTAAATCTTTGCCTGTTTTGCTCATATAGGTCAAACCCTTGGAGGGCTGTGCTTGGCCTGTCCTGACAGTCCATATTTAAGCCATAGTTTCTGAAAAAGGCTCTTAAGTACTGCTCTTACTTTCTGTCCTTAATGGGGTGAACGTGCATGATGGGGAGAAGATGCTAATATGTGTCAAACCCAGCCATCAAGCGAGTGCAACAACCTTGTTAGAGACATTCTCTTACCACAAGTCTGAATTTGATCCGAAATATCTCTTCTACACTGAGGTTTTCGGCAAAGGATCAGGACTCCTTCCTTCTAAGAAGAAGCCATTTTGCCAGTTGCTCATTCACAGTATTAGTTGATGCATGATGGATGGCAGCTCTCATTGAGGTGGGCCCTCCTTGTCCTGGCGGATAGCATCTGGTGCTGGAAGCATGACTTGGTAATATGCTGAAGGGATCTTTCTTTTCCAATTGACAAGTGATGACTGTATCTCCTGTGAACTGCAGCTTGCCCTGGAGAAGACCTCAAGGCCAAATGATTGGCTTGAGCATCCTGTGTGATGCATTGATTCGCAGGAAGAGAGAAACAGTCTAAGTATTTCCTTATTTTCCAAGGCTGGCTGGATGGCTACTGTCTTCCTTGATTGAACTTTTGATACAGAGTGTTGCAGAGGAGATAGGTGCTTAGACAGGTAATAAAAGCCCACGTGTGGGCATGGATATGTGCCCTAATAAGCCTACAGAACCTTCACGCAGACAGTTTGGAAGCAACGCTGAGCAGAATACCAGGAACACACTGCTCTCAGCAGTTTTTCCTTAGGTGAAATCTGCTGTGCTATTGATCTCTAAAAGGCAAATCAAATAACAGCAGCCACATTTTTAAGGATTAGGAGCTTCCTGTGCAAGACAGTATGTGTTTTTAATACTTTAAGCTGACTTATGAAACTGGTAAACAATGTGGAGGGTGGTGTTGGATGACCTCTTTTACATGCCTGATCATCCTGTCAGTATTTATAACGCATTTGATATTTCCTTCTCATCAGGATGGGATCAGTTAAGCAGTCATATTTCCCAAAGCTCAGGTTGCGTTATGCTTTGTTCCACATTTCATGGTAATAAACGTTGACATAAATTTCTATAGATTTCACACAAAGTGATTGTTAATTTATTCATGGTTGAAAAGGATCATAAAAAAAAAGAAAAAGAGAGAGAGAAAGGAAAAAAAAGAAAGAAAAGACTTCTCCAGAAGACAAATACACAGCTTGCAAGATAAGAAATGCAAATTTTTCATGCCTATTTGTTTTGCACACAGTAATGACTGCTACATTCTGATTAGCAATCTTGACCTAGTTAAAGTGCTGTTGTTTTTCTGTGTTCCTATTCTTCTAAGAGACTGTGACTAGACATGATATTTTATAATCCATCAGATGTAAAATCTGCATAAAACATATAATTATTGTGCTTCAGCAACTTGGACCAGAGCCCTGACGTTATGTTTCTAGGCAGTACACTGTGAATAATATGGGTGCATTTTTAGGTTGGTATGTTCAGTTGGCAAGATACATAATTTTTCCATAAGTAAAGGTAAATTGTGGGATTTCTAACATACTTATTACTATTCCAGCCTTGTTCCAGCTAATGAGAATTAAGTGGGTACTTGTCAGCCAAGGAACATCCTTATTTGTTACTACAAATTCAGTTTTTAGTGGCACTTATTACAGTAAACATGGAGGAAACTTTTGTTGCCTCTCAGTCAGCATTATTATTGCCAGTGGTGCTTATGCCTAAGGATCAACCTGAGTCAGGATACCACTGCAAGAGGCCTACATAGACATCAAGTCCCTTCCCAAACTGTTCATGATCAGAAGGACATGGAAGGGCAGTGGGAAGGTTTGGGATGTGTAGAGGAAAATTCTTATGGCAATAAACTTTGCTTCTGGTCATCCAAGTGATCTTAGGAGCTGATTAGCCTCATCCAGCAGATTGGACTGCCTGAACTTGGAGTGCTAAAAACTGTTTGAAGACAACTGTCATGCCTGCATCCTCAGCCATGTCAGGTACATGCTGCAAATTAAGACAAAACGATTAAAAATAAATATGCTGTGCAGAGAAAGTGCAGAGCAGAAGGGCAAGGGAGAGGTTCTTAGAAGAGGACCACACTATTGAGATCTTCAGGAGAGACATCAGGGTGAACCTGATGTCCCTGGGTGTGAGGAGGAGGGGGAAGAGCCAGAGCCACAAGATATCAGGATTTATGTCGAAACAATGGTAATGGAAGCCCTCAAAAGTGAGTCTGTAGTCAGACATGGATCTTGAGGATGCATGTGTGATTGTGGCATTAGAACCTGTGATGGCCCCAGAGGTGGCATGTCAGAGCAGTAGCACCTCCTTGTCCTTGTGTTAGCCCTGGGGCACCTCTGTGGCTTCCCAGCTGGCCATGGTGTGAGTTAGCACGACCATCCATTCATCTGCTTTTGTCTGGTTGAAGGGGTAAGAAAACAAGGGGAGAGGAGCCTGGTCCTCCTGCACACTGGGGAGATGTCTGCAACAGGGAGGATCTGCTCTGGTGAGCTCCAGTCCCTGCGTGGAGAGGCACTCCCAGCTTGGCACAGCTACAGACACCACAGGAGGTAGCACTGCAGAAGGCTGGCAGCAAACATTGCAAACCACTGTTTTGAAAATGAGAGTTACTGTCATTCAGGATCAGGCTCTAAACCCCATGGGTGGCTTGCTGGGTCAAACCCTGCAATGCAAAGGTGCTTTCACAGCATAAATAAGAAGTAGCATTCAGCATGTTTTCCTCCTTTGGAATGAATTTTTTTTGGCCTCTTTTCATTGTTTGAATATTTTTCCTATTTTTCCTGTAATTCCTTTACCCTTTGCCTCCCCAGATACGTGAAGGATTTTGTTTACAGTGCAGCCATAGATACAGTCAGCACATATTGTGAGAAAGTCTAGGTAGTCCAAAAGGGGCCTTTTAAAGCAAATTTGTCTGCTGCTTCTATATTAAAAGCATAAAATACAAAACTGCTTTTTTTTAACATGAGAAGTATCACTCCCCATGAATCTCTAACCCTGGCAGCTTCACAGTGTGGCAGCCACATGGGGTTTCAGTTAGCAGCACCTTATGAGTTTCATCCCTGTTGTTCCACTACCCAAGCTACAGAAGCTGCAAACTTTACTAGGAAGTTGTGAGAGCTGGAGAACAAAGGTGGTAGGAATCTTCTTTTTATGTGTTCAGCTAATACGGATTAGCAGGGACTTAAAACTATCAGACTCTGGTATTTTCTCTGTAACTTGCTTGGGACATTTTGGTGTTTTGGTCCAGTCTTAAGTGTCCAGCTACAAACATTTCAAGATGACAGTCAGATATGTAGCTAATGTCTGCACTGGGAATTTTTTTTTTGAGATCTGCAGGCACTGTGGATTTACTTGGGCAAGTCGGAGGGACAAGGCTGGGCTTTACTTGTTCTGAGAGCTGGATGGTTAACCTAGTACTTCTGTAAAGCAGACTGCTTCTACACAGTGTTAAATGAAATAAAAAGCAAATTCTAAAGGAAGTCCAATTGCAGAAGCTGTATGAAATGCACAAAAAATAAAACTTTCATTGAAAGTGAAACCAGATAGACCGTGCCACTTCCTGCTGACATAGACAATTCGTTTCTTGTCCATATTGAGCGGCCCCCTGTGGAAAAGAATACAAGGGGAATAAACGAGTAATGTCAGAAATGCATCAAACAAGATAAAAATATTGTTAAATATGTATATTTTGGATAAAACAATCTCTAGGATTTTTCATTGCCAATTTGTGCTTTTACACTAAAAAATTTTTGGTTCCATTTTCTAAAAAAAAAAAAAAAAGGTTTGAGACAGAAAAAAAATAATTGATTTTCAGCAAAAGCTTCTATTTTTACATTTAGTAAAAAAAAATAATCAACTAAAAGAAAGGTAAAGCAAAAATTATTTTTTTTCCCCAAAAGAAAAATAATTTGATACTAGGATTTGATGAGCCCTAAATATTAGCTTGGTGGATCTCCTGCTGATTTGGCCAGGTGTCGGGAAGCATTAGAGGAAAAGTTGCTTCTCTTGATCCTTTAAGACTCAGAATAAGTTTTAAATATAAAACTTCCTGCACAGGACGTGGTGTCAGACTGGATTGTTTAGACCAAGTCATCTCTAGAGTTTTGCCCTCTGTTGTTAACATCCCCCAGCATTTTGGCCAGTGACAGCACCGGGCTGTCTCACAAACATATCTCCAGAGGCTCAGCCTGTGCAGTTTTAACTTCAGGAGATCAATCATCCAGCACTGCCTCACTCTTAAGTGCGTGAACACACACTGACTCACCAGAGCCTGCTCAGCAAAAGGTCTCACAATAACACAGACTGCCAGGAAATGCCTGTACTCTGTGATGGTTCATCCAGAGCTGCCCGCCTACCTGTGGGATGGGGCTGTGCGTGGAGGGCTTTCTCTTCTCCCACTTACTGTCATGGCACTTGGTTTCCCATCACAGAGCCTTTCAGTATTATGCAGTTCAAGCAGTTTGAGATCAGAGGAATGTGCCTCTGTGTGTGTTATAGGAACTTTTGCGTTGTGTTTACTGACCCAAATCAATCCTAGCTTGCAAATTGGAAGAGATGGAGCCTGAATCCTGGCAAGTCCTTTTTTTTTTTTTTCTTCTGAAGACCACTGTTTGTCTCACTGAACAAACACAGACTAGTCCCCTGCAACCCCCTCGACATATAATTGGTAACAACTCAGAGCAAGGAGGCAGAGGGGGCTTCATCCCTGTGGGCTTCATCCTTGTGGGCTGCTCACATCCTTCCCATGCCCTCGTCCTCCATTTCCTGAACTCATGGAGACTCTGAAATCAGGACCTTTCTAAGCAGCCTCATTGAAGTCCCCTGAGAGTCCGCTGCACCTTTACATCATCACTCACTCTCATTTCTGCTTTAACGTGGGGACATCTATTGACCACGGTGTTGTCAGCATTCCAAGGGCTATGTTTGCAAGGGTTTGAGGAGATGTGATAAGTTTGCACTTGTTATTTCGTCTTTAGAAATGCACAGTGCCCCTTTTGGTAGGCACTTCAGCAGAGCAGATGTCAAGAAACCAGGAGTCCTCCAGTCGATGTCGAGGGAGGGACTGCTTGGTTAAGGGATGTGTCTGGAGATCACGGTGCTCTGCTGGGCTCTGCTGCTGACTTGTGCATGGCAAACCCCTTCCCAGCTCACCCCAGTCTGCTCACGCCGCTCACCCTGCTATCTGCTAGAAGCTTCTTCAAATACTGGAGTAAAGCAGCTGCTACCCACAGTGCAATGTAGCATCTGCATTTTTGTATGTGTCAGAGTGCAGATGGTGCAGATGCCCTGAAAATATGGAGACTTTGTAAACAGTTCCCTCTGCTTCAAAATGTTGAGCAAACCGAAATTAGCTCAGAAAGTCACATTAAGCACATAAAGCATATGTGTATGCAGAGGATATATTCTTTATCTGTTCAGCCTTTCTGTCAGCAACCCATCTGAAAGCAAAATGTGCTGCCAAGTCATGTATTCTGATGACCTGGGGACTTCCCCATTTCCCAGGAAGATGAATTTGGGGGCACAAGAGTGATTTCTAATAAATACAGTGACAGCAAAGATGATGGTAAAAGGAAGTGCAGCTTACCTTTTTTTTTTTCCAAAGGAAAGTACAGTGACTCGTGTCAGAAGGAACATACTAACCAAAGATAGTCTGTGCTCTTTGAAATGACCACCCAACCCTCTCCCCTCAGAGGGACACCTAGTGACAATTAATAACTCTTGAAAGCACATGGACTTGTACAACTAGGCACCAATATGTCTGTCCTTATGAAATGAAAACATGAATCTGTGATTCATAAAGCTATGCTGGAAACTTAACTTGAGATATGACATGAAGTTTTCAGTGTCAGAGAGAAATTGCAAACTATTTTTAAGGGCTAAACTCAGTGACCTACTGATGCAATGGAAGGATAGGTAGGTATGGAGGAAATATATATTTCTCAGTTGAGCTCTTTTCAAGCAAATCATTGGTATTTGCACCAGAATAAAATTGTTCACACATGGAGTTATCTGGGAAGAGCTTTTACCTACAGATAAACCTGAAGCTGAGAGGTACAGAGGCCACAACACAGTATTATGTGCCTGTGAACTTCTGTACATGAAAACAGCATAATGCAAATAATGTGACTGAAAGATCTCATAAATCATCCTTCCTCACTTAACTGTAAAATTAGGGTTCTCAGTTCTCTCTGCCCATCACAGCCTTCCAAGGTATCACAGTTTGTATAGCACCATTTTCTCACTGGCACACACAGATATTTGTCAGATGACATTGTTTGATGCCTCCTGGGCCATTGCACTTCTGCCCCGGGGCAGAAAGGCAGAAGATGAGCCGTGTTCCACTGCTTAGTTTCCTTGCATTGCTTACACCTGAAACAGGGACAGCGCATGCTGACTGAGCGAGGGCTGTGGGTGAGTGCGCACTGCTCACTGCGCTCCCCTTTGGTCATGGAATCAGAGAACCATTAAAGCTAGAAAAGACTTCTAAGATCAAAAGTAGAGAGCTAAATATAGGACAGGTACCCTTGTTTTAAAGTCATCTGTTCTTTTATGTTCAAAGCAAGTGTTCTTGAGGCCATCAGCATCTTACTTGAGAACAGATGCACCAAGTCCAAACTTTTCAGCTCATCCAACTCACATCTCCGTTTTCTGTGCATGGGGTGGGAATTTTTGCGTAGAACCGCAGGAGATGAGAGTAGATCATGTAGACAGAGCCATGAACCTGTTTTCCTTTGGTAGGCCCACATGGCTGGTGAGCCAAATTAAAGAATTTCTGTAAATATTCATGGAAAAGGACATAGTTACAGCTCTCAGAGCAGTGTTATGTGGACTGTGTGTTTTATGGCAGATGTTTCAGGACATAAAGAATTAGAGCTTAATGTATTAATATACATCTCTGGAAAATAATCTGTCAGTACATCATGGGCCAGCCCCTTGGCTGACATAACCTGACGTGGCTCCAGCCTTCATTCTCAATTTTCAGCAAGTTAACATCTAACACCTTTAATTATATACATCTCTAGCCAGTATAAACCTGTGTGAACTCAGGATGCCTCTATCTTGTGTGTGCCATTACAATGTGTCTTAAGACCTTTGGATTCTGTGGCAATCGAAAATGCTCTTTTGGGTCATATACTGAAATCAGGAGAGTGAAAGCCTGCAGCACTGGACAAGCTCAAGTGCAGATTTCATTACTACATTCATCTATGCTGTCTAAAAGTACTTTGAATCTGTCTGGCACAGCTAGATGGGAACAAATGTGAGGCAGATATGACCTAGGTTTTACCAGCTACACCTGCCTCCCTTCCTCCCTCACACCCATGGGGAGTGAGGGTCTGTGACCAACAATAGGCAGCAGTCCTCAAAAAATGCTGGTGGCAGGGGTGGTGCTGGCAGAGAGATTCATCACTTAGAGCATATTTTCCTACAGTTCTGCACAGCTTCATTGACTGAAAAAGCTCAGAGGAGCTTTCTGAACTAAGCAATGCTTACTTGCCTGTTCCCTTTCAAGCAACTGGACTACAGATAGTTTCTTCAGTGCCATCTAATGATTTTTTTTTTTTTGTCTCTGCTTCTTTCAGCTCCAAGGCTCCTTGAAGAGAAAGCTGGTGGTAAATCTATCACCTGTCAACAACAAGAGACCCAATGGTGTTTCAGAGAGCTCTTTCCTTGACATTAAGAGGATAAGAGTGGGTGACAATATAGCAGTGGGACAAAGTGGACAACATGTTAACAACTGCCAAAGCCAGTCAATGTCAGGAACTATGACTGTGGGGCAAGGATCGCAAAGAAAGGCCAGCAGCCTAGCAAACAATGCACATGCTAGTGGGAATGGCATGTTTAATATGACTTTGAAAGAGGTAAAGAAAGAACCAGGAGAAACGATGTCCTGCAGCAAACACTTAGATGGCCAGACATCCCATGAGAATGTGTTCCCTAACAGATATGGGGAAGACTCATGGGACCAAATGATGGATCTTGAGCTTCAGGAACTGTTTAATGAACTGACTAACATATCAGTGCCACCAATGAGTGATCTGGAGCTGGAGAATATGATAAATGCCACAATAAAACAAGACGAGCCGTTCAACATTGACCTTGGGCAGCAGAGCCAGAGAGGCCCTGTAAGATCTCTGCAGATGGATAAGATGGTGATAAAAAGTGAATATGGACCAGGAATGAATCAGGCTTCTGTGGGCTCCCCACAGATGAGGCCTTCTTCTACAGGTCCAGCCTTCACTATGGCCACCACTGCTATGTCCACCTCATCACCCATCCCTTCGGTGCCTCAGAATCAAACACAGGTATCGCAGGTTTCCTCTGCGTCCAGTCGGCCATTGCCCAACTGGCAGGAGGTGTCTCATGCACAGCAGCTCAAACAGATCGCAGCCAACCGGCAGCAGCATGCCTTGATTCAGCAGCAACAGCAGCAGCAGAACCAGACAGCCAACTGGTCAGCGCTGTCTCCATCAGGACCTTCCCCCGGACCCTTTGTGCAAGAGAAAATCCCCAGTCCTTCTTTTCGCCAGCAGCAGTTCAGCCCACAAAGCTCAGCAATGCTTGGGGTACCAGTGAATGGAAATCAGTCAAAAGGGATGAACAACTATGTTTATAAACCAACCACTCCCCAGAGCAATCCCATGGACATAATCATGCAACAGAAGCCTCAGGATCTCAACAGAAACTTTATCAACAGTGCTCAGCCACCTCTAGAGCAACATCACGGCAACACAAAGCCTTTGTTTCACTTTAACTCAGAGCAAACAAACCAGCAGATGCCTTCAGTTTTGGGTTCCCAAAACAAGCCTGCCCTTCTGCACTACACCCAGCAGGCACAGGGTTCAACTCCCATGCAACAGCCACAGCAGCAGCAGCAACAGCCGCAGTCACAACCTGCTCAACCTCTCCCAAACCAGTCTCTTCAGAGGCCTCCTAATGTAAACCTAGCAATGCAGCAAAAAATGATGCTTCAGAAAATGCAGCAAAGCCAGCAAATCTCAGGTTTGCAGTATCCAGTCTCTCAGCAACATAGACAGGTAAGGCAAATTCCTCCTTTTTTGTTACAGATTCATTCTGGTCCGAGTAGTAAGAAGGCTTTTCCAGCCTGGCCTCATTCCTCCAGGAGATGTGTACTGTTGGTTGTTAATGACGCCCTCAGCATGCAGCTGGTGATGGCACGTTCAGCACCTATTCAAGTGTATCATGAGTGCATGTTTGGAAAAATTTCAAGAAACACATGCTTAATGCAATGGAATGAATATGTCACTGCTATATATTATGTAGATACTTGTCAGAAAGGTGAGATAGTAGGGCAGATGCAAGCTTTTTTGGACTCCTATCTACGTTTTCTAGCTTACAAAAACTTAGGCTCTTTTGAAAGTAAAAATTTTATTGAATTCCTATGTTATCTTAGATAAAGTATTTTACAATGTTAATTTTTGTGCCATCATTTTTCTCAGGGAGGCACAGTTAGGAAATTCTGGGTTTAGATATATTTTGACTGATATGACAAAAAAATACTGTTTGTGCATTTGCTATCTGTTTGACAAAGAAAAACAGACTTATCTGTGAGCTTTCTAAACACCCATCACACCTCTGAGAATATTCTGTGGATAAAATACATGCTTAGATATGA
This sequence comes from Dendrocincla tyrannina, assembly GCA_035047865.1. Taxonomy (NCBI): domain Eukaryota; kingdom Metazoa; phylum Chordata; class Aves; order Passeriformes; family Dendrocolaptidae; genus Dendrocincla; species Dendrocincla tyrannina. The sequence continues at coordinate 38,188,367 of JAWWMP010000001.1, read as the reverse complement.
AGGAGAAAGTTGCCACAGATATGTCTACAATTATATACCACATGGCCAGCTCCCACTACGTTATCATGAGACAGTGATCTGACAAAATCTGCTGTTATAGCTTAGTTATGCTATGCCAAGTCCCAGTACACTCGAGTCTCACATCCCAAGTTTCAGACCTGCCAATCAAAGTTAGAATGTGCAACCTCCCTGTACCCTAGAGTCTAGAAACCAGGTGCAAAACAAGCAAAACGTATTTGACCTTGGACATTTAAACAATTCTGAGGAGTTCTAGTGGGACTTCAGCTCAACACATTTGAAGATATGAAATCAGAATATAGCTGTGGCGATCATATGTGGATGTAAAAACAGCTATGAGAAACTACTGAAAAATGAAAGCCTAAGTTTTCCATGGAGTCCGAGATAAGTAGCACTGTGAAGGACTCATTCAGAACTGGGGTTTCTTCACCAAAGTGTTTGGGTGAACAGTCTGTTTTAAAAAGTGTTAGTTGTATGCCTGCACAGTGTCCTCCTTATAACTCTTTTATATTTCCTAACCAAATAACCATGATTGTCTCCAGCAGAAAATCCCTTAGTACAAGGTACCAGGTGAAACCTATGGGCAGATTTGAGAAGTTGCTTTGTTGAAAGATACGGGAGAATGAGCATTGGCAGGATGCAATCACAGTTTTTATGGTTTACAGGAGGTCTCTGCTGGCTGTTCCTCTTCTTGGTAGTCCTTGGTACCCTCTCTTCTTAGGTGTATTTCCCCATTCTCTGAATACACTGCCAGGCGGACGAATTTTAACAGTTCTTTCCTTCACCCATGAGGAACCTTCGAGCAATCTGTCAGCACAGGGGAGACAGGCAGGACTTCTGCAAACACTACTATTTCCTGAAAAAAATTGCAGTCGCATTCTGGAAAGGAATAAAAACACTGAGAGCAGCTCTGCTTGAGGCAATGTTAGCTCCTTTCTCTGTGCCCTCTTGGGCTGCTGCTCATGGAGGCCAACCAGAAGATGACACTTGGCACCCTGGCCCTTCCAGTACTTGGAATATTTACCATGAGTGTACCTGTGCAGCAAAGAGATCTTTTGGCTTAGGAAACTTGTCCTAAGTGAACTTTGCTGAGTGCCAAACTTTAGATATTACACCAAGGAAGGAGTTTTGCCTGTCACCACAGACTTCTGCACAATTATTTTCCAAAGTTTCTTGTCATCTGGCCACTTTACACAGTTGCGTCTGCAGGATGTGGCTACCTAACCCACAGCACAGTTGAGAAGGTTGAAAGCTTTGTAGACACAGATTAGAGGGTTTTTGCAGCAAGAATGCTGTTTTTCTATGCTCTAGAGAGATAACAGGATTTTTTTTTAGAGGTTCTTAGCAAAGGATCTGATGTGCACCCAAAGTGCTGATGAAGTTCAGAAAATCAATTAGGTCTCTCTCAGTAGAGTATTTTGCAGCTACTGGAACAACACTTAGAAATACAACTGGTCTGTAAATTACAGAGTTTTTGAAAGGTTTGAACGTAACTGTTTACCTGCAGTATTTATGAGTTCTGTGGACTCCTTTAGTGCCTGCCTGCACAGCCCACCAACCGCTTGCTCAGGGGCTGCTTCTCCCATAGCTCTGAATATTAAATCGGAGGCAAGGAAGACACCTCTGGTATTATTTTCCAGTAAAGATAACAAAGGTCATAGCAACCTTGTGGGGAAACTGCTACTGATTCCAGCAATGGGGACATCACCTCATTTATGCTGTACGGTTTGCATTCCTGAAGTATCATCTCCCACTTCTGAGGATTCCTACACATCATTAACAATAATGCATGATCAGTTACCAGCATTTACTAGTTAACTTCATGATTAATATTTATTTCCTCATGGTCTATTTCTTCATGAAGAATCAAGGTGTGATTCTGCGTGGTATCATTCAGCCCCATCTCAGATCATTGTAGTTGTGTGCTGCAAGGGCCATCTGAAAACTTGCTGGAATGCTTTGTAGCTGGTAATATGAGTGCACATTCATAAAGGGCTGCTGTGACATTGCCATCAGATATCACTGACTGGAACACTGTAAGTTCACATTTTAGCAGAACCAGCTAACCCTCTGGATCCAAGATTAAAGATCCCCAAAACCCATTTGAGCTTGACTTTATCAGTCCAAGCTGACTAACTGCAAATGTAGGGCTTATAATTTCTCTGCCTGTCATATTCCCTTTGTGTCAAATTGAAACAAACTTACAGTGGGATTTGCTAATTAAATGTCTTTTCCCTCTAGGGAAAAGTCATAAAAATGATGGAAATCATCTTGGCTTCCTGGAAGGTTGGTCTGAATGAAGGGTTTGTTTCCCTCTCTCTTTTATTCTCCATTGTTGTGGGAAAGATTCCTTTCCATTGTCTATCAGAATGCAATATGCACATAGTCATGAAAAAACTCATAAAAATTCAACGCTCTCTTTGTTTAGGGAATAATTAGAAGCTCCAAATTCTACACAGGTTTTATCAGGTTTGCACTACTTATACAGAACCTGAGCTGAAAATCTATAACTGGGCTTGGGTAAAAGTTCTAAGTCTAACTTTCCCCTTGTGAAAAAATATAGTCCAGTCAGTGAAAAATGCTTCTGAAGTAAGGTTTCTCAATGAAAAATTTTATGTTTTTAAGTAGTTCACACATATTTTCAGAGTTTTTGATCAGCCATAATACTTGTTCTATAAGATCCATTAGCTTTTGTGTAGAAGTCAAAAAACAATGAAAAAAAAGAAAAAGCCTGTATGTACTAAATAAAATATTATTCATCCCCTTCTGGTTTTGACCTGAAGCCAAATTAAACTCAAGGATTTCAAGCTGAATTTTTCTCCAATTGTTTTTATTCAACTTCATTTGCTCAAGGGAAAGGAGACTAGAAGGCTGAGCTCATGAGAACAGGAACCCTAACGGAGCAAGGCCACTCCATCTGCTACATGTGGGCATGTGTCCTATTTAGTCTTGGCTTTTGAGGCAAGGATAACACAAGGGATCGTGAGAGCTTCACCCCCCACTTTACATGAACAACCAGTAGTCTGTATTTTTAAGGCTCTGGAAGCATCTATGTAGTTACAAGCAACAACAGTGTTTGCTTGTGCATAACTCAGGGCCCTGTTAGTCCCTGTTCCTTTGCAATTGCTTTGAGCATGGCGTCATCTTCTCCTTTTTCACTTCTCTATTTTCATTTTCAATAACCTAGGAATTGTGATTAGTTGCAGTTTGGGGTGGGAGGGAGTGATGGTGGTGTTTGCTCTTACTTGCCCTAATTGGAACACGCCTCTAGGTCATTTTCTTCACCAACTCTTAACAGGCTCCTTTTAAATCCAATCAGTCTTCCTTCCTACTGAATACTAAGCAAGCTCCAAGTACCAAGCATGTATTCCCTCTACATACCTCTTGCCTCATGCTCTCTCCAGGAGGGCTTTCTATTTTGTAGCATGTGGCCAGTGGCCATCCAGGGGCTTCCTGCCCTGGGGGCACACCATGGATGCATCTGGCTGGAGAAAGGCCACAGAGCATCACTGCACCAAGGGATGTGCCACCGCAGAGGAGCTCCAAGTGCTGAGGTGACCGCCCCTTGCAAACTATTGCTTTACACCAGCCCTTCCAATGCCCAGATATGGGCTGATATGTATGCCTAACTGATATGTATTCATCACTCCTAAATATCTCCAGGGGATGGAGATGGTATTTCAACTAAACTGGCAGCTCTGCAGAAATGCTAAGACAGATTCTCCTCTCATTTTTCTCCAGTGCAAATGCAGAGAAATTTTGTTCACATTCAGGAGAGTGTAATTGTGCTGACAGTAGCATTGGAAGCAGCAGGAGATGACCTTGTTTTAAAGCATGGGCATCATATGGATTCAATAAAAAATATATGTTAAACTTTCAGATAGTTAAGAGTGCTATGTGAGGAAGAAGCACCAGGAGCAAAAGATCTGGAGTCTTTTTTGAAAGTGCAGATATAAAAACCGCTGTTACCATTCACTCCTGAGCAGTAACTTACATTTCTAATTTAGCTCCTGAAATTTCTCAAAGAAAATGTGGCTTCTTTAAATGATTAATATCAAAACAGCATTTTCCTAGACCTTTCTATTTACCACTACAGAAGAAAAGTAGAACACATTTTGCTGAGGCAACCTCTCTGTATTCAAGCACGAAGGAATTATTTTGCAAATATTTGTGAAATGAAGAGAGAAAACCTAGAATGGCTTATGGTTATTGGTACAAACCAGGACTTGAATTTGACTTAGATCGTAAATAACAATGATTCCAGGCTTTTGGAATCTTTGGTAATAATAGAAACTTCCATAGTGTAAGAAAATAACAATGTGACCTTTCTTTCAATGCTCTCTATAAAAAATGGTATTTGGATGACAGCTCTTCTTGATAGCTCCATTTTGGTCACATTCTGTTGTGCAAGGACTTCTGAATTAAATAATCTGGATAAAAACTTGAATATGTCCCAATACCACCATTAATTGCAATCATAGCTGATTTATGAACATGAAACCAGAAAGAAAATGTCATAAGTTTGTGTATTGGCATGATGGACAGTTATCTTGGTAGTGCTTTATATCATTCATGCTCAGTTTGCTGAACAAAATACATAGTCACACAGTAGGCAGTCAGTCCCTGAACACATTGTAATTCAAAGTCTCAGGGACATTCCCAGTTCCATAAGGTTTCTTGAACTCTTTGTATAAAGCATTTACACTGGAAGAATAGTAGATTATTAGCCATGGTCCAGTGCTTCCCAGTATGGGGATTTGGGCGGTAGATGAGAGTTCCTGAGGTCTCTTTTGAACTGCCTTTTACGGTACTTCCATGAAGATACCATTGAAAACAATCATTGTGCTTGCCTCTATGAGTTATTTGCTAATGTCAGCACACTTGAAGTCTTATTCATTATTTATTAATATTGTGAATGTGCCGGGAAGGTCCACTAACAGGGCAAAATATCATCCTTTGAAGAACTCGGATTAAAAATGGCACCTGTTTCAAAGGAACAATGTTGATCTTGCTGATCTGGCTTCTGTAAGATCAAAGATAAGATGGGGTTTATGAAAGGAATTTGAGAGATATGGACTTCTATATACCTGCAGGTCTAGAGACGTTGATTAGAGGACAACAGTGATCCAAGAGGCCCTTCATGACCCAGTCAGTTGTCTTGGCTGTGGTGGGAAGAAATGCTATTGGAAAGAGTTGGTACAGTAAGGCTGTTAGCTGCTTCACTCCTCTGATTTTACTCCACAACCACCTGGAAGACATGGACTAGGGAAACAAAGCAGAGGCACCTGGTGTGTACTTAGGAGAAGATGGTGATGGTTCCAAGGAGGAAATGGCATGTGAGAAGATCCACAGTCCAGTGGTTGAGATTACAGCTTACAGGGCTGGGGTGGTAGGGTAAAGTAAGGAATTGTAACCAAAAACAGGACAAGAGTTTCTGCTTATTAGATTAATAGGAAAGGAAGTGTAACAGGGCAAAACTGGGATAAGGAACTGTGAAGATGTCATGCTGACCAAAAGGCAAGGGGCCAGAGATGTTTCTGATCTGGTTCTCTGCTAATAAGCAAGTTAGTCTATCTTGACCAGTGAATGTCAATAAAGCTATGATACCCACAAGGGCTTCTTACCTGGTTGAAGTGAGGATTCCTGCTATTGCTGTGTGTGCATCTGAGGCCGGAGTCAAGCCCTGAGTCAACTTCCTGCAGGGATTTTGGAAAGGCAGTCTGGAAAAACAATATAATTCCACAGCCATTTGGAGCTGGCATGGTGAAAAACCCTTTCCTGTAAGTTTTTACTTGTTTGTAGGCCATTTATGAATACCTCAAGAAGTCAATGAACAAAAAAAATTTTAACAAGCCCCACTCCCATTTCTCTCCCTAGAGTTTTCCTATTATTTTAATTCCCCAAAGTGCTCAAGAGTGCTCAGTCACAGTAATTTGTCTCTCTAGGGGTTCAAAATGAAGGAATATTTTAATGGCAAATATTTATTCCCCCACTCAGCCACTTTTACTGCTGGTGTTTTTATGGTGGAGACCTGCCCCAGGCCACAGATGACTGTTGTTAAGACAGAACAGACCTAGTAATGTTCCTTTAATGTGAGTTTTCACGGGTGAATTTACCATTTGAATGTGATGCTGATCCAGAAAATCAGCCAGATGCTCCAACAGAACTATTCCAGAACCATCTGCCTCCTTCATTTGCTACATGCCTGTTTCTGGTAATGTACATGCACAGTGTAAAAGACAGTTTTTGCCCTGAAGAATTTATAATCTAAATAAGGAAGCCAGCCAAACCTTTAGATGAAAGAAATGTTACTGTGTATTTTATATATTCTTGTGTATTTGGGAAAAGAGAGAAGGAAGATGTCATTCAAAGCCATTACAATCAATCCATTGGAGCTGTTGGATAAGGACACATTTACCATTACAGGAGCTGGAGTTGAAACAGACCCAGTGAATCAGTAGAAAACACAGAAATTGAGTAAAAGGAGGGATATTTATCCCTCTCTATCATACTAGATATCTGTGTTTACTGTTAACCCCCTAAGCTTCCTATGTAAACAGTGAGGAAGGAGCAGCTCAGAGTACCTGAGCAAGACACATACATGGGGGATTACCTTTCTGCAGAAGACTCAGTGAGCCCAGCTGTGCTGCTCTGCTTGAAAGACGTGCAGACTCAAACTATAGAGCATTGAGTTGCTCTATAGTTGGAAGGACAAGGGCTTTGGAAACTCTTGGGTGAAGCTTCACAGGATGGAAGAGCTGATGTAAAGGCTGGGAGCTTCAGAAAGGGACAAGAAGTCCTGCCCCCAACCAGCCCTGTCCCCACTCCTTCCTCTGGCACCAGCTCTGGCACTTGTCTGAGCTCTCACAAAACTAGCAGAAAACTATCCTTTTTCTCTCTTTGTAGGTTTTCTCCTCTTCTAGTGAGGTTTTCTCCTCCTCTTCAGCTTGTGGTGTCAGGCAAAGCCAACACCAGAACAAGGCAAGTGGCATGAGCATATATTTGGAGGCCAGAAGTGGCTTCTGCCAGCTACAGCAACTTAAACTCAACTCCTGTGGCTGCTGCTGGGGAACCTCAGCTACTGTGGTGGGCGGCTGGAGAAGGAGTGGAAGGTGAACAGCTGGCTGCAGGAGGGGGTCTGAGTGTGGAAGGACAGGACAGGAAGAGTCAGAGAGCAGAAAGTTAAGTGCAAGGGAAAGAAACAGCCAGGTGGGATTGGAACCAGAGTAGGGCAATTGTGATGGGGTGAAAAGAGACTGTGAGAGGAGGTGGTGAAGGAGTAGAGTGCAGGAAGAGTGAGGGTAGGATGAAACCTGGAAGGCAGTAATACAGGGTTCAAATTGAGTTTGGATGAGAGGGAATGAGGGAGAAAGATTGGGAGCTCCAGAGGAGAAAGCTTAGAGTGAGTCTGGGTAAAGGCAGAGGAGGACAGGGGATCCAAGTGTGGGAAAGAGTGTAGGAGAAAATGGGGCAGAATAGGAGCTACTAATGCACAGGTGACAAGCACCTGCAGTCTTTGCAAAGGGGAGAGTGGAAAACTGGTAACACTTAGAAACTAACTGTTTCTATATCCTGTACTGAAAATAAGTGAAGGGGCATAAAGGTTTTGTGTCTAGTAGTTCCCAAAGCTTCTGCAGGAAGTCCTCAGGACAGGGCAGGAAATGCAATCCTGAGCCCTTCACATTGCCAGTTGAAACACACTATGTATTTCAGTCTGTGCTGTTCATTCTGCCAGTCTCCATCAGTCGGGGAGACAGAACAAGGAGCATATTTGCCCCACTGGAAAACAACTAATAGAACCAGTTCTCTGGTTTTCTTCCTTCAGGGGATCCTACAGCTCCTCTACCATCTACAGCTGCAAGTGTAGCCATTGAATAACCCACATGAATTGAATAGAATAGAGTAGAGTAGAATAGAATAGAACAGAACAGAATGGAATAAACAGAATAGTTTAGTTGGAAGGGACCTATAATGGTCTTGTAGTCCAGTTGCATGACCAATTCAGGGCTGACCAAAAGTTAAAGCAGGTTCAGATGCCTCTTAAACACTGACAGGCTTGGGGCATCAACCACCTGTCTGGAAAGCCTGCTTCAGTGTTTGAAGATTCTTTCTGCCTTGCCAAAGATGTACATGAGGGAGGATGATGGAGATTGAGCAGTCCTCTAAGGCCTTCGTAAGACGCTGTGTAGTACACCTTGTTTGAAAAGTTCCCCATGATTGACTGACACCAAAATACTTGCAATGAGTAAGGTGTGAAAATGAGGAAAGATGGTATTTTTGTGGAGCCAGTTTGTTATGTAACTTGTAAGAGGGGCTGGGACTGTGAGTGCTTCCCGTAATTCTGTGAAGATGGGTCAGATGTACTCCCAGAGACTTTTCTTTTTCCAGTCTTTTCTATAATTTGCAGTGGTTGCAAGCTGGGCCACAGCTCGGCTCCAACTGAGTGATAAATGACTAAAGGATTTAGTGCTTTGGTTCTGGTTAGAAAAGCATCCAACTTTATCCTTTGCAGAACTAGATTTCTCTGAAGGATTGTTAACTGCAATCCCAGCTAAAGCAGGTTTTGCTGGGGTGACTCTAGTCTTGTCTGGTTTCAGCTATCATGGGGGAAAAAAAAAGAATTACTTTTTTTTCTACTGGAACTGGTAAGAGACATGGGAAGACAGAGGGATTAGCTGGAGTATTGGGAGCTTCACAGCCTAAGCGCAACACAGAGTGTAAAGAGGGAGGGTGGGAGCAAATTCTGGCTATCCATCCTTCATCCAAAGCTGCCTGCTCCTTCCCAGGCTGTACTTCACTGTCATACACTTGCAAATTCACTCCAGGAATGAAAACAGACTAACTTTAAGCTTGTTCCCAAAGCTGCAAATTTGTCCCTGCTGGGTGTTAATTTAACTGCTTCCAGGGCACCAGGATGTCTACTGGTGTTCACTATGCTTGCTTTCTTTTTTTTTTTTTGCACATCTGGTGTTGTGAAAACTTCCAAGGCACCACACAGAAGAGTGATGAACTGACCAGTTTTAACCCCTTCTGCAGCACGCTGACTATGAATCTACCTGTGTCCCTCTACTGTTTTCTCCCTATAGTGGACTCCATGGACCTCGCTATGCAAGGGATCCACAAACTCCAAAGTGAGTCTCATGAGCATTTCACAGTCTGAGAATTTCTTCAGCTCCATCATCCTCTGTTTTTCCTGTGAACAAACCTGGCTAAACAGTAATAACTGGGCTTCAAAAATTTCCAGCAGGAAGAAATATATTTGGGGCAGGGAGAGGTTTTTTCCAAAATACTTCTTTTTTCCAATTGCTTTTATCTGGTGTTGCCACTTCCCAACAGGGAAGGTGTTCAGTACAGTAGTTTCGCTCACATTATGGCAAGTGATGGCCTTTTCCTGTTAGTTTTTGATTGCTGCCATTTGATCTGTAATGGCATTAACTGTTTATCTGCTGCATCAGCTGAACCAGAGCAAATCCAAAACAATCTGGGTATCTCATTTCCAGTCACAGCTGTTGTACTCTACCTGACTCTCTCCACTTTGTTTGCTTTCTGTAGAACAAGTTGTTTGCATTATCCACTCGTTTCACTAACATACTCCTAGCAACAGCATACAAACTGGCTTTTTTCTCTTGACTAGGGCTTCTTAAGGAAAGGCAAGTGCAATGCCAGCCTTATGGCACAAGGAGTGTGCAAGGTCCTCTTTTGCTGTCTTCCTCTCAGCCCTATCATTAGTTTTAATCCCACAGCTCTTGTCCCAGCTCTTTTAATCCCTCATCTGCTCTTGTGCTTCTGGCCCACTGACTTTCCCTTCTCAGTCCTGGTTGCTCTTTAGCACCCAACTCCAGGTAGCTGAAACACCACTGAGACACATCTCACAGCCATGTGGGCTGCTGAACACAGCGAGAAAGAGCAGCGTCTGTCACATTGATGCAGGAGACACAAATGTGCCAGAGTCCTTGATTTTGGCATCTTCTCTTCTTCACGTAGGTTTTCACTGATGAGTTTTATTTTTAAAAGAAGTCAATAGCTCTCAGTCCACCAATTACAGGCCTCTCTGGTAAACATGAAAGCTGGTTCATGAGCTAAGTGCAGCTATGTTGTCAAAATCTTGTTTCATATTCAAAGTGCTATCAAGGCTGCCCTTCCTTTTCAGAAACAGCACTTCTTGTTGGACAAAGCTCCAGGGCCCCAGGAAGCATTGGGGAAGCCCTTCAGAAGAGTTTTCCATAGACATATATAAGTCCTGTGTTAAAAAAATAAAAAAAAAAATTAATCCTCCTGAAATGCTATCTGAGGTGTTGTACTCATAATCTGAAAATTCTGGGGAAATCGGGTTTGTGGAGATACAAGTATTCATCTTCCTATTGTGCTTGAGCTTTTCAAAGTTGCAGGGTATGACTTATGTGGCCATAGACAAATTTTTTATGCAGATCTAGAGAATGTTCATCCAAAAACCATATAGCTTTAACATATCCACCTCCGCTTTTCTTCTGACAAGTTTTCCAACCAGTGCACCTAGTAACCACCTTTGATATTGTCCATAAGTAAATTTAGGCTGGAAATCAACAGCACACTCCCAGCAATTTGAGAAATTGTTTGGCTTCCCGAGGAGACTGCTGGTGGCCAAAAAACTAACTGCAGTTAAGATGAAATTTAGAATAAGTGTTAGATATGTGATAGCAAGGCACTCAGTTTAAAAATTTGATCCTTTTCTATTCTGCTTTCATAGCAAAATACAAACTAGTCCTCTGACTGTCACCTCATGTGTCCTTTTCTTTGTAGGAACCAAGCAGGGACCTATGGAGGCCACCTCTAAGTGAAGTGGAGTAGATGGCATGGCTAGGGACACCAGATAGACTTACAGGCATTTATTTGCAGTATTCATTTAAATATATGGTCTGCTATACGTTCTGAGGATATTTTCCCTCTCCTTCTCCCAAAGAATCCAAATCGAAAGCTAGTCAGTTGGTACAGTCATTGTATATAAATTTTCACATGAAACATTAATTAAAGTCAAGCTTCAATGTGGAAAAATTAAAAAAACTAAAAGGCCTTTGGACATTTGTGTGAAGATCACTGTGTTTGATACCAGGGAATGTAGAAATGTTTGAATTGTTTGCTCGAACAAATGAAGTGTTAATGAATCATTTTAATCACCTTCATTATAGTCTTTCAAACAGAGGAGACTACTATGCGAAACCAAGCCTGACAAAACAACATATAAAAGCCAGAGGCAATTTCGAGGCTGCTAATTAGATAACTTTGTCTTGATATTTACATTTGAGCCTATGGATCTGGACAACAGAGTGTGTTACTCTCAGGGCAAGAAGCAAGTGAATGGCTGCTGCCCTGTCCTCTTGACTGACATTTTCAAGGTGCCTTTTTGTCTCTCTATCCCCTGGGTAAACATTTGGGATAGTCATAATTGTGCTTTTCCCAAATTTTTCTTACATGTCTGGTCTTTTTGTGGCAACAAAACAATGCAGAAGCTGGAATTATGCTATAAATGTTACTGAACAAAAAGAGACATAGAATGCCCAGATTTTGTGTTATTTTAGCCATGCAAATGCTACAAGCAAAAACTAAACCAAATTGAGTTCATGCACAAATATCAGTAGCAACAGAGATAGCAGTAATAGCAGAAGTAATGAAATTGCATAATATATGCTAATTGTTTTCTACACACTAACTCATCCATAAAGCTTCTGTGAAATGAGTAACTATTAACTGTTCTGTAAAGGTTAAAAATTGAAACTGTGAGATCAACACTTTTTTCTAACACAGCTGGTGAAGTGAAAGCATTTGAAATATATGTGGTACTTCTAAATAGGTGTCTTGGTACGAGGATACTGAGTCAAAGAGAGATGAAGTAGATCAGTAGTGGTGAAAACTGGCCATCTATTTAGATACAAAAGTATGGCTTTAATTTTAGTCTCCAAAATAGGGTTGGATTCAGAACCACCACAAGCTTTCCAGTTTTTATAAATTTTTCAAATGAAAATGTTTTGACCAAGTACTCCCCTGTTAAAACTTCAGACAGGCAAAGATGCCTACCAATGTCAAAGTATTTTCAGGAAACTTCCTTTTAAAGATTTAAAGGTTTCAGCAGCCTAAGTGGTCAGAATTTAGTTTCATTAATATTTAAATATATATATATATATAGCTTAAATCATTTTAAAAATTTATGGGTTTACATTCCATGCTGTGGGAGACTGTATGTGTGTGATTTTGTGTGATGGAAATGAGCTCATGTACACTACAGTAGCATCTTAGCACTTCACAAAATGGCAAATAGATGCAAGGTAAGAGCTACACTTCAAATGTAGATCACAAAAGACATTGATTTCACACCAAGGCTTCTGAATTTGCATCTCAGCTACTTCATATATGTCTATTTACACAAAAGCGAATGTATTTTCATGTGTGATGATGCAGAGGGCAACTCTGTCCTTACTGAAATGTTAATCAAAATATTGTTCATAATTGCTGTATTTCATAAACAACAGTTATAAACAAAAGGTACATTTAAGTGTTTTTCAAATCAATGCTCTGGAAGATTGGGAAAAGCAGGGTTTTGTTCCTCATTCAGACTCAGGTCTATCCTTTTGTCCATTGGTTCAGAGTGTTACTGAGTTCCTGTGAGAAACAGGGCAAGTCCTGTAGTGAATGAGAAGCAAACAAAGTCCATTCTCACCTGAAATATCCTCACCGATTTTGCTCAAAACAGCAATGCCAACAGCAGGAGTCACTGGTGGAAGTGGGGAGCAGGTACACATATACACACACACACACATATATATATATATGGGATAATGATGGGATACCACTGGGTGTTTACATCCCAACCAGCCTCTGTGTCTATCTCAGGAAGGAAAGAAACATCTTCCTTCCAATTAATCTGAGACTTTTCAGACAATGAGAGGGTATGAGAGTGGAGGTATAGACAGAGAACATGAATGACATGGGGAAGACAAGCTGAGAATGTTTAATCACTGTCTCCTCGCATTAAAGTTGTAGGCACCTATTGATACCATCAGGCAGCAAAACAAGCAAGAGGAAGGCATCTTATATCCCTAACACAAGGGAGCACCTTCTGTAGGCATGTTTGCTGCACAATATTGTGGATACCAAAAGCAAGCACGGATTCAAACCTGGAGTTGAACAAATTCAGAATTATTTGCTAACGTCAGTCAGTCAGTATAATGCAGAGGCAAAGCTGCACTCAAAATGCCTAAATGGCAGAATCTGGAAGATACATTGGACACAATCCCAGCATATAGTGGCTCTGTTCCTACAGTACATCTTTGAACATCTCCTCTTGCTCACCCTAAAGGTGACCATTCTAACACACAGTTCTGCTTGGAGCCACTGAAATAAGGCTGCTTAATTGTAGTAGAAAAGGCTGCTGATACAAAGAATGCCAGAAATTGTGTCCTATTTGGGGGAATTAATCTTAGCCATGTGTTCCCTGAAGAAGTTTAGGATCACCTAACCTACAGCATTTCATTGTGACTGTAGTTTTTCACTTTGCTTGTCTCAAATTGACCTGGCCCATTTTGGTCCAGCAGCCCGAGGGCCAAAGTGGATCTACTGTTTGCTTTCCTGCTCTGAGAGCAGGCACAGTGATATGATTGGGAGCCATGGCTCTTGGAAAGAGTTTCTTAAAAGATGGCATCTCTAGGGGAGTTTAGCACCCCTCAGAAGTTTCTACTGCCATATGTCCTCCTCCTTCTGATGCCCTCAGGGCAAGTTTAATGACTGCTTTCACAGGGTGGCACAAATATCCTGAGTAACACAAGCAGCAGAAGGGAATTGGTGATTTTCAGCCATTTATGACTGAGCCAAAAGCAATAGTGTCAAGGTACTAGCCTTGTTCACTTCCAAAAATTTCTTGCAAAAAATGAAGGAAATTAGATTTATAAACTAATTATTGCAGGATCATTTTCAAGGGGAGTATGTAAAACCCCCATAATACTAATGTCTGCCTTTTACATTATGTTCAAAAGATTTCTGCTTATTACTAGGGTGATCTGGAGAAAGAGACAACAAAATGTTTACTCCTCCCTGCTGTTGCAAGTTCCTAAGCAAAATTTTTGTCTCTGATTCTATTGAGGCAAAGATCCCCTTTGTATAATTATGACCATAGAGAAGAGCTTTTAATCAAAGAAAAATTAAATTATATCTTCAAACCAGTTTGGTGTATCAAGGACTTAGTGTTAATAAGAATCAGGCTTTAGGTGTTCCAAATGCTCTTTAAAAATAACATAACAATGTGCAAAGTAAACTCCGAGTTATTAATTCAAGAGCTGTATGAGCAGCAGCGGCAGTAAAGAAACCCAATATATCCATCAATCAACGCTGTGGAACCCTGTTTGTTTGCACTAGTTAGAGAGTGATGAATAGGTCCTCTGTGTAAAACATTCAGCTACAGTGTGAGAGGGCAATAAATTATGTTTGTTAATTTTATATGCCATACATATAAAAATCACTAAAAATTGTCAATACACTGTGATGGTGACAGAAAGGTTTGGTACTGTAGGAACCTTAATGCAGTGCTTTTTAGTCTCTACAAGTGAAGGTCTCTCTTGGTATTTCCTGCATTTGACGCAATATGATACTAAAGGCCTGGAGGAAGAATTTTACCTACTAATCACTCAGGTTCCCAGCTGCCTCACCAAACTATACATATCTAAATATGATGTGTCTCACTTACACTTGTAATCCCCATTACTAAAAGAAGAGACAGGGACCTCCAAGAAATTAGTGACTCTGTCCCCCAGGAGGTGGAAAGAGGAGTGGTGATGTGTGTGGTGGTGGCAAAGGTGGGGTGGGGGGTAATGATGCCATGGCTCACCCCACCCTAGAGAGCCAAGGGCAGATGAGGTGGATGCCCCATCAGGGTGGTGAACAGGCAGGCATGACTGCAGCTGTGGGGCCAGCAACTAGCATCCAGAGTTTGGTCACTGGCAAAAGTAGAGAAGAAATTTAGACCTGGACAGCCAGCATAGGCTACGTTACCACATCAGCCTGGTATTTTGCAGGCTGCTTTCAAACTGCAGCTCAACCACGATCAGTGGGCACAATCTCTTAAGCCCAGGTTAGACTCTTGCAATTTGGTTCATCTTTACTTGTGTGAGCTCTTTCCACTTTTGGCTGTGCATTTTGACCAGGACAAAACCTTGCACACATGCACCCGGCCCTCTGTCCTGTGACTACACTGTTGTACAGCTCTGTTCATGTTTTCACACCCAACTCTGCAGCAGTCAAAGCTAAGCACTGGTGTGTGCAACCTCAGCCCTGCTCGCATACACTGAAGTTGCTTTTCAGAAATCTTCCCTGTCTAGTTAAGTTGACATTGTGTAGTGTATACTGCAGAAAGATACATAGTCTGCAATGATACTAAATAATGCAGGCAAAAGTATGTTTGAGTATTTTTTAAAGCATCATCACAGAGAAGAAGGCAAGTTTGACAAACCACTCTGCTTTTTGAAAGCTCACTTTGCAGCAGTGTTTATTTTTCAAGTCACGGCCACAAGAAAATGAGTCTAATACATGAGATTGTCGCCATGTTATTAAACAATGGTGTAAAAGCTGTGCTTATTTTCATGGGAATGAGGTTCTTTGCCAAAAAAGAGAAGCCTAGGTTCCCCTGTGGGACTGCATCCTAATTTGGAAGGAATGGAGGAAGCTGCTGTGAGCAGTGAGAGCAGATAGCAGGAAGGATCGTGCATTTGTGGTAGCTTGTTTGTAAGGATGGAAATGCAGCTCCACCCTTGGCACCTGATGCTGTGACCCTGGCACAAGGTGAGGCTGACAGATCCGCCTGGTGCCCCTGCCCTCGTGTGCCAGCAAATATTCCCCAAACCACTGCTTGCTCCTTCCAGCGCCTGAGCATTGCTCCCACTTCTATCTGGGTGCAAATCTGAAGTAATGTCACTGAAACTCACTTACACTTTGCAGCCTGCTATGATAGGACAGAGTTCAACCTGCACACACAAGGCAGCACAGCACAGCATAGCAAATTGGACAGTCCCTGCAAGGGAAAATCAGGAAGGCTTCACTGATGGCAGCACTGAGCTTTATCCACCAGACTGTACAGTAAAAATGAATGTAAAAATAAAACTAGCTTTGTTTGATTTGTTAAACACAAATCATTTCAACCCCCTTGTCAGCAAAAAGTAATTTTTTTCATAGCTATTTTTATTTTACCAGAATCGGGGAGAACTCATTAACACTGGTGTTTTGAACTGTAGTTTAATATAAGGCAGACTAACACAGTTCATTAAAATATGCATGTTTGATGTTAGAGGCAATGTTTGCACAAATCTTTGGGGAGAGAATACTGTAGAGCTAAAATGATGTTTTTCACAACCAAATGGCATAATCTCATTACCAAAGTTTTGTGATCAAGATGAAAGGTACACTTAGTAATTGCAAGGGATAAACAGTTTTTTCTCTGTAACTGCCCTTATTACTCACAGATAACAGATCCAGAGCAGACTGTTAAATTTCCTTCTCTTCTCTTTCTATCTTCTTTCCTTTACCACCCACTTTGCTTATGATTCACCAGCAGTTTCTGTGGACTGGATGTAAGGCATGAGGGAAATTTCTGTTCCCCTATTTCATGGCAGAAGAACATCCTGAAGAGATACATTTGCAAATGTTTAGCCTGGTGAGGCAGATATTGCTCAGAAGGGATAAAATTTTAAAAACTGAAATTCTTTTCCATGACTTTCCTCCACCTTCTAGCTGTCCAGCAGGCTGCTCAGCACACTGCTCTTCAACCTCTTCCAGCAGGTGAGCCCACATTATTTCAAGGAAATACGCAGACCCGGTACAGCAAATAGAAACCTTATTTTCCTTAGTTGCCTTTTGACCAGCAGAAGTAGTCTGTAGACTCCTGGGCATCTGATCTTATGCTGAAAGCTGGATTTAGGAGATCTGAAGGAGGAAGGGTGCATCTGCCTGAAATGTATAGCTCTTCTAAATATTACTCTGACTACATTGCCCTTGGAGAGGAAAAAAAAAGTCTTTACAGCTCTTGCAGGAATGGGGAAAATCCATTCTTTCCTTTAGTTCAGTGCTGCTGCAGCAGCAGTTGGGGTGGCCTTTGGGCTGTATTCTTACACACAGCTGAAATGAAACCATGCAGTTAAAGCACTGGACCCAAATGTGATCTGGTGGATATTCATTTTACATGTTCTGGTGGACATTTTGTTGAGTATCTACTGGCAGTTTTGGTTCAGAAAAAAAAAGATATATTGCACTGTGGGGTTTTTTCTGCTACTTTACAGCTAGCTTGTCATATTGGTAACTAAGATCCTTAAATCAGGAACTGATACTATTCCCATGTCCTAAATGATTATATGACCCTGTAGGATTGAGTAATGTGTTAATCTTTTCTAATTATACTATACTGTATCTCTTGTGTTCAAACATGGTCACGAACAGGGCCATTTCTGCTTCCCTAGATGTAGATGGCAGAAAGCCAACTGGAGCTGTACCAGGTCCCATTTGCAGCCCAATGACCATGTGTTTGGGGGCGAAATTGAAGAGCTTAGGTCCATGGAAGATGCAAGAAAAAAATATGCTGGAGCAGGATGAGATCTAAAATGATGTTTTGAAGGTTATGTCTCTTTTGCAATATGATTCCTCATTCATCATGCAAATTTATAATTTTCATGCAATTAAAAAATAATTTTTGTTATGAAAGTACACTTGATTAGCTTGTACAGTTGACAGCTAGTAAATACTCACACACATAAAAACTCATCTCCTCGTGGGAAATTTCACCTTTTACTGGAAAAAAAGGCATATTTCCCTTATCATAAGCAGAGAGGGAGAATGAAAGTTTGTCCTTGTTCATCTCATTGCTGGCTGTAACCCAAGAACTTTATGTAGGTGATCCAAACTTGTTGTGTCATGACATAAAGCCGTGACTCAGGAATGTGCCCACCTGGATCCTCCTCAGTGCTGCCACAGTGACTGTGTGCAAGGGCAATACATTAGTTGTAGAAATCACTGTCACTCCTTGTCTTAAAGTGCTTGATGCTCCCAGAGGGATATCAACATGCGACAGGGTAAATAAAGCCCAGATCCATGAAATTCAAATACGCAGTGGCTTGACCCACAGTTCCATTGTGGGCCAGCAGTTCCAGCTGCAGGAGTGGGTATTTACCACCATTCCTTCTCCTTGCTGGTCACAGAGCTGGCTGAAGCACTGCGATGGATATATCTATGCTGTCACACAAGCATTATTGTCAGCTTTGTTTCTGTCACTCAGCAGCACTAATGCTGCCACCAGCATTAGTCAGGATACGGTGAGTCTCCACTGGGGGCTATGCCAGAGTGTCTTCTGTGAGAGAAACATCCTGCTGTGGACAAGCCTGCTATCCTGAAGGGGCTTTGAAGCATTACCTGGTTGTATCACACCCTCTTCTACACAGTAGAGGGATATGAAGGTATCTTAACATGTGTCTAAGTCAGCAAAAGTGGCTAGTCTTCCCAAGCCCTCAGCACGCACAGTTCTAGCCAGATGTTCAGAAGTACTTATCAGCTTCTGAGGCTGTGTAATGGAACGGCCAAATGCCTGCCTAGGACCTAATCCTGCTCAGGACTACAGGACTCCCCACTGGAGCAATGCAGGCAGCTGGATCACAGCACTTACAGCATCTCATCATTATCACAGAGATGCCCAAATTTAGCCTTCATGAGTCTCATGAACTTCTGTGTCATGCCTCCCTCGGGGTGGACATCCATTCTGGGGACTGTGGTAGCCTCTGCTACATCTCAGAAGAGCCCACACCTGACAGAGCTTCTTGGATGGATTTGTGGTCCCTCAAGAGCTGTATGCACAGTGGACCAGAGGGTCTGGGTCAGAAACCAAGCCACAGGGAAAATTTGCTGCTGGAGATACACCCCACCTTGTGCTTGCCTGCTCCAGCAGCCTGGTCAGAGGCCACACCATGGCCTGGGTTGGTGATATGAGCTATCTCTGTGACCTGGGTCCCTATGAGCCATCTCCCTACATGTGACTCAGGCACATGACCAATACACCAGATGAGTGCTGCATGATTCAGCTCTGTAGAGCTGCTAATGTTGGAAGGGGCAAGAAATGAGAGCTGTTGTGTGTTAAAAGGTTGTGAAAATGAGAACTTGGTATATTTTCTGGTGAAGTTGCTTAGACAAACTGAAGATCGGGTTTTCTTGACAGCTGTCTGTCAGATGCGTGTAACTTGATCTTAGCAGTGGCCCTGCCATCTCCACCTTTCATGAAGACATTGATGCCAAAAGTCAAAAATGGGGAATTTTGAAAAGCTTATCCAGAGCTGCTGGTGGTTGTCATCCCAGGTTTGATGCTGAGTAGCTACAGTCTAAAAGGGTGGGTGAATGATTGGTACATGTAACTGAGAACTCCTACAGAGGCGTTAGCTACAGACTATTTGCTGCTGCCTAAGCACACAGTTTAGACTTCACTGAAGTCCTTTCAGAGCGGGTTTTGGACTATTGACCGATTCCTTCAGCTAGAAAAGTTCTGTGATCCAAGCTGACAGGAATCTTGAAGCTGAAACATAATTCAATTCCAACTCGTGGAGGCAGTTCTCTATCAAAATATGATACAGTCACCTCTGGAAGGAGGAACAACTGTGTCCCTTCTAGTTAGATCTGTCAGAAGCATAGGAAGAAAAACATAGATAAAATAATGGAGGAGGAGAATAGAATTAATATCTGTCTTGTCTAAATTTCCATTTGCCTTCCAACTTTTAAGGTTTTCAGAGAAAAACATAAAAAATAAACCTTTGACACTATGTAGCACTATTGTGATACTCATTTTGAGGCCAAAGTGTCAAAGTGTTCAAAGGAAGGGAATGAAAAAGATAACTTCTTACTCAACTGACCAGTCCCTGGTGTGCATTATGAGTCACAGCTGCTTATTTCACTAACAGAAACAAGTTTTTACTCTTTTTTTCCCTTCCTATTAGCAATACATAGCACTGACAGCTAAGGGAGGACTGACTGGATCACACTCTGGCTCTCAGATCACTAGCAGCAGAATTAACTAAGTTTTCATTGCTGCGATGATGCACAGGCTAGAACAACACAGCCTGACTTTAAGGTCACAGGTGGTGTTCACATTCCTGGCAGTGGGAAGACACAAATGAATGATTTTGCAATGGAAAGAAAATGTGAGCCCAGCCCCCAGAGTGCTCATGTTCACAGGAGATACTATGCAAAAGCATGGCTCTAAAAAACCTCACAGAGAGATCAACAGTCTGTTTGAAAGTAGAAAACTGTGGGACAAGTCTAACCCTTAGTAAACCGTAAGCCAGCCCAAGCCCTTTTTGAAAACAGAGATATGGTCTTGGGGGACAGAAACAAGGCTGAAAGGGAAGGCAGTGGGGCATAGCAGGAGTGAGGGTTTTACTCCCCCACAGCCAGGTGTCCATCCACCACACCAGGCATCACTGCCTGGGACATGCTATGGAAGAAGGATGCCCTATGCTTCCTCCCCAAGAAAATCTCCATAGCTGGATTTGAGCTGTGTAAATGACTTTGTTAATGATAAAGCAACTGGTTGGTTGATTTGTCAGGCGAGGATGTTCATGCCAAGAGAGTCTTGTTCAGTCTTCTACATGTGCTATGACTCTGCATTAAAAGCCTAAGGGCCAAATACTCCAGTCTGTTTCCAGTGTAAGAAAACAAGATTTAAACCAACAGGCTTGCTAAACTGGGATTATGGCAACGTATTTCACACAATTGAAACTATCTTTTGTATTTGTTGCTAACCAAAACAGATTTCATTTAACCAGGAAATTAAGCTGGTCTAGTAAGTGCCAATTTTGTATAAATCCTATTCCTATACTCATTTTCCTACTTCTATCATTTCAGCTTTCCATAAGTTTATTACATGTGTATGGGGAGGGGTGCCAGGAGTCTTTTTTCCCTCCAGTTTCTGCAGAGCTTTCCACGTGCATGCTATGTACACTTACTTACATGCACTAGGAAGGAGTCCCAGTGGAATTGCTCAGAGTATGTTACCAGCACATGGCAGAGGTGAAACCACCAGGCTGCAATAAAAAGTTTTGCCTTGAGGCAAAAAGTGGGATGGAGACAAAAAGCATTTATCATTTCCTGTCACTGTTACTGTCTCATGGTTCCTCCTCAGCTAATGCCAGACCCCTGGCAGCAGAGCAGGCTGGGGAGAATGCATGCTGTGCATCCATTGAATTAACAGTCTGAGGGAAGAGACTTCCAGTAACTCCTTGAAGAATCAGTTAGAAGTGAAGCTCAGACAAATCTACTCTTTAGGTAGGTCTCTTTGAAGGGTAGAATTTGCCTTGTGAATGACTTAATTTTGTTTAACAGAAACATGTTAATTTATTCAATTAAAAGCACTTAAATCTGCAGTATAGCCCTACAGACCAATTGGAGTCAGTGGGTACCCTTACAAATAATTTTTCTAATTATATTTATTTTATTTAGTTAGTTGTATTAAAGATTTCTGGCACAGCAAAAAAAAATCTTGTTCTTTCTGAATTTAAATCTAATGCTAACTCTACCTTCTAAAAATTATGGACTTTATCATCAAGCCAAGTGAAATATCCATGATATCTGAGCTCTCCTAAAGTTTATTGAATGTGGATGCATCTTGATTATGTAGCAGAAATAAAGTAAAAATTCCTTTCTATTAGGACTAGAACTTAAAATTTCTCTCTGCGCTTTCTCTGCATTTCAATGTTAGGCATTTAATTTAGTTCCGCCAAAACTACTAAGGAAAAACCCTCAACAAAAAACTATTCTGAAATATCAATGTATCCACAAAACATTGATCATTGGAAAACAATATGCTTGACCCTTTCAAAATTCTTCGTCTTCATTCCTACACCAGTAACACTTTCATTTTTGTAGCAGCCCAAAATCTGGCAAGACACTAATCTCTCCCATTGGCATCACTGAATCATGGATCAGTTCACATAGGCTGGAAGCTTATGATTGATATCTTCATGCTAATATTTATACACTTACCTAATTTTACTCCTAAGAATAATCCAACTACCATCAGAATTGCAGGTTATTTCACGCTTACCTTTTAAAGCAGATAAAGCAAGCCAGATCACAAATGTGTTATCCTCAGTGCATTCAATGACAAAGTAAATGGCAGTCTGTGTGCTAAAAATTGTACATGGTCTTTGACTCGTTTGTAAACTGTGATATGCCATTGTGAGATTTCATATGTATATAACCAGAACTGCTCATGCATATATTGCTTTAGTAAACAGTGCTGCCAAAACACTTTTGTTACTTACCCCCAAATAATTGCTATCATTTTTTAACTGTAGAAAGCTACGCAACAAGTCAGAACAGTTTCAAAGATTACTCTTCATCAGCTTTAAATTAGTTGTTCTTCAGCCAGATTTCAAGGTTGATACCTTTTCAGTTTTGAAATAGCACTTTCACGTCTTCAGCCTGACCTCTCGGCTGGTATTTAGTAACAACAGAAGTCCAGGATCTCTGCTGGGAGTCTGCAATGCCAAATAAAATCACTTCATTAAAACCAACACTGAGGTGGCATCAAGTTGGGGGGGCAATAATTTTTTAAATAGTACCAAGTTGATCCCTTCTATGGTCTGTCTGTGTCCTGATGCTCTTGTAAAGCAGTTCTCTGCTATTGCCATGCCCTCTCTGGCATCTGTGTATGTCCCAATCTATGGGAAACAGCATGAATCACTTGGTTTTGCTTCCTCTCATTTGGCACTCCTGCTTTTAGTGGCAGAAGTGGTCCCAGGCACTTTGCAGCTCTCAGCGTTTTGCTTTTTTTTACTTTTGTTCTTTCATAGTTTTGCTGTGATGAGAGAGCAGGATCTCCCTGCCAGCCAATATGCCTAAGCAAAACTATTTGGGGCTTTGAAGGCTGAGCCCAACACAAAGCATTCCCAGTAAGATCTGTTTCATATATATCGTCTCGTAAGTATCCTTTAAATGCTTCATTAATTGTGAGGCATTAGTACAGGCAGGGAGGAATAACTTTTCACTTAATCATTCATGACCAGGAGTTTTCTTTTAAACTGGATTCACTCTCTCATCTCTAAACTTTTTATTCGTATATCTCACTCCTCATTTGAAGTAGCAATCTGCTACTTATCCTGAAAACAGTTCTTTCCAGGCCAGAGGAAATGGTATGAAGCTGCTTTTTCCTTCTCCCAGGCCGGTAGCCAGGACAAGAGAGTCCAGAAACTTTCTACTAAGTGTTGGACACAGAGTCCCAACAGAAACATATGCTGTTGAAGCCCACGACCTGGTTTAGAACTCAGGAGATGAAGTCTCCCCAGTTGCAAATGTCTGTTACTTAAGAAGAAGAGCTGGCCTCCCTTTTACTGTCAAAACAGAAAAGAAATCTGGTGAATTATTTTCCAGAAAGTTTATTACTTACCTTACTGGCTGGGTGAAAATTCCTATAAAACTCACAACTTTTATTCTTTTCAATTGCTTTTTGAGGTGATAGGACCTCATTCAGTCAGTAGGTCTTCTTTATCACCCTTGAGCTAAAAATGCAAGGAAAAAAAAAGAATTAAAATTCTGTACAAAGGTCAAAGAAAGCTTGAAGTCTGCAACTCTAAACCACTGGCACGAAGCTGTGGCACTTCATATTTCTGCTGGGAAGGGATCCTGCTTGTGGAATCAGAATAAAAGAAGTTTTTGTGAATCTTACTAATGAATGTAGTGATATATACAGTCAAAATTATATGTGTGGGTATATATATATATAGAGAGAGATGTGTATTTGTTACACATATGTGCATATATATAAAGATGCAAACCTTTAGGGGCAGGTTTCATTTGAAATCCTTGCTTACTCCTGGATGATTAGAAAGGATAATAATAACAATAAAAAACCCCTCAAACGAGAATTAAATCTGCCAGAGAAGAAGTGCTCCTTTTATTGGAGCCTTGCTTATCTTGCACAGAGTAAGGGGATTATGTGATTGCTTTTGTGTTCTGAACGATTGTGGCTAGACGGTTTCTGACATAATAGACTTGCCTACTGAAATAGAAACATTACTGTGAGATGGATTTGCTGCTGGCTGCAGAAATGTGTTTGTCTGAACAGAAATGTCCCTTGTAACTTACTGAAACACTTGCTCTGAGCGTGGCAGGCAGACCTTTTGGGGAAGACATACACTGCCTTGTGCTGGATTCACAAGATGCCGTAGCCACTGGAGACATTGGGGCTGGTGCACTGTGTTCACAAGCCCTTTTGAATGGACAATGTGACCCAACGCTCACTAACTGGAGGCAGGGTGTGTAAGGAAAGCTGGCTTTTGGAGCACACTGCTAACTGATGTAATGGGCACCAAGCAAGGAGCTGGATTTGCAGGAACATAGGGAGTTATATGGTCAGCTGGCATAGGTTGTCCCCAAGAGCAGGCTTTGGAAATATTTCTGTGCTGGAGCTCCATCTCTCCAGACACCCAGAATACAGACTCCTTTGTGATAATCATCATTAGCTTCAAATACTGCTTGAGAGACTTGGAACTGCAGGGCTCCCTGCAGACCTCACAGCCTTGCTAATTCAGACTGACCCATATGCTGTCCTCCAGGGCTGCTGTCTGAGTTTTCAGGATGGTTACATGTTCCTTAGAAGTGTTCAGTCATTCTTTGCTCTGGTGTCATGATCATAAAGGGGCTCTGAGTATTAGACACAACTTCTATCAGAGCAGAAGGAAGTCTATAAATCTTTTTCCAGTCGAGGACAGAACTTCCCCACTAAAGGTGATACTGGGGCATGCAGAGCAGAGGTCAGTTCCTCTTCCTCTGTGCTCCTGCCTTTCCTTAGACCACTTCTTTTCCTACTTTGGTTGCTCAGCAAATCCCACATGACAGAAGATTGGTGTTCCCATGCAGCATGGCTGGGCAACAGGAGGACTGAGACCCCAAGCTGGGGCTTTTGAAGCTCTCAGTGTGGGGTGGGGGCAGTTGGCTTCAGAGGAGCAGCGCAAAGCCAATGCAGAGCACATGGGAAAAA
This sequence comes from Dendrocincla tyrannina, assembly GCA_035047865.1. NCBI lineage: Eukaryota > Metazoa > Chordata > Aves > Passeriformes > Dendrocolaptidae > Dendrocincla > Dendrocincla tyrannina. The sequence goes on along the minus strand of JAWWMP010000001.1, from coordinate 38,163,328 downwards.
TCCTCCCCCTCTAAATCTGAAACAGTGCACCGGGGCACAGTGCCAAGTCAGATCTTTGGGCTGTGCTTTGCTATCCCTCTCGCCAAATCTCAGTGTGTCCTTTCCAAACATTTCATCAAAATAAAGCATGATCCCAGGGCCTCTCGTGTGCCCACGGCTGGCAGTCCCCAGGAAAGGGACAGCCGGGGAGGGGTGTGCCCCAGGATACAGTTCTGTGGGGGATGATTGAGCCCATCTCTCCCTTTCATAGATGGAGCACGTTCATGGGTCAGACCATTTTGTGAGGCAAGGCTGACCAAAGCTGCAGGAGCGTCAGAAAAGAGCAAGAAAGGGTTAAGGTGTTCAGGCAATCGCAGCCACATCAGAGCTACTCTCCTTTCCTGTTTTCATTCATCTCTGGCCACTTCCACCAACACACCCACTCCCACCCCTTCCCATAACCTGGTCATTTTGTTTGGGGAAGACATTAACTTTCTGCAATGTTGCTCTTAGTGTGGTGTGGGGGTTTTTTTCCTTTAAAATTATGTCACTTTAAAATCATTTCACTTCTGAAAATGACAATAAACTTTACACTTTCCTGCTGTAAAACAGGCCAGTGCTGTCACTAGTTTGCCCATTCTGGGGGATTTATGGCCCCATGTCTGATGTGATGCAATCCCCTAAATGAAGAATCATCACAACTGAGCCTGAAATACAAAGAGATGATTTAAGAGGAACGGGAATAATTAAGGCTGCCCCTTACAAGCCCAGCACAAAGGCATTTCTCAGATCAGCCTGTACTCTTAGTGAATAGGCAGAAGGGGATCTTAGTTGTCCAAGACTGAAATCCCCCATGGTCTCTGCAAATGAAGGCAAACCTGTGTCTTTGGATTTTAGCCAGCGCCTGGGGCAAAAAAAAGAGGCTCGGGTTCTGGTGGATTCCTTTCTCCCTGAGCCCCCTCCAGACCTTGCTAAAGCCTGTCTCGGTGAGGGGAGGATGCTGAGCACGTACTGGTAGCAGCATATACGAACCTACACCACTCTGCATCACCCTGCTTTCAGTTGTTCTCTCAGTAAGGAACTGAGAGCATCCTGTGGCCCCACATATTTGCATAAGGAGCAGATAGGACTTCAGTTCAGCCGTGGCTGTCATCCCTTGCTTAGAAACTGCTGTCTCACTTGAACCCCTGGCTTGAGTTTGGCATTCCTTGGAGATCCCTTGGAGGCTCCTACTACCATGCCACCTGCATGAGCAGTTCAGCTTTGTGCCAGTCTAGGGTAGGATTCTTCTCTGTGTCACAAAAAAGCCCAAATCAAAAGCTGTTTAAAACCTGTGATTGTTTCCCAGGGTCTTGGGGACTGTAGCCTTCTGGGTTAAACCTCCCAGACATCTCTCTTCCCGAAGGTCCCTGCTGAAGCCTGCCTTTCCCCTCAGGGACCCAGGCTCCAGGTCACCACCTCCTGCTGTGCTGCTGGGGAATCAAAAAGGGTCCTGTGGTGCTCTAATCTTCCCCTCTGTATTTTGCCTAAGGCATGAAACTGCCTGTGGAGAGAGAAATTGCCCAGCAAATTAATGTCCTCCTGCCCATTTACTACACGCTTGAAATCTGAAATTTGAGAGAAGTTAAAATTCAAACAGGGTGTTTAAGAAAGAGAAAAAGGCATGTTTTAACTAAAATAATAACTTAGGTTATGTTTTAAAAGTCCCGACCAAGACAGTTTCCACTTTCCAGAAATTTAGGGGATTTTAGACTGCTACTTTAAATGAGCCACCAAGGATGCTTTGAAACTGGCACGTGTTGCATTAATAGCCCTTGCCGATGGGCTATTTTCTCTTGGAACTGAATTCATGTCTAAAATGCTAAAGGAAGTTACCACTTCAGCAAAATGACAGGATGGTAGTTTCAAAATCAGGCGACCCCAGTTTATCTGCCCCTCTTCAACTAAAAAAATGACCAGTGACTGCAACAGGAACAGGTTCTGGGTGAAAGCTTTTATTAAATCTCACTCATTACATAGAAACGTGACTGAACAGAAAGCCAACAAGCATGCTAGAGAGATCCACTTTTTATTTACACAGTATTTTGAACTAATATATATAGTTTTCATCTTCAGTTTCTGGCTTGTCTCTGTCTGCCTTTCCAAGAAGGAGACTTCAGATTATAATACCCTTAAGTTAACTTGCAGCTGTAAGCACTCTTAAGATCACTGTCTTTGCAGCATTGTGCACACAGGTGGTACAGCTTAATAATAATAATAAATGCAACAAATATGAAGAGTGTGTCACTGCTAATCACATTTCATATGAGCAGGATTTTTTAGCTTTAATGAGGGGAAAAAATGTATCTTTGGTGCAGCTCTACTTGTTTACTATAATTTCTGTGTCTGTTGTTTTATGTACTTCTTACATCCAGTTCCGAATGTGACTCACTGGCAGTCTCAGCAGATTGCCTTCAGGGAAACCATCATGTCAAAAGTTAGATCTGAGAAAATGGCTTATTTACTCTACATACTTACTCTCATTTTCTGGTTGTAGGCCATCAATGCAATTTCCTATATCAGATAATTGCATTGCTTTATTTAATCAGGAGGCATGTTTTGAAATTTTGGACTATTCATGAAGAATGCTCAGTTAGCACTTTATGGGCAAGTTGTGATATGTGGTCACAGGAGCCCAGTATCATCATTCCTGTTTGTTCGTTTGGTAGCCATAACAGCTAAATTTGAAAAGGAAAGATCTGTATTTCTTCAGTATACTGGTTTTCCCTGGTCAGTGAAATGCCAACTAGAGATAGAATAGAGCTGGACTTAGCCGGCATGGTGTTCCAAGAAGAGGTAGTGACCTAAATTCTTCCTGCAGTGCATTCCATCAGTATGTCCTTCATGTGTTTCCTAAAAGCTTCTCCCACCATCCTCCTCCAAACCTTCCCTCCTCAACTTTCTCCTGTGCCTCCCTGTTTCTTTCATATCCTGCAAAGGAATCGGGCTCTGATGAGCATTTGGAGGTGGATCCACAGGTGTTCAGAGATGACAGTGCTGCTATGGCTGTGCCAATCAAAGCTTTATTCAAATCCTGTCTATCTAAACTTACCAAACCATTGGGACAAAGGTCTTGGTGTTACTCAGTCATGCTCACGTTGTCCTCAGAGATGAAGTGGAAAGACAGTACTGTCAGAGTTTCAAACCTAAGGTGGAAACTCTTTCCAAGGTGGAATTCCTTCCAAACAGCTCAGAGCCAACGCCCGAGACTCGGTAAAGATGTTTAACAAAGGAGACAAAGGACATGCATATGCGGTGATTATCAGCCTA
>JAWWMP010000001.1:38116351-38152643 GCA_035047865.1 Dendrocincla tyrannina | reverse complement strand
AGAATAGAATAGAATAGAATAGAATAGAATAGAATAGAATAGAATAGAATAGAATAGAATAGAATAGAATAGAAAATAGAATAGAATCTGGAATAGGAGAAGGCTGTTACAACCAACTATAACTCATATGGGGAAACTTGTATTAGATCTTGTTGTGGACACATCACTGATTTTTACACAGTTTTAAGGGCAGCAGAGAAGGTCAGGCCAGGGTTTCTGCTGAGGCATCAGTTACAATGAAGAGAAACACGCTGAAGTGTAGCTTGTGGGCAGAAATTTCCCAGAATACATTGACAACTGGGCAGAATTAGTGCTTTGGCTTTGCTCCCAAGCACACTGTCTCTCTGTTCCAGCATGGGAACAAACCTGGGCAGTGTCTTGTAAGATGGATCAAAGTCCTCAGAATGGACACAGTTCAAAAGTATCTGCCAGTCCATGATTGTAACACATCTAAGGATTGTAACACCTCTCCTAGACAGGGGTGCAGGAAATCACATCTTGATGCTTAGTGAAAGCATCTCAGTTTTGTGAAATTGTCAGCTACCTATCAGCAATTCAGAGAAATGCAGATTTTAGAGCACTGTTGTTGTAAATATTGGTACACACTATCTGTCATTCGTCACTGATAACACTCAAGCAGCTAACAAGCCCTTTGTTAAGGAGCATCAGGAATAACTGTTTTGTCGCGCTGGCACTACTAATAAAAGCAACTTTAGTATGATTACAAGAGCTATTGAAGCATGTTCTAAACGGAGTATTTCAGGTATCTTATCTATAGTTGTTGTGATCACCTGTGAAATGTGATCATGAGGGACCTCAGTTCAGATGAGGATACCGCTTCACTACTCCAGTGTCAGAGCATTGCAAGGATTCACATTACTGGGGCATGGAAACTGGTGGGATGAAACAGGGTGCTCACAGCAAGGCTTTCACTGGTGTTGGTCTTGTATTTGGGGTAGATCTGGCTCCTCACAGCACAAGAGCTGCGGAAGTGGCTCTGATGCTGGTGGACATGCTTCGCTAAACAGGGAGGTTCCCCTCTGGGCACCTTAGGGTTAACTTGTGGCACTGCTTGAGCTTGGCAGAAGAGAAACTGGGAGTGCCTGAGAAGCTGATCTACGTGCTGGAAATTGTGTTGTGGGAACGTTAGCTCTACCCAAACTAATTTTCGTTGTTTCTGAGCTTGCTCAGAGGTACTGCAGCATCTCTTCAAGGCATAACAGTGTGCAGCTCTCTGACAGTACCTCCAGAAATCACATGGATGTGCTCTGTAAAAAAAAAAAATGGGAGGGAACTAAAGGTGCTTGTCAACACACTTTAGAACTGACTATGTCTTAATTTATCCATGACAGTGTGTCTAACTCAGTAGGTGAGAATTCAGCTATGAGTATACTGAGTGGCAGCCAGCTTGGAGCATGAGTCTGATTTACTGTAACTCTTGCTACATTCTGTCTGATCATTATCGTGCTGTTTTCAAAGTGCTTTTATAGGGTTGAGTGACTTATTCAATAATTTATACCATTTTGGAGGGATTAGAGGATGAATTTAAGTCATCAAATAATGCCATTATGGCTCAATGACTGCATTCTTTATCAGGGAAAAAAAAATCAGTTGTAATTATGCTCAAAAAGACAGAGACCCTTTATTCAGCAGCTCCCCCAAGAACAATGATATCAAAGATGCTGATAGGTCTCAGCTGTAAAGAGGGCTGTCCTTCTTTGTTAGGAAGGAATATATCAGCTGTTGTCTGCTTATCTGTATATCCATTGTTCCATTTATGCCACATATTTTCAGTATGCTGTGTCTTTCAACATATTCCCCTTCCAGAAGCCAGGTATACTTCTGAGTGCAAATGTGTGCAAACTATTGAGGAGCCCATGTCCCCATTTAAGTTGCTGGGAGTTTTGCCCCTAATTTCAGCAGAGAATTTCTGTCAGAGCTCATGGAGCAAAGAAAAAGTGAAGTGCTTGTGGTGACCCTCTAGAGACCTTTACTTTACTAGATTGTAAGGTGTCTGCCTGACCCTTACAATAAATTTAATGTTTCTTTTCCTTTTTGTTTATTTATTTAATCCGATAGCTGCTCTGGCTAGGGGACAACTGGTATCTCAAGAAGTTGTGCTTTCAACCAGTGGAATGAGCATTACAAGATTTCATTGGACACAGTTTATGTGTAATGTTGGCAGACTAGCAGTGTAACCCAAAGCTTTCATTTTCTCCTTAAAGATATCCAGTGAAATCATGAAATCCTGCTCACTTGACCTCTGAGCTGGCTTTTCAGACAAGCTTTTAGCAGCTTAGGAAGAATTATCTCAGAGAGGAAAATCAGGTCACATAGTGTGTGTGGACAAAGACCAGATAAGTCTGATTTGAGCAAGGGAGGAGAATACATCAAATCATCCCTTATCCTTGCAAAATGACTATATGTACAAGATGGGCATTAGTTGCAGTAATTCCTCCAGAAGAGCATAAGGGGTGAAGGCCAGAAGCAAGTACATGGTTGGATTTGTAGACTTCCGCACATCTCTCTTCATGTCTCTCTCACCTGTTAACTTGTCTTTATGACAGAGCCTGGTCCAAAGCCCAGTGGGATCTTTACAATGCATTTGCATTTGGCTCCGAAATCTGTTGCTGCAAACTTGGTGCCCATGTAGTTTCTTAATCGAATTTCTTACCATCAGATGAGTTGTCTCATTTCAATGTAGAGTCTCATGTCCAAGTTAGCCCCCATGCTCTTCCAGTCAGCAGAAGAACAGAGGCACCTCCAGACTCATCCCATCCATTTCATAGACCAGAGTTGGCCAGTAACCCTCTGGAGGCAATGATTTACCTTTCACTCCATGAACAACCAAGAGAGGCTGGGTGACTGGATTAGATTCCTAACTTTCTGATAGCACGAGAAGAGCCCATTTCTGCCTCCTAGATGGGACAATATACTAAGTTCTGTTGATTGCATGTTTAGGAAAGCAAGGACTGGTGGGTCTGGCTATGAAGACGGCTGTCGGAATCACTCAGCACACTCCTGAATTTAGATGCTGTAGTAGTTGCGACACCTAATTATCCATGTATAGTAGGTGGTCCAAATAGGAGTGCACAGTGGAGCAGCAGATGGGGGTTGCTGCTGTCAGATTGGATTGAGATTAGATAAAGCTTAATTAACACTTTATTTTTACTAGATTCAACTCTGATTAGTCACACAAAAAATACTACAGAGAATAGGGCAGAAATCAAGAGGCACAACTAACATTATTAAAAATCAAGGAAGCATTTTTACAGAGCAAGACCTTGCTAGTAAGGGGTTATCCCCTGAATTGGACACCTTTTAGGTCTGAATAACAAGATGTGCTTGGAAAGAGCTCTTTGCCATGCCAACCAACTAGTTAATAAGCCTGCCCTTTCTAGCCCAAGCAATCTAATTTACATAATCATACATATTTCAACACTCATTTGAGGTACTTTTTGTCATTGGTTAAAACTCTCATTATTTTTCATCACTTCTATATTTGTAATAACAAAAGGGAAGCAGTATTTTAGAAATGTTTTATCAAGTAGTAACTTTAGTACAATTTTTCAAGAGCTTTGGTGTCAGCCCCCACAAACATCATATCACAACTCCTTGCTATCCAATATCAAATCTTTGTAATGATATTTTGAATATTCTGAACCCACACTTCAACCTTTCACAAGATTCTAGCCTTTCGCCTAATTAACAAATGTATGTGAATTCTTCTGTGTCAGAAACTCCTCCTGTTGTTTGAATCCACAGCCTAGTAGGCTTTTCCTGCCTATGAGATCTAAAAGCTTACTAGAAACTTTTGTGCAGCCCAGAGAGAAGGTTGCTTGCAGGAGTAGCCTGCAAAACAGCCTTTGGATAAACTTATTTTCTGTGCCAGATAGTACAAACCAGTGAGCCAAGTAAATTCCATTTAAACCTTATTTTTAAGTTAAAGGATGCGTATGCTGTCTATTGCCCAAGAATGAATCCAACTTTTGCTTTTTAGGATAGGGAAAAGGATGTCACAGATCAAGATAATTTTGCAGTAGAGCAAATATGCAGACTTAGAATATCTAAAATCCAAAATAAACCAAGCTTGCAATAAATGAACTCTTCTCTCTTGTCCTCTATTGTCCAACTGCCAGAATTGCAAAGGAGTGACCTCTACAGGGAAGTCAAATCAAACCAAGCCAACTCCTTTTTTTTTTTTCACCTCTGTGGTGTCTAACCAAGTGTTTACAGAATGTAGTACAACTCGTGTAGTTCATTTAGTTCAGCTGCTTTCTTTTCTTGCAAGCACGGTTAAGTGGTCAGCTGCGTGTTTCTTCTTCAGTGTTTCATCTGAACTGCTGGTCCAGTGCATCACAGTGTGCATTGCAGATGCCAATGAAAGGCTCCTTACTGTACTTCTATCTCCTCAGCTCTGCCACCAGACAGTGAGAAGGATATACTCCGTCCCCTAAAAAGTCTGATACAAATAAACTGAGTCTTTTTTCTCTGTTTATGTGTTTATTAAATTGTGTGACGGTGACCAACCATGTGAAGATGTGGGCAGAACTTGAACCTCCACAATGCCTCTTCAAAGGCATTGCCAGAAGGCAATGCTGTGTCCCCCACAGCAAAGCCCAGGGCTTGTCTGGCAGGGTAGACAGCATAACAGGCTATCCAGAGCCCCCTACTCCTTGCTCTATGAGTTACTGACTTTTGCTATATCCCAAATGTGGGAAATACCACAGCAAAATATGAGGAAGATTTGACATAGGAAATTGCATTTGTGCTTTCCCTTGTTCAGAGAAAGAAAACAGGACAGCGATACCCTGCCCACCTGTTCTTTTTCATATGAAAGTAGGTCTATTTAAAAACAGGGATGTAAAACAGGTTTTCACTGTTCTTGCACAAGAATAATACAAAATGAGCAGAAGCCGTCCAAGAAAGTTTTTGTTGGCACCAACCTTTCCATTCTCCGGAGTCGCATGTTATCTGATAGCTGGCATACGGCAGGCTCTGGATATAGTCTGTTATTCTTTCCCACGCTTCAAGATTTGGGCAGTAAATAGCTAAATAAATGCCAAAAGTATAATTCTTTTCTACTTCATCTGATTTAAGGAAGCCTCTCCTCAGATAATTCCTCCCAGGCATGCTGTACGAGGCAGGACTGATCCGTGGTGGACTGAGCTATTCTAACCTCTCCAGCTGGCTCCATTTCAGCTTTCTAAAAGTTGGAGATAAAGAGCAGAAGAAACAAGTCACTACATCCAAGTACTGTTGCACCTTTCTTTGAGTTCAGTGAGATGCCAGGCGCTCCTTAAAGGGCCTGTGCCATTGTAGAGTGCTAGCAGCCCTCTATCACCTTTGAGTAACCTTTTTCTTTCTTTCTTTCTTTTTCTGTTCTTTCATAAGTAGATGCACCACCATGTAGCACTGCCATGCCCAGTAATGCTCCCAGAAGAGCAGTGAGGCAGCAGATCCACTCCCATGATGTGGATCCTGGCCAGGCAAAGAGCTAAACTCTGCAGGGCTGAAAGCAGAAGTCAGCTCTGTCTAACCCAGCTACCCCTCAGAGTAGGATAATCCTATAATCATAAAATCATTTGTGTTGGAAGAAACCTTTAAAAATCATCTAGTCCACCTCCTCTGCAATGAACAGGGACACCTTCCACTAGACGGAGTTGCTCAGAACCTCGTCCAACCTTACCTTAAACATTTCCAGGGCTGGGACTTTCATGACTTCTCAGAAACCTGTTCCAGTATTTCTCCACTCTCATAGTAAAAAAAATTTCTTCTTTATATCTAGCCATAATCTACACTCTTTTAGTTTCAAACTAAAACTGTGAGAATAGAGATTGACAGTCAAGGCTGAGACAAAAGTGTGGTTGAGAATCTCCTCATCCATTCTTACCAGTTTGCTGGCCGTGTTTATCAGAGGGGTATCTTTCCTTGTCCTTTCTTTTTTGACAAACCTGTACAAGCTCTTCTTGTTATTTTTTGCATCCCATGCCAAGTTCAGCTCCAGCCTGACCCCATCCCTACACAGCTACAAAGCATTCCTATGCTTTCTCTGGGATACCTGTGCCTGTTTCCACTGCCTATGCATTTCTTTCTTGCTCTTTAATTTGACCAGCGGGTCCCAACTCATCCATGCTGCTCCCTTGCCTTTCTTTCCTGATTTCTTATACCTAGGGATTGAGAGCTCTTGTACTCTATGGAAAGCGTCCTTAAAGATCTCCCAGCTCTGTTCTGCTTGTCCCTGAGGGCAGTTTCTCAGGAAATCTTACTGACTAACCCCTTGGACAGCTGGAATTTTGCTCTCCTAAAATTCAGGTTCCTGGCTTTACATTTTGTCTGGCCCAGAGAAGTATTTGCAGCTCCTGGGATACCCAAGAAAACCACATTGCTTCCTACATCTTGAGATCGTAATGAAAAATTAGTCAAATCCCAGGAGTGCTTTTTAGGAAACCTGGTGTTTTCACACTCTAATGGAATGGCTGTTGGCACAGACAGATGAGGGATAGGTAGATTTGTCAAATCCTCAGGCTGCTGCTGCCACTGGCACCATTTTATCACACTCATCAAGAGAGTGAAAGGCAATGGCAGGAGTCTAATGTTTATGTCAATCCTGCAAATTAACATCCATCAGATTAACTTGTTTGATAACAAAGACAGTGACTGTTACAAAAGGAGGAGAAGGCCCTTCGGCAAGGAGGGGGAAGACCACAGTTGGGGTTGTGTGATAAGGACTCATTTAAAACCGAGTAGATGGACAGTCAGATGTGGACTGTTCCAGTGGGAAACAATTTGTTGTCCTCCCCAACCCTTCTGTGTCCAGTGACACTTGGCCACCAGCCCCAGTATTTGGTTAACACTGCTTGTTATCATGGGACAGGTAACTGGGAGCAAAGAGATCCAGTCCCACCTGAGGCATGTCCCACCTGTAGCTTCAATCAGTACACAGAGATGCAGAGCCTTTCTTCACACACTGCATTTCAGTATTGGGGGTTGTTTTCCATCAGAGTTCGGAGCTGTTGGTTTAGAAAGTGAATCCGAGGAGGCTCTCGTTTAAGGATGTTCATGTTCTTGCTGTGTATTCTCAGCAGGAGTGTTTTGATCTTAATATGTGTCTCTGGCAATCATGTCACACATGTTGTGCCCATTTGAATTCAAGTGTTTGGCTCCAGTGATGTGGTTTTTCTGGTTTTGTTATTGTTCTTTGTGTTTATTTATTTTTTCTTTCTTCATTGAATACTTTGTTCAGGTTGTCTGCTTCCTCGTGTCCTTCTGCAGAAAAACTGGCATTTATGGTGTTTGCTTTGCTTTTTTTTTATTGCTTGAAGAAAATTTTCACATTATGTCATCAATTTTTTTTTCTTTTCTTTATGCTTGTTATTTAGAAGTGACACATATGTAATTAAATGACAATTAATAGGGAGGGCAGATCCTATATGAGGAGGGATAAGGAAGGTACAAAGAAAACAGATAAATGCTAGTGGGAAAGAAGCTGAGGAAACTAGAAAATAGCCTGGAAATCAAGAGGATTAAAAAAATTACAGTAATTTCTTATAATATTTTGCATTAGTGTTTATGATCAAGAAGAAAAGGCACAGACCTATTCCCTTCCCATTAGGTCTGTTGGAATGTAATAGTTTTGCAAATGGTGCACCCATGTGTACCTGATCTTACGGCGATGAGCCCGTGTGGGTTCAGGTCTGGAAGACGGCTGCAGTCATGCAGTGTTCTACTGAACTCAGTGTTCCTTAGCTCATTGTGCCTCTGTATGGTTTATCTTTGAGAACAAATAGTGGCCGTGGAGAATAAATTTTCCACATGTACCTAGTTCACTTGGTGCCATGCAATCCTAGCAGCCCAGATATCCACAAGGTCGGAGACCTTGGGACCACACTTCCCTGGATGGTGTCTCCATACCCTTTGATTAGTGGGACAGCCGAGTCACTGCAGGGGGGAAACTTGAGGATAAGGCAAGATGCCAAAAAAGATACATGTTATATGTAAGCCTGTTATATGTAAAACTTCAGTGTCTTTTTTAGCATTGCTTTGGAAACTGAACATTTAAATATAAATATGTATGTGTGAAAGTGTCACCTATTACTGAATTACCCAATACTTCCTCTTACAATTCTCTGCTTTGATTGCATATAATTTTTCTAAGTGGGATGAAATTTTCTGTATCGACCTCAGGCTAGATAAATTTTGGGAAAGATAATAAACATATAGCAATGAGATAAGAACATTTAGATGAATAAAGTATACATACACACAGATAATATATGCCCACACTAGAGGTACAGACAGATAATCACAAGTGTCTCCTTCAGTCGGTGTAGGAAGTTTTCACTGCATCAGCTGGAAATTACCACTCCTTAGTGGAAACACAGAGCTGCGAGCATGCACGTACCTTATTCCATAGTACTAGGCAAAACAGGTCCACTCACATGAGCTCTTGCTCTAGCTAGAGGAGTGACAGTTTCTTAAACCTCTCTAATTTGGTTTCCTGCAATTGTGTGGCGATAAATGAAAGGGATTGGCTAGTTGCAGTGTGGGTATTGCATATTACAGCCATTGCAAATTATAATCTGAAATAGAACAAATCATTATGTGTCTGGTCTTGTCCAAAACCAGATAGGAGACTTCATCATTCATGCTTATTGGCAAACTTATTTTAATATAAGTTAGAGCTCATGAGATATTTAAAAATAGAGCTCCATACAGAGCACAGGATAGTCTTTGCCCAAGTACATTAGTGGAGGCTCTGTTGGTGTCCCTCTGAACCAGGTACCTTGTCCAGAAGGTGGAAAATGAGGTCACTCCAAGCCAAGAGTGCCCCTGTGGCTGGATGGAGATCTGGGAGGAAATTCTAACCCTGTTGAAGTTAGCTGGAGTTTTGCCATTGACTTCAATGTAGCCAACATTCCTCTTCTGATGCAGACATTTCATAATAACCTCCTCTGTTGAACTTTCAACATGTGCATGTTATTTTCATCACAAATAAACAAAATATTTCTCCAGGAGACACCTTCATATATACATTATGCCAAAAGATGACATTAAAAGTTCATCATGGTGTACATGGTAAAATATTAATAATCCATCCTTGAAGTCTCTGGGAAAAATTCTGACATGAACAAATCTCCTTTAGGTCATTTTGCCTGAATGTGCAGCAATCAGATTTACAGCTGAGGGTTTATTATTTTTGCAGAATGCACATGCATTCCAAATTTGCCCTGCTCAGAAATGGAGACAAGACGTTCATCTGTGTGCTTGGCTTTGGGAAAAGACATCCCTGTGTGTCCGGACCTGGGCCCTGGTATAGAGCAGACAGGAAATCTGCCAGACTGCCTCTGCAGGAGGCTGCCTCCAACACGTGCAGCAAGGAACAAGAAATGTCTTAATGATTAATCACTGTCAACCTTTGTTCTCGTTAAAGACTTGATTGTCGGACAGGGCTGGTAATGAGGCACTGTTCCTGGGTCTGTTGCTATGTGATTGTGCAAGTGCTGAATCTGAGCCTTGGACCCTGCAAGATGCAGCTCCCACTTTGCCCAAGTTTATGGAGTTGGTTTGGGAACATTGTTGTAAGAGTGCCTGCTAGTGGCTATGGGGCTGTGCAGCTTTCCAGCAAGGGATTATGGCAGGGCTATAAATAAATCACTAATGGCTGAAAATCAGTTCACAAGGATCTCAGGAGTGAGCAGCTTCCTTGTTGGTGCTGAAAAGGCAAAGTGCAACAAAAAAGGTTTCTATTAAGAATTGCACAAATAACTAACTATCCATCAAAGCCTTTGCTTTTGGTTTCTTACCAATAGTGAAGATTGGCTCCTTTGAGGGATTTGCTGACCCGTTTTTATGTGTGAGATTGTGCACAGCATTACCTATTTCTGGAAATAGTTATGGTGTACACTTTAATGTCAGTGTGCCCAAAAAAATGTCTTTTTAAAAAGCCTGGCCTCCCTTGGCACTTCCAGTGAGAGCTACAACAGTTGGGTGTGTGTGCTAGAATACTTATCCCTCTGCATGCTGAGTACCTGCTGCATCACTTGATGTCCAAATCAATCACTCCAATGGATGACTCACACTATGAAGTTGCAGAAATCAGGTGTGTGCTCCCTATTGTCATGATTATTTCCAGCTTCAGTGTCTGAACTTATTAGTCCGCATTTCCTCTTTGAGCTCCATCACTCCAGTCTGTTGAAGGAGTGACACAGCATTTGCTTCTTTTCGCTGGCTGGATGAAAGCAAAAGTATTTCTGGCAGACAGCCTGGGCTTGTGAAATTGTAATGCTAGTGTCCATGATTCCTTGTGTATGTGCCTTGGAAACATGGTTGGCCTTGAAATTTTTGTCCTGAGAGCTGAGATGTTCTCAGGAGAAAAACACAGAAGTTGGCTGAGCCAACTTCTTATAAGCACTCTACAAAATTACTGTAAGGAAATATTTTGCAGTCTTCACCCAGCTGTATCTCTGGACATTAGACACAGCAAAAACAGGTCTTGGGATCTTGCAATATTCAGGTTTTTCAAATGCTGTTTATACATATGAAAGCGATCTTCCTGGAATGTGTAAAAATACTCTCCAGCAGGGTATCAGGAGAAATGCTTCTGCATGGTTAATTTGGGAGGCTTTTAGTCTCACTCTATACAACACCCTTAGAAAGTGATCCACTAGTGCTTGACAAATCAAAGTGTGTTCACACTCACTCTTCCAGGCAACTTACTCAAGTGTGACTGGAAGCATCCAAAATGAGGAGTGTAAGGGAATGTTCCTATCATCTAATCTGGGTTCCTAACTTAGTTATCTAAATTAAACATCTGAAGCCTAATTACACGGCCCTATCCCTCTGTACAGTGAAGGGAGATCTCCAGAAGGCAGTTTAGAGAGAATGTCCTCTAATTTTTTTGTTAGAGACCTAAACTTATAGGAGACTTGCTTTGATGCTGTCACTCCCAAGCTGACACTGGGCACAGAATGAGTTGCCCCACAGAGGAACAAAAAGCTGGAAAAATTCCCCATCTCCTTTTGAGGGAAAATCTGTAAAAAGCAGAAGCTCATCTTGTGGCACAGATGCCAGGGCTCCTGGCTCCCAAGCAAACAGCCTCTGTGGGCACTGTGGTTTAGTAAAAAAAAAATCACCATTGTTTCCCTTGTGTCCCACCAAAATTATTCAGCAATTCAAGGCATTTCAGGAGAAAGAGGCAAAAGGTTTGCACATCCTTTTCCAGCCCAATGTCCCTAAACCACTTCTGAACTAAAAATGCAGAGACATAAGCCTGCAAGAGGCTTTCAGGGCTCCTGACAAGCTTTAGAGAGAAAGGAAGAGGAGAAGAAAGAAGAAAGATGCAATTTGGTTTAAAAGGTCCAAAGCAAGGAGGGGAAAGGAGGGGAGAGGAGAGGTAGGCAGGGAAGGGGAGGGGAAGGGAAAAGGGGGAAAAAAGAAAAGTGCATTTTAGAAAGTTCATGTGTGTGTTAGAAGCCAAAACATCCCTTCATTTGTATGAACACAAAACAGCTGCAGCAGGGATAGTGAAAGGCAAACTTGGTCTTAAATGCGTTGTTTTACTGCTAATTTAAACATTTGAATGTAAGGTTCTTTGCATTGCTTATGAACAAAACCCCAGTTGTGCTCCCAGCTCTGAGGAGCTCTCACTGACTGCCTCTTTCTGCATCTCATAGGTTTTATCTCTCACTGTAACATCAGAGGACGTGGTGCAACACATGTGGTTTGTACCTAGGTGCTGAAGTTTTGGCACCAGCAGAGCAGCTTGGGGGTTTCTGGTGCTTGGCGAACACTAACTTGGCCCTCATCTGGTTCCCCTACCCCAGCTGGCACCAGGCACAGCCCTGCAAGGACTGCAGCTCATTTGCAGGGCTGGAGGGATGTGGCATGCCAGCAAGTGGGGCAGGAACTGGGAACAAACCCAGATGGACATTTGTACCTGTTGGAGGTATGAAGCTTATAGCTGGCTGGCTGCAGGGATGTGCTTCCAGTCGTGTCACCTCCTTGGAGGCAAAGTGGAAAGGTTATCTTCCTCATTCATGGTATTATTATGCAGGCAAACATTTGGGGTTCCCCAGCTGGAGGGATGCTGGGCTGCCACTGCAGCCTGCTGGGCAGAGGCACCCCTGGGCAAGGGGACGTGCACATCCCACTCCAGGCTTGCTTTGGTCAGGGATTTCTAAAGCTAAAGTGCATGAACCACAGCATGGGAACCCGGGAATGAAGTTCAAAAGGCCACTGGCAGCTTTAGATGTGTGGAGTTGCAGTAAAACCAGGCTTAGAGCAGGATGAAACAGTTCAGTGAAAGGAGGGTAACTCCAACCCAAATCTACCCTTCCTCAGCAGAGATGTTGGAAGGTGCCTTTTGTCTGAGCACAGGGGCAGAGCCCCATGTCCCTGACAGCAGTGTAGCCCTTCTGCTGTCTGATTTGCAGTGCTACAAACGTGGGGTGAGAGCAAGGCTCAATAGCACTGGTTCATGAAGGGTCAAACTGCTGTGCAGCTAATCCCCTGATTTATTAGTAAACTGTTCTTCCTTCTCCCATCGCAACACGGCTGATGGAAGATCAGCAGGCAGGAGAAGTAACACATCATAGATTCATAGGCTCACACTGACATTTCATGAACAGCAGAGAAAGGACCAAATGCAAAAAAAAAAAAAAGAAAAACAAAAACAAACTAGCCTGGCTCCAAGTCGGTGATTTACACTGTTTTCTCGGGGTTTCTTTGCCAAGCAGCTGGTGTTTTGTGCCAATGGCTATTACAGAAGAGCTTTCTTTGATAGGTACCATGAATGGACACTACACAATTTATCTTAAAACAAAATCCCCCCCACTGCTTATATGGGCTGGTAGGGGATGAGGGAAAGAAAAAGTTGGGCTTTGTAGTTTTTTTAAGCAGGACTATGAAAACACATTCAGGGGAGCCTGCATTATCTGTGCAAAAACACAACAGATGAATTCTATTAATGGATGGAACATGTGGCTGGGTTCAAGCTAGAGTCGTCATTTGAATATAGAAGTCAAAGCCAATTTATTGTAACATATTTTTCTTTTCAAAATATTTTAAGAAAGACAAAAAAGTTTGCGCAACAACTTGGCAAGCAGGTCTGTTGAGAGGAGGTATTTTCTATCTTGAAGCTAACATAAGGGCTGAAAAAATGTGGCAGTGCTGAGCAATCCTGGATTCCTTCTGGAACTGAAAGAAAGTGTGCAGTATATAATTGTGTAAGAGCCCAATAAATTTGAAGGGTGGGTTTGTAACAGTGCCTTGGGGGCTGCAGGTGGCTCCAGAAGAAAGTCGTGGGTTTTATTTTAGTGACAGTCTTCAAATACTTTATCTAACTAGCTACACACTCATGTGTCCCCATGTAGAAGCCACAGAATTTATTTAAAATAGAAATACCCATAACAATCATTGTGTTTCTTCCTTACCAGATGGTAGAAAGATAAGTGGGATTAGTCTGTAGTGAGTGTGTGTGTTATTGGGGATGGGAGGGATGCAAAAGCATAGGCACAGAAATGGGCTTTCCTGGAGTCTGCAAAACAATAAACATCAGTGCTCTGTGCTCTTCAGGACATGGGTAGAGTATGTATGACCAGTCCTTGTTTTTGTTGGTCAGTCTGTATTTCCCTAGATGCCATGGGGGACAGTGGCCACGGAGCAGAGCTTTACTAGGTAGTAGACCAGATCCTGGGTCTAGACCTCAGTATTGAGAGAACCGCTGCATAATAAGGAGCATCAGACTCGCATAATAAGGAGCTGTGGAGTTGTGTGATGCAAGGAAAAAGTGCTGCTGCCTATTAGGTTATAGAGAGTTATGTGGTTGGTTCCTATGGAGAATTGCAGTCAAGTGGGGTCAGAGAACAGATCTGTCTCATGACTGTTGTGACCTCTCCAGTGTATCCCATTTTCTTTGTAGCTGGGTGGCTGAGGAATACCTGAGGATGGAATGATCCAACACAAGCTGAGTGTTTTCATGTGTGCACCAAGAAAGCTATTTACATCTGGTAAAGGCCCAAGTACCAAACACTGATGGAGCAAGTAGGCAGAAAACATATTGCTGCTGAGGGAAATTGTGGCTGAGAGAAAAGGAGCAGCATATTTTCATTCCATGTCTCATCTTGTATGAGCATAGTTTGAGTCCTCAAGTACCTTCCGCGTTGCTTTCTGTGATGACGTTTTGCCATCCCTTCCTCATGAAGGTGCACACTGGGGAGAGGAAGCAGATCTAGATCCCTCGCAAAGAACAGGGAGACCCTAAAGCACTCTTCAAAGTCTTTTCCAGTTGCACATTTGTTTTACCAAGAAGTTGATACACTCTAAGCCTATTTAATCCTGTCACTAATGGGAGTCAATTAGCAATCTCTCAGAGATTGCTCTTGTCAGGGAGATGATGGGACAAATGAAAGCAGCACCACTTACCCCACTGTGAAGTATCAGCTTACCACCTCTGTATTTTCTAAGAATAGATGCCACTTCTAGCAATATCTGTAACTTCTTGCCGCTGCTCACCAGATGGTAGGAACCAGCAGATGCCAAGTTTATTCCCCTGTGGTCAAACAAACTGCTGTGCAGCCCCATGCACGTTTCCTGAAAGATTCCCAGGTCGGTTCTGTTAATTCTGGTAATGTTTCCCAAGCTCCTGGTACAATATTGAGGTTTTCCACTGGAACCACTTGGCGCATTTTCAGTCCTTCCTGCGCGATGAAGCTATTCAATCCCTTTCTTACTTTGTCAAAGCCTTTGTATTGGTCACTTGTCCTGAGAGTTTGTGGGCTGTGTCTTGAACTTGAGCTAATTACATTAAAAGGATTATTTCCTTTTCTTGATACTTGTTATTATTTTCATCCTTCACAAGCCATTTCTTCTGTTTCAGGATCAACACTCTGTGGTAGGCCAGGGAGCTGGCCCCACTCCAAGCTCCAGTTCTTGCTCAAATCCAAACACTGGAAGTGGTTACATGAACTCATCCCAGCAATCATTGTTGAATCAGCAGCTGATGGAAAAGAAACAGGCTCTGCAACGGCAAATGATGGAGCAAAAACAACTCCTTCTACAGCAGCAGATGTTGGCAGAAGCTGTAAGTTTTCTAATTCCTTATTTTACATGGAAAATGTTGTCATAAAAACAATAGAAAAGAAAGCTAAGATGGGGGAAGAAAGCTCCCAAAACTTCGAGGTCATTTTGGCAATTCCTAGAACTTTAAGAGTATGCCTCATATTTTTCAGCACTTTGCTAAGCCCTTCCGAAACCTTCAGTCTACATGAAACAATGCAAATATCAAAGCTACTGTGGTTTCATTACACGAACAGTCCAAGCATATGCTTGATTTGAGGCATATGAAGATTGTCAATGGTTTTGTTTGCAAGATAAGCCAAGGTACACTGATAAACTACTTCAACCTCAGAGGAAAGTTGACTTCCAGGCTCTGTGACCCAGGCAGCATGGTGTAAAGTGCCCATGTGTAAACAAGGATCAGACACATTGATTTTGGGTTTCAGTACAAGTTTGTATGCTCAGCTGGCATCATACATGAGTCCTCCTTTCTCTATTCTTCTTTTTGCATTTCCAGATACCTGAAGCCAGTTCTTCCCTCTCCTTTGACATCTGAGAGACCAACTGGGAGTTTCTGGTCATTTTGTGAGGCATAGGGGATTCTATAAGGGAAATATTTCTTGAATTTTTGATTTATGCAGAAGAAAAAGGAAATTTCAAATCAGCTCTGTGTGCTGCAGTTTTCTGTCAGAATTTTTAGCAGAACAAAAAGTTAATTGCTCACATAGCTCCTCTTAAAAATAAATCAAACAGAAATTAAAAATACAGAATATGTTTGTTTAATCAGTTTGACTTTGCTTCTGTATTGTGTAAATAGAAATACACAAAAAAGCTTGCCTACAGTTTCTGCATTGCAGGGATTTCCTGGGAGGTAACTTGGCTTTCTTCTTCACAAGGATTCAGGTTTGGCAGGATGTAAAAACAAGCCTTAAAAATCTTAATAAGGCCCCTCAATCCCATCATACATTATGGAAATGCCTGAACACCACAAGAAAGTCTCTCTTCCCAGTGTTTTCAAGTGTTCCTGGGAGAAGAAAAATCAGATTTTTCATTAGAAGGTTGATTTGCTTGCTCTTTTCAGGCAGATGATCCCCAAATTACACTGGTGGACTTCCTTCACCAGCTGAGCACAAAACCTGGGCACACTGCAGACAAGGCATGAAGCTGGCCTGGCAGCTGCCCAGTAAGGGCACGTGTGCACCAAACTCTCAATTTCCTGCTGCAGGGCTACATATGCCCAGGAGTCATTGCTCAGGGGCGAACAGTAGCACTCTGGAGGCATCAAGTCACACTGATACTGGTGAGAGATTTGGCATTGACTCCGGTGCCTGCTCTTTCCAGATCTTTATGAACACAGAGCGGCTAGTCAGATTCCAGTTCAAGGACTTTGATTTCTGTCTTCCTCTCAATATAAATGTTCCTCTGTAGGCTCAAAACAAATGAAAAAAAATTGAACTAATATTTTTTTCTGTAATCTTTCCCTTCTGTCTTTGCCCCAATGCTTGTATTCCCAGTATAAGAAGAAAGACAACACCACACACATGTATGGGGAAGCACAGGGCATTGGTGAGTGGCACAAAAGCCAGCCAGCCCTGAATCATCCTTGCTAAACCATGTGTCCTGCTGGAATTTCTGCTAAGGAGAGATGTGGCAGGAGGACAAAGCAAGGGGTTTGCAGATTTTTGTGGTCATCCCTCCAGTGTAGGAGGAAGGAGTGAGTGAGAGAAGGGCATGGCTATGAATGGGGATGACAAGCTGAAATCCTCTTTGCCAGCTCTGCACGCCTAGAGGACTGTGTGGATGAAATGGGCTAATAGCCATTGACACAGCCAAGGAGCACATGTCAAACCTTGTGGCTCCCCAGCTGCACTCTGGCTGTGTGGTTTTTTGGGTTAGACCTGAATGCTTGCTCTGTCTTTGCTCTTTCAGAGAAAGCACACCCAACCGCATAGACAGGGAGGGAACCATGAGGAATCATCAGGCCACTTGGGCTGATCAGCATGGTGAGAAAAACAGGGCATACATCAGAAGACATATTGTACTGCAGTGCAGATGTGACCAGTGTTCTCAGAGGCTGAGAAACTCTCAGTGATTTTAAGGAAAGTTGAACTAGACTCAAATACACTGCAATGAGCCAAAAGGTTTCCATATAGACTTCAGTGGGTGATGGCACAATTTCACATTTTGTGTGGACCAGACAGGGTGAAAGGAAGAAACACTTCAGCTTTGTACATACTGAGACAAGAAAGAGATGCACAAAACACAGAGACAGGAAAGCATAAGGAAAAGCAAATTAATGGATTTCTACTCTAATTCTCTAGGAGAAAATCACTCCCCAGGATCAGCTGAACAGACACTTGACACGACCACCACCAGATTATAAAGACCAAAGAAGGAATGTGGTCAACATGCAACAAGCAAACCAATATCCTGGTAAGTGCCCATGGGCTCAATCAAACTCTTCCTCCCTCCCTCCCTCTCTCCTTCCTGAACACAGTCCAGAAGATGACCAGGGCATGGTTTTCTGGATATCCACTTAGACACCACAGAGGCAGTGGATGGTGGCTGCTGCTCTCCTGTGCTATTTACTTTACTGTCCTGCATGACCGAGAAGTGCTGATGTGTGATCTGGTGGCTCATCCAGGCTGATACTGTCTCTCTCAGACATGGGGAAGGAGGGGTTGGTACATCTCCCATTAGCACTGTCTGGAGCAGAGGTGCACCCAAATTCTTGATGCAGAGGTGTCCTCTTGACTATGCAACCTCACTCCACCCAGATGCTTCTCTCATGCATGCGGTACATTTTGTTTCAGAGACTGAGATGAGAACCATCCTCCCTTCGAAAGGCAGTTCGTGTGAAGACCTTCATACTGAGTTTTAAGTACCTTGTATGGCACCATAACGCGTGGTACTTTTGGTCTGTTTAATATGCCAATGTCATGGCCTTAGTGTTGGTCTGCAAGCAGCATTTCAATGGATCAGACAAACAGTAGAGGAAAGCCCCCCAATTTCTGACAGAACTGCCATGGGCAGAAAATGCCCAGTACTTCAGAACTGCTCCTTTGTTTCAGCTCATGTGCCCTCACCTCCTTGGGGAGTCTAGTTTTGGAAGCACAGAACTGCCTGTTTGGCTTTT
This sequence comes from Dendrocincla tyrannina, assembly GCA_035047865.1. Lineage (NCBI taxonomy): Eukaryota > Metazoa > Chordata > Aves > Passeriformes > Dendrocolaptidae > Dendrocincla > Dendrocincla tyrannina. Next base: position 38,134,450 of record JAWWMP010000001.1, on the reverse strand, counting down.
CATACTGTTTACCTTGCTGGTTGGCTGAAGGCCACTCTGAGAGCAAAGGTAGAGTAAGGAAAAAGTGCTGAGGAGAGAGAGGAGGTGGGAGAAATGCAGCAGATGGGATCAAAGGATGTTCTTTATATTGCAAAGTGTCTGTGCATGTAAGTATAAAAAGGATCCTTTGCCTTCTAGTATATTTTTATATACAATACACTGAGGACAAAAAAGATGGTTTGGTTTTTTGTTTTTCCATAACTGTTGGCTCTGCAGATTGAGCAATGATCCAAGTCTTTCCTTCCTACCTGTCCTTTGTAGCAAAACTTTTTAAGCTTCTATTACAATTTTAATGAGCTCTGAAGTGCAGCTCACTCACATGCCACCCCTCTGCCCAAGCTGCTGGCCATGGGACCACCAGCACAGCTCTGTGGGGACGGGCCAGATTGGGCTGCTCAGGCAACATTCAAGCACTTCTTTGCTTTGCTTCCAAGCTCTAGCAGTGAAAATCTTGGTGCAGGCTGGAAACTGCTGCTGAAAACTGCTGCTTTCTAATGGACCTAAGTGTTTATCAACTCCAGTAAATTTGCGCAAGCATCCCTGATGCCAGTGTAACAGCCCATGATGGGGGCAATGCCACAGGGCAGAGGGCACCCTTCTTGCTGGCTTGTTACCTCCTGTGCTCCCAAAACAAATGCTTTGGCAACCCTGGCAGTTTGCTGGGGAGTCTTGTGATTTGGTGTGTTGTTTAAAGGCTCATTCCTGGAATCAAATGATTAACTGAGACTCTTGGCTTTTACTTAAAAACAATCCTTTTCTAGCCTAAGAGAGAAAATGGAAGTGACTGGAGCCACATCTGTAAAGGCTCCAAAATGAGTAATCACCACTGTTATGTGGTGGCTCTTGTTGTTGTTAATCTGATTGACTCTGTCAGTCTTGTGGGTTTTGGAGTCCCATCTCCTGGGTTTGAAACACGTGGGATTGGCAGCACTTGTCCATTCAAGTCTCCAGTCCCTGCTGAGTTAGTCTTGGGAGGACAGCAGCTTTTCAGGCAAGCCTGGGAGAAAGGGCTGTTCTGGGAGCTTCCAGCAAAGCTACCAGATGGAGCGATTAGGAAATTCTTGCATAAGGGAGTAACAGCAGGGAATCTGTTCCCTTTTTCTGGGAATAGCTTTGCTCAGGTCAGGGAAGAAGAGACAAAAAAGCTAAATAAAATAACACAGGGGCTTGGAGAAACTTGTTTAGGCATTTTATTCCTCTGTGCTTTGCTTCACAGCGCCATGTCATGGCAAGAAGCAGGTGAATTGGGTAGGGAAGATGTTTCTCTGAATCGCTGTAGCCTGGGGTGCCCAGCTGCTGTACACAGTGCTTCTGGGGAAGGCATTTCTTCCCATCTGGAAGAAATCAGAACAGAAAATAGTTATGTTAAAAATACAATCATAAAAATAGCAATACAAAGAAAGAGGAAGCTTCATCTCTTGCACAAGTACAACCCATGACCCAACCACTTGAATCTTTTAGAGTGCGGCATTTGCGGGAGCACTGTGATGGGTCCTTGGGTTCATTCAAGAGCTGGCTGTGTCACCCCTGGAGGGGCTTCAGCCCAGTGGCAAATGAAGTGACTTCACAAACTTGTAGTTCAGCTGGAGGGAGAGAACAGTTTCTCCCCAGCCTGCTGTTCCAGACCTTTTGAAATGTCACTGAATTCTGTACCATTCCCCCTCTTTGATACCAGCATAAGGGAGCAAAGAATCAGGGGCTGCATCACTATCACCCCTGTAAAAGGATCATAGAATGTCTTGGGTTGGAAGGGACCTTAATATTCATCTAGTTCCAACCCCACACTAGACCAGGTTGCTCAAAGCCCCATGCAACCTGGTCTTGGACACTTCCAGGGATGGGGCATCCACAACTTCTCCAGGCATCCTGTTCTAGTACCTTAGCATCCTTTGTGTACATAATTTCTTTCTTATATCCAATCCAAGCCTACCCTGTGTCACTTTAAAACCATTCCCCCTTGTCCTATCATTGCATATCCTTGTAAAAAGTCTCTCCAGCTCTGTTGTAGCCCACTTCAGAAACTGGAAGGTGCTAGGTCATCCCAGAGCCTTTTCTTCTCCAGGCTTAACAATCACAACCCTCTCAGCCTGTCTTCACAGCAGAAGTTACAGTAGTTCAAAAAACTGCACAACCCACCAGCAAAGCCAAAGATCAGGCTAATCGCACAGTAGCCTGCTGAGCACTGATTGTGAGAATTTGATTGTCCCTGTGGTGTTAAAACCAGGTGGACTCCCCACAGCATCTCCTGTACCAGGACCTGCACAGTTCAGGGGCTGAATTTAGGTACTTAAGTTAGTACAACATAATTCTTAGGGCAATTAGATTCTCTACAGTCAAGTGTCTTCTGCTTAGAGCCAGTTTGTGAAACAGGCTGCTTCCCAGGATAGGGGAAGCTTCTTAATTTTGTTATCCATGTTTGTATTAAATTGGAAAAAGAACTCTGGTTGTGGAGTCACTCTCAGTGTTAATAATGATTTGGGAAGAGTTAATTTTTAAGTCCTTGAGGAAAAAAACTTAATCCTTTGCATCCATTACTAAATGGAAATAGCATATGTATTAAAAAATGCAGAAAAGGCAGAAATCTATCATATTTTTGTCTTCAGTTCTAGTCTGAGGGAGCTGAACGTCATTATGGTGAAATTTCAACAGGAACAGTATATTAAACAGCTGTTTCTAAACATAGACTTTTAAAATATGTATGCGCATGATTTGTCTTCAAGAGTTTTAAAAGAGCTGGCTGAGAGGTTCTCCAAACCGTTGTAACAGAATGTTACTTTCTGTTTAGTCTTGAAACTCCAGACTTGCTAATGCCATGACAAAAACTAAAAGAGCAAGTAGGTTACTGCAGGCCTAGTGACCTAATGAAGAGCTCAGCAAAACTACTGGGGAGCCGATGCAGCCCAAACAGTAAATATAGGAAAGGGCTATAATTAATGTCAAGCAACATGGACTGATGTGAAAGAATCTTTTCAAACGTGCATGGTATTTCTCAAAATATAAAAAACAACTTAAAGGTAATAGTTGTTCAGATAATGTTCTTTAAAGCATCTGACTTCTTACTGTCTATTTTGGTTAAGAAACCAGAGTGACACAAAACTAACACAGCTCAAAAGGAAATCACTGACAGGTCTCCAGATATCACTGTGAACAGGCTGTGTGATTGGAACCGAATGCACAAACACTGTCTGAGATGATGCTGAACAGGAAAAATAGAGCTTACTTTACATCCATATTGGCGATGTACAAAAGCTATTACTGTGACCAGCTGTGATGCACAGCTCTGAAATCAAATGTCAAAAACTGTCAAGTTCTGAAAAGAGCTTTGAAGGACCAAGGGACTGGAAAACGTGCCACTCACTGAGACTGAAGTATCTGGAGAATGCTGCAGGCATGACACAGTCTTGAAGCACCTGTGTTGTAGGAAGGAATTGATGATGAACCACCTAATAAAATTAATCACACAGACCAATATATAATAAAGTTAGTCAAATTCAGTCTGTTTTTATTGTATGTGTGAAAGATCAAACCAAGGCAGTGTCCCATGTCCAACAACTGCTACTAGTTGCTATCTGTGAAATAAAAAATCTGCAGTGTTGTATGTTTCTTCGTTCCTCCTCTAGCAGAGGCTCAGGGAATTCCTGAAATGCAATGGTACCTTGGTAGCAAGCCCATTCAACAGCTTTTGTCACACTTTGGGAGCCACCCAAAGTGGTACAAGAATTTAGCTTGTACTGTGCCATGTGGCAAAGATTTCCTCAGCTGACCCACACAGTGTGTGAAGAAACATCTCCTTTTGTTTGCCTTGAACCTGACTTCTCCAAGCTGTGCTTCTTGTAGGACTTGTACTAGAAGTGACAGTAGCAAAGGGAATTAGGCTATGGAGCAGCTGATTGTGTGCAGAGGGAGCTCTCCACAGTGCCATCTACAGTGGCTTTGTCTGGAAAATGATTGGTAGTCTTCAACCAGGCTCTTAGGGATTAATTCAGTCTTGCACTGCACAAGCAATCAGCATACATGCCATATATTACTTACCATGGCCTCAAAATAGAGACTGTGTAGCTCAAATGTAGCTACAGAAGTGACCTAGTGTGGAGGCTTGGAGGTTGAAGGCCTCTCTTGTTGTGGTTCGTTGGCAGGTGTCAGGTACAGGAAAATTCTCCAGTGGGCAGAATCAGTCACAAGTGGTAGATTTCTGCCAACTCATAACTTGTAGTTTTCTGATGCACAGAAGGTGAATTTCATGTGCAGCAAAAGCTGGCATATCATGTGTGATTCCCTCATGGGCAAGTCAGCTTCTGCAGGGGCAAATGGCCATAGCCCATCTGGGAAGAGAGTTTAGAAGGGCATCTGGTGGGACTTGCCAAGTACAGCACCAAGTCATGTTCTTGTACCTGCTCTGCCCCCACATGAGAGGACAGGCAGGTCACGGACTGGGCTGAACGGCTCTCCCAGCACACGGCTGCAAATGTGTGAGATGCAGCCTCAGCTCCTGCTGTCATCTGGGACAAACATTCCCGGAAAGGATGGGTACTGCTGCTGTAGGTGTCTACAAAATGTGGAAAAGGAGCCTGACAATGGTGCCTCTCACTCCCCATTGTTTCTAGAGGGAGCCAGGATGACCATGCCCTGTAATGAAGAAAAGTTTTTGATCTATGATCACTTAGATAGGCTTTTTCCTGTGACGCTCTAAAAAAACCTGCTGTCCTTCCCTGCTGTAATAGCTGTCTTACAATGAGCACCAGTTTTGGCTCATCTGCTGTCCTATGAGGGAATGGAAGGATCACCAGTGGCTTCCTATAGTCCAAACCACCCTTTGGATGATAGGCATCCTTATGGCCTTGAGCAAGTTCATATAAGGCATCTTAAGAGCAAAGTATCCTCTTCAAGAAATTCTTCTAATAGGAAACTGGATTTTTGACCTTCGGTATATGACTGACACCACTCATTGATGCACTCATACTTGTTGTAACGCTTTTGCTTTCTCCTTTCCAGGTGGTTCACCAGCTGTGAGTATGAGCTCTAACAACATGTCCTTATCCAACCCAATTTCAACTCATAGCATCATGTCCCAGAGCTCCAGCCTCATGTCCACTGCCACTGGAACCCGAATGCCTTCTGTTCCTGCCACTCGGAGTATGGGCTGCTACGGGAACCTTCCTTGCAACCAACCAAGTGCATACAATGTGACTTCAGGAATTAATCAAATTCAGCCACACAGAAACCAAAATCAAGTTCTACCCAGTCAGAATAACCCCATGGTGTCGCGACAGCAAACCATGACGCAGGGAAACAATGTGGCTGCTTTTGGGACGGGGTCCACGGTAAACTCTCAGCAAATAAGGCCAAGCTTGAACCATGGAGCAACAGGTATCCCTGCTCAACGGCCGGCCAACGTGATGATCACAGCTACTGCCACTGCCCAAAACTGGGCTCCACAAGAAGCTGCAGTGAAGCAGCAGGATGCACTGAAGCCTGCAGGGATCCGTTTCCCCACCGGCACTCCATATCCTAACCAGTCTTTGCAACGCAATGTAGGCAACCAGCATTTTCCTCAGCGTGCATTGGCACCTCCTAACCAGTTAACAGCAGGAGTCCAAATGAGGTCCCCTCTAAACCAAATGCACCAGACTCTAAATGGACAATCTGCTAGTTCACTACGAGGGCTCAGCATAAGACCTAACCAGCTGAGAGGACAGACTATGCCCACCTTGAATCAGCCAGGAACAAGTATGACACCGCCATCATCTCTGCCATCAGCTGGTTTCACATCTACCAACCAAAACTCTCGGGCTTACCAAGGAAGTGACCATGGTAACGACCTAGCGTTTGACTTTCTGAACCAGCAAGGTGACAGTATAGGACCTGCGCTCAACAGTGACTCGGACTTTATAGATTCTTTACTGAAAACAGAACCCGGTAATGATGACTGGATGAAAGACATCAACCTTGATGAAATTCTAGGGAACCACGCATAAGTGGCAGTACCAGGAGGGAACCAGATGAAGAGGCAGCAAGGACATTAGCTTTCTCTTTAAATGCCAACAACCTGCTTTATTAATTCACACTCCAGTAACTGGGCTGTTCTTTAAAATATCACGTAGGGCAACTGCCCTGCTTGAAGAGTTGCTCTAGGAACAAAACTGAAGTCTCCCCAGATGAAGTGATAGCATAAGTGATATTTCTGCCTGCCACAAAGGAGAATGCATGAAGGGTCTATTCCTCCTACCAGTGCCCAGCACATTGCAAACTCCTCGGTTCTTCTCGCAGTGGCTGTGGGGAAAAATGTGTTTAGCTTCCCACACATGGAAGCACCAGACAGTGGTATGGGTTGTGGAACAACATTCCTTCAAGTGTAAGTAAGAGTCCAAGTGGTCCAGAGCTCTTCAGTCATCATGTTCACAGCCCTTAACTTCCTTGGGACTCCTCAGTCCTGACACCATCAAATCTTGTGTAAATCTTATGGCATTACAAAAACTGTTTACTATTGCTCCATACAAACTCGCATTTGCTTTCATAATGATTTTGTTATAAACCCTCTATCTTTTGTAGCACACAACAGGGTAAGTGATATCATCCAAGGCAAGAAGGAAACAGATCATTCAGCATGTTACACAGTGTGCTCTAGCATTTTCATTCTCCCATTCATAAAGCTTGCAGTGGGTATCAGAGGACACTACTGTCCTGCCAGCAGCACAGTCACTCTGGGCATTGAGGAAAACATGAGATGAACTATTACCAAAGCTCAGGATCCTCCCTTTGCCACCTTGCCCTACCCCAGGGACTCCAGTGACTTAATGGAGAACTTGAGTGAGAGGGGTGCTCACAATTTGACCCTCACTGACTACTTTCTTAGTCCAGCTTAGAGGAAAGCAAATGCACAAAGTGGCTCAGCTAAGCCACTGTCCTCATTTTCATCTTAACTCATGGCAAGTGTCAGCTAGTTCAGGTTTACACCAGTAGAAATGCTATCATCTCTGCCTGCAGAGAGGCTGCCATTTTTGCTGCACAGCATTTTGTCTCCATCCTGTTATCCCTTTGCTATATGGGGGTGTTGAAAGAGTTCCAGTGATGGCCCATGTCCCCACAGTCTCCGTCGGGTGGAGTACGAGAGGCTCTGCCTCTGAAACTAGCAGGTTATCAATTATAACTTACAATAGGAAGCTCCACTTAGGCACATCTGTGCTTGTAGATGGAACAGTTTTGGAGAATATTTCTGGACACTGGACTCAATCATCTGTTCTGGGTTTGGCAGTGGCCCAGCCCTGAGCAATTTCTGTACATCACCAGGAAGATATCCTGGGTCAAGGACCATTCCTATAAGCAGTTTGTAGCGACCTTGCTTTGAAGGCTATCAGAGCAGAGCAAAAAGAATACAGGCCGTTCCACACCTGCTAAGGAACAGTCTCAACCACGTTAAATTTTTTGCTATAAACTTCAGTAAGGGCATCAGAAGGATATGCTCTGTCACTATAAAGCAGCTTCACAGTGATGCAGACAGGATTCATGGATAGGAACAGATCTTGCAATTCAAATGAAAATACTCTTCTTCAAAATGATGTGGCGTGACGTGTTTCACAGCCTCCCCTGAATTAGCTAAAACTAGATGTGGCAAAGGAATACAGTGCCTATGTTTGCATGACTTGGTGCCAAGAGGCATTGCTCTGCCCATGCAAGTGCTTTATTCATCCTTGTTAGTGGCAGTAGGATGAGTAGACTATCTGACAATAGCCTCTGTGCTTATCTGACCTATTTCTCGAGAGGTTTTAATAAGGATTTTCCAGTCAGTTCACCCTGTCATTTCAAATGGGCACAATTTTTCAAGATGTTTCAAGAAGCATCATCACAAAAATGAGCACCAGCACCTCCAGGAAAGGTATAACATGGGCATTTAGGTAGATATGCCAGTTGAAGCTCTTCATTCCTGGAAATGTGTTTTGTAAGAGGGACAAGAAAGCCTGCTGAAGAATCTCTTCTGCCACCCTATCTAGTGATCATTGCACACCCCTGCATTGTGTAATGTGGTCACTCACCTGCCGAGAAAGCTCCCTCTTCTCTGTTTTGGCTGTGGTGCATGTGGTCCCTTTGATATGTCAGTACAAGTTTTACCAAGTCTTTGGAGAGCTTTTCAGCTCAGGTCACTGGGGTCCCACCTAAGTTTGGAGACATACGATGCAAGGTAACAAATGTCTCCCCTAAAAATTGTGCAAAACTAGATTGAAATAGTAGCTACATGAGTTTGAAGTGAAAGGATTATTGGCTCATCTGCCTCACACACAGGCAAAATCCCCATCTACAAGCAGGTCAACAGTGACTGCCAACGCTCTGGTAGAAACAGATGCCTGCACTGGATGCCACTAAGGCCGGGGCTGAGTTAGTATCTCTATGAGTAATGGGCACTGAAGTCTGATCGCTTCAACTACCCTCACACCATTGAAAAAGCCAACACTGGTTTCTATATTGAGACCAGACTGTTTTCCAAATCCTCAAATGATGTAAAAGAATTGTTCAGCTGAGGAGCTGATCCCAAGGAGTCAGGAATTGGACTCAGTGATTCTTGTGGGTCCCTTCCAACTCAGGATATTCTATGATATCATGTGATGGTGGATTCTGTGCTGAGTGTTGGTTTTTTTGGCCTCACCCTAGAGTGGAAAAAACACTGGAGTGTGAGTGCCATACCTGGGAGCAAAATTTCATCCTGTCTTAAGTAAATTCAAAAAAGGTAGAGGCCATTTCCAGTCCTGTAAATATAATTCCTGATACATTTGAAATGCGAGCTTGTAAAGACTCTTGCAACCAAAACTTGAATCCAGTATCATTTCTTCAGAACACTTGTATCTGAATGGAGCTAGTGTCTTTTTTCTCTTTCTTTGCAACAGCTAAGTGCACTACCCTTATAGTCTATTTTTCATCATTGACTGGGCACTCTTCACAGTATTGGGTTGTAAATATAAAGAATTATTTGTTTTGTAAACTTTTGTAAAAACAACAACAAAAAGTAATAATATTTTGGTAGGAATAATAAAAATCATATTATTTGGGTTATATTTATACATATGTGAAATAAATATACTATCAAAAAGTTGTATTTTATACAAAAAGTCAACGGTTACCTTTTGTATTCTATATACAAAGTTTTGTATGATATGATTGTTTATTTTTATCTGCAGACTTCAACTTTGGGTTTTGGGGGAGGGCAGAATGGGATCACGGTTAAATAGCTGGGTCTGACCCCAAGCTCACTGAAACCAATGGAGTCTTTCCATTGCCTTCACAGGGCTTTGAATCAAGCCTTCAAATCATCTTCAGATATGTTTGACATCTGAAGTTCTCTGGAAACCTCAAAATGAAAACATTCCAGGTTTCAAATTTTTTCCCTGAAAAAGGCTTTTATTATTATTATTATTATAATTATTGTTATTATTGTTATTGCAGCTGTTGGGATGCAGGTGGGACCTATGTAACTGTCATGTCCTTGTTGCATGTATGTCTGCTTTATATTTTCCCCATATTATAAACAAGTGTTTCTCTATACAGACTGAAAAGATGCTGTACAGAAATGTTTGTGTTTATGCATTTTTACATGTGGCTGTATATACCTCCTAGTACTATGCAGTGACACTTATTTGACTCCATTTATTTTTCACCTAAACATGAATAGTATGTTTTTCAGTAGCTATCAAAACTCTGCCAAGTAAATCAATCAAAATTATCCCAAGTGTCTCTTTTCTTAATACGAATTTTATATTGAATGTCTGTTTAGTCAACTGTTGATTCATCCTAGTAAATTAAAATTATAGTGATATTTTAAGAAGGGGGTGAGAAAAATGTACATGAGGCAGCCTCTAGGACCTCAGCCTGCCTCTTTGCAAGAAAGCTGTGATGTTTTCCTACTGACTGAAAGCATGGTTTCATTACCAGCAAGGGTTAACAAATAATGATTAACAAAAAATGGTAGTTTAGCTCCTGGTGAAAGAGTTGGTAGAGTCTTGCAGCACAGCAATTGCTCTGGGATCCTGCAAAAGTTAAAGCCAAGAACTGTGTACCCCCAAGAGCTAGGTACCCCAAAGGGGCTGGCCAGGTCCCCAAGCTCGTGCCCTGCCCTGGATCATGCCCTGAAGATATCTTCCTTCTCCCCTCACTAGCAGAGACCCCTAATGAGACACCAGAAATCAGGCAACTGCCTTCTCCTCCTTTCCTCCTTGCATTACACCTCATTCTAGCCTAAAGAGATTCCAGTGTGTACCAGATCACACTGGGTTGTGGACTGTTTCACACAAGTATTTATCCCTGTCTGGCTATTTTTAGCAGGTCAGCCCTGAGGATGTGATGTCCTGTTCCTTGAGAGGCTTTCTGGGCTTCATCTCCAAGTGGGTGGCACTTCCTACACCATGAACTGAGTAGAAGGGGTGGTGGAGGGGATGTTTCGGAGGGGCAAATGTCAGCGCATCAATGCCTGTACTCAAAGGCTGCCTTCTGCTATTTCAAGATGTAGAAAATAAAGGTTCCCCACATCTTAACTGCTTCACTGCTGGCTGTGATGCTCAGAGACTGAACATGATGTCATGCAGCACATCCACCCTTTTAGTCCTCCTCTGATCACCTTCCCCCCAAGGTTAATTGTGGAGGCAACTCCCTTGGCTGCCCCTCACAACACCAGCTCTGCTCGCTGCTGCCCTCCTAGGTTTTTTTGCTAGTGTTGCTTGGGCCCTCCATTTTATCTGACACCCACCCACAAATGGCTCCTATGTCCTTCCCTGACATCCAGGACTTTCACAGGAGGAATGGGAGGGATGCTAGCAGGCGCCCTGTGTCCCACTGCACTGTCTGTGCCCACCTCCCAGTCCCAGATGGGCATGCTGAAGCAAGGAGGTGCCCAGGAGGTGTGTCTCTCTCCTCACTTCAGCATCTCCAACGCAGGTGGCAAACAGTTCTTCCTTCACACTCAAAGAGGGGGAAATAAGGCACAGTCCCTCTTGTCTGAAGGTAAAACTGAAATAGGTCAAGAAACTCATGCTCTAAAATGCCTCTCTGTCTCTCTTGGCTGTAAAGGCAGAAGACAGGGCAGGTAGGATGTGGGAGCCTCAGGCAGGGTTGCTGCTCACCTGAAGAAGGTGCGTCTGTATCAGTGAGCTAAAAAACAGCTTGGGACCCCTCTGTGTCCCTGGAGCATGGTTATCTGTGCCAGCAGGCTGTGAGGGTGCCTAGTAGTGCTTGGGTGCAATAACCACGCTTCTAGAGGTCTCACCATCAAGAGACATTACCACTGTGGACGCAGGACAAGAGAGAGAAGACGGTACGATAATATGGATGTAAGTCTCCCTGCAGCACATGGCTTTCATGCCAGGAAATGTCCCCAGACCTGTCTCCTGTGCCCAGAGAGATGCAGCCAGTGAGACCACGTGGAGGGCGTGTGAGACAGGGGTGGCAGTATTTTCCCTTCCTGGCCAGATGTACCACAGCAGGAATTGCACCAGACCCAAGCAAGGGCTGACCTTTCCCACTGCATCCAAATCACTTGGTGGGAACCACTACCAGCTGGGACAGGCAGCACAGCCAAGAACACTGCTCCTCCCACGGTAGCATGGAGGCCTGGCAGCTACCAGAACCAGGGATGACATGGAGAGGATTCCTCGCACCACAATAAAAGCTTAGACCATGGGAAAACCTTACTTCATCTTAATTTTTAAATTGAGCATTCTGAGTCATGCAGACCACTTTGACAGACCCTTTCTTACTAGGGTTCCATAGCCCATGTATCCTTTTAAATAAAATACAAGATTTATTTCAGTCATATCTTGCTCACGAAATTGTTACAAACTAGCTCAGCCAGAAGTTACTGTCATATTGGAGGACTTGTGGGGTGAAATCCTAATCCATATGCTCCAGAACGTCAGGCAAACTGACAAAAGCAAAACAACCCAAAACCAAAAACACAAAAACCCAAGCAAAAAAAAACACACAAGAAACCCCAACACCAAACCCAAAGTAGCAATTGCCAATCTGGCATTTTCATTACAAGGAGCTCCTTTAAAAGAAACAAAGCTTAAATGATTGTTTTGCCTGTAATGATTCAGCCTCCTGTGTGCTGAGGAGCAAGCACCCAGCAAGTGATGGCCTTTTCATGTGGACACAGGTGGATCTTTGCGTTGCTGGTGTGCTGTGTGCCGGGGTACCACAGTCAGATGAGCTGCTCCATCATCCTTGGGATGTGCAATGGCAAAGCCAGCCCACTCCTCCTGGAACAGCATGGGTAAAGCCCTACTTGGCTGTGCTGGCATGTGGCTGGTGAGCAGCTTGCCCTCTCCAGACATGCTGTGCATTCCTGTGCATGGCTTCAGACAACAAAGATCCTCTATCTACGTCTTTTGGAGGGCTGCCTGCCATATTTTCACTTTGGCTGACTGGTCTGCTTTGTTTGACAGGACACAGTTGCTCTGTTTTATCCTTCGTGCGCAGGAGCATTGGGAAAACCCTGTGGTGCTGTTAAGTGTTTGAGTGAAATGTTGAGTGTAGGGCATCCATGGAGCTCGTGTTGAAGTTAACAGGTCTGTTGGCAAAACCTATCCCTCAATATCAATTTGACATGAGAAGAAAGGTCGTTGTGGAGGCCACGTGTACATAAGGGCAGAGTTTGCCCCTGATACCATTATGTTCATGGTAAAAATAAAACTAGGGAATGCATTTAAATTGCCTTTTTTGCAGACCTGGTCTCTAAGTACAACAGGGAGGTTTCACTCTATAGGCATAAACATTTTTTAAAAAAAAATAATTTAGTTCCTGAAGCACTCCAGGGTATCAGCTGCTGAGACATATTTATTAGACATTATTGTGCTGTTGTTCAAGGATCTGATTTGGAAAGCTCCCTCTTGCAGATGTATCCTATAGGGGTAGTTCCAAAGGCTGATTTCATGAACAAGTGGGCACACATGAGAGTCAGGTCAATATACAATTCATATATCAATGAAATTTCCATCAGTGAAAGACATCCAACTTTCTCAAGGAAAAGCATATGTGGGAACTCCCCAATTTGGCTGCATGTCTTCAAATTTATTTTAGAAGGAATTTGATGAATTTTCCAAAAATGCAGTTTTTAAAAACTGAAATATGTCAGAATGCACATGCCATATTATTTGAGTCCTCAAACTTCCCAGTGTCCTTAAGATAAATACTGAAGAATGTCTAACAATATATGCACTGGGCAAAATAACCCTTTGTGAATCTGGACAACTTTGCCAATGGTGGTTTATTCCTTTTCTGAGCTCCTTCTTTTAAGGATTGCACTTTTTTCCCATGTTACTTGTCCTTCAGCAAGACTTACAGCTGGCATAATGTTATTCATAGTGTTTCTATGAGTAACTTAACTGCACAACAAATCAGAATCAGTGTAAAGAAACCTGTTGTACTCTCTCATGTAATTTCCTTAGTGTGAACATGTTAACCTTGGTCTGTTAAGATAACCAGGCTGACAGGATGTCTACAGCAGAGACAGGAACTCCATGTGTGTTCCCAAAGGCTGATCAAAGCTGCAGGGCTACGTGGTATCCCCATTCACACGTGAGCAGCAAGCTAACTGCATTAGTACAGTTAAGATCAGGATTTCATGCATAACAGTCCCTTAAAGCCAGCTTTTCCCCACATTTAAGTAACAAATCCACTAATCAAAGGAGTTTTCCCAGACTTACATGGCATCTTTATGTTAACATATGCCACACTGGCCTTGATTAATTGTGTGGATTTTACTAGAGTAAAGCCATCACTTGATAATCTTATTCATGAACTTTCCCTCCAACCCCAAGGACTTAATCTAGTGTCTTTTACAATATAAACTGCTAGCTTCTGACACACAAATACCAACAGACCATCTTTTTATAGCGGGGAGTTTAAAACCTTCTTATAGAAAGTGTCTGGAGTGCTTTAGAGGGCTACAAAGAGAAGCTTTCAACAGCTGACAAGACAGTGCCCTTTAAAGAAGTATAAAATTTAAAAAATGGAATTAAAAACCCATACTGAAGAACATTTCATTAGTTTCTCAACTTTGAATATAGTCTTTTTGTAAGTGACTCAAGTGCAGAAAACCACACAAAATCTTTTGTTACATCTGTGGTTTTAACCCTCAGTAGTGGCCTATTTTGGATTTCCCGTTTGCTTTTCTTTTTAAAAAAAATATTAAAATTGAGTCCTTTTTATACATTTTAATGTCCCTCCAGAGCCTCCTGCTATTAGGTTGGTTTTAGCTTTCAGCAAATGAGAGAGTGCTATAAAGAAAAATCTCCCAATGGCCACCAACACTGTGACATAGCATAGCTGTGCACTTGGATGGCAGATCAGCTCCAGAAATGCTACTTTTTATTAAACTACCTAAGCTTTCATCAGAGAATCCTTTCACCAGGCTTTTACAGCCTTTGATAAAAGGCAAGATTTTCAACAAGGAGCCCAAAGCCTGGCTCCAGTGCCCACTCTGATCCAAATGATGATGTCTGGCCCTCAGATTTTAGCCCCACCATTGCTTGCAGAATTAGCAGCACCCTGGTAATATGATGCAGCCCAGGCAGAAAGAAGCAATGCAAATGAACAGAAGACTAGAAAATATACAGAAAAGAACGAAGGTTGTTTAGCCTGAATAAGAGGAGGTTTGAGTGGGGATAGAATAGAGAGTCTTTGAATGGATAAATCATTTGCTTCCAAGGGTAAAGATTATGTATTTTCCATATTGATCTGTAAAAGGTCAAGAAATCACAGGTTCAGATTAGATACGAGGTAGTTTTTAACGGGAAGGATAATATGAGCATGGACTGTCTGTGGAAGGTATGGGATCTGAAGGTCCTCAGTACCTGCTTAGGCAGCTGTCAGAAATGATACTGATATGGTTATCTGTCTTCAGTCAGTGGAATAGATTAAACATCTTAGTGGGTCCCTACAGAAAGGCAGAAAAACTATTGAAAACAAATGAAAAAGTTTTTGTGTTGAGGGAGAAAAGGGGAAAAAAAAATACAAACAGTTTTTTGGGGGTTAAACAATGAATACTCACCAAATCATATGAACATCAACATCTCCAAACCCAGTCCCCCTTCCGGTAACGCAGCTACTCAAATTCCACTCTGCTTCCATACCATAAAAACATGCCAGGATGCTTAAGAGAGGTGGGTTTGCCCCAGCTGTCCTGTCTGACTCTTCCAATGTTTTCCTGGTGAGCTCCCTTTCCTGAAGAAACAGATTTTGATCCTGTGCTTGCACTTTTGTGTTAAAGTTATCAAAGCAGGCTAGTTAATCACTGGAATGATCAGAAGGTCCCAGAGTTATCTGAATCCAGCCCGGAGCATGTCTAAGTTGATGTCTTTGTTCACTTCACAAAACTAAACAGGAGTACCTTGTGAGAGGATTAGATATCTGCAATTCAATCCAGATGATTGCTTTATTATGGAAAACCATCCTTCTCTATACCACCCAGAAAGGCAGCTATCATGGGATGAAGTGACCACCGTCTCCTGTTCCACCCTGGCTGAAACTTTCAAGGCAGGGTTAAAAGAAGACGTACAGCTGCTACAGGAGACAGGCTTAACAGTGTGTGAATGCCATGTGCTTGTAAAGATATTTAAAGGATTAGCGAAGAATTAAATGTTTGTCTGTCTCTGTTGTTCAGCACAGCTTCAAAGGTGGAAGACGACAGATATTAAAGAAGATATTTCCCTTCTTTAAATACCGGAAGGAGACTCCTAAAACAATAGCTGGAAAATACAGGCATGACCTAACAGATTTGTACACAAAGATGCTGAACAATTCTTATCATGAAGCACATGCTATTCTGCAGTATAAAATGGTGATATAAAGTTCACAGTTTAAAATACCATGAATAAAAATAGCATGGACAAAAAAGCCAGCTCAGGATTCCTCCCTGGGAAACAGAAGGCAAGCATCCTGGCTGGTGGTTTCAGTTCATCCTTCTGTGCTGGGCTGTGGGTTAACTGGCCAGTAGCAGAGCAATGCATCCCATGGCCTCTCCTCAGAGCAGTTCTCTTGGACACCCAAGGGTGATCACCAGTTCGTCTGCTGCTATTAAATCTGCCTTGTAGCTAGAACCAGAGCTCTTGAGTTCCCAAATAGGGAACTTTCTCTATAACCTTTTAGGAAAAAGCAAATCAGAGAGAGAAACACTTCGAGTCTCAGGCCAGCAGGTGCTTTCTGGGGGAAGGCTTTAGTTAAAAGTTCAAGTAAATTCAGTGTCTTTTCTGGCAAGAGAGAAAGGTGAGTCTTTCTCAGAGAGGCTATGACATTAAATCAGATTTTTATGACACTGAGAAACTTGCAGCTCCAGGAATACAGCTAAAGGGGTCTTAAGACACTTTGGCATGTTCCTGATCCTGAGCTGCTCTGCATAGCTTAGATAAGTTTGGGGATATTGGCTAAGTTGTGGCCCACACCCTGCAGTGGCTGCCTTTTGGGCACCGGAGCTGTGCCCAGGGCAGCCACTCTGCTCTGTGCTGTGGCTGTGCTCTGCCTCCAGGCCCTTCCGTCTCCAGCATCATCCTCTCAAAATACCAGGTCCAGTGGTTCTGAAAGCATCTTTAGAAGGCAGACCAATGGCTGTTTCTGCATGAGGAAACATTTCTTCCAGCTGCATTTGGGAGTTCTATGGATTATTCTTCACTCTTCGCTACTGTTTCTTATTTTATTCATTATAGAAAGGGCAGAGCAAAGGTGAAAACCTCACTCATTATATATTTCTCCTCTCCTTCTTCAGCCTACTTCTTTGAAAGGTGTCATCATCGAAACGGTTCATTTGGACTAGCAGCAATTGGTAGCATCCTTACAGAATAAAGGAAAATGCTTTGTAACAGCAAATGTTCATTCTGAGCAAACACAGTCCTGACTTCCTAGACTGCCCATCACCTAACATAGCTGCATTACTTGTGACTTCACAGGCCCTACAGTGAAGAAAATAACTTTATTCATCTTCACTGTCACTATAGTATAAATCTGAAATGCATTCAGTTTTGTATTAGGTTTAATGAGAGTGAGAATGCGTTCTATAGAATGTTATCCAAGTATTTTTACAATGTGCACTGAGCTAACAGATATTCAGTATATTGAGCAACATGTTCATAAAGCCAAAGGCTTTAAATCTTGTCCATGAAGAATGCTGGAATAAGGGCATTTCTTTCCTTTCCTTTCCTTCTTTTCCTTTCTAAAAGAATGAATATCTCTTACTGGGGACGCCGGTCCATTCTACCTTAGGGTTACTTAAGCCTTGCCTTTGCAATGGGTTCTTGTAATCCTTCTTTGGGAAGGGATCAGACCTCCATTTTTTGGAAGCAGGTATTCATACTCTTCAGAGGGAATGCCCTTGGGGTAAAGAAGTGTCTTTGCCTTGGAAATTCCACTCTGCTTCGGCTGAGACATTGAATGTTAAACCTCCATTATTTCACTTCCCAGCCTCCTTAGGCTGGAAACCATGTTGGCAACATTCCAGTATGACTGAAGCATTGAGGGAGCTGTGAGGCACATGCTGATGGTTCAAGCCAGGGCTCATTCTGAATTCCTGCTGACTTCAGGCACTGCCAACTCTACAAAGCACCTCTGCTCTCTGCAGTTGCTTCTGTAGCAGATTTGGCCAAAGCAAATGTGCCCCAGCCAAAGCACCAGCCTCCAAACTGTCTCTGCTCATGAACTACCTGAGTTTGTCTATCCGCGTGCTGAGGACGGGCTGAACCTGTTGGCAGAGCAGCAGCAGATATTGCCCAGTGACACTGCTTAGTTGCCGGAGCAGCTGCATATGGGAGATGGTGGAGGACTGTGCTTCACATCAGTCTTCACATCACTCTGTCTTGAAGGCAGAAGATTGAAGCAGTCTTCCTACCCCAAATGGTAAGCTAATGTGGAGGTTTGGGTTGGCTCCCTGCCAAGCCCAAGGGCCGGCCACACGGATCCCCCCCGCCCAAGAGAGAAGGGAAAAAAAAGTACCCGAAAAGACAATTTTAGTAAAAGCATATATATATTCACATATATTACAATTATATACAATCAAACACTATGAATCTACAGAACAAATCCCAGAACCACCCC
>JAWWMP010000001.1:38018437-38109009 GCA_035047865.1 Dendrocincla tyrannina | reverse complement strand
GGCCGAAGGGGAGAAGGGGACGGAGGGGACGGAGCCCGTGCCAGCTCCCCCTCCGTGGCGCCGGGAGGGCGGGCGCGGGCAGCGCTCGGCTGCGGCACGGCCGGGTCGGCGGTGAGGCCTCGAGTCGGCAGGGCGGGAGGTGCCCGGGCCGCGGGGCTGCGGTGAATGCGGGCCCCGCCGGCGCGGTGCTCCGGCCCCGGGGTGCGGGAGGCGGGCAGCGCCCCAGGGCTGCGGGAAGGGAGGGCACCGGGGGGTGGGTGCCGTCCTGCTGCACTCTGCCCTGCCCCTGCCAGGCCTTGTCCTCTGCTGCTTCCGAAACACATTTCCTGTGCTGTGCCGTACTGTGCTGGGAGGTCGTGATTTTGCCCTCGTTGCTTTTCCTTAGGGCTTGGCTTTGTGGCCTCCGTGGCTTTTAATGCCGTGAGGGTAATTTTCAAGGGCTGTCACTTAAAGTGACAGAAGCCAAAAGGAGACTTTCGTGTTCCCCCCACCCTCCACAGGCTGTTGGTGAAATTTGCATTCTGTGACTTGAAAGCGCATCTCGCTTGGGCCGTGACTGATGGAGGAGGGTGCGGTAGGGTACCAGGGGAGGACACGGACAGACTGGCAGGGCTTCTGGCATGGAAGGGCCTGGATGTCGTCGTAGAGCAGGGATGCCTTGGGAGCAGGATGACCTGGTGGCTGCCAAAAGTTATTTTGTCCCTTTCTGGTCGCCTTTGCCATGCCCAGGTGGTAGGAATACATGGTAACTCAGGCTGAAGACATCTCAGCATCCCTTAGTTCAGCCTCCTGCTCACAGCAGGGACAGCTCTAAAATCAGATAAGGCTGCTTTTGGCTTTTACCCACTCTGGTCTTGAAAACCTGCAAAGATGAAGTGCACCCAGCCTCTCTGGGCAGCCCGTTGGCATCTCTTGCTTACCTTCCACATAGGCACTGGGGCTGCTTCAGGCTCCCACAGCCTCTCCTCACAGGCAGGTTGCTCCAGCCCCACTATCCCGGCAGTGTTTCCCTGAACTTCCTCCAGCTCATCAATGTCTTTCCTGCACTGCTGGGGCTAAAACTTGGATGCAGTGTTCCAGAAGCACTGTAATGAGATCCTTCCCCGTATCTCCTGACTCTGCCACTGTTCTTGCAGCCCATGGTGCTGGTGGCTGCTTTGCTGCCAGCATCTCCCTACTCCCATGCTTGGCTTTTACCCAGCTACTACTCAGACGGGCAGTGCCCAGCTTGCACTTGGGTTTCTTCATCCTTGAGTCCTTTATGACTCCTCATCCTCACTTCACCCTTCTTCATCATCAAGTTCTTCTGTTCCCTGCTCTGTGTAATGGTTTCCTTCTGCAGTTTGCCAGTGCCCTTCCAAATGCCTACAGGCCTCTTTCCCCCTTACCTAACTGACCCAATATATTCTTTTTTCCTCTGTATCAGCTCAGGCGATTTGGACCCATGTGGAGGTCAATCTCTGTAAGAGGCCTATGGACACTAAAGAGAGCTTAACTCAGAAGAGCCAGTGGCTACAAAGAAGCTTCTGTTCAGCCTCTCAGCAGCATGCCCTGCACAGATGGAACCATTGGGAAATTGAGATGATAAATCTGTTTCTGTTGAGCACGCACAAGGCTGTGTCCTCCAAGCCCTGAAAAGGCCCACACTTTAACAGATTTCATGGGATATAAAAACGTTTATTCAAAAGCTTTCAGAATTTCAAGTCTCTGCTTGAACATCTAGAACTCGTACAAGAAAGTTGGCCAATTTTTTTTTTCTTTTATTCCAAACAAAATAAATTTTTCTAGCCAGGTATTTGAAATAGATTAATGTTTTTCATCTGTAATTGTTAATAAAAATACCCTCATCCGGAGTTGGTGTATGCTTTTTGGTGAAATTTTTTAGTTGAAATGGTCATGATTAGGACAAAATTATAAGGAAGGAAGATAAGGTTCTTGTAATGAGAGATGCCTGGTGACCTTCAGAATGTTTATGATCAGCTTCTCCTGCAAATCTAGTGATGCTTATGCACAAATAAATAATTTTATATGAATTAGACAGTAGACTGATTGTCATAGGGTTCTTTTTTCATTAAAGCTGTACTGCAGTCTGATTTTGTGCATCAGAGCAATTCCTCTGAAGCTAATGGGACTATTTGTATGCACTGAAATATAGTTATTTTCCTGTGATTGTGATCTAATAGCTAGACCAACTTCAAATTGTAACCTATGACTGTGACACATTTTCACCAAGTGATTTTGTTTAAAAACAAAAAGTTAGCTTTGGGGATGATGTGAGGAGCATAGTGAATCACAGGAGTGCTGTCATCAGTTTTTATAATCCATTTTATTTTAAAGGAGCAAAACCCAAAACATGAGTAGAAAGTCACTCATCCCAGAATCACAGTTACCCAGCCATGTGAAGCCTTAGTGAGCTGTAGTTACCAAACTGTTTTACTCAAGATTTAGGAGACTTGGAGCGATGCTAGTATGAAATATATACAGCAGTGCATTCTTTGGATTCTCTCAGTTCCAACTTGGAAGTTAAGTTGTTATGTTTCTAGAAGTACTTATCTAACTTCTCAAGAAGACATGCTTGATAGAGTTTACTTATACATAAGGTTGCTCATATTCCAATAATTGCCTTAAAGAACACTTATAGGTTTATTTGTCTTTTAATAGTGCACATGAGATATGGCAGTAATGGTATTCAACAGTGAAAGTTGCTTTGATATTTTAATAAACCCTAGTAAGGTGCAATACCTGTGGTCCTTGAGGAAGATGTGAAAGTAACTAAACATGTGTTGTCTACTTTCTCTCCCAATGAGAAAAACGTTTGAAAAACTCTTACTGAGACTTACAGTATAGCACAGGATAAAAAATCCCCAGCTCTCTGTGAAAACACTGAGTTAGTTTCAGATGAGCAGGTCACAGCTAATTAACTCAGCTGCTCTCATAGTTGTGCTGAAACAGCTGTTCTGCTTTTTAAGTCTCAGCTGTCTCACCCAGTGCTAGGTTTGGGTGGTGCAGCAGTGGGTTCTGCAGCTCTCTGTGGCTTCCAAAGGTCACTATTTAGGATGGACTTTCCCCTTACATCCTGTTCTCATGGAAGACACATGACCATTACCCAGCTACTCATGATGAGCTGTGGTGGTATTTAAGTAGCAGCTTGCAAGAAGTGCTTGTGTGGATCTGCAGTGTCAGTCCAGGAGCAACCCGTGAGACAGAAGAAGGAGTGAGGTAAAACACGGATTCTAATGTTTGCTGAGCTACAGTATGGTTGTATCCAGAAGGGTGAGCTTTACTCAATGTTATGGACTGGCTTTATTTCTAAAATGGCCTGAGAATCCTGGGTGAGTTGGTGATAAACATGTTTCAGCTGTGCTAGTTATTCAGACTTCTCACAAGACCACACTTAAAATGAATTTGTGAGTTGTTTTTTTTGTATTGTTCTTTTTTTCAAATTTGAAATGGATATGGACCCTCTGACCTTTGGAATTCAAAGGAACAGCCAACAAAATTCTGCCATGATCTTTTCCTTTTGTGAAAGAAAAGCCAGATAGAGCCATGTATTACTTTAGCAGAACACTTGACTTTAGAAAAAAAAGTGGTGTCAAACTTCAGATATTTACTTTTCATTAAAAGGGATTAGGGATTTTGTCCATGTGGTCTGCATGATTATGTGCTGTAGTTTCTGATTTAATATAGATCTCTTTGTATTCCTCAGAAATGTTACCTTATTGAGATATCTGAGAGGCTTTCTGTTAGAAGGTAAATGTGCAAAAGTTTGGAAGTGATTGTACTGTAAAGAAACTGCCGTAGGAGATGTCAGTGGTATTTCAACCTTGGTATAAAATGAGAGAGGTAGAGCAGTGGGCAGATGTTTACTGCCAGCATGACTGTATCAATGTTTGATGTTACCACTGTCTTGGTTCCTTGTTACCTTTTCTGTGCTGGTGGTTATCATCCGCGGAGATCTGCAGACACCATGGATCCCATACACTGCACTTTTACTGAAGCATATGAGAACAATCACGCTCCTTGTCTTTATGTTTTCAGGAACAATTCTGAAAACATAAACTCTTTGTAAATCAGTGCAGCAAGGTCTGTTGAAGCAATAACTCCATGAGGTATGAACTTCCCCCTTGTCTCAAATAAGGCCCTGTCAGTACCTGGTCTGATTTAAGACTGTGTTGAAGAAATTCTTTCCCCATGGGTGAGAGTGGTGCTGGAAGGAGTTGAGTCTGTGAGCTGTTGGCTGAGGAGGGCTTTTGCTGTAGCACCACATTGCTACCAGATGTATGAGCTTTGCTGATTGAGTTGTTTTGTGATGAATCATTGAAGTTAGAGTTTGAAAGGGAAGTTTTTTGCCAGTTCTGGTGTTTGGTGAAATGCGAGTAGCTGTCGTTTTCCTCGTGGGCTTTGAGAACATTTCTTGCATTTGATTTCTTGTATGTGCAAAGCAAGATTTCTCAAGTGTTGTTACCATTAAAGACAAGTACGTTGCTGGCTGAGTGTTTATAATGAACTGGTTTTTGCATCTGAGAAACTTAAAACTATGCCTAGAACTAATTAGCTACTCCAGATGGGCTCATTGTCATTGATTGTTAATTTGTGAGTGATAATTTATAACACTTACTTGCAATGAAACCCGTTCTGAGATATGGGGGTGTTTTTTTGTGTACTGTATGTTGTGAAGATAAGTAGCAGTTTTGCCTGCATAGAGGTTTGTAGAGAAGAATAATCTTTTTAGAGTCTCAGGATTTGGTGCAGAAAATAATGAAAATAACATTCAGTAAAAAAGACTTTAGAGCTTTTAATTTACACAGTGTGCTTGTGAAGAGAAACCACTACCTCTGAAGAATTTGGGAATTCCTTTTAGTAGCAATCTTTGCCATGCACATTTCTGCTTCTTCATTTAGCAGAAACCATTCCTACTTGTCTCAGAGTGTGAGACCTTCAATCTTAAAAATTTTCCTGTGTCGGGCACATGCATGTCTCTTTGTCCCAGCCCTGACTACTCAATAAAACATTTTATGTTTATGACAAAAATGTTTAGGTTTAAGTGCATTTTTCATTTGAGAATATAAAAGAAAATTGATACTCACCTGTTCATTGTATTGTAATTAATGTTATATTGCTGTTTAAAGGCCTCACAGGAATTCGCAGTGCCATAGTTCTAGCTGCTGCACAGATGGCAATGATTTCTGTGTTGAAGAGACAGGGACCAACTATTTAAATGTGCCTAAGCCAGGACTACTCTATTTTTAATAATGCCTGTTGGGTAATTTTACTAAGCTCTTGGATATGCAGTTAAGTGCTGAGACTCCTTGCTGAGAGATTGGGCAAAAAGGCAAGATAGTCTGAGGATGAGATGAAAAACTGCAGTGGAGACAGGAAGCAAGATCTGACAGCTGGTGAGGAGTAAAGCTAGGCTCAGAACACGACTCTCTTGGGTCCCAGCAAGCACTGCCTTTTCTGAAGAGAGATGGTAATGCTGTAGTGACTAGCAGTCTGTCTACTAGACAGTTCTGAGTTGTACACATAATTCCTTAACTACAGACTATTTGCAACAGAGATGCAGTTACAGAACCTGAGTTTTAAAATTGAGAATGATTTGACAACGTCGAATTACACAATTCCTATCTGTTGTGTGATTGTACTCCTGCTATGACTTTAGTTATAGGTTAACACCTGTCTCAGGCATTTTGTTACCTATTTCTGATGTTTTATTGTCTCCCTTTCTTCGCTAATTCTTCTATACGTCATGTACAAAGGCAATAACTGCATTTGGAAAGGTCATACTATGTCCTGAATGGCTCAGCAAATCGATAGTCCACATCTTCTTTTTCATTAATCTTTTCCTGATGACCTGCTTTACTGTTACTGATTTTTCAGTGCTGAGGGTATCAGCCAGTGTGAAAAGAGACCAGATCCACAGACCAGAGGGGCTTATGCTGACTCAGGAGTTGGACTTGGCGGTCCTTGTGGGTCCCTTCCAACTCAAAATATTCTGTTACCAGAAAGCTTAGTCAAGGAAAACAAAAAACAAGAATTCATCAGAAACAGTCCAGAGGTCACTTTGATATGTAAGTGTTTTGTACAAGTGTAATTGTAATATAGCACATGAAAAAGTCTTTCTATTTGTCCATGGAAAGCCCATTCCACCATGAGGAGGAGGATGACTGGAAGGGAATGAAGTGCTTGGTTTGTAGAGGTGTCTGGGATAACCCAGGGAAGTGAGAATGCAGGAGAGACGCTATCACAGTAGTTACCCCATCTTCATTTTTAACTGAAAAAACATCTGGCTCTTTTATTGCCCTAGTAACTGGGAGATAATTGAAGAAAAGAAATCAGTGAAAGACAACAACAAAAAATCAGTGGAACTTTTCAAGTATTTGCTTTTCCCTTTCCTACCATCTGTGGTTACTTTTGCCAGAGAATGTTCTCACTCAGTAATTTTCCAGTGATTTCAAGGTAGCTCTTTTCTTTATTTCTCTCATGCTTCCCTGTTCCATGAATTCTTTTCCATTGCTTTCTAAACCCTGATATATTTGATGAGGAGAAAGTGTGAGCAGTTTTTGAGTTTGTAAGCCCTTCAAGGTGATATTCTAGTAATTTAGTTAGTTCTGTACAAATGCTCCCACTTTATGGATCTAGCCTTTGTAGTCTTCTGGCCATGGCTCCAGAATCATTAATGCTAGGTCACCCAATGATTCAAATTTGATCTGGGTCAGGTGTGAGTGTGTGATCATATTTCTGCCGAACTATTTAGAAAAACATGAGCTTATGGTGTTTTTTTTGTTCTGGGAAGACTGGCAACACCTGTTTAGAATAAAACAGCGTTTTAATGTGGATTTATTTACTGTGATGCAGAGACTACATGCCCATAAAAGTGTTACACTCAAAACCTTGTTTAAGGGCAAAAAGGCAGCATGTTTTTATATAGCAAAGAATTTATTCTTAGTCTAACTGAATTTTTGAAGTCTAATCGTTGTTAGTCCAGGTGCAATTATTACAGGAAAAGAAAGAATAATGATGCAGATAAAACTGTCATACATTACATTCAGTTCTTGGTTTCTACCCCTCTTCCTGGTGTTATGTTCATCCTTCCCCTACTCCTGTGGGTCCCAAGGTTGCTGATTTTATTCTGGCAGTGGTGGGTGTTACAGCAAGTTGCCAGCATCTGGAGTCCTTTGCTGGGAGAAGTATGAGGTTCATCCTGATGATTTTTTTTGTTTCTTTACTGTAGGATCCACCTGGGATTGTTTAAGTATGTTTGGTAAAATAACTTTACACCTGTATCTGTCTTCATTGGTCTGCAGTTCCACATTATATCTGTTTTTCTTTGCTATAAACCTCATTCCTAAAGCCTTGAAAATTCACTGCAAAGCTTGTGGCCTATCAAGAGCAATGGCAGTACTGAATGACAGGGCTATAAGTTAACCTGACTATTTTTTTCTATACAAAGTATAACTGGTGGAGTGAGTATACGTCCGATTGCAGTTTGGTGTTTTGTGGTGGGTTTTTTACACCAATACGAAATGCACTGAGCTGAACCACAGACTCATTCCTACTTTCAGCCTTTAGTGAAAATAAAGCATTTGTGTTATTTTTGATGCTGTAATAAAGCCTATTCTTGATTTCAGTTAATACTGCTGATGAGTGGTCTTCTTGAAGAGAAAGATTGCACAGATCAGTAGTAGGACTACGCTCATCAATGGGTGCAGCTAAATCTGCCCATAAAAGAACTGGAGGCTGTGAACAACTTGGTTACAGCTGTAAGATTGAAGGGCCTGTCTGGCTGCTGTGGAGGAGCCACTGGTGAAGGCAGGGGCGGGTCACAGACAACAGGTCTGGAAATGGGAGCCACTGTGCAGGAGGGCCTCCAAGCCCTGTCCACAGACATGTCATATGAGAGGACAGAATCACAGAAAATTCTGAGTTGGAAGGCACCCACATGGATCATCTAGTCCAAGTCTTAAGTGAATGGCCCATACAAGGGCTCAACCAACAACCTCGACATTTACTAGCACAATGCTCTAACCAACTGAGCTAAGCTCAGGTTATGAGACTTGTAATACCAGAGATGAACTGCTGAAGGATGTATGTCAAAATCAATCGTCAGAGTAGAGGTTGGTTTACCCAGCAGATAGGATACCTTTAGTAAATCTAAACTGATCAGCAATCTTATTTGTAAATATGAAAAGAAATGAAGAATATGAAATCTGCTCATAATTTATCCAAGTTGAATTAAACATTAGGGTGTGAGAAGAAGGATGTAGTGGGATTGTTTATGGAGGTGCCTGGGACTTGTGCCAGCAGACCAGTCTTGGGCCTTCACTTACCTGCTGGGGGTATAGCTTGTGCTGATCTCTGCTGCTTCCAGCACCACGGAGAAACATAGTTCATCTTTGTTTTTTTTGTTCTAAAACATACTCTGATTCTAGATTCCATCTTCAGATTCTACTTTCTGCTTCCACCATGCATAAAGAAAAATACAGGCATCCTGTACAGATGTTCTGGTACCTATACAGAACCTATACAGAGTTCTGGTAGTCTCTGCGTTGTTTTTGTAGACAATGGGGAAGAGTGAGTCATCTCAGTTTCTCCACAGTGACTCTGGGTAGAGCCTACAGTGAATAATTCAGATGTGACCACCTACGCAGAACTCCCCCTCCATCTTTGTGGTAAGGGCAAAAAGTGCATTGAATTTGGGTTGTTCTCCACTCCAAAAAAGGAAGGAGCTATTTCTTAACTCACAGCATTCATTCCTCTTTTTTACATGCTAGCTGTATCTGTTCACCACTGAGAAGAGAGCAGAGACTTGTAGTCTACTTTCCTAAGCCTCATTTCTTGATGTATGTGTGTGTATATCTGTCTAGCTTGTCCACTAATAATTTTTATAACATTTGGGCAATTTTAACCATGTTTGACAGAGGAGTAGAAATAGTAAGTTTTGCATTTAAACAAAGATGGAATTGGGAAGGGAGGGCACAATAGTTCTTCCTCTACAGAAAAAGCTTGTTTCTTTTTCAACACCAGGGAAAACCTAGATGAGAAGAATGGCATGAATACGTGCAGATTGTTTTGGACAAGGCTTCTCGCAAGTTGGAGAAATAAGTTTTATTCTCTCTTTTTTGTGTTTCCTTATTTTTCTGTGCTTACTCTGGAGTGTGCAAAAGGCTGTGTTCAGGCACAAAGCAAGTGCAAAGTACTCTGCTACAAGACACTCATCTTCAGGAAACCAGGGCAGGATCTGGTTCAGATTGCCATATCTCCTTGTGAAGTGGGTTATCTAAAACCTTACCCTCGACAGAGTCAATACACTCCACAAGTAATTTGGTTGAACAAAGATAAGTGTCAGTCTGGGAGAGCTGAATTGTCAGCTAGACTCCATGCCTGGGTTTCCATTGGGTGAGTGGGAGCATAGACACCTATGGTATCTACCAACCAGAGCCAAACCATTCTGACCTCATTGATCCTGCTCCTTTTTGAGTTACTTTGTTTTTCACATTGATTTCTGCTTGAGGAAGCAATAGTGGCAGGAGGAGGTGGCTGTGGGTGATGTGAGATTAGCCCGCATTTCAGATGAATCAGAACTGATGTACAGAAAATCCTCAGATGAGCTTGAAAACTTTATTTTCCTCATTTCATTGTAAGGTGGAAGAATTTGAAAGACCTTTGTTTTCAATATATACCCTACAAACTGGCCAGTGAGGTGGTGAGTGTGCAGAGACCTTTGGCAAATCTGGGTCATATATCAAGAAATCAGTGGCTGCTGAGCACTTTGGAAACTGGGCTTTGTATTTAGACAATAAATGGGGCTGAGCTTGTGGAGTAGCCTGGCACCAGTTATGAGTGTTGAACCTGGAGACTTTAACTGATGGGCCACCATCTTCAATGATTCTGGGCTCTCTGAAAGTTATTACAAGATACAGAATTACAGAATTGTCAGGGACCTCTGGAGATCTAATCCAACCGCCTGCCCAGGCAGGGTCATCTGGAGCAGGTGACACAGGAATGTGTCCGGGTGGGTTTTGAATGTCTCCAGAGGGGCAGACTTCATGATCTCCCTGGGCAGCCTGTTCCAGTGCTCTGCCACTCTCAATGCAAAGATCTTCCTCATGTTGAGGTGAAACTTCTTGTGTTTTACACAGCCTGTTTTACAGGGCTGTTGCTCCCTGTGGTGTTGCTGGACACCACTGAAAAGTGTTGGCACCACCCTCTCGCCACCAACTTTTGAGATACATTGATGAGATCCCCTCTCAGTCTTCTCACACAGGTGTTCAGTGTTTCTGCAAACATCCTGTGTTGTCTTATGTTGAATTTCTGTAAATAAAGCCCCCGAATTAGTGAATACTTGTCTGACTTTAGCCTTGATGTTTTGCTGGGGACCAGTTTTCTGCAGGGGCTGGCCTGTTAGCTGAATAAAGTTGTTCTCAATCTTTTTTGAGCTGAACGTGGCAGAGCACATGGCTGCGTAGTGTCTGTGAAAGCTTACCAAGGTGTTACACCATGTCAGTTTTGCTAGGTGATACAAGACTCTCCAGATTGGCTATATTTATATATCCTTTCCTCCTTTTTTGATTTTTTTTTTTTTTTTTTCCCCAGGATGGAACAAGTAGTGTCATTGATTGGTAAATCACTGGTATTTTTAATTCCTGTGGGTGTTAGTTTTATTGGGGTGAGAGGGTTGTGTGGTAGGTGTTTCAAACAAAATCAGAATGTGTAACAATATATGTTACGTTGTAACTAATGTGTTTCTTAAATAGGGACATAGGAAGGAATCTAAAGAAAAACTGAGACAGCACATGGACTGTGAGAAATACACGTATATTTGGTTACTGTATACACAACTGGTTGTTAGTATCTAACTAGAAATTAAGGCATTGGTAGAATACAAATAGTAAAAGAGAAGTTGTATCTTTATTTTTATGTATTTTTATTCAGTTCTCTTTTCTGTCCTAAGGTGAGTAGCTATTAATATAATTTTTGTTTCAGTTTCTTTCCTTGATCAAGCTTTTTTCCTAAACTTCCCCCCCCCAAAAAAACCCTCAAAAATATAAATAAACAAAATATTTGATATCATATGTTGGTTTCCATTTTTTCTGCTTCTCCTTGCTCTCAGGTTCTGGACTAGTTTTTGCAACTTATGAGAATATCTGATTTTGCATCAAAATTCTGATAGTTTTTTACTTCCATGTCTTTCTCTGGCTTGTTATATTTTAAAGGAAGGCTGTGAAAGATTGTATGGTAAATATTAACTAACTGCAGGAGTGATTTTGAATTGTGTGTAGGATTTCCATCATGACTATTCAAAGTACCTGTAGAGACAGTTAAATGTTGGCAGCCCTCTTTCTCCTGTGGTGTGTAGTGGTAAATCCAAGGTTGCTCTGATGTAGGAGATAACAGCACCATCCAGGTCTCTTAGTTCTCTGCCACAGAACATCCTGAGCCCTGGAGACATCTTCTACAGGCAGGGCTAAGAGACATGGGTATTCTCATAGCACCAGGAAACACTTGAAGTTTGATTCCTGCATTGCCATTTTGCCAGAGCAGTCATGCAGCATGGAGACTCCCTTGGCTATGGTCTGCTGAGGCTACTGCCCGGGCTGTTTGGGGGAGAAGGCTGCAGGTCAGGACATGTGCTGATTCATCGTGGCCCAAGAGATCACTCAACAGGTGTCATGTCAGTCAGTGATCTCCCTGATGGCTTTTTGTCTGTCCCTGTGCAGCACTATTTCAACCATCAACAGCATCCTGTGATGCTGGAACATCTCCACCTCAGCCATGTTTTTTTGACCTAGAAATAGTCTTTTCTGTGGGTGGTGGTGGGGGGCAAGATCTTCATTTCTAGTTCAGTCTTGCCCTCTATAGCATCTGATATTTGAAAACAAAGGCTCCAACTCCTTCTGAATAGTGTCAAAGATCCGAAAAAGCATAGCAATAACCCACTACGTAGAAAGACACAGAGAAGAGCAGGTGGGAGCACGGTTCTAGTAAGCAGCCCTGTTTGTGTTGACAGTAAGCAGGGCTGTGTTTTGAACCTCTCTTTACCTAATAGTCTTAACTTATTTTCAATGCTGAGGGTCTGTACGCCTGATTGGAAACCCCTAAGCTTTGGAGCACAGACCCAGATGTGTGTACCATCTCTAGAAAGTCTTTCAAACCTTCCTCACAAGGTCTAGGGCAGAGCCACACCGACAGGGCTGCCTTTCTTGCCTGGAAGAGGTGGGTTTGCCTGCCTTGCTCACCACTTATGCTCAAAATCCTAACGCTGCAAGCGAAAGGGCTTGTGTTAGTGGTGGATTTTGCAAACCAAACATTTCCGTTATGAACAGGAGTCAGATCAAAGTACTGGATTACCAACCTGGTTTCTGAAGGTCGTAACTTATTTCAGACCCTGTGGGTATGAGCTGAAATGAAATTGGTAAAGCAGAAGTAAAATGTCAATTCTCTGCAAAGGTTTAACAACTTCTTGAATTTCTTTTTTCCTTACCTTCTCTTGTAGCTGAGCATCATCCCATACCAGCTAGGAGCTTGTTAGAAACTTAACTCCCCTTTTGTTCCAATCATGAATATAGATAATTTTGTAGTTATCTTCCATGTGCTGATCAGAGAATATTGGTTCAGGCCTCTCATAGTTCTGGTTCTTCCTGTTTTTTACCTTCTGGATTGTTGACTCATGAAAGCATGATACTGTGGGCTGCTTGCTGTTATTAATTACAATGCTGCATATTGGTTTGTCTTTGGGCGTTGGTCTTCTATTCTTGGAATCTTGCAAATATTTTAAACAATCAGCCTATTGTTCAGCAAGTGGTCTACATGCACTGTAGCCTTTTGTGAATTTCAGTTAAAAAAAATAATAAAAGAATGACTAATGGAGCACGAATGGTGCTTGTGACACTGTAGTCCATTGTGCAACTACTGAGAGTAAAATTTGCATTCCTAGAAAAGCTTGTTCACGGTCAAAATATAGGACATTCTCTTTATGGCTCATGGGAAAACATGTAGTATATATTCAGCTCGAGATGCTACTTGGAAGAATCAACTTTTAAAAAATGTCATTTTCCTTCCTTGGAACATTGAAGTCAGACTGAGACCCAGCTTTGCTTGGCAACAGATGTGAATCTCTTTCATTCAGGCAAGTGGCACAGGGGGTCTGTTTTAGGTCTGTCACATACAGGCACCATGATTTGTTTGCTGAAATGGCTTCTTTTTAAAATTATGTTAAACTCTGACATTGCCAGGCCTTTTGGATAGTAAGGGTATATTATTATATAATACAGCTGTCTGCCTTCTCTGAACGCCAGAAGCAGCCTGGCAGTTGGTGCTTCTCTTTCCTCCAAAAGCATATTTGTTTATGGCTTTTAGTTTTTCCCTGCTGAGATTGTTGCATGGACAAGCAGAGGTTAAAGTGAGATCTTCAAATGTTTTGAAAAATTGTGAGTTCCATGTAGTTGAAGCATGACAACTGTCTGTCCTGCATGTGCCTAAAAAGAGGGTGCTGGGTGTTCAGAGGGATTGCGCTTCATCTTTTTCATGCTGTAGGTAGTTTCCTTTGACACTTGCTGTCTAGGTAGAATTAGGCTGTTTTGATTTTGCATTTCACTGTGACAAATTAAGATGGAGTTCCTGCTAGCTGGAAATACTATTCCCTTGCCTGTCTATGAAATCTCTTTGGGAAAGGGGTTGCCTGTTATTATGGGCACGCATGGTACTGATCACTGTGGGATTCCTGTACTGGGAGAGATGGTGTTGAAATGCTAAAACTTACTTTACAGCAGGAAAGCCTGTTCTGGCCTCTTGGCAGAGTGGAAGCCAGCACAGAGTGCCCAGCTTCTGCTTCAAGGCCCTGGTTCTCCCAGATGCCAGCTGAGCTTTCAAATGCTTGCCTGAGCAGTGGTGTATGAGGGACTTCTGAGGACCCTTAGGTGTATACATGTATGCACAGATAAGGACTGTGGGGACCACTTAGCCTGAGCACGGATCCACAGAGAGCTGCTGTAAATGGGAGAGTCTGATGTGGGCAACAGCTGGATGTCCCAGGCCAGTTCAGCCAGGACTAGCTAGGACAGAGTCTTATTCATGGGGAACAAGCACCAGTTTGTCTCCCTCTGCTCTGCTGTGACCCAGGAGGTTTTTCAGTATTACTTTTTTCTTCTCTCAAAGAAACAGACGCATTCAAAGTGTTCAGGAGGGAGTGTGGTCAGCTTGAGTTTGAGAAGTGAGCAGGGAGCTCTCAATACCTTTGCTGCATTATCCTTTTAAGAGAAGTACTGAAGTACTCCAAGAGCTTCTATTCATGGCTTTCCTGTAAATTCAAACCAATTGGATCCTGCTCTCTTGGCATGTGAAGCTTCCAAATTAAATTGTATTTACCACTAGTCATCTTTAATTTGCAGGTTTCGCCTTGATTAATTTTTAGGAATGCACATAATGAGAAACTTCTAAAAAAAACAGGAAGAGAGGAAATGGAAATTTGCCCTCTACAGTGTTTTTCTCATTTATGACCTCTCTGTCTGAAACTGTATTGCTCAGTGGTGCATTTTGTCCCTTGTTTTCCATGTCAGTTCAGTGACTATTGAAATAAAATATTCTGTTTGATAAGAAGTGGTTTGAGCAGCTCATGCCAATTAGCATCTGAGTAATAGGCACACCTTTGCAAGTAATGAAGCAGCTACTTGTACTGACAGGGAAAGAATATTCATAAAGAAGGTGCTGGAAAGGTGACTTTATCATCACTGACTACGTTTTGGTTGTGTTATTTATAGGAGTGAGTTGGGTTAGTATTTTAAGACATGGGTACAAAAAATAGGTGTCCTTAAGCTCTATGTGTATAGTGTAAATAAAAATGACATATTTTTCAGAGGTGTGTTTCCCTTCTGTTCCATCAATTTTTCATAGAATTCTGGGTATTAAATTCATATGCATGCTCCCGCTCATGGATTTAGGAGGGGAACTTTAGGAATCAGAACTTAATCTTTTTTTTTTTCTTTTTTTCCTTGTGGTCTGTTTTGGTTTTGTTTTATTTTGTTTGAAGATATTAGTTGGTTCATTGTTTTTAAACAGTATCTTGTTTTGAAGCAAGACAAAAGTCTCTTTCTTACTTTTCAAAGTCTGAACAAGTGTCATAGACCCATAGAATGGTTTGGGTTGGAAGGGACCGTGCAGATCACCCAGTTCCAATCCCCCTGCCATGGGTAGAGACACCTTCCACTAAGCCAGGTTGCTGAGGGCCCCATCCCGTGTGGCCTTGAACATTTCAGGATAGGGCATCCACAACTTCTCTGAGGCAACCTGTGCCAGTGTCTTACCCACTTCATCGTACACAGTCTCTTTCTGCATAGGATTTACTTGTCTTTGTGAACATGCATATAATTTATGTTCTTGCTGATCAGAACTGTTGTAGAAGAAATATATATATTTTCAATGTTTTTGCTGAACAGAAAGAGGTATGACTCTAAGAGCTTGCTTGGAAATAACAATTCTTAGCAATTACAGTCTGGGATGATTTAGCCGGATCACATCTCATATTAATTTTGTGACTTTTGTCTAAGGTTTTTGCCAGAAGTTGTCGTGAAGTTTTATGTGATACATGAAATTGGTTGTTGTGACTCTCTTCCTGAGTCACACAGTCTAAGACAAGACATTATGTGGCATGGTCATCCTTAGTCCTGATGTTCAGAGGAAGCTATTCATAGACATCTTCCAGGAGGTTTTTTTTTATCTGGAGAGTGGAGACAGCAAAATGTCCTGGGTTTGGAATACAAAGAATGTTGTATTATGTTTCCTACAACAAGGGTAAGAATACAGGTAGGAGAGCTCAGTCCTGCATAAATGGTGCATTTGTCTGCATCAGGTTAAGGCTTCAGGGCTTCACAGTTCGATTCTATCACTTCCTTTGTACCTTGGTGCCTATCTTCTACCTGTCCTGCATTCACTGTCATCTCAGACCCTCATGAGGTCAAATCTCCCTCTTCAGAAGCTGTACTTATACTTTCTGCTTCCAGGGAAAACTGTTGCTTCTCTGCAGTAGGAAAGAAATAATTTCATAGTCAAACTAACAGTTCTCAAAACAAATGGCAACTCTAAATTTTATTTCTTTTCTTATACATCACATTTTTTACATTGCAGGAATCTGGGGGTAGGCATTGCCTTGTATCACTACAGCAAATGCCATTTAATGATACTCTTTGAAGTGGCTTAAGACTTCATCACTGGTTTCACCCAAAATATATCCCCTGAATGTTCACAGTTTAACAGATCGAGTTTGCCCATCTCAGACACTTCTGTTTGCAGCTTCTTTTCATCTTTGTTGACAGTTTAAACTCAGCACACTGGCATAGCTTCAGTTCTGCTACGGATGCAATAATACCTTTCAATTGCCTGAACAGGAATCACCGGAGGGCATCTATCTGAGTCTGAATTATGTTTGAAAACCATCTGGCACACTGTGGGATAGTCCTAATAATAACAATGAACACTTTATCAAGAGTTGAGTCACTGTGCTTGATTTCCAGTGTAATTCTCTTTTTTATTTATATTCTTGTATTCCATATAGCCAAGGGGTTCATACTGTGTGCAGATACTGTATAAGACCATTGTGCTGACAGCTCACATTTGGACTCATTTGTCATTTGAAATCTAGCTATAAAGAAACACATTTAAATAATAAAAATAATTACCAAGGTGAAAGACATAGATCAGTATTAATTGTGGCCTAGACCTGTTTCCTGCTTCTGCACAAGGGAGGAATGAGAAGAGGAGTAAGAGGGAATGGCAGTTACAGGAGTAAGGTGCTTTCCCTGAAGGTGCTTTTGACCAGTTGAAGATGTCTCTTTTCATACTTAACACAGATGTTCATCAGCAAGGGTGATGCAGAGCTGCCTGGGCCTAAAGCACAGGAAGAGAAGTCCTCCAGGACATCTTTGGTCTTCCCTGGTTCCTCACAGGAACTTGCTAATTTTCCTATAGGAAGAGCTCAAAGTATTTTGTGAACCTGAGGATATGTTGTTTCCTAGAACTTTAATGAGGTTCAGAAGTAATACTGTAATTTTGCGTGTTTAAGTAGTATTGAACAAGACCTTCAGCTAGCAGTGATTGGCACAGCTCTAGTGATTTTTAACCCTTGCTGTAATCTGCCAAAACCTACTCTGTTCTCAGATGTTTGTCAGGTGCCCCCCAACCCATATGTGACCATGGTGTCCTGGCTGTCCCTCGGGTTTACTCCGTGTTGCCTTGCGGGTGAAGCACAGCTGTTAGGGGTTTGTCCCTGTGAGAACAAAGCATCCTCAGTGGGGTCCTCAGCATGTTAGACTGGTGCTAGACATACCCATCATGCTGCCAAAAGGACTGTAAGAGACAGCTTTAACTTTACATTGGCAAAAGCTGGGATAATGTGCAGAAGCCGTGACTGAAGCACAAGTAAATGATTTGCCTGAGATAATGCAGAAGGGCTGGTGGCAAAGCGTGGAGGGAGCTCTGGTCCCCTCACTCTGAGTTTGTGTGTTGGCTCCAGGACATTCTCCTGCTCTCCCCCACCCAAAGGCATATGAAACTGCGTGGTTTGAGGATCTTTGCTTTTGCATTGGCAGGAGAGGAGAGCTCAAGACTGACTAAACCACTGAAACTAATAAACTTCTCATGTGCGTGCAGGGACATCAGATTAATTAGTTTTCTGAGCAGTGGAGCTGGAGCTGTGCAACTGCCTGACAACGTTAAGAGGAGAGAGCTGCAAACCAGTGGCCTTTTGATTGTCTGCTCCTTCGTTCCATCACAGCTCTCTATAAATGATAGATGAGGAGAACAGAGGTAGTGA
Organism: Dendrocincla tyrannina; assembly: GCA_035047865.1. Taxonomy (NCBI): domain Eukaryota; kingdom Metazoa; phylum Chordata; class Aves; order Passeriformes; family Dendrocolaptidae; genus Dendrocincla; species Dendrocincla tyrannina. Next base: position 38,091,206 of record JAWWMP010000001.1, on the reverse strand, counting down.
GCCAGACATATGCAACCTATGCATACTGTGTTGAGCTGCATAATCCAGGGGTATTGCTCACTGTGTGTGCAGGCAGCGCTTCCCAAAAGCTCTGGCTGCAGTCACTGGAGGGAGGCTTCACTGGTGGTTTCTGCAGGGGCATAGGGACATTGGTGCGGGGAGCTTTTGAAAATCCACTTCTAAATGCAAATACTTTCCTGCTTTAACAACCATTTGAAGCCAACAGACACAAAACACTTCCACAGCTCAAACATGCTGCAGATTATAGTTCTCCCCCCCCTTTTTTCCTCCCCCCCCCCCCCCCCCCCCCCGCATAAAGCAGTTTGCCCCTTAGTTTGCTACAGTGAAATTAATTAATGATTTCATAAAAATCTTTGGTCTTCAATGATTAGATAATTGTTGCTTGTGTATTATGTAGATACTGGGAATGTACCCAGGCAGACAAGTTGTGTCAGCAGAAAAACTGGTGAAATTTTGATCCTTTTGTTAGCACTCTCTCTCACTGGGAGCTGCTCAGAGCAGGGTATTCAGACAGCTTTTGGGAGCTGTTTGGGTGTACCTTGTCCTAGCTGGGGGGCAGAGAGACTAGCACACTTCACTAAACCTTTCCAACCTTTCTAGCTCCCTTTTCTGTCACTAAAAGCTGTGTATTTTTTGATAGAAAAGAAATACTTGGTTGAGTAACCTGTCCTGCATGGTGCACAGTACCAGGTCAGCTGCTGGTGTGCCCTGCTTCAGATACTTAACACCTGCGCTAAAGGATTTGTAAACTCATCAGAGTTGCTGACCTTTAAAATGCATTTAAATACACAAAAGTCTGGGCCCTGAAAGGGGAGGGAACTAGAGTGCGTCTGGAGGCTTACTCTGAAGCTCTGGCTCCCCCGGCTGGAGCTGGTGTGGGTGAAGGCACGGTGGGGACCCAGGGTCAGGAGTCAACGTTGTTGCCCAGCAATTAAAGGCCTCTACAGTATCTGCTTGCTCTTCATTGATGACTAAGTGCCTTTAAGTACCTTATAAGTACCGTCTCCTTATAAGTTGCTGTACAGTAAACAGGTGCTGTTCTGTGAAATGATTAATGTCTGATTCTTTTTTTTAACATGCTTTTAAAAATTAAATTAATTAAACAGTTTCAGACACCAGGGCAAACATTTGGAATATGAAGACTGGCCATGCAGAAGCCAGGCTGAAAGAAGTTGCAAGGGAACACATCAGGGGTCTGATCTCATTTAAGCAAAGTAATGTAAAAATGTGGTTTGGTGCTAAGCCTAATTTAGCATGCCTGCCGGCTGCTGTGCACAAAGTGCTCTCAGCCTTCCTCATCATCTCCAGATTCAGATTCCTTCCCTCTCTGTGCTGCATCTGATGATTTATATAGCCATGTAATGAATCCAATCAGCCTTGTTACCCACTAGAAGACTCTCCTTCGTGTTTATTAATAATTTGCTGCCCCGTCAGATCAGCAGATTGAACCATACATTCCGCGATGCCAGTCCAGCACCTTGGGGATGGCAGCAGTGTGCAGTCTGGGTTGAGAGGAGGAGGAAGAGAGGGGAACATGAGCAGCCTGTTCAGCAGCAGCGTGCACTTTATATCAATCTTGTTGTAACGTGAAACTTACACAAACTCAGTGCATATATGAGGCCTTTTCATTCCTCAGAACGGGAGGTCTCATGGACTCAGTTCTTGTTGTTTTAGTGTAGGATTATTTTCTGCCTGGAACACAAACTGTGGGGCTGCTGTGATGTGAGCAGGCTTGTGTGCACAAGTGCCACTCGCCATCTGAAATTACATGAGTTAACCTGGCAACACTACAGGAGTTGAGCACGTTGAAAAGCTGAGCGAATACCTGTTGAACCTTGTACAACAAGTGCATGCAGTGGAATTGTGCTGTTTGACTGGCACACCAGTGTCATTTCTTTTAAATAATTTTTTTACTGTTCCTAAAGGTTCCATTTCGAAGTTTCTACTTCACAGGATGAAAGAGTTGCCAATACTCTTTAATCCTTGGAGAGAGAGGACTAACTCCCAGCAAGAGCCCAATTTTGCTGTAGTCCTTCATGTTTTTAGCACTGCTTGTGCAATACTTTGCCAAACTCCAGCAAACAGAAATAAAAATGAAATATTCTGGCCTTTCATTGGCTGTTTATCAACTGCAAAATAATTTTCAGGCAACAAATCTCCAGGCCTTTTGGAAGCTCAGATTATAGCTGTTTCTAGTTGTCACATGTATAATTAACACAAGTAGTAATGGTAATACTCCTGTTGGTATTCTGCTGTGGCCAAGGCTATGCTTGCAAGTCTGATAGGTGATCCTTAAGAGTGTCTTTACACCCAGGTAAAAGCTCTCTGGGTTTGGTAAGGGTGTGGGAATGAATTGGCACAGGTAGCATTTATTGTACAGTGGCTTCAGGGAGGAACATTGTACTACAGAGGATCTTTCTTTACAGACATCTGGGGTTTTAATAGACGTAGTATTGAATGCTAATTTTATGCAATTAGGGTTCTAGGAGAGGTCGCAGCATAAAAATGCTATAAAATACAAGCTTACTTTAATTGCTTACAGCTATATTAGGAAAACCGTATAAAAAGAGAAAATTGCTGTTTTGCTTTGTTATTTAGCAAATCACGCGTTGTATCACTAGAGAAGTATGCTGGGAGAGTCTTTTTAATTCTCCTGAGGGTTGTATGTATACTTGAAGAAGAAAAGTTGTGTGTGATGAAAAGAGTTTTTATCCTGAATTTCTTCCACCACTGTAAAGCTGCGGTTGGAGCTGTGCTGGCGCGTGTTCAGGAGTCTGTCTGTGTTCATCCCCTTGCTGCACAGTAATATCTCCCATCTGAAAGCCTGAAATGGAGGCCCTTAGTTTCTGTGATTTAGGATTTGATCAAGCGTTAAGGAAACTTTCCTGTCTGACCGTCCAGGAGCCACTCTGGCAGTCAGACTTGCACCACCTGAGCTGAGACTGAAGCCCCTCTGCTCCAGGGAGATGATGGGTGCCCCACTTGACTCCCTATGCACCCCACACTCACGCAGTCAGACAAGGCTTTCTTAGCAGCTCGACCCCAGGGTTCCTACAGCAGAGTCTCAGTCATCTGGATCCTTAAAATAATTTAATCTTGGTAAAATAACAAAACAACAGGTTGAGCTGTGTTCCTTTGAGGAGGAACCCCCTAAAAAAGAAACCCTGGGCTTTTATACCCTCACAGTCTTAAGTGCACAAAAGTCTGGGGTCCTGGGCTCCTGCTGTGTCTCTGAGTGTCAGGTCACCTGTCTGGGACACAGGTCCGTGTGCCTTTAGTTGTGCAAAGGGTCAGCAGATCACAGCCTCTTGCCTGGGGCTCCTGCCACCCAGAGCTCAACCTGCAGCTGGCACTGCAGCTGCACACTGAGCTACCTGCTCTGCATGTATTCCTCAACACAGGCTTGTGGTTGTGGTAACGTTGGCTCAGCCTGAGATGAGATTTGATCGTGAATTGTGTACGCTTTTGGTAATCCCTAGTAACAGTGGGTAAAACAGGTTCTCTTAAAGCACTGCTGAGGGCCGAATAACTGAGAATGGAAAGGGTGGAAATGGTGAAAAATGTCTGATATGACTCTAAGCGAGTGACTGGACTTGTCAGCTTTTGAGCCTTCTTGAGCACAGTTTTGATACACTATGGTGTTTCTCTTTATAGCGCTTCCACTTCGCACTCGGACCATTCTACTCACACCAAATCTGCTTCTGCTATATCGTCGGACTCAATCTCCACCTCAGCAGACAACTTCTCTCCAGATTTAAGGGTATGTATGTTTTTTCTTAAAAAAGAAAAAAAAGTAAAATGCTGTAACCTCCTTCAGAGGATGTCATGCTTCTGTGGATTGGATGTGGTAAAATAATGTCAGGCTTCAGCAATATCAAAATTTATGTAGCCAAATCATGAAAGGGCCTGAAAGTCAAACAGGTGAAATTGAAGTTTAATCTCTACCATATTATCTCCTTCTTGGTAAAGTTGGCTATTCAAAAAACTGACTCTGCAACCTTCACTTGGAGATGAATTTTCAAAGGAACTCCCATTTTCTTTTAGGTGCTTTAAGGAAGTGAAATCCTCAAGCTGTCATTGGTATATACTTCTTTTTCTGTTATGTACATATGTAAGAGATGTTCTCTCTTGAGAACTGCTTGTTTGTAAACATGGAGTCCTTGAAGTATCTCCTTTCAGAGAAAGATGGCTATCTCCAAGCTGATAAAAATAATCTTCTGTCACAAGGAATTGCTCTGACATTAAAAAGGTCCAAACAGGTCTCTTTTAAATCAGTTATTAGATTAGTTAATTATACATTCAAAGTTCTAGTTCAGTGTCACAGGAGTTTTGAAAGCTATCTGTATGTTCCTCTTATGAAACAAAGGGGTTTGCTGATATGTCTTTGCTTTGAAAAAAACATCCCTGAGCATAAAACTGTCAGTACTGGTACCATTCTAGTGATGATCTGAGCATTTCTTGGCTGTGGTTGAGAATCTTTGTATGATCTAAGCACAGTAAAATTGCATAAAAATATCTGAATACAAAGCTAATTTCTTTAACAACCATGATGATTTTTTTTGCCATGAGTGTTGTCTCAGTCATCCATAATTAATAACACAAAGTTCGTTAAGTGACAAGAACATGAATGTTTCTTTCTAAAAGCAGCTTATTAGCCAAATTTAAGCTAAGATTTGGAAATTAATTGGTAGTTTATGTGCAACCTATGATAGGTTACACCTTTTACCTATAGATACAAAAAGTAATCTTGTGAACCCTGAAATTAGTTCAGTTGATTATAGCATTGTGCTTATAATGCCACGGTTGTGGGTTCAATCCCTGCATGGGCCATTAAAAGCTGGATTTGGTGATTCTTGTCCAACTCAGAATATTCTATGATCTGTGAACACACCTGGGTATGGAAGTTTGTTATATATCTAAAGTTTTTCCCCCTCTGCATTTAGGGTGTTCAGTTACTCCAACATAAAGAAAACACCATTTTTAGGCTGAGGCTAAGTAATTGATTGATATGAATAAGATTTCAAATACTGCTACTTCTCTAACTGTATAATATTATATATGTATTATATAAAAAACTAACTTCAATTTCTTATTTAATTTTTTGCTGAAGTTTGCATATGTGGGTTTCCTTTTCCAGTTTTGGTGCACAACTCAACTGCTTTTTCACAGTTTTTGGGACACTTCAGGACTACCTTTAGAAATAGAGAAAGAAGCAGTATTTCCTTTTCAGAATCAAGGTTTTCTTTCCCTTTGATGGTTAAGATGACTCAACATGTTTTCCTTGTAACCATGATAGGGTCTTATGACTCCTTTCCCACTTTTGTCACCTTATCTGTGGGAACTGTAAGCTGTCTGGGCAGGGATTCCAGCTCTCCTGTGCTTGTCTGATTCCCCATCCAGCAGAGCCTCTGTACCCACTAGAAGTCAAAAACAATATCCATAGAGGAACAGTCACTTAGCTGCGTGATAGATTCTTCAAGCACAAGATGCCTCAAATCAATCACTGTCAGTACGAATGTTGGGTCCCTGGGCTTCCTCTTGGAGGCTAGTGCCAGCTTCTAAATGGAACAGTTACTATGAGTGGTGGCCACCTAACACTGATTTCTTTCAAGTCTTGAGTCCAGGACGACGGACGTTCTTTCTCTGGGCTTATCATTCTGTGTTCAGCTTCCTTCAAATTAACATCTCTGTCATGTGATGGTTCAGCAAGTTTTTAAAGTCAGTTCTGTGAGAGAGTTTTCAGGGTCTTGATCATTCTTACTATTTTTTTTGATCTTTCTGAGATGTGGCCTTGCCTTGCATATTGCAGATGAGATCATACCAATAACTGATACAGTGGCATGAGCATGTTCTCTGTTACAGCTCCCTCCTTATGTGCCTGAATGTCTTATGTAGCTTTGATTGGCACAAAACAGCATGAACTCCCAAGTCTTAACAAGCACTGAGATTTGAGCTAAGCACCTCATTACTGTGGGACAAAAAGAAGTCCCACATTGTTCCTGGAAAAATGTAAGAGGATAAGCCCTGAAGAGGGAACTAATGCATTTTGTGGTAACTCTGTGGTATGGGAGGCAAGTGCCTGGGCTACACGTTGTTCTCACAGGAAGGTGTTGCATCAGTTAGCTTTAAGAGGCTGAAAATAAGCTTTTCAAGATTTTGACGTGGATGGGCCAGTTATGGGATTATGCTCTTGATGTATATTTAATTTTTTCCTGCTAGAATGAATTGCTACATGGATCTATCATCACTCCTACCTCTATTTGGTCTCTGCCTCTGCATGTGCATTGGTTCAAATTTAGAAATTAAATTTCTGTGATGATGGAAAAACACTTTGTCATAGCTGCAATTAGCACTCTCTTTTACTGTGGGGAATTTTTAGAAGAATAGTGGGCGTCCATTGGGAGATGGGAACCAGGAGAAGGACCCACCTAATTTCTTGCAGTCTGTGCATGCAGTTTTCTTCTAAAGTGCAATTAACACTCTGTGTGTGTGAGTGCATGTGTGTAATGAGATAAATGAGACAACCACTGGGGATTCCTACTGAATGCATGTGCAGTATTTTTCCTAAATCTTTCTCCAAAGTATTTAATAATAACCTTTATGAAGGTTTTTGTTCGTTTTTTTTTTAATGTATATTGAGCATTTCAATATCTAGAACTAAGACTAAATTGCCTTTCCACTAGAAAATTTATAGAATTTTCACTTCATAAACTAACTCTAAATAACTTTTGGCTCCTTCAGTTAGTTTCATTGGAAAAAAAAAGAAGGGAAAAAACCTCCCAACCCCCAACAGAAAAAAAGCAAAGCATTATTAGGCTCTCTCTACCCCTCTCCTGATCTCAAACCAGGATGCTGATTAGAAAATATACTTTTTGAGGAAATTTTTAGCAAATACACTGCCATATGTTTTAACATAAGTTATAGATCAGGCAAGGACAGAATTGAAATAGTTAGAAGTGAAAATGCATTTGGAAATCCATAGATACTTTGTAATTTGGGCTAAGATGTTAAAAACACCTTAAAGCCAATATTGCCAAAGGGATTGAGCAGTATAAATAGCTATTACAGATCTGGGAGCTTGGTGGTTAATAAAATACAGTGCCTTCCTTGGTCCTAACTCCTCTAAGGTGGTATTTTCTTCTATGCATATGGGGAGATATGTCTGTGCATTTTATAGTACTTGAGTCTTCTTGCTGATGTTCTAACTTTTATCACTAGGGATTTTCATTTTGAATTAGCTGTTGCTTTATAGAATAATGCCTGAAGTTTCCCATGTTCAAGGCTTTGGAGTAGCTCTCATAAAAGAGTTGGATCCTTTTCATTTGCAGTTGAGAAGCAGTGGGTACGACCAGCAGAGCTTGCTGCCACTTCCCTTAAGAACAGTACCTTCGCCTGACAATTTGTTAAGGTCCATTGTGTTTGCTTTTGGATTGTATACAGCAAAAGCTTAAACTGGAGAATGGAAACTCATATGTTGGGGTTTTTTTATATTGCTTTTTGCATCTAGTCCATTCTCTGGACAAGAGAAACCAGTACAGCAGACCTATATGTTACCTGCTTAGTTGTGCAGCCTTCAGAAGAAGTGGTTCAAATCTTTGTTCTTAGCTTTGCTTTTACCGTCCACTGAACCATTCTCACCTTTGAGGGCAACAGTAAGATCCACAGTTCCTGATATTCCTCAGAAGTCTAAACAAGATGATATATGAGCATATGACCCATCCTTCATGACTCTATGCTCCCTCTGTAGTAATTTTCTTGTTTAATACATGAGAAATCAGTGGATTTGCAGTGGGTTTTTATAAGACATGCAAGAACATTATTGTAGCATTCCCAGGACTCAAAGGTTAGAAATGGGAGGAAACAGACTAGCTGGTGTAACCTTAATTTGTTATGCCTTGTGCTCATGGTCACGCAACCTGCCTGTGTGGTTTATTTTGTAAGATACATGACTAGTGTGTGACAAAAGGTACATGAAGGTGTATTTCCCTTCCAGGGTAGTAAATGGATGCCATTGCCATTCTCCTTAGGTTTCCTGGATTAAATCTGGGCAAGTATGCATCCAAGCTAGCCAACCACGGTTCCTTTGTACTCCATGGAAGGAAATAGGTTGCTTATGATTTGATTTATTTCAGCTTTAAGGAATGCCGGTGCTAGGTGAGAATGTCATGGAGCTGAGCTAGAGAAGTCCTTGGTGCAGATGTTGGGAACATTATCTGAGGGGCAGTAAATGTTTTCTTGCAATGGATCACAGCTTGAGCTGTGCTCCAGTAGAGGTGCACCTTCACCTGGTTTGAAAACCTACTGTGTTTCTCCTCTGTTTATGGATAGAGTTCAGGGTAATGTCTCCAGATGCAGACTTGTAAAATTGAGGTAAATCCTGTCCCTCATGTGATGTTGGGCAGAATTAACTGAAATGCCAGTGACTGACTTTGCCACCTTTGTGTTACTTTATTCTAGCTTTAGTGCAAAGTGGTTTAGACTAGTTTTATGTAGAACATGTATATTGTTAGTCGAAAAACATATTGAAGAAAGATGTGATCCCCCCCTCCATCCTTTGCTGTAAATCACTAAAAGTAGCCTCAGTGAGCTTTTCCATTACTATCTCCCTGCCAACGCAGGAAGTGTGTCAGTCTTTGGTTATGTGTAACACATGTTCAACAAGAGCTGGGTTTAGAGACTGACATAATGTTTTAAACTCTAAGCACTCATTTAAGCAAGGTTTTTTAGTTTTGCTTTTAAGGGACTTTTCAGTTAGTGAATGATGCTGACTTGGAAGCACTAAATCATGACAAAACCTCTGCCGAAGCACCTCCATGGTAGTTGAAGACTTTCTGCCTTGCTGATCAGCTCCATCCCTTAATGATATACAGGTGTAAATACCCCCTTTTCAGACTAGCCCTTGTCTCTTTGCACAGGACTGCCTGTAAGATGACTAGTTTATAGCAAGTGCAGAGATGTCTTCTGTGTTGTGAGCTTTCCTTCTCGGTGCACCGGACTGTGACTGCTATTAAGTTACAGACTATATTGCACAAGACACCAGATGGTGAAGATAATTGATCTGTGGTCACAAAAGACTTTGCTAGATGTAAACTGGTGATACTGCAGTGAAATTAAATAAACAGTTCATCTTTTTATTGTCACTATGTGAAGACTTGACTGTATGTTTCTCTGCACCATTGCTTTCTTTGGGGTTAGTTATATTCTCACATGGAGGTTTCATGTTTTTGTGGGTGTACAGGAGTAGAAGCTATGCAGGCAAAAGTAACCCTAGCCTGATGTGTTGTAGTATTTCCACAGGTCCCTTTGCAAAAAGGGATAAAATTCAAGGGACAAATCCAAGCACAGGCTGTGCTTTGCACTATTAAAAGTGTCAAGCAGAGGGATTTAAAAAGCAGCAGAGAAGAAATAAGAAAGTCTTAGGGGAAAATATTTTAGCTATCTTGAAATTCTGATTTTGATCGTATGAGTTGTGTGTGTGTGTGCCTGTAGGAAATGGGCTTCCTTTGTTTGGAGTATTAAGCTGGTGATGAACAAAGGCACAATGGACTGGTTCTGGAGAATGAATGAAGCTCTTGTCTGTAAACATGGTCATATCAGGACAGCCCTGTCAGTGACTGGAATTTAGCCCCTGCCATTGCCATGTTTTCCTAGGACTTCAGTTTATAGTAAATGCTATATATTTAATAAGAATTGCAATCATTTTCATTTTAAAATGTCCCAAGAGATGGAAAATCTTGGTCCCATCCTTGCACCAGTAAGTCCTTTCTGCACCTCCCCGTTTCAAGGAAACAAACCCACAGAGTAGCCAACCTCTGGCTTGCAAAATATTGATTCCATGCAAATTAGATAGAGGGAAAGCCAGATGCAGTCAGTTTTCTGTCTCCTTTACATGGAAATAATACTCCCTAAGTGCTCATCTAGTTAGAAGAGAGCAAAGACAGCAAACGTTGCTAGTTTTTCTTGTATAGAGGTACCTAAATGCTTGAATATGGAGTAATGCAGAGTGAAAGAAATCTCTGGAAATGTTTATGACTGCCATCTCTTAGGAGTGGAAGACTAAAAGAATAAGCAAATGGCTTTCATATGTTCATCAAAAATATTTTCATCTCTTTGTAATCGACTGCCATGTTTCTCCTAGCTACAAGGTACAAGAATTTTCCTTTTGTTGAGTAAAATCAGGTAAGATGTGGCTTCTCTTCCCTCCATTAGTTGCAGTTTTATAGATTGAAGGACAAATCAGGCAGGAATGAACAAGCACGGTATTTAAAAGGAGCATGTGGATTTGTGACTGCATGCAGTACCTGCCAAGATTTGATTTTCTGTAGATGTTTTTGCACGGAATGTTCCCCTCTGTATGATTCTTTGTTCATTATAAATGTATATGATTACCTGTATCTTGAGTGCTTATCTTACATATCACAAAACTCCAAAGTGAAATTCTTACTAATGGAGACGGTATTCTGTGACTTTATTTTAGTTAGTAGAATTTATAACTCCGGTCAAAGTGTTTTTCTGTTACTTAAGACTGATGATATTAACTTTACTGAACTAGTTTAATGGTTACCTTGAAACTTTTTATTTTTTTTCACGTGTAAGTTATTTGCAAGGCAAAATGCAGTAAAAATAAAGGACAGAGTCAGGCTAATGTGCTGTCCAAAGTTTTTGAGCAGCCCGTGGAGAACAGAGGCGTTGTGGTTTGAGATGTATGTGGAACCCTTGGCACTGAAGAAGGTTCTGTATTAAAAAATGTTGGACTTGTCTGAATAGATAATATCTGCAACCTTCTGTGCCAGGGAGTGTTGCTATGTTGAGTCAATGACGACCTTCTGTCGGAGGCTAATGAGAGAATTGTCTTGAGGCACCAAGCCATACAAACTTGAAGAGACAAGCCAACCATGGTTGAATGAGTGGCCCTCAACAATGTGTTCCTTTGAGTTTCTAAGCCTTGCCTTGTGCTTGTGCAGCAAAAGCCCGGGAAATTCACCAGCCCAGAGAGGCTGTTCTTCATCACTGGACGTTTGGGTCTGAGTGGAGAAGAACACAGTGGGAAAAAACAAAGTGGAAAACCCCAGGGAAACGCTACATGGTGTCTACTTCCTTCTGCAGAGGAATCCTTTTATATTATTCTGGTGACTGTATATTTTTTTAATACACTAATCTTCAGCTTCTTTTTAAAGATTTTTCAGGACAATGGTAAGTAAGAAGTGATTTCTCAAGCCTTTTTATGCTTTCTCAATATATGACAGGTAGAGATTACAGTTTGTGATTTGGTTTTTTTAGTTGTTTCAGGAAAGCATAGTTAAAGGACAATTGCCATGTACATTGTATGTTGTTATTATTGTCTTTAGAGTAGTTTAATAGGTGATTTGTTGTCAGAATATTTTTTTGATAGCTTAAATGCCTCTTGTGTTGTTTTTTAACCAAGCTAAGAAACCACCTTTGGCTGAGTTCTCTCTTAGCCAAATGGGCTTAATTTGGTCTTTGGACTGTATATTTGATTGATTGTGTAGTATTCTGAAATGATCCATGTATTCATGGTGTTTTGTCTTTCCCCCTTTGAACTTCTAATATCCCAAAAGAATAAGACACAAAGCATTTCCCTGCAATTAATGTCTCAAGGCTCTGAATGCCTCTGACATAGTTTTTCAACTCATCTAGTCATAATCCTCAGAATAAGTCCCTGTGCCTCAGTCAGGCAGAAATACTGCTGTTCTTTGCTGTAGTCTTTATGCTGTGGTATTCTTAATGATTTGAAAATAATCAACAAAGTCCATTTACTTGCTCAATTTATGTTTTATTGCATTTTCAGTAGGATACTTAGCTCATAAATCTTCTCAAAGTACGCTTGAAATAGCCATAAATGGCAGCTGAACATCTCCTCAGAGTAGTACAGTGTTTGCAGTCAAGTAAGCATGGCCTCTCTTCTGCGGTCCTGCTAATTGAGCATTGAGAAGACAGACACATCTTAGCAGTAAAATGTGCCCTTTTTCCTGTTGTAAGAAACGCTCCCTTTAGAGAAGAAATCAACGCACCTATGAAAAGCTGACCTAAAGAAGCATAGTCATCTTGTTTCTTCACAGATTTGTGTCAATTCTGCACCTTCTGTCAGTGTCAGCTGGGCAGAATTAGACCTCTGTGGGGTTTTTTTTCCAATGTGAATGGAAAGAGATTCTGTATCTGTTTGTTTCAGATGTTTTTTACACTGTCATAGAGGTACTGATAAATATTGATAGACCTGCCATAGTGGCATTGTCCTTTGTTGATTGACTTTGATGGGAATGGCCATGAAAGAGGAAAGTAATAGAGTGGGAGAACAGTTCAGGCGAAGGAATAGGTGACCATGGTTTGAGACCCCCAAAAGGCATTTAAAGGAGAGAAGTATTGGTTGTGTGTGTATGTTTTGCTATTGATTCACTAAATAAAGTGTATAAAAGTAATACTATGGCTAAGTCTTTGCAGGATGGCTGACTTCCCTCATGTGGTTCTTTGAAACAGCAGACAAGAGCCAGCTCTGACCCAAAAGCTGTATTTTATACCTCAGCTAAAATGACCTATAACACAAGCTTTGGAGTCATGCCTCTTTAAGTGAAGTCCATGCAGTTTTTCAATCTGGCTTGGCTGATTTCCTGCTGCCTCTCTGCAAAGAGCACATTTGTACTTTTCTGCAAAATAGAGGTCATGACTACTCAGTTGTTTGTGGATGTCCATGAGACTGGGCATTTCTATGCTGGGCACAAGGAAGCACCAGGGTTGAGATTTGCCAAACCAGATCTGTACTGATGTTCTTTTACCCTAGGTCTCAGCTTTCAGTGGGACGAAAGGCACTCATCCTAAAGGTGTCTCCTAGGTATCCTGCTTTCCACTGACTGGTACAGGGTGACCAGCTGAGATGTATATTGCCAGTTTTAGATGAAATGGATATTCCTGTAGTTTACTGACTACCCTGCTTTCAAAGTGGCAAAAATGCTGGTTAAGGAGGGCATTTAATCATTTGCCAGTTCTTGAGAGAAAGACATGTAAAAAAGAAAATGGGGGGAAGAGAAAAGAAAAGTCTAGATATGTTCAGTACAAGCAGAATATTCACAGGTAGTCCCTTAAAATATGAAGTATCAGCCAGATATTTATCTCCTGTAGGAGATAAACCTTTCACTTGGCTGTTGAGTTTTAATTCCATATTTCACACATAATTTGAAAAGATATGTATTTTAAATTCTACTCATTCTATGTGTATGTTTTTGCATGTGTAGAACATGCACATTCGTGTCCCTGCAGCATATATTTTGCCTCTTGCTGCTGACCAATGCGTGCTCATGAGGTAGACACAGACGCACCAAATCTTGCTGCAGAAGCAAAAGTATTTTCTGTGTGTATAATGTTTGTCTGTACAGACAGGTTATATATGTTTATGTCAAGGGACCAGTTAAGGGACTGCCTTCCTGCTGTAGGAAACACAAAACAGGACTGTATGTAGATGGAACAAAAGCAGCTCCCAGCCTGGAGAGTTTGTCTTCTCAGTAGATGGGGCAGACGTGGTTTTGGGAGAAGGAGTAATACAGGAGCAAGGTGGTCATGCTGTTGGGTTGAACGTGTCGTACCAGTGCTGAGGCCTTATGTGTAACAGATCTGTTCAAAATGTGCAGAATGATTTGGAGTGTGTAGGAGGTTACCAAGGAGAGATGAACTCAGAGGGGGGAAAAAAAGAAATCACAGATAGGGTACATTTTAATTTTGTCTAAGCCAAAAAAAGTTCTTTTTGCTCATTTTGATTGTGATTCAGGATAGCAGAATCTCTGCAGACTTGTGGAAAACTCTTACACATCAATTTGGTAACACAAACCTGTAGTCTCCCATTAAGTTGTATGAAGTCAATCTGACCTTTGTCTGTAGGTTTAAGGACTCAAATATTCCAGAGAAAGTAGAAGAGAAAAACTGGAAAAGGGCTGGGAGGGACCTTGGGTGCTCTCCTCATACATCTTTGTTATCTGGAGGCATGTGCAGTGCCCAGGCACAAAGTTGCTCTCCCTGGTCACTCCTAGCTGCCCTTTTTCCTTTGCTCTGGCTTTACATGCCTTCACTCCATTAGTCACACCCTAAGCCAGTCCTGGCAAAATGGTCCAGGTTATGGAAAAACTTCCATTTTAAAAGCCATTACGTGAACTCGGGCATCTCAGCTGAACTAGACCTGGCAGCAATTACAGCACTGGCAGGGTGGGTAGGAGGAGGCAGTCCTGGCTTGGCCTCAGCCAGTGCAGGATGTGGTTGTTGTCATCCTGGCTGTGCAGCTCCTGTGGCAGGCAAGCACCTCACCAGGCAATACAAGAGGAAAACCAGGCAATATAAGAGGAAAACACATCAGTTGTTTTGCTCGCAGACAAAAAGCAAACCCTGAATTTAGAGTTTCATGTACCCTCTCAGATCCTTCTGGAACAGTGTTCAGCAATATACAGACCTCTGAGACCCTGTGTGTGGAGTTTGCTTGCCATTTAACTCTGTACCCCCCTGAGCTGGCCACAGCTGCTCAGGGTGAGCTGCATGTAGGAGCTGTGCAGGGACATCAGTTAGGAGAGGGATTTTTGGAGCAGCATGCTGGCTGCTGTGTTAGGAGGCAGTGTGAACACATGGTTGGAGAGGCTTGCCAGAACCACAGTACCCTGAATCCCAGCAGTCTTACCATTTTTGCAGGATCTAAACCTCTTTCCCTGGCCCCATGCATGCAAGCAAAAGAGATGATCATTTTGTTTCTCAAATCTGGAGGCTGCATCAGCAAAACAGCATCAGGATTTCCCTGTCCTGCGTGCAATAATTGGGAGGGCATGAGAGAGCTCTGCACCTTCAGCCATGGGTGAATGTGCTGAGCTAACACAGGGTGGGATCCTGGAGTAAGAGAAGGGGTTGTTAAATGTAGCAGTGTGGGTATGTTCTGCCAACTTTCTGCTTGAGCAGAGAACAAAGGTAGGTGGTGGCATGAAGTCCTCACACCCTCTGATCTGAGGCAGGACTTGTGTTTAGGTGCTAAGGTACTCCCAATCTCAGCATTCCAGAGAGGTGTTTTGTCTAGAGGGGGAGCTGCTGATGGCCAGAATGGGTAGATGATGTTACTTGGCAAAAGAAGACAGAAATAAAGGTGGTTCTGGTGTGTAACTAGACTCCTCATTCCCCTGGAAGTTCAGTTACCGAGTGTAACATTTTCGTGGGGAAAAGGTAACAAAGACCTGGTTTGGCTTGGAGGCAAGGCAAAGTAGTCTATTGATTTTTGGTGCTTGTATCTGTTTTTTACAGAAACCATCTTAGTGATGATTGTGAGAGATACAGCTGGTGTGTGGCTCTGTGTCACGGTGGTCCTATTCCTAATTAGTGCTGCTTCTGTTCAGTTCTAGCTGTGACCTTCATTGCAGATGTTTAAGAACTCTTCGGTTTTGTTCTCACTGAACAATTTAAAAACCTGAGGCACACAGAGGTGGCACATTTCTGTTGCAGATGCATGTGATACCTGCCTCAGTAGTGTTGTAATGTATCAGCAGCCAGCCATCACTCTCCTGCAGCCAGGCTGCAGTCGTGTCCCTGGCTCCCTTCCCTCCTTCCTTGCCTTACTGGTGCTCTTAATTTAATTTTGCAAAGTTTGCAGAGGGCTAAATTTGGGCCCATGAGTGTTATTTTTAGAGTCTTGAAAAGAGGCTAATGTACCAAAAAAGATTTTTCTCACAGTTTAGTGAACCATTTTCAGATTTTGAGGGGGAGAGGAGGATGTCAGTAAGATGGAAGGGCTTTTTATGTCATCTCTTTAGTCATGTAAGGAGCAAGGGGTCCATCTATGATATTGACATCATCTCAGATCTTCATGTGCATTGTCTCATTCTAATTTTTCCACTTGATCTCTTTCCAAAACTCCTCTTTTCTAATCCACCCACTTTTCTTCCCTTCTGCCAGCCTTCATCCTTCAGTGCTGCCACACATTTCTCCTGTGCCTGCTTCCTGCATTTTCAGCCCTACATGGGTTGCATTTCCCTGAATCAATTTTAAGCAGCCATTGATCAAGGTGAATTTCAGGAAAATGCCTACCATTTGTTTCTTGGTTTCTGCCAGGACAGGTTTCAAGTATTCATGTTCCAACTAGAGACTCATTCATGGTCTAGAGCTAAGCAAAGACTGGCACAACAGAGAAGTGTTTGTCCTAATCTTTCTGACCATGCCTGTTTCAGCTGCTTGGGAAGGATGCTGTTATCCAGGTATGATGTGCTTGCACTGACTTTGAAATCATCATGGAGGCAGGTAGTGCTTTGTTACCTGAGATAGGTTGTGTGGCTGGGGTCACTTAAGGGAGAGTGAAAATCTCTTTAGTCCTCAAGATTGTAGCACACACACACAAAAAAAAAAAAAAAAGGATGGGGAGACTAGGAGGCTGACCTTGAAGTGCTGTGCTTCCAGGAAGTCACCTGTCTGCTGCCCTGTGTTGAAGTGAGCACAGGTTTGGATCAGTAACTCTTTCCTCTGACCCGGGGGACTCCATATTTCAGAGAGTGTGAATGAGCAGATGGATTTTATTAGACTTAGAAGAGCCGGTTTTTAAACTGGAAAAGCTTTCAACCTTGTCTGTAAAGAATGTTGTTGACATGGAGGTCCTTGTCTTTCATAGTGCTCTCCTATTCCCTCCTCCTCTCCCCCAGCTGCAGTATAGTCTTTAAAAACCACCTTAGCACTGCCCACCTATGCCATCGTGGTAGATGTTTGTCATACTGAATGCTTTCTATGTATTTTACCTCGTATTTGTTTTGGCTTATACAACCGAGTCCCCCAAATATTTCCTGCTGGACGTGCTCCCGCTGACATCTGCAGGAGAGCAGCGAGTCCAGCTGTTGACCAAAGTGATCCTAGCAGCAGCTGCTGCCCGTGTGGGGTACGGGCCTTCTCAAGGAAGCTGTGATCATGTTTGGAGTGCAGAGTGTATTTTCACTAATGTCCTTCCAAGATAAAAGGCCAAAAAGATGACCACCACTTATAGAGTAATTAGCCAGAAGCCTTCATCTCATTTATCATAATCCACATGTTATCCTGCTAATTTCAAGGCAGTTACTCGAGCGCAGAATTGGACACAGAGGAGTTGAGAGTGGATCTACATCACAGACTTTTGCCGGGGAGGCCCTCAATCAGGGCTTTGATGGTCTGTGTGATCTTTGGCCAACACATCTGTGCTGACAAGAAGTCCGCAACATCAACTTCTGGTCCTTATTGCAGCAAAACCTTGTTTTTACCGGTATTGCTGATGAGGAGGAGGAGGCACTTTCCTGCAAGTCGCTGCCGGTGTGAGCTTTGTCAATGGTGACCTCTCCTTACTCATCCTGTGGACCCCAGTACAGTTGTGCTGACAGTCTCTCTAGTAAGAGCTGGCCTAAGTGGGTGCAGTTGTGAAGGCTTCTGTTAGGAAGCTGGGACTGTACTTGATTTTATTATTAATTTTTTAAAAGAGTATTTTGAATACGTTTTTTAAAATGTACATCTTGTTCTCAAGAAGGCTTTGATCTTGTTAATCTTTTCATCTCTGCATCAATCTGTTGCGTGAAAATGCTGGAACGTGCTCTTATTGTGGCAGGCTTTTCTAGGGTTTTATTTCCTTTTTTAGGGAATTTTTATTCCCAGAGGCTCTCCCTCTGGCTTGATCCTACATGAAAGTGACCACAGACGTGTCAGGTTCTAGAATGCCACTTTAGGCTGTGTCTTTGAATTTTCTTTGCAGGGATTTCCTGATATCAAATTGAAACAATGCTTTCTGTTTCCTTGCATAATGATAAAGAAAACATTTTGAGTGAGCCTACACATTCAGTTGTGAGCAGCAATGAGCTCCTTCTGCCTCTCTTCACCAGATGGAACACATGCCAACTTTGAACGCACAGTTTTGTGGTTGCTATAGCATGAGGAGTCTAAATTAACTTACCTGCTCTCTTTCTGTTTTAAGAGGGTGAGCAAACAGCATGCTGCCGTGTTTGTGGTCATTTGGCCAGTTTGAGGCATGAGCAGTACAATTAAATCCACCTGCTTTTGGCCACACAGCCTTATTCCTGATCACTTACATTTGCTTTTCTCTCGTAGTTCTTACCAGAGGTTTAGACCTCAGCTTATGCTCTCATGGTTACAGCCATGCTTTCCTAAAATGTTCATGTGTTCATGGTAGCAGCTGTTTTTGTGAAAATCCTTGTGTAAATGCAATCATATATGTGAAAAGTCATGCCCTGTGGTATAACTTGAACACAAAGGAAGAAGGAGAAGGGGTCATTTGGCAGTAAAAAAAAAAAAATCAAAACTGTACCTCCTGTACATGCCTATCAAAACAGAACCTTTTTACACTGAGCCAAGTCAGGACTGTGTCAGTTCTCAGACCCTCACTGGAGACAGTGGTGTGACATGGTGTCCTTTTCAACTTTCCTCAGTGTAAACTAGAAATTGCTCTGATGAACAGTTGATAGCTGTGCTGGTTTAAAGGTAAATCAGCAGGAGAAATGAACCCAACTCAAAGAAATTACAAGTCAGAGTTACAATTTACTAAAAGGATTACAATAAATATAATGATACAGAGGAAAAACTGGGTTTAACCCATAAGAACAGATGCATGGCCCATCACCCTGGGACATGAACAGAATGGTGTTCGATAGCCCCTGTGCTGAGTACTGTGTGGTCCCCCTGAGTGCAAAGTAAAAGGAAAGGAAAACCTGTTGGTGAGGATGATGGTCACAGTCTTCTTGAGAGTGGCAGTTGCAGTCCTGCTGAGGATCTGGTCTTCCTCTGGGTCTGATGAGCAGTATTAGAAGTCCCAAAACCTGAAGATTATGTATGTTCAGGTTCAGGTGGGAATGCCCAATACCTCCCCCAAGGGTGGGGAGTTTCACAATAGGTGATTTAACTCTGTGAGTCATGGCATATTTTTGGAATTTTGATGTCTAGGTCATTGCAGCTGCCTATTGTGCCAGTCCCTAATGGCCCATTAGCAGAGATGACCCCTCAGGATGGGTGTGAAGGTGCTAATGCCTCTTTGGAGGGGAGTTAGCACAGCTGAGTCACTGGTGTGAAGACAGAAACACTTTCCCATCCTGCAGGGTTCTTTAACACCGAGCTTATAGCCTGACGTGTCGGGTGTGCCCTGGGCAGCTGCTGCAAATGATCCATTATTAACAGTTCATCAGAAATTACATAAAGGGGGTAGAATACACAGTTTTGGTTATACCTACACAGTGATAAACTGGTCCTGTAACTAGGACAATAGCATTGTGGTCATAGTTGATCACTTTAACTGGGAAAGGAACTGGTCCCTTTGAGTCTGTGCCTGACTGTGAGAGACTTTGACTTGTGATGGTGGGCTGGGCAGGAGAAGGTTGGAGCATGAAAGGACACCTGGGAAGAGTGCTGCCAAAGCACAGACCCCTGGTGTTGACCTCTGAAGAGGCTGAAACACTAGGCAGTGCCTCAAGATCTTGGAATATTTGTTATCCTTGATATTGTTGACCCCTTGCAGGTAAGTGTAAACTTCTTGGTTTATGAAAACATAATGAATTTCTGTTTGTACTTGTATCTTTTCCCTAGGTCCTGAGAGAGACTAATAAATTGGCTGAAATGGAAGAGCCACCTTTGCTACCAGGGGAAACCATTAAAGACATGGGTACGTGAAGAGGAAATTCCTCAGTGTTGTCTGACCAAGTAGAAGATCCATAGAGCAAAATATCTTGTCAGTCACTGACCAACAAGAGCAAATTGCTGATGTGTTGAAAACCATGATCAGGTTGTTTCATTAATTGAGTTACTGCATATCACAGGGACCAGGGTAACTGTGCCTCCTTTTAGCATGTAGCAAATAGCAAGCAATTCAAGGCATCTTAGCATGAGTGATGGGGTAGGCTGTACAGCTTGGCATTTCCTCTCTCCTGAGAGGATTGACTGTTTCAAGTTGTCCTTGCCACAGGGTAATTTCTTAGGTTGACACAGCACAATTGTGTGTTGAAGCTCTGTCAGGGATTCCAGGAAAGGGTACAGTGCTTTTGCAGGGAACTTGCTATGATATGAGGATGGGGTTTTTTATTTTTCCTTTTTCTTTTCCCCCATCTAGATTTTCTGGCATGCATCACATTTACTGATGCCCTCCAGTCTGAGAGCTTGAAAAATCCTCTTGATTAATTTTCTGTGAAAGATGTGGCGTTCACTTCTTTAACGTGTTGCCATCCTCTTAAAGTGATATGGAAGAGTGCAACTTTAGTTCTAAACATAAAAAAACTCAGAAAACCAAAACTGAAAATACCTCACCAAAAAACCACATTCAACAACAAAATACAGGCAAAAACCCCTCCACCTCAATGCCTAGTCTTTTTCTCTACCTCTTTCCTAAGGTCTTTGGACATGTACTCCAACCAAACACTGCAGACTGACATCCAGCTCACTCCACAGACACAGTTAGCTCTGCCAGCAAGACTGTGTTTTGGAGGGTTCCTAGGGAATGGTTTAAGAGATCAGAGTTCCCGGTGTTTTATCTGTTGACAAAGGATGCGATGAGCCATGTAAATCTGTAAAACTAGGTGGCTTTTGGAGTAGCCCAGGCAGCAGCTGCCTGGCTCAGCAAGAACTAAAGGGCAACAAAACGGAAATATTTGTTATTCATCAGCAATAATTGTTTCCTGTTAAAAGTGTCAAGAAAGGCAGATGTAATTATCTCTGTATTTTACAGGGAAGGGAAGAAAAAATATTTTCAGCCAACCCAATAATCTAGGGTAAGATTGGCCTGTAAAAGAAAGGAATTCCACAAGCTGTGGAATTAGTAAAACTGGTTTCCAGTTCCTTTCTCCCATATGTATTCTCTTATATATACTAAAGACTGAACTTATTAGACTTTCCCTTGGTGATAGCACTACTACAACCTCTCTATTATACCTGGCATCCGTTCTCACAAACAGTGAAGCATTTTAATGCCTTGGAGATCCCTATTTATCAGGTAGAGAATGCTGAAATCATGCAGCTGTGGCAGGGTTAAGGTCAGACAAACCATGTGTGTAGGTACACATGTACACGCACAGTGTAATTAAGTAAAATTGTTTCCTTAGGAAACCAAGCTAATAAAATGCAAATGTGAAAGGTGATGTGGCTTACAAGCTGGCAAGGCCAGTGTTTGAGATCATGCCTGGGGTTCCTTACCTGGAAAACATTTCTCTAGCACCTTTCCTATTTACCCAGAAATCCTGTTCCTTTTCAGATATAAATGCACGCTTTTCTTATTAGTAGATATTTTTACTGTTTTTTAAACATTTTGAAGTTACGTTTTGAATAATGGGAACTGTAGTGGAAAAACCAGGCAGGCTGCTCTTACCCTTATTATGCTTCATGAGTCTGCTTTCAAACTTCTGTCAAACTAGTCTTAGAAAAGAAGTGATTAATAATCAGCTACTAATGAAACACTTGGTTTAATTAGAACTGGCTAGAAGCCTTTTGTATTTAATTGTCCTTCAAACAAATGCATGGAAATTTATATAACTAAATAAATAATGGAATTACTAGCATGTATATACATGTGTTTTATTTCTTTTTAACCAGATATTGTGTGCTACATGTTTTACTCTGATTTAATCACTTCTGATACTTTAAGTATCCTTCTCCACATCCAGATCTCAAGAGTCATAGTGAAGACTATGTTGAAGCAGAGCTGACATGAGGATGATTTAATTACATGGGTTGCCAGTGCCCTGGAGTAAGGCAGATTCCCCCTCTCTCTCCTCCAGGCTAAACCTCATGAGATAAAGGTAGAAGAAATTAAGGTCCCCATCCTAACACCCAGTAGCCTCACACCTCAAGTGCATGGTGGCTGTCACCTGGATGGGAGGCGAGCTATCCTCCTGACACAGCCCTGGCACAATGGGTCCCATGGGGTCCAGAGGCTTGAGGTTATTAAGATCATCCAGGGAGTTCTTTGATGGATCTGGGAGCTCTGGTCAGTGGATCTCATCTGCGTTTTTGAGGGGTGTCATTACTTTCGGGTGACAGCATAAACCATTGCCACGACACAGCCAGCCAACTTCTTCAGTGGCAGAAGGCGTGATAAGTGGCAGAGGTGGGAAGGGAACAACTTAAATTTTGGCATTTTTAATTGATGTAAAACAGAAGGGCAGTTAGGAGGGGTGTTTGCTGTGGAAAACCAGCCTTTTGCTGAAACAACTGAGAAATGTTTGAGGCCTTTTAAGAAGGGGACTGTTTTGAGTCACTGGCACTCAGGCTCAAAAATAATTGAATTCTTGCAGCGTAACTTGATCGCTGACTTCAGACCTAAAATCACCGGCAGTTGGGTGTTATACAGATTCATGGCTGCTGCAAATCACTGTAGCTCTGCTGGCTTTTAGCATGAGGGCCTTCATTCCAGGGCTGGCTCTGCATGCAAGGGTGTGCAGAAGGACCCAAGCACCCTAAAAACCACCTGTAGAAGAACTACCTTCTTCTGTTCTTGGTGGCACAAACCATCTCGGGGACAATCCTTAGCTTTTATGCAGATTGTTGTCAGGTTCAGAGATATGCATCCAGGCAGAAGTCATCTCCTCTTTTCATGCATGGTGTTCTCAGCTACTGGCAATAAGAGTAAACAGTTTACAGCCAAGCACTGGCTTTTTTACAAGGGTGGCAGTTCTGTGCAAATGTAGTGTTCTGGGTGATGATACTAATTCTCATCAAACTCTTACCTTTCCCACAGAACTGAAACTTGCATGTTAGCTCTAGGCTCTTGGTTAGAACCCCAGATTAAGCTTGTTTTAATATGATATGAAAAGCAGAGCCCCCAAATATTGCTGCTGTCATAATTTTTCTCCCATAACTTAACTGTGAAATTAACAACTTTTTTGTCTTTTTTTTTTTTTCAAGCTAAGGATGTTACATACATCTGCCCCTTCACTGGAGCAATCAGAGGAACCCTTACAGTTACTAACTACAGACTGTATTTTAAAAGCATGGAACGGGTAAGCTTTTGAAATAATCTGCTTTTGCTAGCTATTTAATCTGGAGACATAGTTGTTCTTTGAGAGTAATTCTGTGTGAAATGTAGCTGTGTGTTTGAAAATATAGACATAAGGGAGCAGGAGCTGGGGATTTTCCCCCTCCCCTTTTTAAACTCACAAATTTCAACTGTCTACAGGACCCTCCTTTTGTCCTAGATGCATCTTTAGGTGTAATCAACAGAGTGGAGAAAATTGGAGGTGCTTCCAGTCGTGGTGAGAATTCATATGGACTGGAGATTGTATGCAAGGTAAAAATCTTATCTGTGTTTTACAATAGGGGAAGGGGAACATATATTTTAACTTGTTTTCTCAGTAGTACTGTAGAAAATTCTGCAAAATGTCTCAGTCAGTATGACTTCACAGGCATCAAAAAACATATGATTTTAAAAGTATTTTTCAGTATTCCCTGATTCCACTTATTCAAGACAAGATACAAACCTTTATTCAGGCTTTGTACCAGGCAATGGCTTTTCTTCCTAGTGGAAACCTAGGCCTGCATCCCACTAATGCAGTTCTCAGGGTTGCCCACCAGACTATTCCAGCTAGACTCCCGTTATTGTGAAATACAATAGGTATGCCTTTCTCTCACTTGCATTTCAAGAGCAGAAAAGGAGCACGGTTCCTCCTAAATCATTAGCTCATGTCCACCTGCTGCTGTTCTTTGCGATGAGTGACTGTCAAGTAGCCTTCAGTCCTGCTCTTTCATTTCTTTCAAGGCAGTATGTATTTCATATTTACCTCTCAAGAGCCCTTGGAATAACTGGAAATGCAAAGTTCAGTAAAAAATGAAGAACTTTACTCCTTGTGTCTGTTTACTATAGACCAGTGAGGTAGATAAAGTCTCTGTCTGCCCTCTGCCTGCCTCACTGGCCACACAGAAGAGCTGGATTCAGAACCTTGTAGGTCTTGGGCTGCTTAGAGCTCTTGTCAGAGTCCCTCAAGGCTAAGAGGATGCCACTTGCTGGATAAGAGCAGAATGAAAAGGAGTCCCAAACTACTCTGGTCACTGCTGTGATTTTGTGGCACCAGGAAGCTAAGCAGACTGTCAGGCTGTGGGTGTTCTGAATCAAGACCAGCTGATGCAATCTGTACCAAACCATCCAGCTGCTCCCTGGTTCTGTTGCAGTCATAATCCTCTGGCTAACATAGGGGTGGGGTGCTTGTGCTGGCAAGCTAATTTGTTCCCTGTTTTGTTCTGGATTCCTAGTTCTCAGCCATTTTGTCTGTATGCAAATTTGCACACATGGTCAGGTTTGGAATGAACTGGATTGTTTGCCTGAGTGGGAAACTTGGGCACAAACTGTATGATGGGTGTTTTGGTCCTTTGTAGCGCATATATATATATATATATATATATGCGCCAGCCTGCTTGGCCTGGGATATGCAGAGCAGTTCAGTGCAATAACAGAGAGGTACAGATACAGCTTGTTCATCCTGAAATGTTCTGTGTCTGAGATTGGTCATGTAATCTCTGTTTGTGAGAATGCAAAGTCTCTAGCTGTTTATCTCATTCTCTGACTTGCTCTACCATCTTCTTATGCCTGAACTTGATAGCTCATTTCCTGCTGGTGGCTTTTATACTGTTTACTGCAAGTGTTTGAGTTGTGGGCTTGGCTGGAAAAACTTGGCATCTTAAAGATGCTTTATTTAGTTTCGTAATTTGATTTTGTAGATGAGTTTGGAAAGGAGGTCGTGGGTTACTGCTCTTTATGGAAACTGCTTCTGCGTAAAGTTGGAGGAGTTTTCAATTTCAAGGCATCCTCTTGAGTACTCTGAGAGAGGGAAGCTTTAAGGGGAGATAGTATTGGATGCTTTGCACCCAGCTGGCTGGGCTTGGGCCCTGGCTACCTACATGCAGTAGCTCTGTGGAGATCCTGTGTGAGGCAGATCCTTCCAGTGGTCTTCTGGCACAGCTCAGAGTGAGAACTAGAAGGTCTGTCTCACAGAGTCCTGCCATTCAGAGACAACTTGCCCCAAGTGGGGCTCTCTGCTAGACTTGAAGAAGGTAGAGAGCTTCACGGGAAGGCAAGGTGCTTTGGTCAGGCACACCTGTGCACTTCTTCAGCTCCTCTGCAGTTGGGGCAGGCTTTGTCAGAGTCTGCAGACAACCACTGTGCCAAGCCCAGCACTGCAATGTTCCAAGTACAGTATTAAATCAGTACTATAAAGAGCCCTGTGATGTGACCCTATTTTGAATTCTGACTTTTGGATTCTCTTTGAATTTTGAAGTGGTTCAGAAATTTGCAACTTGATTTCCCTCTTTTTTTTCCCCCTAGGATATTCGAAACTTGCGATTTGCTCACAAGCCTGAAGGAAGAACTAGACGGTCCATATTTGAGAACCTAATGAAATATGCATTCCCAGTTTCAAATAACCTGGTGAGTGTTTTCGGTTTTTACCAAAAGACACAGAGTGGCAGTAAACTGTCTTTCTGTGTCCCTCTACTTGGTACGGCATTTACATGGGGTACATTTACTTGAAGGAGAAGTGCTGGGTTTTAAATCTGCTTTTAACTTTAGTCTATAAGAGTTTAAATCATATAGAAAACAGGAAAGGTCTGCTGCTGTGGGCCTGGGTTCTTTCATGCATGGAGAATGATGTACTGATAAAGCTTTGTAACAGAGGGAAAGTAGTCAAAGCACAGTAACATCCATTAGAGATTTACAGCTAATGGTGACTGCACTGCCCCAAACTGAGAGTGCAGTTCCTCTGCTCTGTAATGTTATGACATTGCAGTTGTTGTTTCAAATGCCAGTTGAAAGAATCTGGTTGTTAATATGTAAGATCATTCCTACCCTAGAAGTTTTTTCTTTCTCTCTTTAACCATAAACTCTTTTTGTCCATGAAGTACTAGGTAATAGACAAGCAAAATCAAGGATGTATTGAAAAGTATATTGTTCTACTAATTACCTGATACAGTGAGAGTGTTAATCTTTTTCACAAAGCCCTAAAAGAAAAGTAGCGCAGTGGAGAAAAAGGAAGGGTCAAGCATGAATTACTATCTGAAATATCAAACATCCTTAAATGGGCTCTGAGTGGGCTCTTAATGGTAAATTTTTCTTTCAGCCACTTTTTGCATTTGAGTACAAGGAGGTTTTCCCAGAAAATGGATGGAAAGTGTATGACCCGACTTGGGAGTACAGAAGACAGGTGGGTATTATGCCGCATCTTTCCTCATCCTCTCTACTCTTCAGAAGTGAGGCTCTTTCAGTAATACAATTACAGGTTGCATGGAACAGAGAATGATGCTGCTGACAAGTGTCATGCAGGCTAGGTTAGGATATTGTTCTCCACACTGTAGTGATTGATGACAGCAGTACAGCTTTAGAGATAGTAGCATCCACTGATGGAGATTAGCTCAGGCTGCAGGGAGCTGACTTCAGCCTTTAGTAGAAAAACTAATGCTCTGGCTTGGTCAGCTGCTTCTGGCAGTGAGGAACGGAGGGTGCATCTTGTAGGTACATTGTTGAGTTTCACACCTCAGCATTTGTTTGTAACAGTTTTAATTCTTTCCAGTTTTTCCTGTCTTAAACAGGAACTTGGGAGGAAGAAAATTAGAACACCTTCACTATCATAGGGACTCAGCATAGGGATCAACCTAGAGAGTGTTGTGATTTACCATAGCTTAGAACATACAGCTGTAGTGTGTCCATAGTAGATTAGTCAAAGGTATTTAAAATCATGAAGTGACAAGCTGTCAACTAAAAATACTGTGGTAAAAACTTGAGTGGTCCTCCTTGGGGGAAAAGTTTGAAGAGTTTGGGTTTTTATAATGGAATCACGCCGTTCATAAAATCCTCAAGTAGAGGAAGGAGCTCAATTTGGTGACGCATTTGCCCTGGACAGAGTAAATGTCTATCTCATCCAGGTCTGCCAGAATAAAATAAATTTTCCTTTGTAAAATTAAGAAATGTTAAGCCATGTAATTGAAAGATTTGTTTGGGTCTTTCTCTTAAAAAGAAACAAAACAAGACCTCTGTCCTAGCCTAGTTGTTCATCTGATTCCTGGCATACAAAACGTAAGGATTCATTTTTCTAGCTCTAGTCTTCTAGAAGCTGGGCATGCCTTCTAAATTGGTTATCTAGGCCTGTCATTAACAGATGGGGAGAGAGCTCTTCACTGTTGGGGGTGATTTGTTCTCTCCTAAAATAGCTGCCTAAGATAGATCACTGGCTTCTAGGCTGCTAATTGAAAGTGAGATGTATCTTACTGTATGCTGCCTTCATTGCAAAAAGTGTATATTTTGCAATGAGATGCCACAATCTAAAATCCTCGTAGAGACAAAATCCAATCTTTTATAATCATATTGTATCTAAGGTCAACTTTGGCTACAAGATCGGATAGTGCAGCAATTGTTGCTTTATTTAGAATTACCTCTTTCTTGGTAGTTATTTTATGGATCTGTTTATAGAGAAGGATCTGCAGCCCAAACTATTTGGGAAAGATGCTTCTTTACAGGTCTGAGAACTTTGGAGTAACAGCTAAAGAATACCTGTGCTATCAAAATAATCTCCATTGTAAAGCACATCATTCACTTAGCCAAGCTTCAGTTAAAACAGGTGAAGTACAAAAGAGATTCTTACAATACCTGAAAAGAAGGAAGGGTGACCCTTGTGAATTTCAAAGTAAATTATTCCACTTTCTTAATCCTGGCTTATCATCTTTTTATAGTAGAAGCTTTTCTATCCATATTAGTTTTTGGGGGTTTTAATACTGCTATTTGGTGTCCCTTGAATTTGGCAGGAGTTTGGCTGCATGGTGAAAAGATGTGTGTATTTGCATGCATGTAGTTTTCAGCTCTTCATGGCCTTTCTCTAAAGAAAATAAAACTTGGCCATGGCGTCTTTGTTTCTGGTCACACGAGGTAGCACTGTTGTCTGCAGAACATGACACAGCTGAGACATTACTGCAATGTGTAGTTGTGCTATGCTGCTTTTGTATCCTTTTTGAGTGGAAAGGAAAAACTTTGCCTGACTGTTTTTATGTCAAGAAACCAAACTAATGGCCAGACCCTGAAGCCCTTGGTCATTTTGTTACATTGGTAACTGCAAAAGTGAATCCAAATCAGGATTTTTTGCAGCCACAGCCTATCTGAATTTTACCCATGGTGGGCCACAGTCACTACCAGTCCAGATCACACAGTCCATCTGTTCCAGTAGCTTATCTCCAAAAGTGACCAATGCCAGCTGCTGAAGAAGAGGCAAACTGCACTGCCGTAGATGTTTATGTTGTGATCTGGCCAGGAGGAGAATTTCATCCCTTTTTTTAGATTGATTTAGGTCCTGCAGCATGACGCTTTACGTCCCCTCCAAGACTTTTAGGTATTTCCGTTTGTTTATTTAATTCCAGCATTTATAACTATGGATGTTCAATTTATCTGTGTGAATGTCTTAGCCTTTCTTCTTAATCCAACCAGGTTCTGCTAAAGCAATAACAAATACTACAGTAAATCAGAATTATGTCCTGAACTGGCAGCAGGGATTCGTTAACAGTGAAACAAAACTGGCATCATCAAATCAGATAATGGGATTACCTGTCACTGACTCTATGAATTGTGATCAGAAATAGAAAAGTAGGACATATGCACTGTCAGCAGGACCTTTTGGAATTGGTTTAAAAAGTGTTAGAGAAGAGCTGGCCTAGGGCATAAGCAGCCCAGCAATATGGCCAGACATTAACTTGGTATATCCTAGGCCAGGTCAGGCCTTTCCTGTGGGAGCAGAGACACAGAGAGAGGAGGGAGTGAAGCAAAAGTAAATTTCAACTACCAGGCATCCAGAAAAGACTTTTAGACCAGAATCCATGGTACGATCTATGTCTGCACTGGTAGACATGGCAAGTTTGTGTGTGGTATGATTTATTTATTACAGTGTTTATTAAAATTAATAGAAGTGTGTTGATATCATAGCAATTGTAGCAATTAGGAAAGATACTCAGTAAACCTCTCACTCTCTGTTAGCATTCTTGAGAAAGATGGAAATATGTAACTTATTAAAAATCTGTGATGGTGTAAAACTGTGGGGAGTAATAAACAACCTGTAGAGAACAAAAGGAACTCATAGAGGTTTGCGATTTAGTTGGTAAATGGAATCACATGTGGCAAATGAAATTGAAAACTGAAATTGCTCCCTGATTTTTATTACACGCGGGCTGGCAGAGTATAAAACAGAATTGCAAAGTGAATAAGACTCAGTTGAAACCAAAAGTCCTTGAGATGCCTTTGGAGTAACTTAAAGCTTTATTTTCCTTAACAAGGTGGAGAACATTTGGAAAATATTACAAGGGGTTGTGAGGCTGGAAATATGTGATGTTTCCCTATGGAAGATATTCTGGTCAAATCCTATGCTCTGGTCATATCTACCAGGGAACTATAGCATAGAGCTGTGATTGCTGCTGCCAGAGAAAACATGTATAAACTAGTAATTCAGAGGAACTGATCTGTTTTGAGGATAAAAGAAGTGCCCAGCATTAGTATAAAGCAGAGTACGAAAGGTAGAGCATGAGAACAGCATTCTACAGAGGATTGCTGGGTGTAATGTAGTGGAGTAACGTGAGAATTGAACTGTTCAATGTCCCATGGTTTAACTGAGGTCTTGCTTATGCTACTATTGCAGAACAGATCACATCTCTCCTGTGCTAAGTGGACACAACATGGGCTGAGTATATGGCAGAGGCACCAGCTTGGCTCTGCAGCTGTACCCTCTGTTGGTGTAGGGATGTGCCTCAGCTGGTGTACAGAGCTTCCTGGTACCTCATGGCTCAAACCAAGTTTGAGAGAGGCACTGCTGGTGCGTAACTCAGATCCCTTCCTGCCTTGCCTGCTGCAGATAAAGGTGCCCTTACGTAGCTAAACTCAGAGTCGTGGATCCCATAGAGAGATCCAGAGTATGCTGGATCCCATAGAGAGATGTGACTGTGTGTAATTCCAGCAAGAAAATTAGTTTTTTTTCTGTCAGTGGAAGATCCTCGTGTGCTTAAGCTTAAACACTTGCATTGCAGGATGGTGATTTCAGTGCTAATGCTGGTGTGGCTTCAACAGTTTTTCCCTGCAAACAAAGAAACTCTGTCTTCTACAACATGTGTAAATCAAGCGGTAACTGAGCACAAGTCATTAAAGTAAGGCATGAATGACTATCCAGAGGGAAAACAAGTCTAGTTTGTGTGTGGAGATGACACAAAGGCTGTGTCTCTCTGGTTAGATGATACAGTTGTAAGGACTGTTCTCAAGCACTGGGACACCTTCATGACAAGTTCCAGGCATAGCTTCAGTCCAGGCTGTTACCATACTGAGTGTATTTCAGCATCTTTAGTCACACACAAAGATACTTTCCAGGAAAATGTATGCAAATTGAGAGTACAAATCAATTATTTTCTGGCTAACATACAAAAAAAAAAAAGGAGCTAAGATTTAAGTAGCTACTAGGCTGAGGAGTATTACCCACTGCCTCAGAGGATGCTTCTGTACAGACTTCCTGGCCAGGCAAGCCAAGAGGGAGGGCTGCAAGGTCTGCTCCTAACCCTGGCCATGGATCAGAGGTCGATGGAAGGCAAGGATCACCAGGAGGCAGTTTGGACAAACTGTCCTCTTTGGAGAATAAACAAGTAGAATAGCACGGATGTGAGGTGCACTTTTTCAGCTGGTGTCAGTGAGAATGGTTCTGGTATGTTTTATTTATGACAGATGTGGCTGTGCTGCCGTCCTTGGCTTGCCCTCTGACAGCCACCAACATTTGAATTCCCCTAAAATCAGGATCTGCTAGCAGCATTAGTTTACCTGAAGAAGACAGACCTTGTGCAGCAGTTTGGTTACTAACGTGGATACCTCACAGCCATGTGCCCTGACGGCTTCAGAATGATCACAACCTGCTGTTGGCGAGGCATGCATGGGTTCTTCTGCAGGTGTGCAGGCAGGCAGCTCCCAGAGCCATCCCTTAGCCTGCAGAGGCTTCTGAGTTATATCTGTAACAGTGTGGTTTGATAGCAGGCTTTTGGGTGCTTACAACTTATCAGGAAGCCATGAAATGCATCCTTGATGAGGAAATACCAGTGTGCTTTACATCACGTTTAGCTTTCTCTATTGATTCCAGCTGGAGAAAGGGCAAATCTGAGGGAGCACGAATAAATGCAGAAGCTACACTGCATTATGGCAGATGTCCTGGGAAGATGAAAATTCTGCTCCTCTTCTAGCCCACTTGGCTTATTTCTGTTTGCTTCCAGTCCTTAGAGAAAGTCACGATCCGAATCCAAAGCATTTTGGGTGGTGCTGTGATTCAAGGCTCCTGTGCTGGGGGAAAGCAGACGTTCCCCATGATTCAAAGGAAATTTGAATGCTGACATGCAGCATCTTTTCTTTCTTTGCTGGTTTGTCATGGATTTTTCTGATCTGGGCTATTGCAGTGGAAAGATTTTCTTCAAATTTGTCACTGTGGCAGCTTAAAGTCTTAGAGCTTTGGAGAGCCCTAGAGCTCAGTTCTGGCTGAAGCAGTGTGTGCTGAACGCATTCTGTCCAGCACTGTGAAGAGAGTGCTTTGCAGTGCCCGCTCTGTGAGCACTGGTAGAGTTGCTGGGTAGAATGAAAAGGAGCCTTTCTTCCATGAAGCTGCTTGTCGGCTCCCATTTTCCTTGCCAAGACTGAGCTGACAGGGTAGTTTTCATTCAGATTTGGGGGAGGTGAAATGCCCAGGTCTTGCTGATGGATCCATTGTACTTACTAGGACAGGACTGAGAACTAATTTGCCATTAGTTTGCTTCCAGATAGTAACCAGCTTGTTTACAGCTGATGGACAGCTAAGAGCAAGAGTCTTGTTATTCCTGGTTCACGGCAGAGCTGGTGAACCCAGCAGATTCCATCCTTGCTATGTACAGCAAGTAGACTTCTGAGTATGTTCTACCCATCTGTAAGCTTGGAGTGTGTATACAGACTGCTTGATGTCTGTTTCTGCCAATTCTTTGGCTTCAGACAGTGCCAAAACTAGCTTTCCTCTTTAGGGTTTTGGGGTATTCATGATCCTGGCAGGTCTGCTGATTCGTTGTAGTAACATTTCCTTCCCAGAGAGGGCCCCAGGACAGGGGTGGTTCACATGCAGGGGGTGTGACTGATACTAGACAGAAGGTCTGTCCTCCCCTCAGATTTCTAACCATGACCTCTTTTGACAGCATGACTCACCACTGGGATGGGGAACCAACCGTCTGCAGTCTGTGTGGGTCAGTCATAATTACCACAGCTCATCTGACTTGTGTTAGGTTTGTCATTTATTTCCTGTGGGAGCCGCGACAGTGGTAATCAGTGCCCCACCACCCTCCTTAAAATGAAGTACTGTTTATTAGAACAGAAGCGTGTTTTGTTTTAAGAGTTGTTGTGCCCCTAAAACACACTCTGTGCTTAACAGTCTGGCCGCGTTCACTGCAGCAGATGTGTCTTCCCCACAGAGATGCTTTGTGTTGGTGCTCACCCCTGCTGCAGCAAGGGTCTGTTTAAATTTCTCCTTGCAGGTGCGCTATACCAGCCACTCTGTGCTGGTCTGTTCGCTCCCAGCGTCAGCCAAACCAAGTCTGCAGCTTGTCAGGATCGTCACCATTCTGCTTCAGGTGTTACCTGGAGGTTGTTGTCTGGGAAACTATTGAGTGGCTTCCCCATCAGGGCATGCTGAGCTCAGTGATGTGTGTGTGTAGATTCTCTGCTCTACCAGCCCTAGTTAGACTAATACAAATGGAGAGCTTAGTCTGACAGAAACATGAGAGTTGCACATCACACAGAGTCATGCAACCAGAGACACAAAATTATTAAATTTTTTGTGTTTTTAGGGGATTGCACAGTTGTGCCACAAACACTGAACAAGGCCCAAACCAGACTGATTTTTTTAGGGAGTGTCTTACTGCCTATTCTCCCTCCTGCCCCTCCCCTCCATCCTGTCTGGTAACTCCATTTTGCATCCCCTGTTTCCACACATCACATTTGAGCTAAGTGCTGAGAGAGGAGTGAATTGGTCACACACTGTCCTGCTCCTGGCTCTCCTGTGAGCCCGTGATGAGACTAGGACGTATCTTAAAGATGCGCTCAAGGGGATCACCTGTGTTCCTACATCTGTAGCCTCCACAGTCCCTTTGCCATTGGTCACCTTGCCAGAAGTCTTTAGTTTCCCTGTTCTTCAGTGACTTGAGCAAAATATCTACCTCTCTGGGAAGAGGCATGAAATGCAAGTTAGCAAGATAATGGGTTCCCAGCTGCCAGCCCTAGATGTCCTTTATTAACAAAAGTTGCCTTGAATTTCAGGTCTGGGGATTTGACTGTGCTAAGGTCTCAGAGCAACTCATTTGCTAACATGCCGTTGTTTCCTCTTTAGGGAATTCCCAATGAAAGCTGGAGGTTGACCAAGATTAATGAGCGCTATGAGCTATGTGATACATACCCTGCCATTCTAGCTGTGCCTGTAAACATTCCCGATGAAGAATTAAAGAGAGTAGCATCCTTCAGATCAAGAGGACGCATACCAGTGAGTGGGACAAAGGAAGCCACTTTGATGTGGTTTTGTTACACATACCTTTGGGCAATAAATAATACCAAGATCAGGCTGAGTGGATTCCAGGGAGCAAATAAATGGTCAATGGATAGTAAAAGTGGCAGCAACATGCATGAGGACTTAGAAAACAGCAGTGTCTGTTGGAACTACTGTTGTGAAAGAGATGTAGACTAAACCAAAATGAGAAGATAATTTAGCACAACTCAGACCAAATCTGAGTTCAATTCCTAAGAAACACAAAGCAGTCCTATTGGGCTGTTTACAACTGTCTGGCCTACTCTTGACTTTGAGGATAGAGGAATACTTAGTGATATACTTGGTGAGAATGCTTGTTGAATGAATTTAAGACAAAATACATTGTAATGATTACTTCATCAGTAACTGAAAATGTACTGGTTTACTTCTAAAGTTTGTAGAATATCTAATCTATTCCTAAAGTACTTAACTTTTACATGGTATAACATAAAGTAAGACATAGCCCACATAGTGAATGACACAACATCCAGAAAAACAATCTGCATTGTATTTAAAAGTCAGGCTTAAATGATGTGGTCACCTTTTGTTTCTTCAAACTTTGGAAATGCCATCAGAATGAATAAAGACAGAAGAGTTCCTTCTTTCATTCAATTGTGATTTAATAGAATCCAGCCTTCTGGAACCAGCTAATACATGGTGCAAGCTATTACAGGTAAAACACTTCACTGGTCTAATGAATCCCATTTTTCCTTCATTTATTTCCCATTTGTTTTCAAAGGTCTTATCATGGATTCACCCAGAAAGTCAAGCAACAATCACTCGCTGTAGCCAGCCAATGGTGGGAGTGAGTGGCAAGCGAAGCAAGGAAGATGAAAAGTACCTTCAAGCCATCATGGATTCTAATGCTCAGTCCCATAAAATCTTCATATTTGATGCAAGACCTAGTGTGAATGCTGTAGCCAATAAGGTTGGCTGCTTTTTCCTCTGTCTAAATCTGGGAATGTAATAATTTAGAGCACATTTCCCATCACCACTTCATATTATTCTTCAGGATCACAAGAGGGTTTTCCACTGTAAAGGAGATCTGTATGCATCTGGTTCTCTAGACAGACGTGCTTGCACTGGTATCTGTAAGGTATCAGTGTCACTACTAAAGATCCATTATATTAATCCTCAGTGGGAAATGAAATTGCAAGGGGGGAAAAATGTTGAAGAAATACTGAGATCAAACTGAATCTTGTGTATCACCATTTTTCACTTCACATGGTTGGAAGACTGCTTCTTCTTAGCAGCAGCAGGATTCTGTACCTGTGAGGGGAGCAGGGGATACTCAGCATTTCTAAAATCAGACATCATGATTTTTAATTTCAAAATGTAGCTGGGGATTGCTAATGTCTAGGAATGTTGCTCTGTTCTTTTTACTGTTGTAGAATCATAGAATGATTCTATGAATGATTTGGGTTGGAAGTGACCTTTAAAAGTCATGTAGTCTAATGCTCTGCTGCCATGGGCAGGGACATCTTTCACTGGACCATGTTGCTCAGAGCCCTGTTCGGCCTGACCTTGAATGTTTCCAGCAATGGGCATCTACCACTGTTCTGGGAAATCTGTTCCAGTGTTTTGCCACTCATTGTAAAAAATTTTTTCTTAATATCTAGTCTGAATCTACCCTCTTTTAGTTTCAAACCTTTATGCCTTGTCCTATCACAAGAGGCCCTACTGAAACATCTGCCCCATCTTTCTTTAAAAGCCCCCTTTAGGTACTGGAAGGCTTCTGTAATGTCTCCCTGGAGCCTTCTCTTCTCAGCCTTTCCTCATAGGAGAGGTGCTTAAGCCATTGTGGACCTCCTCTGGATTTGTTCCAACAGTTCCTTGTCTTTCCAATGCTGCAATTTGTCATCTACCAAACTGTCTAGCAATCAAATCCTTATCTCCAGTTTAGAGAGAAGATTGTTATGGAGGACTGTGTCAAAGGCCTTGCAGAAGTCCAGGTAGATGAAATCCATAGCCCTTCCTTTGACTACTGTCATAGTCACTCCTTTGTAGAAGGCCTCTAGGTTGGCCAAGCAGGACTTGGCCTTCCTGAAGCTATGCTGTCTCAAATTATCCCCTCTCCTCCATGTGCCATAGCATAGTTTCCAGGAGGACCTGTTCCATGATCTTACCAGGCAAAGAGGTGAGGCTGACAGGTCGTAGTTCCCAGGATCCATCTTTCTACCTTTTAAAAGCTCTGTTTCCTGCCATCAATTTAAGCTCTGTAATAATGGTAGAATTGCTTTGCACTAAAGCTCTTCTTTTATTTTTTTTTTTTTTGGAATCTGCCTTTCCTACTACTTAGGAAAGGCAATTAGTGCGTGGGTTACACTCCTCTGTAATAGTATGGTAAATTTTTAAATGATAGAATAATGAATGTAATGAACTAGCAACTTGAATGAGGATAAATGATAATCACAGAGGAAAAGAAGGCTTGTAATGTGATATTCTTTGGTAAAAATTACAGCATTCGTTAGCTATTGCAGGAGAGACACACAAAGTGTGTGCGTGTGCATGTTTGGTCCCAATTGTAAAATAAAGGCAATGTTTTCTGCCTGCTTTAGATAGCCCAAACACTGTCGTATTTTGTCAGCTGCTATTTGCTCAGGACAAATGACTGGGCTAAAGTATAAAATATGTTTTTACTTAATGATTTGTATGTGGATTTTGTTTTTCAGGCTAAAGGAGGGGGATATGAGAGTGAGGATGCCTATCAAAATGCAGAATTAGTGTTCCTGGACATTCACAATATTCATGTTATGAGAGAGTCGCTGAGAAAACTGAAAGAAATTGTGTATCCAAATATCGAGGAGACTCACTGGCTGTCCAATTTAGAATCAACTCACTGGCTAGAGCATATCAAGGTAGGCAGGCATGTCTGCATCTGCTGCACATGGCTGAGCAACCTCAAGTCCTTACCAGTCTGTTCACTGGGAAAGATATCTAGAGCTAACTCCAGGATTTTCAATTCATTGTAAATTTAAAGACTTAGAACTTGTTTTCAATTTATGAACAAATAAAATCATAGTTTCTTGGAGTGGGGAATCTTGAGGAGATGGGAAGAGCAACAAGAAAAGCAGCTGAAATACTGCAGTATGTTCCTGGGTAATGCTCTGGTTAGAACTCACAGTCCCAGAGTTTCCAGTCTCTTGACTAAAGGATCCTTAATATCCTAGTGTTACTGACTGGTCCAGACCAGCAAATGCAGGGAGTTTGTGCCCTTTCAGCCTTTCAGGAATCCAAGCAGAGTCAGAATGAGGAGGCAAAATGTTTCGGCTTCTACAGATGTTGGTTTTCAAATTAAGTTTTTTCTCTTGTAAAAATGCCCAGCTTTCATTGTTGCTCTGCTAATGCAGACAGGGGCAGATCTGCTCCTGGGGCAGCTGCAAGAAGATGGCCATTTTGTGTTCGTATGAGACACAAAATGTTCCTGTGTTTAAATTCTGACCTGTCCAAGGACTGAGCTTAATGCAAGAGTTGTGCCTACACTACAGTTTAGATGTATTGTCATCTTGTTGGAATAAAAAATGTGTTCACCAGTTTGCTGTTCCAGTTATAAAGTAGTTAGAATTCATACACCATTCTGCTTGAGGCAAACAGAGCCCTTGGTTTGTCCTGTGTTGTCACTAGCCATTTCTCATTTATAGTTCTGTTCCGAAGAGATTTTGTAATTTGTTTTTTCTTGTCCTAGCTCATTCTTGCTGGAGCCCTTCGAATTGCTGACAAAGTAGAGTCGGGGAAGACATCTGTGGTTGTACACTGCAGTGATGGCTGGGACCGGACAGCCCAGCTCACCTCCCTCTCTCTGCTCATGTTGGATGGCTACTACCGAACTATCAGGGGCTTTGAAGTCCTGGTGGAGAAGGAGTGGCTGAGCTTTGGCCACAGATTTCAGCTGGTGAGTCACTAGCCCTTGGAAGGCACTGTATGGAAAATTACCTGCCCTGAAGGATTTTAAAGGAGTTTAGCCTTTCCCGTGAGAAGTTTTCTGACTGAACTTGCAGAAGACAGCTGAATGCTGCTGCTACTGTTTTCTGCCTGTAATTCCAGTCATCTCTTAACCTCCTTGGAGACTATATTGGTTAGATATGAGGAACAGGAGGTATTAAATATTTCAGGTGTCTGACTGATATGTCATGTTGCCATGCTTAAGCTTGAACTAACAGTGTGCTTTGTGGTCAGAGTTTTCATTTCTGCTGGGAGTTGGCAGAGACCACTGGGGTATTTTTTTCTTTCTTTGTAGTTCATTCCTTTTGCTGAGACCACTTGGGCACTCTCATCACAAATGCCTTAGTATTGAAGAGGTTGGAGAATTTAGTTATGACCCTGACTTCACATTTTCTTCAGCACACTTTATTTTTGGGGAGGCTTCTAATTGTTTAGGTGAAAGATCAGCAGTTTGAGCCTGGACCAAGAGTAGCTTGTGGTTTTGTCCCTGTAAGCTGGCAGAGAGACAGCTTTGTGGGCCTGTGACACAGTGATTTGTTATGGTTTGCACTGATGGGAATTTAGAGAGCCTTTCAGTAGTATCCTTTCAGTCTTTGTTCCTATTGTGTTTTGCTTGTTGCCTTATGGTTATGAAAAAAATTTCCAAGACAATATTATTTGGGTAAAGTAGAGAAGAGTTCTTTTACTTACAGGGTTTCAGGATACAGAGTATAAAGAAGTATAAAAAGAGCATACAACCCGTGATGACAAGTAACAGGCAAAAGAAGTTTCCCGGTGCTAAAATTTGAACTTGTGGCTGACAGATTACCATAGGAGCTCTTTCTGCAAGCACCACACCCACTACTGCTTCAGACCTGGACAGAGTATGTAGAGTATTTTCTGGCTGTACCCAGCCAACCCCTGAGCTACTGTCTTTGCCCTGACTTTACCAAAGCCCCAAGGGACAAGTTGCTCTTCCCAGGCGAAACACCCCTTCGCCCACAGGCTGGGAAACACCGACTCTTGCAACAACTGGGCCCGAGTCAGCTCACCTCCCACCCCACCGTAAACAAGGGAGAAACCCCCTTTTTGCAGCTGCTCCCGTCTCTCACCTCCATGTGTGAGGAGGTAAGATAAGGAGAGCAGAAGCTTTAATGAGCTTTCAAGACCCAGGAATGCATATTCACGCACACCTTTCCCCAGTACCGGTCTTCTTTTCCTTCAAGCAGGACTTGAGGTTCTTCATGTGTGGCCTGGGGGGAACAAGGGAGAGGAAACCTCCCCTGCCTTGCAAGCAGACACAATGTTGAGCTCTTCACTTTTGATCTTTTGAGCTTGAGCTCCCACCCCCCGCATTGAGGTCTTACTAATTTTATAACACTACTTAATTACCATATCTAAAGGTTGCATCCAATCTAAGAATTGTCCATACCCAGAACTTCTCCTGGGTCTCCCCCATGGCATGCCTCCTCTAGAATTGAGGTGAAGGTCTTAAGACCCCTTAACTTCATCCTTTATCATCATCTTCATGGCACTTTCCCTTATTGGAGCTTCTCCAATAAGGAGAAATGCTTATTGCTGGGTATCCTTTTTTGTTTTGACTAACATGGTATTTAATTATCTTAGCTCTGGTACATGTATCCCAGGCATGGTGTTCTAGCTACTATCTGACTCTTAAGACAGAAAATCCAGGAATCTAGCACAGAGGTTAGAATCTGCTAGCTACTCTAAATGTAAGAAACTACATAGCTGTATAAAAATCTACAAATACATGAAAATCCTAAGGCATCATGCTCGTAGCTGTTCTGGAGTGGTTTAATTTTGGCAAGGGCTAGACACAAGGTCTGCTTACAGCACTTGCAATGGTGGGTTGCACTGTGAAATGCTCTGAGGAATGTGTGGAAACTGAGACACTAAAGCAACTGAGGTTCTGGTGGGGAAACTGAGACTAAAGCAACTGAGGTTCTGCTGCAGGAAAACTTACCTGGTGTTTGAGCAGTGAGTGTTTTAGCTTCTTCCAGTCTTGAGAAGGAAGATAATGATAGTGATTTACTTTGGTGAGAGGAGAACAGTATTAGAAAAGAGGTGGGGATCTCAAACTTAAGTGTTCTTGTTCTGTCTTTGTGCAGTACTTGTGGCTCCTGGGTAGTGTATAACCATTAATGTGCTGTAATAGTATGAGAAGTCGTGCTTCACGTGTCTTGGCCATGCAGCATGGCCAGGGTTGGAGGCCTCCTTCTGAGAATACTGTCATCACTGCCTCTCTTGAGGTGGCAGGAGATGGGCTGGGTTAGTGTTTGTACAGCACTTGGAAGCTGTGAGGTGTTGCGTGACGGTTACCGCCAGATGCCGTGCCTGTAGGTAGTGTTTAGATGTAGCACACTGTACTACTGAAGTAGCCAGGACAACAGCTGCAACTGAAGCAAAAAGCATTCTCATTTTTTTTCCTTCTGAACTTTAGCTTTTAACTGAAATTAGTGCCAGCATAGCATCTGGAGCCTCTACTCAGACAACTCTTGTTTTAATTTAGCATGAAAATATCCCCATAAAGAATTTTCACTTCAGAGAAGAAGGGAGTAGCTGTCCTTTACTCCTTTACTCACTGATACGGACAAAGCAAAATCAAGACTCGTTTGAAGCTTTTTAAAGCTGTTGGCAAAGGTTTGGGCGACCGGGACAAGTTTCCCTGTGAAGCCCTGTGCAACTCATGTTCTTTGTCCTGCTCTGTTTCAGAGAGTTGGCCATGGAGATAAGAATCACGCGGATGCGGATCGCTCTCCTGTCTTCCTCCAGTTCATTGACTGTGTCTGGCAAATGACAAGACAGGTAAATTGCTGGGTGGCACTGTGTCCACAAAGCCAGTGTACCAAAACATGGCACAGTGTCTGGACACAGGAATGATTTTCAAGCTGATCATTGCAGGCTCTCCTTCATGGGCTTGTACTCTTGTTTTGACTCTAGCAACAAGTTTTTTGGGAGTCTGTTTAGCAAAGGGCCTGAACGCACAAGTGCACTGGAAGGCCACAGTGTTGGCTTGCATCATATTACCTCATTGCAGGGTGCTGCTTACCCACATGCTGCTGTAATAAATGTGAGCTTGGGAGAAGAAGCTTTTCTCACCCTGAAATTGGTGACAGCTGCCTCACACTTACCCTGGGCAGGAGCAGACACCCCAGCCATCCTCAGTAGCCCACTGTGCCTTCAGAAGCACAAATGACTTGACTTGCTAATAAAAGTCCCAGGCATGGGTTGTGTGCCTGTTGCCTCTGCTCAAGCTGGTTCTGTAACCGAACCTGGAGCAAGACATGCTCCATTTTAACTTCTGAAGACAAGTGCACTGCTCCAAATTCATACGTGATGTATGAAGCTGAGTGCCTCACTTCAGAGCAGAGAGAGAAAGAGAGGCTTTACCATCATCAAAGGTCACTGTCATCATGCTCTCCTTGGATTGCTCCTAAAAGCAGAGATCCTGACCTGCAGCTGGTGAGGTCAGGGTGTTGCAACTGGGGAAGAGAAGGATGGTTGTGAGGGTGGAATGCCTCCTGCTCTCCTCTCCATTGCTCCAGAATGTCTTTGCAGTTCACTGCATGTATTCTTATTGACCCTTTTGTGGAGCTTCAGTTCTTGCTGTCTCAGGTCTGAGTATTTTTGCATGGAACTCCAACAACAAGCACAGCCTGTGCCCATATACCTGTTCCTCCTGCTGACCTGTGTTGCAAGGTGCCTCCCTGCTGTTCCCTCTAGGAAGTGCTGTACTACACACACGTTATTTCTATTTGTCCCTGGGAAATTTCCACTTTTAAAATGCATTGTTTCACATGTGCCTTTTGTTCACAGTCTCGTTGCATGGTCTGGCATGAGGGTCAGGCACAGTAGAGCAAGCTTCAATTTGAAGTAGCACTGAATGTATATAAACACAGTGCTCTAACCCTTCAGACCTCTGGCTTTTTCTCAGAATTCCTCTTTGCAAATGCCAAGAGCAAAACTTGCTTCTGGAAGGAGCCAGTATGACACTGAATACCAGCCAGGCAGGGAACAGGGACAAATCATGTTCTAGAAATCAAGAGGCCAACTCTCCACTAAGACTACAGAATGAGAGAGAAGTTTATTTTCCTGTCTTAAAATCCCAGCCTAATTTTCTGTTTCTGCCTGAAGTTTCCTACAGCATTTGAGTTCAACGAGTACTTCCTGATCACCATCCTGGATCACCTGTACAGCTGTTTGTTTGGGACCTTCCTGTGCAGCAGTGAGCAGCAGAGAGTGAAAGAGGTAAGACAGCTTCTCTCCAAGGTAAAACCGTGTTCCTGTGATGGCTTCAGCTGGCCAGATATTGCTAGGGAAGTTGGTTCCTCACTCAAATGGGAAATGCCAAGCCCTCTTTGCAAAAGCTGGGACCCAGAGTATTTTCCTGTTTGCACAGACTGCTGTCTGTTGGAGACTTCACATTTCAGAGCAATACCATCTCCCTTCTGGTCATTCTGCTTCCAGTTACTCACTAGTGGTTGAATAGCTCCTGGTGTCTCACAGGTAGTGGAAATGCAGTTTCACTTTGAACTTCAGTTTAAGGTAACCTTCTGTGTGGAAACTGGTACCTTTTTGCCCTGGCTTTCCTTTGAAGTGGTCTCCTCAGGGTGCTTTTAACTACCAAGTGTGTGCAGTCCTTCTGCACACATAGGTTACAGCACGTAACTGGTCTCATCATGTGTCCTTGTTGTGCTTGGATTTTCCCTGGAGGACAACACTCCTAGTATTAGCAAGGACTTGCCTCTATGTCCTGCCACAAGCCAGTTCTGCCCTGCAGTCTGGTTGAGGTTTGTTTGCCAAGGGAGGAGCATATAGATGTGTACATTCAGACTCAGTCTGGAATCAGAAGGAAAAGCAGTGACACTCATTCTGTCTCACCTACCTAAAGAAGACTGAGCATTTTGGTGACAGAATGCTTCAAACAGCACAGAGGTAGATGAGGACAGTGCTGTGTGGACCTGACATGATTATATTTGATAGCACTGCTGTTAAAAAAATAAAAAAGAAAACCTAACTGTAACATATAAGTGATAGGATCCCTATTTCTCTGGAGTCATCAGCAATTGGATAACTGTAATTTACAGAGAAGAAAATCTGCATGCTGTTTGCATGTGAGTTTTTAGGGTTTTTGGGGTTTTTTTAAAGGCTTCAGCCTAGCAAAGTACTTAAAAGTACTTCAGCACTGGCTTCAGTGGGACTATTCACAGGCGTAATTATTCCACTAGATAAGGGCCTAAGTCAAATGTTTTCTTTTTTCCTTTGCAATTTAACACTCCAGCAAGTCCTCGAGGATCACTTTAAAGAGGTGAAGTTTAACTAAAGCATTGAGAGTTCACATGCCAGTGTTCCCTCACTGCACCAATGGCAATTCCTGGTCTGTGTTGGCAGCTGAGTGGGTAGGAGGGGTCATTCTGTGCCAGGGTGTGTGTCTGCCTATATCCATGTGCTTTTAGTACAATAATCATATCAAAAGAACAGTTGGGAGGGGGGGTTAAGCTACAAAAAAGCTACCAGCTCCATATTAATGGCAGGCATATGTCTATGCTGCTATAGTTTGTAGATAGCTGGGATTCGTATGGTAAATAAAGCCTCCACCACCCCCTTCCCTTACAGAGCCTTCCAAAAAAGACTGTATCACTTTGGTCTTACATCAACAGCCAGCTGGAAGACTTTACTAACCCCTTGTATGTGAGCTACTCCAACCATGTTCTGTATCCCGTGGCCAGCATGCGCCACCTCGAGCTGTGGGTTGGCTACTACATCCGCTGGAACCCCAGGATGAAGCCTCAGGTACGTCT
Organism: Dendrocincla tyrannina; assembly: GCA_035047865.1. NCBI lineage: Eukaryota > Metazoa > Chordata > Aves > Passeriformes > Dendrocolaptidae > Dendrocincla > Dendrocincla tyrannina. Next base: position 38,047,900 of record JAWWMP010000001.1, on the reverse strand, counting down.
TCCATGGATTCTTCTTCTGTTTTCCTCTCTGCTAGTACCAATACTGTTATTTTGGAGTCCAAGACATTTGAAGCACAAGAAGTAGTGTACAAAGTTATGCTGCCACTGGTTAAATATAAAAAGACTAAATTCAAATGCAAGCAAAGTGAGCAGCACCCACAGCTCGCTGCTGCACGTGCGCAGGTGGACATCTCCACCTTGTGTATTCTGCAGAAGCTGAAGATACTTGGCAATTTGGAAAATTTTTCACTTAGAATGTGGGAAAACCCATCTGAATTCTCTTTACAAAAGAGCAAAAAAAATGCCAAGACTTCTTTGGATGTGGGATTCTAGATGGGGATTTTGGAGTTAGATTACTGGCAACAGGAACCTGCTGCTTTGCTTTGGCTGCCTGAGGCACAGGGGGGTTCTGACCACAGCCCTGTTACACCTCTGACCCCAGCCACCAGGGAAGCTGGCTTGCCACGGGGCAGGCTGAGCATGACCCTGAATGCTGACATTGCTTTTCAGGAGGAAGGGACAAAATTTCCCAGATTTTCTCAGTGCCCAAGTGCATTTAACAGCTTTGCAAATCTGGGGCATTAAATACAGGAATGCAACAAAAAGCTTTGCAGTACTGTTCAGCAGTCAGAACTATGTGAAAATACTTAGATGAATCTGGTTTGTAGATTTATTTTTTTTCCCCAAACCCTGAAATAATGTCCAGGCCGAGATGCCATGGCCAGTGTCCCCCGGAAACATTGGAGTTTGGCAATTCAAAACACAGTTTCGTTTAGCCACGCACCACTGCACTATGCACATGGGCTCAAAATGAGCATCTCAAAGGCAGAGCAACTATCCCATACCCTTGGGCTGGAGACTGATAATACTCAGGTACCACTCCACCTTCTCTCATTGCTCCGTGTAAGGTCAATAACAGTGTTTTGTGGTTCAGGCTTCCACTGCCACACTTACCTCCCAGCATTCAGCTACACATTTTCTTGCAGGAACCTGTCCACAATCGCTACAAGGAGCTTCTGGCCAAGCGGGCTGAGCTGCAGAAGAAAGTGGAGGAATTGCAAAGAGAAATCACCAACCGCTCCACCTCATCCTCGGAGAGAGCCGGCTCTCCCGCACAGTGTGTTGCTCCTGTACAGACAGTTGTATAATATGGACTTCGTTTCACCAAGTATCTTCCCAGGATCATGGGGGCAGCTTTTCTGAGGTCCCCTGGATTGCCAGAGTGGTGCATGGGAGATGCCGATCTATTTATTTATTTCTCTCCAGGGTAATTTATTAGTACTATAGCACTAGAGAAAGCTTAAGCAAAAAAACCCAACAGACAAGGCCCCCTATGCAATTAACCTTCTCAGTGGTTAGCTTATAATACAAGCCAATTGCACTCTCAACCTAAAAGAAACCTAGAGCTCCCTCTCTGTTCACTGATGTCCTGGAAATCACTTGGCTTTAAAGAGAGACTGTACACTAGAATGAAGTACTTTGGAAGAAAAACATCTGCTCAGAAGTTTGAAAGGTCTCCCCTTTGCTAAAAGGAAAGACTAAATCTGACTGTACTGGAGCCTCAAATGCAGCTGTAACAGCACAAACCCTCTGCTATTAATGTCTGCACAGCAGTGTGAATGAGAGCATTTGCCAGCACACCTGGAGACAAGCAGTGATATTGTCTGAAACATATCACTCCCTTCACCTTGATCTAGATCATAGGAAGCCATGCAACTGATGCCTTATTTAAAGAAAGGGCAGCTTCTCCCAGAAAAACACAGTGCTAGAGTAACCTACAGGACTTCATTTTGTAGGATGTTTACTTCTATCTGTGCAACTTTCGAATCTTGCTTACGGTTTACAGTGGGTGTGCCAGGATGCAACTTAAGCACCTTTATTTCTGAGAGGGGAGCAGAGCGTGGCTCCCCTGGGCTTTCTGCAGCTCCTCTGGCCTCCAGTGCCTCATAGTCATCAGGGGAAATGTAGTGGAATACCACGGGGCACATGTGAACTGCTGGGATTGGCCATTACATTTTGCTTGGGTAAGCATAATTAGTGACCTTAATGCTTCTGTGCAGGATCATAGTGCTGTACTTAGGGTATTTCAGTTTTCTGTTAACTACTGAAAGCAACTGTGCATCAACCAAAGACTCCTTTCTGCCTGCATTCCAACTGCTACTTAAGGTTATTCTGGTAGACCAAACATCTTAGCCAGTTTCTGAGCCCTACGTTTAGGTCTTTTTCAGCACAGTCTGCTTCAAGAATTAGCATCACTTGACTAAACTCAAGTTGAAATTCAAATTTAATACAAAATTTTACCACAGAACAGGAGAAAAAACACACACTTGGTAAAACCGTGACTTCCCCATTGGTCTCCCAAACAGGTAAGCACAGGGCTATAGAAGATTAGTCTTACAGGAAAGGCAGTCAGTTATGTGCAAGGATCTTTCCTCCAGGCTGCATCTCCCCTCCATGCTAAAGAGGAGGTGCAGTGCTTGGTGGGGATTCCTGTGTTGCTTTTTTATGACAGAATCCCATACTGTGGTCACCTGTCAGCATGCTGCTTCACTGAGCTGCTCTTCCACTATAGAGGATTTTCCAAGATAGTACAAGAGTGGACCAATTTCCACATAAGAAATTGCCTTTCAAAAGCTACATTCCATCCCAGGCAGTAATTTCCCCCTGCAGCCTCCACTTCTGCCTGCTCTACTACTGCAGGTACCATCTCTGTGCTTACAGAGAAATCCACAGCCACCTTCCTACAAGACAAAAAACAAGGCTCTGTGGCATCACCACATTTGTTACAGGGTGGCCTGAGACATTATGGTTCAATAGTGCAAAAGAATCCACACACAATACCTTCTGAAGGACTTGGATTTGCTTTTAAATTAAAGGGCAGATCTGCTCTTACATACAATCATTATATAAGATGGTTCATAGCATTCTTCTGTATTAGCAAATTGACTATGTGTGTATATTTTGTTTCTTGATGAAGGCTGTTTGGTTTCCTTAACGCTAATAAAAACCGATAAAAACGTAACATTCCTGTGCTTTCATTTTCTACAGTGTGGTTCTCCAATAGGACTTGCAGAACATGCAAACAAAAAACCCAGCACTGCAAGTTTAGTATGTAAAATCCAAGTGTTCCTCATTTTTCTACAGATGGTCTTGCAAGATGCTAATTTTCAAACTCTAAAATCTAGAATGATGGGAAAACAATCCCATACAGACCAGTATTAATGCAGATAGAGTGCTTAGCTGCTCATTATTACAAAACTCACAGAATGGTTTAGGCTGGAAGGGACCTTTAAATAGATCATCTAGTTCTAATCCCCTGCCATGGGCAGAGACACTTTCCAATGGACCTGGTTGCTCAGAACCCCATGCAACAAGGCCTTGAACACTTCCAGGGATGAGGCATCCACAGCTTCTCCAGAAAACCTGTGCCAGTGCCTCACCACCCTCACAGTAATGAATTTTTTCCTAATATCTAATCTAAAGCTGCCTCTGCCTCTTATCAGCTGAAAGCCTTTTCCCCTTGTCTCATCACTACATGCCCTCTCCAGCTTTTAGGTACTGGAAGGTGCTGTAAGACCTCCCAAGAGCCTCCTCTTCCCCAGGCTGAACAACTTTAACTCTCAGAACCTCCTGTTCTAATGTATTGTGAAGTGCAGAAATTAATTTTTTTTTAATTGTGAAAATATTTCACACAAAGTATTCTGAAATACTTTCACAAATAAAAAAAACCTCCACAATTTCTGCACTTTACTTGCCTTGGCAGAGTAACTTCTGTGCAAAAGGAGCAGTCACAACTTATCCAAAAGCACAAATTCACTGGGATTATTTGGGATCTATTCTGGATGCTCCTTGCTGCTCTCACACCTAGCAGGCTTCCAACTTGGGTACCTCACTCACTGTAGGCAGCAGTTATGGAGCCTAAAATACTCCTAAGCCCTTCATCAGTAAGGAGTTGCATGAGGACAGCCTGACATCATGCTGAAGCTCACCCCTCTCTGAGCAAGCTGATCTCCAGAGATCCTTCCTAAGCAAAGTGACTAAGTTTCAGCTACTGATTTTTCAAGACCTCTGGGGTGAACTGCTCTCACAAGTGGTTGCTCCCACTATAGCTGGTTAACAGCACCTGCCTTCTCCCATCACAGTAACACCTCTGTGCCTTGGATGCAAGGAGACAAGCAGGGTGAGTCAACTACACAACTAAAACTCAAACCCTGGTGCCTGCGTTAACCCTGTAGAGCTCCCTCCCAGTTCAGCTACAGGCAAGGGTGGACAACTCTGACTCACCTTACCTGCATTACCTCATCTTCATCACCTCGGCCAGGGAGAAGTCACCTCACCACAAAAAGGGCACTGGATGTGGCACAATGCAGCAGCAAACACCAAGCTAATTTGGAGGAAGTGCAGGTTTCCCACAGTTCACTCAGGCAAGCTGGCTTTATTATTTTTCAACTGTATATACAGGTAATCTGGGTCTTCTGTACATTCCATTAATAGGAAATTCTTTACGTTATTAACATAATAAATAACTTAATCAGCTGTGCAAGTCAGAGCACAAAATTGCACCACTACCAAAGTAGATAGCTCATCAAAGCACATATTTCAAGTTAAAAGCAAGATGCCAGGACAGAATGGCATGACTGAGGCACTTGCAGTTTAAAATACTCATGGTTTATCTCACTCCTTTATCACCCAAAGCTGTGAACCAGAAACAGGGTATTAGCCCCTATCCTACAGCTTGTTCCTAAAGCAGGATTTCTGTACAAAAATCTCATTAATCATTAAGCAACATAATTCTTAAGTTATTCTGCTCCTTTTTTCAGTACATCCACTGCTATTCATGCAGACTAATACAAGGTAGAAGAACAAGAACTAGGAAAGCATTTTGAAGAGAGCTCCACAGAACACCTTTTCCCTCAGCCATTCCCAAAGATGGAGTCCCTGCAGCTGCATGCAGGACTGGCAAAAAGCCCTTAAGACTCAGGGCCACAGCATTAGTTTCAAACAAGATGCATCCTGAGGAGCCTCCTAGTTCAACAGTAGCATGAAATCGCACTGGCATGTCACACACACACCAACTCACATAAATGTGCAGTGCGCGGTGTGCTGAAGGAAAATGAAGGAAATGCTAGAAGCATAACATAAGCGACCTGGTGGAGCACTACTGCTCAATTCAGTGGCAGGTGCCTTAAAAATGGAATGTGTTTTAAGCTAGACCATAATATATACAATCAAACACAGAGTGGAGAATTAGGAGTGTGTATTTCAAAAGTGCGCTTAGCGTAGTCTCTTACACACAGCGAGAAAGGCAGCTGCTTTATACCCAGAACGTGAGGGAGTTTAGCCAGCTGGGGATGGTTCAAGAACACCTCTGCAGAAGAGTCAGTAGTCCCAGCTGATATCATCTTTCTGTAGTGAAGTCTGTATGGTCTGCATGTCTCTCAGCAACTGAAGATTTTTCCGACTCTTCTCTCCAGGTTTCACTTTGATGGGACCAGCGTTCTTTCCTTTTGTGGTTACTGTAGTTGTTACTTTAACCTCACTAACAGGGATCTTGCTGTCTTTTACTTGCTTAGCAGAAGTCTTTCTGGACTTGCATTCTCTCTTAAGTCTCTCCAGCTGAAAGAGAAGCCCAAAAACACCATTGAGCAGTGCCCTTGTTTCATTGTATGTTCAGCAATTCTTCCAAACAGCTGAAATATCCCATCACTTATCTTACCCAGCTAAGCAAATGGATGCTTCCAAGTGACCCTGAAAAATAAATATTTTATTTTCCTCACAAAGCACCATTATGTTTGCATCTTTAGGACTGTTTAGCTTATAGTGTGAACTATTACATTATCTCTTTAAAAGCTGACAAGTTCATTATGGTGGAACATTTCCATTAGGAACATAAAAAAAGGGATGAAAAAAGTTGATTTGTCACTGGTGCCATCTAGTGATTAAAGGGAAAAAAAAGGCATAAAAGTTTTTCTACACATAGTGATTTTAATAGCTACTCACTGTCAGAAATGTGGCTTTAAAAAGTATACCACACACAACACTGTGAATAAGACTCAGTAGTTCCCAGCAAAGACTGAGCTGGCTCAAGGCTGAATGGAGAACTGGGCAGTCTGAGGTGCAGACACACAGGCAGCATCATTACTACTGGGAACTACAGCACATCTGCTTCTCTGCAGCAGTTCCTCTGAAGATCATAAGAGATCAAAAGTGGGTAATGCTTCTAACTGCAAACATTTCACATGTCCATTCTGGATGTCAGCAGCACAGCTCTCAGCACAGATTCTGTGTGTAAGTTATGTCAGGTGAGGGCAAATCTGTTCACATGAACTGAACCAGATTAAACGCATGGGGTTTAGCTCTTTGAAAAAAATTCACTAAAATTAATGACGATAAAAGAAAACAGGAAATCAATTCTACAGCTTTGAATAAACAGGCAACACTATTCAAACAATTTTGAAAGTTATAAGCAAAACAGGCATTTTGGGTCTTATAAAATGTAAAGCAAAACATAAATGGGTCATTTACTCAAAGGAAAGGAAAACTGTTAAGGATGGAGGTATGCAGACTAACTTTGGGACATCAAAGCTAGAGCTAGGCAATACTACTCTAAGGTAGTTATTTCTGCTTTATTCAATTGCTGCTAGATTAAGATATAACAAAAAAAAAACCACTTAAGTCAGCAGCTATACATGAGCATGAACACAGTCAAAAGAAACTCACCTGCAACCGATGCCTCCGAACTTTGTTGATCTGGTCTGCCTTTGCTTCCATCTTTCCCACCAGTACCTCAAGCTCCCTCTCCAGTTCTTCCTTCACTGCAGTGGTTGGGGCTTCCTCAATGAGTTTTGACAGCTGCTGGTGATCACTAGTACAGAATTCAGACAGAACAAGGCTTGCCTCAGGCTCCCTTGGCTTCTACAGCTCACACCCTCCCCTTCAGAAATAATGCTTCTAGGAAACCATAGCATCAGCAGCCAGACACACCATAACGAACCAGTAAGAACAGTTTTGCTGGTTTGCAGCATTATTGCAGTAACTCCTCCTGGTGGCAGGCTGGTGCAACATTGTCTTAATAACAGAAGTAGCTTCCAACTTCAAATCACACATTCAAAATGACAAGATAACCCTTTGAGAGCATGATCTCAGCATGCAGTTTTGTGTATTTGTGCAGTTGTGCAGTACATAATTATGTTCTGTTACCCAGGACAAGCAAAACGCCTAGTAAAGCTGTCCTTTAATGGAATTTCTATCCACATCCTGGTTTTGGCTAGGATAGAGTTAGTTTTCAATACCTGGCACAGAGCTGCATTTTGGATTTAGCATGGAAATAATGTTGATAACACACCAATGTTTTAGTTGTTGCTGAGCAGTGCTTACCCTAAGCCATGGACTTTTCAGTGTCTCCTGCTCTGCCAATCAGGAGGTAGACAAGAAGCTGGGGAGGAAGAATAGCTGGGACAGCTGATCCATACCACACAACATCATGCTCAACATATAAAGTGGGGGAAGCTGGCTAGGAGGGACCAATTGCTGCTGGGGACAGGCTGGGCATCAGTCATCAGGTGGTGAGCATCATGATTTTTTCCCTTGGGTTTTATTCCTCTCTCACCTTTTCATAATGATTATTGCATTTTGCTTTATTTCAATTCCTAAACTGTCCTTATTTATACCAATGGGTTTTACCTTTTCCCAATTTTCCTCCCCATCCCACCAGAGTGGAGTAAGCAAGCAGCTGCATGGTACTTAGCTACTGGCTGAGATTAAATGATAACAGTCCTTTTTGGCATCCAGCACGGGGCACGAGGCGTTGAGGTAATGATGGATCTGACTAGAGTATGTGAAAACAAGTTTTTTATAGGCATTCCCTGTATTGGTTCAATAGTGTCTGGTCACAACGCTGATTTATGGTCCGATGGAATCCCCTGCCTGTGAAATTCCTCTCGGGAGGATTGTGTCCTCAGCATCGCCGTCCCTCCGCGCTGAGGGAGCCACCTACCGGGGAATACTTGTAATGGCACCTTTCACCTTCGCTCCTCAGAGAGCCAACATGCGGAGGAGTCATCCTCCCCACGCCTTCCCCTTCTTCTCCAGGCTAATTACAACAGGGCTAGAGAACTCTGAATATCCTCAAGACGCTAAAACCAGCACGATCTTAGCACTAGGAAGCAGCATGGTGCTGAACGTGGTTCAGATCAGGGGAGGGTGCATGTCTGGAGGCAGTGAGTAGGCAGCTGCATGTGACTGAGTTGCTGTTTAAACTCCACAAACAATAGGCTTCCTTTTGCACAAAAGACAGTATATAGAGGGTACACACCACAGGGAGCCCTGAGTTCTACCTGTGGGACCATGAGGAAGACATGAGGAAGCGGGATGGAAAAATTACTTCAATCATAGAAGCACAGATACAAAAATTGCAGGGAAAAAACAGTATTAGAGGAACCTTGTTTCCTGCCAGTGCAGGAGAGGGACAACTGGGTTTACTGGACTGTGTGGATCAGATGGCCTGGCACATCTGCCCCACAGGCTCTAGTAGACCTTGGTCCACAGTGCACCTAATGCCATCAATATATACAGGGACAGAAACCCATTTGTGTTTCCAGAATCACAGGAGGATACCAACAGCTGATGGCCTTGGAGGCTGATAGCAGCCAGAGCGATTGGCAAAAGCACCCCACTGCAAGTGGCCTAAAAGCATTATATACCCTGGGAATAGACTGTTTTGGGAGAAGGCATTTTAAGGACCCAAAAGGGTGGGCTTTCAGTATAGCTGCCTTGGAGACAAAGGAAATGAAGCAGCTCTTTATCCTGCTCAGTCTTTTGGAGGACCCTTCTGTTGTGGAGTTGAAGGTCAGAGAACAACAGGTGATAGAATGATTTAAGTTGGAAGGGACCTTAACAATAACCTTAGTTCCAAACCCCTGCGCAGGCAGGGACACTTCCCACTACCCACTAGTCTAAGTTGTTCAAATCCCCATCAAGCCTGACTTTGAATGTTTCCAGCTTCTCTGAATAACCTGTTCCAGTGCCTCACCATCCTCACAGTAAAGAATTTCTTTCTAATATCTAATCTAAACCCTCATTCAGTTTAAAGCCATTACCCCTCATCCAATCGCTACACACCCTTGTAAAAAGTCCCTCTCCAGTTTTCTTATAGCATCCTTTGAGCACTGAAAGGCCACAATGAGGTCTCCCTGGAGCATTCTCTTCTCCAGGCTGAACAACCCCAGCTCTCTCAGCCTGTCTTCACAGGAGAGGTGCTCCAGCCCTGTGACCATCTTTGTGGTCTCCTCTGGACCTCCTTAAGCAGGTGCACACCCTTTTTGCGTTAGGAGCCCCAGAGCTGGATACAGCACTCCAAGTGGGGTCTCACCAAAGCAGGGTGGAGGGGCAGAATTCCTTCCTTCAGCCTGCTGGCCACATTGTTTTTGATGCAGCCCAGGATAGGGTTGGCTTTCTAGGCTGAATTGCACACTGTCAGCTCATGTCCAGCCTCTCATCCACCACAACTCCCAAGTGACTTCTGCATGCAACTACCCATACACCACTTTTTCCTGCATTGAAAGACTTATGACAGATGAGTCCAAAGTCATGGACTAAATGAACTCAATGGACTAGTACACAGACAGTCCACAGACTACAGGAATGATTATCTGTGTGTGCATACATCAAAACACTGAAGAGATGATGGTGGTTAGCTGGGACTTACTGGAAAGTGGGACTTTAACAGGATTGTAAGTGATACCGCATAAGGGTGTACACTGCCCATCCCAACAGGGTGGAGGGATGGGTGTAGTGTGAGTGTGTGGTTATGTGATACTTAGCTGCTGGCTGGGTTTAAACCAAGATAATCCACTGTATCAGTGCTGTTGCCACACTTCTCCACTACCTCTTCTGAATTCAATACTGCTGCATATAAACACAGGTAAGGTATCCAGACTGTTTAGCAGAGTCTCTTTATAACTGCAAAGAGAAATGACAGCCTCTGCAACCATTTCAACAAAGATTTCCTAAACTAACACCTTTATCAGGCAAAACCTTCCAAGTTCAAAGCAAAAGGCAAAAACATAAAACATTTACATTCATAATCTGCAATGGACAATACACCAAACTCACAAACTCATCTGTCCAAACTCATCTTGTAAAGTTAGCAACACTTCTGAGAGCTCTTCCTGAGATGAGGATGAGTCCATTGGCAGGGATGGCCTTTTGCTTTTGCTGACAGGATGACCAGTACTGATGGGTCTTGCCAGTGGAGCATCATTTACCACATGTCTGTTACATAAAGCTTTTGTGTGCTGTTTCATCAGGTGTAGGACGTGTTGCACATTGGCAGCAACTGAGTGACTGGGACTAGTAGACTGGAAGGGAAAGTAAGAGACTTCTTTTAAATGGCGTTGTCAACAACTTGATAATACCAAAGAACAGTTAAAAACAGTAACGTTTTTGTTTTGTTGCCAAGAATGTATTTTTTTGTTCAAATTAAGACACTAGCAAGAACAGCTTTTCAAGCAGCACAGTGCAGACCCGTTTTTGGAAATGCCAGCTCAGCAAGTTATTGACATCCAACAAGTATTTTGAAGACAAACTGAAGAAAAGCACCAAAGAAAATTAAGCGATGTGACCACTGGGTGTCAGGAGTGCACCAAGCCAAAGTCACTTAAGGAGGTGCAGCTACTGAGCATTAAGCTTTGGAAATAATCAGCTCACCTTCCCAGCCACAAAGGGTACATCACCCAGACACAGTCTGTAATGGGGCTGCACAGCAGGATGGCTTCCAAGAGAGCATTTCTGGACAGGAAGAGGAAAAATATTTAGCAAAACCTACACTACAGCAAACCAATTTTCTCTTTACTTTGTAATAAAGGAAGTAACCTATTTCCTGATCACATACACACACATCCTTATTTAACCCTTAAGTAGCTGCCTTTCTTTTCCTCCCATCTTACCTTCTCTGTCTGCTTAGATTTTTTTCTGGGTTGTCTTGTTTTTGGAGAAAGCAATGGTGACGCTGCTTGAATCAGTAGTCTGTTGGTTTCCAGGCCTGTCTGAAGCTTTAATTGAGGGAATAAGGGGAGTTACTGAAATTATATTAACAAATAAAGAGACAGTAGTAAGCAGAGAATTGCAAACCAAGAGTCTTTAAAATACAGGCTCTTTGAAAGCAAGGGATGCAAATTTGTAGGCTATTTTTCCTTTCCAAGGTCAATCTAAACATTAAATATTTCCTCTGGTAGCAGTACTCGTCAATAATCCCAATAAGTTAGAGAAATAGCCTTACTGCATTAGTCCCATGCAGGCAAGTGCCAAAACATCAGCTGTGCTCTACACTTGACAAAGTATTACGGAAATCAGGCCACCCAACCCTGCTAAATTGATCCCATGGCATATAATTAATAGGCAACTATTCCTTCTGTTTTTTCTGTTTTATTAAATTTGACAGTAAAAAAAGCCCCTCCAAACAAACCACAAAAAAAACCCAAACACCAAACCAGAAGAGCAGCATCCTTATGGGCTCATAAACTAAGAGTATGTTGTCTCCTTTTTTGCCTCCTGAAGTATTTTAATTACAACTATGAACAAGGGAGCACATTTGTTGACCTTGATCTATTTAGAGATCCCCATGCATACTCAATTATTAATCTGAATTTCTACTCCTATTTTCCAACTACCTTCTTTTAGTGAAGAAATCAATGCTTCAGTGCACAAGTGCTGCTAGAAAAAAGTTTCCAAAAAGCTCAGAGAACTTCAGAACATTTAGTACCTCAGACAGGAAGACAAAAAAACCTAAACCCAAAATTTCATTATTCTTTGAGGCACATGAGAAGCACTTTCAGTAAGTTTAGCTGAAAAGCTGATAAAAAGGAAGAGCTAATTACAGTGCATAACAGTACAAAAGAAATTTCCTGTTGGTTACCTCAGCTGCTTTTTCCTGAACAAGCTTCCTTGCATGTTCTTCTTCCTGAAGCTTCTGTTCCAGCTCTTTCATTTTTTTCTAGTCAAAGTTGAATGAAAACAATAGCATTACTAATGAAACATTTTTTCTTCCTGAAGCCTACAATATTAAGAGCTTGAGCAAAACCATTAGTTCAACGTATGACTTAGAGGTAAGTGAAGACTTGAGCATTAGAGTGATTGCTGATGCTTTGTCTGTATAGGCATACATACAGCAGTCATAAATGTCATGCTTAAAACTCAAATTGATTTTTCTATTCTGACTTCCACAACTGGTATCTAAATTTAAGTCACAGCTGACAGAGCAATACACAAGGCTGTCTCTCTTCAGCTGTAAAAACACTCTAGAAAGTAGGTTGCTTTGTGTAAATTATCCTCCAAGACTTTGTACTACAAAAGAGCTAATAAAATCATATCATGTATCATTATAAAGGTGAGAGAAGACTTCCTTTATTTAGACCACTAATGGTATTTTTTCTAAAATCTGTAACTTAGTCTTACAAGAATTTTTGAACATCTAGCCACCTTCCTAAAAAGGAGGAAAGTTTGTACAATGCCTCAAACACCTTTAAACAAAACTGAAGTAATTTTCCTTTTTATCGCAAAAGCATGTAAGAGCTCTTTTGAAACCCCTTTTCAAAGAAAAGGGTTAAGAGCAAAACCACACATTTCTTTGTAAACCTTCCAAAAAGATGAAAATATTGTTTAAACAGGATACACTGAAATTCCCAATGCGAAAGTTATCAAATAGCTTTCTGACTTTATACAGCAGAAAGAAAAAGGCAATCCTGAGCTCCATTACGCAAAACAACTCCCCTTCTCTTCCCCAAAGACTGAGAATTCACAAAGCCACTAATCAAACTTGAGGCAGAAAAGCATGCAATACAGAATAACAGCTGTATTTATACACTTCTGTTTGTCTATAAATGCACTACACTGAGGTAGTAAATATCTCAGTTCTGCTTTACTTAAGCATTAACTGAAGAATAATATACGGAGCTGTTATACAAAGGTGTTAAGAGGCAAAAGCCTTGACATACATGGAGGACAAAGGCACTGTATAAAGGAACCAACTTTTTCTGTTGAATAAAAGAACCCTCCTGAGGATTTTTTTCATTCAAAACAGATGTACTCCAGCTAACTTAAAATAATTTTCTGCCCTTGTGCCCCGTTATTGGCATAGCTCTTCACTTCCATGTGGTCAGTCTATAGACCTTCTAGTAACCTGCTAAGTCTGGCAGAATTCTTAGTATGAAAATATTGCAGTAAATATTGTGCTTAAATTGAAGATTGACATGAAGCTGGGCCAAAGCTTTTATTCTGAAATGAATGAGTATTCCCTCAGCTAGCTGTCCAGGTGCAGCATACAGCTCAAACTGCACAGCAAGAGTGTATCTTACTGTATCATCCACAGTAGACGCCATTGGAAGTTATATATCCAAGTTAGATTCCTAAAATAATTTTGTTTGCTTGTTTATAAATGAAAGTATTGCACAGACTACTTGACTATCATTAAGAAAGAGGCCATAGGGCCAAGCAAACAGACCCTCCCCAGTGGTACTGTCCATCACCTAAAATAGCACTGCACAGCAAGTGGGCTGCCTAAACAGTCTACTTGATCACCAGTAGCCATTGCAAAGAATTTCAATGAAAAAAATAGAAACAGTATTTCAGTTTCTGTTCAAAAACAGGCAAAAATAGATATTAAGTGTCATGCAGTCACCTCACTCAATCACAAAATCATAGGATAGTTTGAGTTGAAATGGACCTTTAAAGGTCACCTAAGTCCAAGGCCCCTGCTGTGGGCTGGGACACCTTCCACTAGAGCAGGTTGCTCAGAGCTCAATCCAACCTGATCTTGAAAATTTCCAGGAATGGGGCATTTGCCACCTCTTGTACAAACTGTTTCAGTGTTTTCCCACTCTCATTTCTCCCTTGTATTTAGTCTGAGTCTATCCTCTCCTAGTTAAAAACCATTACCCCTTGTCTTATTGATACAGGCCCTGCTAAAAACATCTACTCCCATTTTTCTTATTTCTTATAAGCCTCTTTTGAGTACTGAAAGGCCACAATAAGATCTCCCCAGAGCCTTTTCTTCTCCAGGCTGAAGAGTCCCAGCACTCTCAGCCTGTCTTCATAGGAGAGATATTCCAGCCCTCTGATCATCTTTGTGGCTCTCCTCTGGACTTGATCCAAAAGTTCCTTGCCTTTCCTGTGCTGAGGACCCCAGTGCTGGACACAGCACTCCAGACAGGGTCTCACAAGGGCACAGTTGAGGGGCAGGATCACCTCCCTTGACCTGCTGGCCACATTACTTCTGATGCAGCCCAGGATATGGTTGGCTCATGTCCAGTTTTTTTATGCACAGGAGCCCACAAGCCCTTCTTGTCAGGGCTGTTCTCAATCCCTTCACTTTTCAGCCTGGGAGGGGGGTCACCCTGACCCAGGTGCAGCACCTTGCACTTAGCCTCTTTGAACCTCATCAGGTTCCCATGGGCATATTTCTCAAGCTTGTCCAGGACCCTCTGGATGGCATCCCATCCTTCGAAACACTTTAACCAAACAAGACAAAATTATGAGACCTCAGAAAAACAGAATACTCCAATGTCATAAAATTGGCTGCTGGGATAAGAGTACCCAAATTAGTTCTACCAGAGAGGAAATATCTCCAGACTGAAGACAGCTTTTACCTCTGTGCTTCACTGACTTGCAAATTAGCATCTGCTCGACAGCTGAGCAGTCAGTGTACACCCAGCTGAAACGGCAGTTGCTGCTTCTCACCACCTGGCAATCAGAGGACAGAGGAAAAGCTAGAGATGTGGGTAGTGTACAGCCACAACAGAATGAGGGTTCATCACTTCTGTTGTTCATAGAATGGCGAGGGTTTATAAAGTCTCACTGTTAGCATTAAGATCAATTACTATGAACCACAGTTGTTCAAAGTGTCATACATTCAAATTCTGATCACCTGGGTACGCACAAGACCAGAGCCCAAACTGCACTTTTAGGGAACAGTCCCATCCTTACTCCATCCTTGGACACAGATATGTTTGGATCTTCCCAGCCAGCTATCCAGAGACTGCACTGCAGGACTACAGTTGCAATAAACATGCCTCTAAAGCATTTCTAGGGTAAGTACTCCTATTACAAGTACTTCACATAAACAGGATTCTCAGCATTTCCTTTTCACAAGCAATATTAACATTAGCAAATTGCTTGAAGATAATACACTTATAGGGCCAGGTAGTGGCTCTGCAGAGATGAAATGCTCTTAGTGAGAGCAACACACAACTTGTGCTCTGGGAGTGTCTGAAATTAGACGCAGATAAAGCATTGCTCACTTGTGAGCAGTCACCTCACCACTGTCCATCCATTTCAACATACCATGTATGAAACAGTCATTATTTCTTGCTTCAAATGCAACTTGAAAGCATTCCTGTAGTCATAACTACAGCAGAGATCAAAGATGGATGCAACTGCTCTGAGCAGGGAGCGCACTCACTCTTTCAGGAGTATAAGATAACACCTACCACACAGATGCTCACATAGGAACACAGCCCATAACCACAGAAGCAGACAGACCTGCCAACCAAAAAATGGCTTATGATCACAAGGAAAATGACCTTTAGTTACAGCTAAATCCAGACCTGTTTCAGTTCCCAGAGTTGCTTCAAAATTCTGTGAATTTAACACCCAGTTCCACTAAAACAGGTTTAGCTGTGACAGCTACTAATTCCTAAAGATGAAGCAAAGACATCTAGTTAGATCAAGGGGGGAAAAAAAAGAATCTTAAGGCTGAAATTATTTCACTAGCCATGCACAAAAAAGGCAAACAACCCAGACTCACTAGTCTTCAGCTGCTACCAGATAAAAACTTGCTAAAAGCCCTTCAGAGGGAATTCCAGTTGCTGAACCAGTTACTACAACTTTGACCCAGTAGGAAACCACTGCTACTTTCAGTGAACAAGACCCAGAAGACACTTATTTCTCTTTACGAGTGTTTGGCCTAAGTCAACAATGCAGGTACTTGTACTCCTCAACTTCAGCTCGTCAGAATGGGGTGTCAAGATCTTAAACAGCTTGTTACAGCCTGGCTCAGGGACTTAGAAGAATAATTGTAGCATTTAGAAGTATTGCAGCAAACCAAGTAGCTAAAAATTTACTACCAAACATCTCCTTATGTACTCCTGGAGTAACACCATCTACTTCAGCACCTGGTAGGGGCTGGTGTGCAGGATGGCAAGCCTATGATTTTGATCCTCAGTACCACAATCAAATCATGTACTATTTGGTCCTTCAGGGGAGCAGGGAAGAAATTTGGAGGTGGAAGCCTCTCCCTGGTTCTCTGTAGTTTCCATGCTTGGGAGACTTGTGGTCTCTCTACAGCAGCAGAAAGTATGCAGATGGGACCTCAGAAGCCAACACCATAGATGGTATACAAAAGACCTATGGGGTTTGTGTGGCAGGGTTTCAGTAGTGAGGGGCTACAGGAGTGGCTTCTGTGAGGAGCCAATGCCAGCCAGCTCCAAGACAGACCAAACCACTGCTGAGGCCATCAGCGATGGTGGCAGCACCTCTGGGATAAAATAATTAAGAAGCAGAAAAAGACCTTCTAGGGAACAGTAGCCAGAAGAGAAGAGTGAGGATATATGAGAGAAATAACCCTACAGACCTCAACACCAATGAAAGAGAGGGATGAGGTACTTCAGGTGCCAGAGTCCAGATTCCTCTGCAGCCCAGGGTGACATTTGGTTTTATTTCTCATTATAAAATTACGAATATTATAAATATTCAAGGGTTAACCCACTACAACAGAGTATGATCAAACACAGTCATATTGAACTTGTAAAAGCTACTGATTCAAAAGGAGTCCTGAAAAGGCAGGCTGGTTCAAACCCACTGAGAGTCATCCAGTGCTGGAGGCCTTGCTGTGCAGGCTCCATAAATGTGCACACAGAGTAACCAGTGATAATTGTGTTTCCTAGGAAGGAGGGCTAAAAGAAAAAAAAAACACACATCCCGAAGTCAAGTTAAATCTGGGTCATAACAGAAAATAACTGCAAGTTATTTAGTAGCATGCAAGGCAGCTCAGAAGTTGAGATATTAGGAATGCCTGCAATGTTATGTGCCTACGCACCAACTAAACACGAAAGAGGAAGACCAATAGATACTGTTAAGACTTAACAAAATACCAACTCTTGCAGTGTACAGTGACCTAAAGCCCACCTGGCCATGTAAACTTTCATCAATAACTTCAAGTTTTTACAATACCTCAGCTTTAAAAAGTCTAGTCACTGTCTTTCTCTATAGCACAGCTCTGTTATTGATATTTAACTATATAACTATTAATTGCTGATTACACTAAACAAAAATATAAATCTGATATAGTATCCAACACAAATGACAGACCTCTGCTATGGACTGCATTGTAGTAAGTCTTCTATACTCTTTTTCCAGCATATCCAGCTTTTCCAATTTAGACTGAACATGTGATTGATCAAGAAGCCGATCTCTCTCCAATGAACCCTTGAAGGGAGAATTGAAAAGGAAAACAACTTATAAGTACAGTAAAACAAGCCCATCTATAGTAAGCCTTGTGTCTGGAGCACAAAGGAGGCCCATGAACAGTCCAAAGGAACTTCTACTTCCTTTTTGCAGTTTTAGATGGTGCTACAATCAGGAAGCAAACTCTACTACTGGTCCACCAATGCCGGGGAACCAGGCACAACCACGTTCTGATGAGAGGATTCTGCAGTCTCTTCTTCCTCCAAACCCAACGTGATAATAAAAAACCAAAAAACAAATCCCAAACTCATTACACTGCTATTAGAGATAGGTTTCTTATATTTTTTTTCTTCAGTAAATATTTAACAGACTGAAATACAACAGACACAGAGACCAATGAACAGATCCATACATCTATGAAATAAAATTCAAGTTCATTTCAGATATAGGCCAAATCCTAGTCCCTGATGGTGGGAAATAGAAATTTTACTGCTATTTCTACAGAATCAGTATTTCAGCTCCAGTTTAACACAAGCAGTGCTAGCAAAGAATATTCCCAACGATCTGAAGGCTGTAAACACAAAAGGGACATTTTTTCCAGTGGTACATGGGTGTAACACTGAGGGATAAAGATGAGCTACTTCAGTAAGCCAATCATACAGATTCAAACAATTCTCATTAATACCAGAGCCTGATATTTCCTTAGAAACAAGTGCACAAATAAAATACTAGGGTCATGAGAAGACTGAGAAATTTAAGAAGGGAAGCTATCTACAACTAAGTAAAGTATAAAGAGGCCAGCTGAAATAGACATCCACACCTAAAAGTATTAATATTATAGAAACTATAAAAAATTATAACATAATTTTTATGCTTTAATACAGATAATTTTGAGAACACACCTGTTTCTCCAAGAGATGTGACTTCTCATTTTCTGCATGCTGGATCATTTTTCTCATGTAGTCCAGCTGTTTTTCTAGAAGGCTGCACCGAGACTCAGCAGCTGCCAGCTGAGAAGCCAGTTCTGAAGATAACAGAAGGCACAAAACTGAAATAATGTACTGGTTGTTTCTGGGATTTTTTTTTTCTGTTTTCAAGGCAGTTCCAAAACAAACAAGAAAAGAACCATCTAAAGAAACTCACATATTAAGCCTAGTTCACTTCCATATGCATGCAAATAGCTAAAACAAAGTATTATTTTAAATTATTTACTTGCAACTCCATGTGTCATTGCAAATTAAGAGATGCCGGACAAAGTAAATTAGAACTATTTTATGCATTAATAAAAATCAAATTTCATTCATATCAGTGTTCTGCAGCATCTAAATAAAGTCTGCAAATAACCTTGATTTTTCTTTGACACTTCAGTCTTGTCATGCTCCTTGTGTTGCATTTGCTCACTCAGTACTTTTTTATAGTCTGCTGTTTCCCTGCTGAGGTGTTTTACATTCTCCTCTGCCTGAAACCTTTCCAACTCCAGTCGATGAATTTTTTCCTGGAGGTTCTTCAGAGCAGAAAATATGGCTGTAATTGAACAAGTACCTTTTGTTAGATATCATTAAATCACCGCTTCAAGCAACATTGAACTTCAAACATTTTTATAAAAGCATGTTATATAAGAAAGTCGGTGTTCCTTACAAGCATCCAAGACTCCTTCCAGGAATTAAGATCCGCTTCCCTTTAAACCACAACTGATTCTAAAACTAGTCTCAAACAAATAGATGCCCTTGGTGCACACCCTTCACCTAATATATTTGGGAAAGATACAACCATTTCCCAGAACATGGTATGTAAATATTGTGTTGATTAAGTGCAAATAGTGCATCCTCTGACTCTACAAAAAGGAAATGAAAACTACAACTAGATAGTTAAAAGAGTGGCAATTCTCTATATTATATTTGCTAGCAAAACAAATACACAAATACAGTGTTCCCATGAATGGACACAGAGCTTAATAAAGGTTAGCTATCAGAAGGCCTATAAAGGTGTTTATTTATAAGTGAAATTCTTTTTTATTTCTTCTGGGTTTGGTCTTATGTTCCCCTCCTTCCAACAAAAAACATGCATCTCCTTTGTGCTAAACCATGTTCCCTTTCTGTTGCATTCCCAGCTTTAGCAATTACTAAACAAAGCTTTTATATATTCATCATAATAGAACTCACATCACCTTGCAATTAGACCATCTGCTGGTAATCTGACATATTATGTCTCTTAGCTGTAGTCTTTAATTCTGTAAAGGGAACCATAACCATACCCTTTCCCCTACACAGTGCTGCTAAAGCAAAACACAGGAACATCTGCACAACGCAGTTCATATAGCAGACTAATCTGCAAAGTCATATTAGCCCACTCCTTTGTGCTTAAATACACTTCAGAGAAAGAATTAACCTTTATTATAGAATGTATGAGCACTAAAAGAGTGCTCAAACCATTAAAGATGCTTAAACCATAAAAGATTACCAAAAATAAAAATTAGAAAAAAAAAATTAAAAGAAAATAACCAGAATGAGTTTTCCAGAGTAAAAATTCATCAAATCTTGAAATGCAGAATAGCACAAAAATATCATATCAGTAAGAACTACATGATTTAAGGTATCTGTTAAGTCCATAGGTAGTGACAGCAGTCACAGTTAAGGAGAAGTTATTAATAATTTGGCCCTATTTGCAACATCAGAGTCACTAATTGTGCCCTGGTCTCTATTTATATCACTGTTCCTAGGATTCAGTTGAAATGAGTATAGCTGAAATTATAAACAGATTGGTTACTATTATCCTTAAAAGCTAAATTGAAATCCCTGTATATTCACAATTATGACTAACAAAACAGAGCAATGAGGAAACTCAAGCAATGAATAGGTAAAGGCAAAACCTGACAGAATGCCAAGTATCATTCAGTCATTCTTATTAGAGTATTAAAACCAACCATGCATGCTGAAACACACAGACAACACAAAAATAAAAACCAGAATAAACAGAAGTCACTATACTCAATTTCAGGATTTTTCAGTACAACTGTTTTAACATGAGAGGGTGCAAGGAGCAATAAGTACACTCAAGAACAACCAAATAATTTTTCCCATCTGAAGTTAATTCCCATAATCCTTAAACTCACTAAAATATACACTATAGAACATTTCTGCATTTTTAAAAGCTACACAAAAAGAGAAACATATTCGATCATCTCCAGGTTTGATTCAATTTTCAGTATGTATTCATATTTACTTACACTTTACTTCAACATCTTTTGAAAAATAAAGATATTTGCTAATTTTTTAAAAGGGATATAATTTATCCAGTTGTCTTCCGCAGATTCCCTGCTTGAAACAAAGTTAACAACTGAAAACTTGGAAGTCAAGTTTGTTGCTAATGCAACATGCACAATCTAAAAACATACATCTGCATCAGTAATTCATAAGGAAGCTTTTTCCTGTACATCCAACTTTTCATCTGTCACAAGATTCTTTCAGTTTTGTGTCAACAGCACCCTCAGAACTGATGGCATTGAGAGTACTGCATCTTAAACAGTACTTCAAGAATTGAGATTCATCTACTATATAATTAATATATAAGCCTCTAGTCCTTCAGATATGAATTGTTATTGGAACAGTGACTTGAGGTTATCATTCTGATTTTTCACTTAGCTTGAGTAATACTAGGATACATCCTAAATATTTCTCCCTTTCCTCCATAAGAAAAAAATATCAAGTTGTTCATAGCTTAAAGCCTCCATGCCACTCCAATTTTAAAAGGCACATTTTTGCAACGACTCCCAGACAAACAGCTCAAAGGATCAGTCCTGTTCTAGTCTCCAAACTCCACATGCTGCCTTCTGTACTTATCCCAAGGCAGATGCATGACAAGCCAATTCACTAAAATAACAGAGAACTAACCAAGAATGGCTTTTTGTTTGCGCCCAGTCAGGCAAGTCAAATCAGTTTATCTGGAGATGAACACCAGGACCAGAGTGGGAAAGGAGGGAGAATGAATAGCCTAGAAACAAGAAAGAGTACGTGGGAGTGAAATTGCTTTTCTTTTTGGTGTTGTGAGCATTCAGTTCAGGCCTATGCTAAACTTTTCTCTGTATCCTCTAAGTCTTTGCTGATACGATAAATACCTTGCACACCCTCTGTCCATGACAAGCCTTTTGATTTCCATGGGACCAAACCTCTTCCTTTGCTCCAAACCATTCTGCAGACTAAAGTCTTCTTATTTCTAACTCAGCTATAAGCTCAGGAGAGAGAAGATTAAAAGACAGGACTAAAGAGGGGACAAAGAAAACATGTCAGTACAATTTCACAAACTACTCAAGACAATTTTACAGTTCTCTACTACTGAAGAGCAGCATCTTTCTCCTGCTGTAAGATGACCTTTTCATCTTTGAAACACATGGCCTTCCAACTGTTCTTCAGAAAGAGAAGTGCAAAGGACCTACAAAGCAGGTGATTCGGACATCACTGGGAAGCAATAAAAGGAAAATCATCTGCAACCCTTGTAGATGTGGAAGAGATACATACATTTATTACACCATGTGATTTGGAAAAACATAAGAAAACAGTTTTGCTGTTACCTCTGCTGTTACTTTCAGGATATGGAATTACTGGTTTCCATGGGGAGCGCTGCAAATCAGAATTAATAAATGGCTTGTAATTTGGATATTCTATAAATGAAGTTGCAGAGAGTCCATCTGTGCCTGATGTAGAGTTATGAGCTTTGTGCAGATCATCCTGAAAATAAAACAAAGGCGTTACTCAGCACATTTGTTCCTTCATCACGACAACAAAAATAAAAGCAGGATTCTATCAGATGATGTGTAGAAGTAGTGCTGCAGGAGACTCATACCACAAAAGCTGTATTTACTTCCTTACAGCCTTAGGTTATGTCATTTTAACATCCAACTCCCCTGCCACTAAAAACAGTACCTAAAAGAAAAAATGTCTCTTGTACTAGTTTCTGATTTCCACGTTTGTTTTCCATTTACTTATACTGTCTCTTGCTTATTGGGAGAAGGCAATACACAATCAGCTGGAAAACAACCACCTTAATTGCCAGTTACATTTGCTACACATGAGATACTGCACTAAGGTGGCCTAAGCTGATAAGACACATCAAGGACCACAGTTCTACATCCCCTCATTCAACACAACAGCTCACTGACTGTAGATGGGGCACAGGACACACTCTCACCTCACCCACCCAGCTGCAGAGTCCCAACTTCTCTTTTCCACTGGCTTCAATTCATCTTTCCTAGCCTTTCCATTAAAATATTGAACCACTCAAGACACATTCAGATGACTTCATGCTACACCTGGTTAATGGAATCAGCACAGGAAAAGCAGCAGTAGATCACGAACAGGAAGGTACTCCTGCCTCTAAGCAGCAACATGCCCTTAGGTCAGCTTGTGAACACAGAGACCATGGCTTTCCAAGCAGACTACGCCAACTTTCCAAACACCTGCAGTGTTTTGGATGTTGCAATGACCAGAGGGGACCACCATGGTGTGAAGACATTATGCAATTGGAATACAATTAAGCCACATGATTTCTAGTATAATTCTTCTAAGCAAATGGGACACAGCACTTGGAATACCACATTTACGGGTCTGACTCAAAAACTAGCTACCCGGCCTAAGCTTTCCAATCTGTGTATATGAATTAAATGAGAGATGAATGCTTATTTTTAATGTACGAGAGTAATTTCTCTCCACTGTACCCAACAATACACATTTCAGTGACAGAAATTGAAGGCAACCTAAGGGACAAGTGGGCTGCAGGCAGATGCAAACCTCCTACAACTTTCCCCCTCCATCAGTATGTCAACTGAGCAATTGCTGATCTTGGCAGGCTGATTTTAAGCTTTTGCAAATACCAATCACTGGGAGCATATCATGACCTAAATTAAAATACAGAAAGTATCTCAGAGCAAATTAGACAGCAGCCCAAAACACACTGCAAGGAAGAAGAATAATACAGGGAAAAAAAATTAAGAAAATTTGTAAGCTATTTAAAGCCCATACACAGCTAGTTTCCTCTTATAAACAAAGTGATTCATTGTGGGCAAAAAATTAGGATCTTATGTACTCAATGTATCAATTGGTGTTTCTAAGCAGAGTTTTATGAGTGCTTTGCAGTTTGTGTTCATAACATTTTCCTACACAACATAATGGCTTTTCTCAAAATAACTGCATTTGCACAAGAAGTCTTGCTACCACAAAAAGTCAATTAAAACACTAATCTCTAATTAAGAGCGTCTTAATATAAATATTTTGAAGAGGTGTTGTATGCATGCAAATACACACTGATTTATGCTCAGCAGCCTCACTGATCTAATCAGAGCCTGTGAATTTAAGACTGAAAGCTTGCTAGGTGCTAACCAGAAGACCTATACCTCACTCCTGAAAAAATACCATCAGTGTTACAGGATATTGCATTGATGAACACAGAATACCAAGATCAAATGATGAAGTAAAAATGAACCAAGTAAAACACAGTACTTGCAGCAAGCAATAGGGGAACAGTAGCAACATAAGCCTCAGTAACCCAAACAACAGTAATTTATTGATTCAAATATCAACATAGTCTTCTATTGATACAAATCAAAGGTATCCCGTGAAACAGTCAAAAGAAAAGGGGAATCAGTTTGAAGCTAAAGTAGTGTTGACAGCATTAAAATCTTCCTAGATGTCTCTATCATCTTTTATGTCTCTATCTGTAAAGTCTTGTCTGAGAATTAAATATAATACATGAAAACAGCAAACTACAGCTCTTTTGTTTTCACTGGTATAAGTAACACTTTCCTAGCCAACAGCAGATTACCCTGAAAGAAAAAGCCGGCATATTCAAAACACTTGAAAACCAAGACACACAAAGCAAAGCAAATAGAAACTTTTAACTAGCTGCATGTCTTCTAAACACCTGGATGCAGGGAACAGGCACTAATTTGAATAGCATAATAGTCAGTACAGATATCTGCTTGAAATAAATACTGAAAAGATTGTGTTGGAAAATGACATATTGTAGAGGCAATCTTTCTTTGCTTCAGTCTAAATAATCATTGCTACCAAGTATATTTTGTTTATATATTTAAGCAAAAGACTGGCTTATATTCAGTTTCGCAAGTAGTGACTTTAAATAATCTGACTGAATACTTTGGGAAAGTTTATGAAACAACATCAAGGAATTCCCCACCAGAAAGCTCAAACTCAACTATCCCAGCAGTTCTCTGCTCTTTTCCCTGGTTTCTCTCAAGTCCCTAAAACCATCTAAGTCCGTTCCTGCTCTTGGAAAATCTCATGAGGAGCACTATGCTGCAATGCTCGGGAAAATTGTGAAACATTGGAGAGGAAAAAAAAAAAACCCCAAACAGGAAACTATATCATTTGCTCTGAATCTCAGCTAGGCCATATTTATTTGCTAACTACATCTCCTCTCTTTCAAGATACTCCCTATAGTATTTGCTTCCTTATGCCACACTAAAGCCTCAGAATAGTAAAGAAGCTTAACAGTCCCACAGTGAGCCAAGTGCACTAGTATTACCTAACAGTAGTGAGCTGAGCACATTTAATCTCCACAGGCCTGTAGACATAGCCTTCCAAAATTCATTGCTTCTACCACTGCCTATCAGCTGCCTACTCAGGCATGCAGAAGGGAGCATTCATTAAAAAGTAAAGAACAGCGACAGCTTAACACACCACCAGCACACAGCAAGCTCCTTAAGTTCTCAAAAACTGAACACAGTAGGGAAAAAAAGACACAAACTCATGCAGAAAGTTTTCCAAACAGAATCAGCAACTTGAGGCTGAGGGCTGTTTTTCAAACCAAACAACTTGTGTAGATGATAAAAATGACCCATCATTATGCTGTTAGCTCCCTGACACAATAAAGAGGTATAGGGCAGTATGAAAAACTGTCCAGAACACTATTAAACTCATTGGTCTACCAATCCTTTCAGTAAGGAAAAAACCCATCTGTTTTTCTTGCTATCTTACACAGATTTGCTAGATCCATGGACATCAAAAATAATGATGACTTATAAACAAACTGTAGAACTAAAGAGAGAAGTCTACATTAACTGCAGCAAGGAAGCACGAATGCACAAATTCAGCACTTTTGGTATGTGCACTTTGGCACTGGAAAAAGGGACTAAACTAGAGTGGCTATTGCAAGATTTTCTGTGGGTGCTCACAACCAGAAAAAAAAACGATCCTTGGTAATGCTTTAAATGGCACACAGTAGTCCTCACACTTCGTTTAGAAAAAAAAAAAAAAGCAAATCCAGGTAAATTATGTAAGTATTGCAAAAAAAACAGAACAGCAAGGTACTGGGTTTACTGAGCATAAAATATCCAAGTACTCAGTTATGAAAACATTCAAAGTAGTAATTCTGGAGGGACAATCTCAATCAGCAGCTGCCCTCCTCCCTCAGTACTGCAAAACTAGGGGAGTGGAGAGGGAAGGGCAGGCCCCGTCACTCGGGGCCAGTTTAAGTGCTGTCTGTGCCTCCCTGATACAGACTGAGACAGGAGCACTCTACATTGCAGTGACATCTGTAGCCGAATGCAGACAAAAGTTCACTTAGTTAAGCGATTACATCAAATAGGGGGGAAATGCTGGCACAAAACAATGTTATTTTTGTCAAGAGCCGACTGTACAGTGCCATATGTATTAAAAGCAACTATTTCCAAAGTTCAGAAACGATGAAATTTGTTCCAGTTTCTTTTTTTAAACACATACCAAAAATCTACAGTGCCAACTTCTTTTCCCCAAGAAAGCTTTGTTTTGCTAACTAAATTAATTACACGGCCTATGCTTACCTATTGGGTACTAAAACTAGTCTTCAGACATCCTTCCCTTGGAAAAAAACACCAGTCAGGAAGGAATATGCATCAAGAGCAGGGTATGTCTCCCTCAGAAAGTGCACGTGCTTCTATAACGGATTTCAAAGTATACAGATAAATGCACACCTGTTTACACATACACATATAGTGCATGTGTATACACACACACGCATACATTATACATAATATACTATTTAAACAGCCAAGCCAGCTTCCACCGCCCGCACGGCTCCCGGCACGCCGCGGGCGGGCAGGCCACCAACCCCGCTCCTCCCGGCCGCGGTCCGTCCCCTTCCTGGGGCCCCCAATTCCCCCTCGGCCCGTCCCGGCCCGTCCCTCCCCGCGGCCCCCGGCCCTCACCGCGCGCTGCTGGCCCTGCGCCGCCGCCGCCATGTCTGCCGTCAGGGAGCCCGCCAAGGCCCATGGCCCTTTAAGGCACGGCACAAGCGCAGCCGCTCGCTTGACTGACACCCCAGAGCGCCAATGAGAGCGCAGGAGCGGCGGAAAGCCCCGCCCCGCCGCCCTGCTCCGGATTGAGTGACACGCGGAGCGCCCAATCAGAAAAGAAGCATGGCGCCGCTCGGCCAATGGGTGG
Source organism: Dendrocincla tyrannina (assembly GCA_035047865.1). NCBI lineage: Eukaryota > Metazoa > Chordata > Aves > Passeriformes > Dendrocolaptidae > Dendrocincla > Dendrocincla tyrannina. Next base: position 38,021,015 of record JAWWMP010000001.1, on the reverse strand, counting down.
CAAGGCGCCGCGGGAGGCGGTGCCGCCCCCTGCACCCGCCCGCTGGGGCGGGGAGGCGGTGCATGGGCACGCGCGGCGGGCAGCGGGCGGAAGAGGCGGGCCTTTGTCGGAGGGGTCCGGGGGCGCGGCGGCCAATCAGGGCGCGCGGGGAGGGGGACTGACCAATAGACTCGCCGGGAAGGGTGATTGGCGTGGAGAGGAGCCAATGGGGAAAGGGGGGAGGCGGGGGAAAACGGGGGGAAAGGCGGGAAGCGCGTTGCGTGAGTAGGAGACCAATGGGAGCGGTTCGTGGGCGGGGATAACGGAACGAGAACCAATCAGAGTCGAAAATAAATGATTGACAGGGGAAGTGGCCAATAAAGAGACAAGCACTATGGGGAGGCGGGAAAAAAGGCGGGAAGATGGTGTCATGAGGGGGCAACCAATCGGAGCGGTTTGTGGGCGGGGATAAAAGAAGGGAAACCAATCAGATTCGAACACAAATGATTGACAGGGGAACTGGCCAATAAAGAGACAAGCACTGTGGGGAGGCGGGTAAAAAGGCGGGAAGACGCAGTCTCTATAAGAATAACCAATCAGAGCGGTCTGTGGGAGGGGAAAAGGGAGGCAGAACCAATCAGATTCGAAGTTAAATGATTGACGGGGGTACTGACCAATAAAAAGACAAGCACTGTGGGGAGGCGGGAAAAAAGGCGGGCAGACGGTGTCATGAGAGGACAACCAATCGGAGCGGTTCGTGGGCGGGGATAAGAGAGAGGCAACCAATCAGATTGGATTCCATATGATTGACGAGGGTTACTGACCAATAGAGAGACAAGATCGGTGGGGAGGCGGGAAAAAGGGCGGAAAGACGGTGTCTCTAAAGGAATAACCAATCAGAGCGGTTTGTGGGCGGAGAAAAGGGAGGCGAACCAATCAGATTCGAATTTATGTGATTGACGGGGAAAGTAACCAATAACGAGCCAAGAGCGGCGGAGAGGCGGGAGAAAGGCGGGAAGATGGAGTCGTGAGGGGGCAACCAATCGGAGCGGTTTGTGAGCGGGGTTAAGGGAGAATTAAACAATCAAATTCGATTCTGGAGGATTGACGGGCAAAGTGACCAATCGAAACGGAAAATCCGGGGGAGGTGGGGGGGGGGGAAGGCGGAAAAAGGGTGTCTCTAAGGGAATAACCAATCGGAGCGATTTGTGGGCGGGGATAAATTAGAATAAACCAATCAGATTTAACTTTTGATGATTGACGGCAGAATAGACCAATAGAAAGCCAAGAGCGGCGGGGAGGCGGGAAAAAGGCGGGAAGACGGAGCCGTGAGGGGGCAACCAATGAGAGCGGTTTGTGGGCGGGGTTAAAGGAGCACGAACCAATCAGATTGATATCCGCGCTGATCGACGTGTCCAACAACCAATGGAAAGGCAAGTATGGCGGGGAGGCGGAGTCGCTGGGGGAGGAACCAATGGGAACGGTCCGTGGGCGGGGTTAAGTGCTAATGAACCAATAGAAACGCTCGCCGCGGGAAAGGGGCGGGGATAAGGCCAAGAGGACCAATAGGAAGGCGCGGGGGGCGGGGCTTGGGCTTAAAGGCGCCTCCGCTCTTTCCGCCGTTCACCTTAATTAGGCAAATTAAGGCGTTAATTAGTTAATTAAGGGGAGAACGGGCTTAAATAACGCGCCGGGGGCCGCCGCTCGTGCCCGGGGGGCGGGTAATTAGGGCTTTAGTTAGCACTAAGGGTGCTAATTAGAGCAGAGCCTAATTAGCGCGTAACTCATTGATTGGCGGCATAAGGAGCGGGCGGGAGGGTTAATTGGGCATTAATTAATGAACTAATTAATGAAGGCATTAATGAACGCAAAGGGGTTAATTAATGAAGTGAGGCTTCTGGCCCTTTAAGGCGCTCCCTGACCTTGGGGAAGGGTGGGGAGGGGTTAATTAATAACCCTCTAATCAGCGCCGCGGGGGTTAATTAGTGAGTTATTAACGCGCCGGGGGCAATTAGCGCGGCGCTAATTGCGGGGGGAAGGGAAGGGAGCGGAGGGGGCGTGGCTTTGGGAAGGGGGCGTGGCCTGGGCCGCATTGGATTCAATGGAGGGGGCGTGGTTTGACGGAAAGGGGGCGTGGTTTAAGCCTATTGGATGGGTTGGGTGGGCGTGGCTTTAAGGGGGCGTGGTTCAAGTCCCATTGGGTTTACTGGAGGGGCGTGGCTTGAAAGGGGCGTGGCCTGTGCTCAATTGGGATATATTAAGGGGGCGTGGCTTGTACCCCGTTGGATTCAATGCAGTGGGCGTGGCTTCATGAATAGGGGGCGTGGCCCGAGCCTAATTGGGTTTTATTAAGGGGCGTGGCTTTATGGTAAGGGGGCGTGGCCTGAGCACTATTGCATTCAAAGGAGAAGGCGTGGTTTTGGAAAGGGGGCGTGGTCTCAGCCAATTGACTTCAATAGAGGGGGCGTGGTTTGTTGGAAAGGGGGCGTGGCCTGACCCACCGGGGTATATAAAGGGGGCGTGGCCAGCGCTGAGGGGAAAATGGCGGGAACGGAGGTGACTCGAGGGGGGGTTGAGGGGATGAAAAAGGGGCGTTTTT
>JAWWMP010000001.1:37878460-38018337 GCA_035047865.1 Dendrocincla tyrannina | reverse complement strand
GCCGTATCGCACACCCCATCGTGAAGTGCACCTACTGCCGCTCCGAGTTCCAGCAGGAGAGGTACGGCGCGGGCGGGCGGCGTGCGGGGCCTGTCGGGAGCGGGGAGGACCGGCGCCATCCCGGCGGTACACGGCGGTGTCGCGGCGGCGGGTGGTGCCGGGAGGGCGCTGCCAGGCACTTCTCAGTGGTGTCCGGCCACAGGACGGGGAGCAGGCGCCGTAAACTAAGCTTCAAGAAGTTTCACCTCAACGCGAGGAGGATCTTTGCATTGAGAGTGGCAGAGCACTGGAACAGGCTGCCCAGGGAGGTCATGGAGTGTCCCCCTCTGGAGACATTCAAACCCTACCCGGACACGTTCCTGTGTCACCCGCTCCAGATGACCCTGCCTGGGCAGGGGGTTGGGCTGGGTATCTCCAGAGGTCCCTTCCAACCTAAACTGTTCCATGATTCTGTGGTTCCGTTTGCCAGTAACTGCCTGTGAAAGAATGGCGTGTTTGTTGCCGAGTTCAACATTGTGCCATTTTATCTTTTTAGCAAAACCAACACAATATGCAAGAAGTGTGCCCAAAATGTGAAGCAGTTCGGAACGGTGAGTAGGCTCTCAGTTTTAGAATCTGAAGTTAGGTTCATTCACGCTTTAAAGTGAAAAAAAAGTTCTGTTGCGACTCATCTTATTTTTTGGGATGGGGGAAAGAAGTAAAAGCAGAGAGTGCCGTTCAGAAGGGTGATGGAAATGACTGACATCTCTTGGTTTCGCCTGTGGGTTTCAGTTCCTTTTTCCAAATTGAAATCCATTGGCGTTATATGCAGCTTAAGAGTTACAAATACTTTCACTGTAGCAATTCTTAACAGAGCAACATTATTTCACCTCACACATGTGAAGTTATGCTCTTTGTATTCTCATAAGGACACGCTTGATGACAGGAAAACGATTAGCCCTCCCTGCTCTTAATGAGTGGTAAATGTGAAAATGGAGTAATATTGCATACTTTATGTGTCTTAAAAGAATGCGTGTTAATCGTGTTAAACTATTAAGCAGAAAATATTTTTAGTATTACCTGTATTCATGTTACTTTGTGTTTTTTCAGACTGAATTTCACTTTCAGTTCTGTTAGAAAAATGAATTTTTGTGTTATGTGAATACATACATTGTATCTGAACTGTCCTGCAGATACGAGTTTGTAGGAGGCATCTAGATAATCTTGTTGTGGAACAAAAGGGCATAACTTCTCCATACTTGACATAAACCATAATAGAGAAATTCAGCTTATATCAGAAATGTGGCAGCTGTTGGTATGTAGTTAGGCACTTTGTGAATGTATATGTAAACTGAACAAAGAAATAATTTCAAAAGCTTAAAGTGTAGCAAAATGAATTGCAGGACAGATCCAACAATGATTTTATCAGTAGTTCATCAAAAAACCAGAACTGCATAGAAGATAATAAGCCATTTCTAGCCCAAGAAAACTCACAATTTTATTTTCCAGCACCGTATTAGACTAGTTGAGTGTATGATACAAAAGTCAATAACTTGACCTGATGGTACCTGAAGTTGTTTTTTGGTTGGTCAGGGATTTTTTTGTTCATTTCGGTTTTTAGAATTGCAGCAATCAGGATACTAATCGTGGAACTGTAGGGTTATTGAATCCCCCATTCCATAGGGATGAGGTATGTCCTCAGAAACTTCCAGTCTAAAAAAATTACTTGATTGTTCTTCTTTTAAAGTTTTTGTAGGTAATTTCTTTAGTAATGTAGTAAAACTGAGAGAAAATGTCATCATATTAAAAAAAAAAAAAAGCAAACAGGAGATGTAGAGGTGGGTAATCACGTAGTTGTGTATGTTTCTTTTACTGAGCATGTATCTGGGTTTTCATGAAAAGTCCAGACTGGTTTTAACCACTGAAGAAGCATAATTTTAGGGGAAAAGTTTAGTACTGAAGACAGAAATGGTAGAAAAAAAAATCTTTAAGGCAGATTATATGAAGCCCTAGTAGTTCCAAAGCATCACTGTATGATTTGAAATACCTGTGTTCGTTACAAAACATGTGAATGTATTGACTTCATTTGAATTTATCTTTTTTTCAGCCCAAGCCTTGTCAGTATTGTAACATTATTGCGGCATTTATTGGCACAAAATGTCAGCGTTGCACCAACTCGGAGAAGAAGTATGGCCCGCCTCAGACATGTGAGCAGTGCAAACAGCAGTGTGCTTTTGATCGAAAAGAGGAGGGAAGAAGGAAGGTAGGCTTTGTTCCACATCTCTCGTGGCTTAGGCTAACAATAGACAGTGTTTCTCCTGCATAATAGAAAGACTAACAGTAATGTATCCGAAGTTCTCTAATATTAGATTAAAGTTACTGAGCTGTGCTTTGCAGTACTTGAATTAAATTTGGTTACTTGACAATTGTTATGTTAGCTGCTGAGCTAACTTATTTTAAATTAAATCACTCTTTCTAAAAATAAGCTTAAGTGTAAGCAGACAGTAGTAGCTGGGGAACAGAAGTTAAGCACCTGAACAGTTCCTGCTGCTTTGATATTTATTTTATTTTTATTTTCCCATCTGTTGAATCTTATCTATGTCCATAACTTGAATCTGTCACTTTCCCTCTTCTGATTTGCTTGCCTTGCCTTAAACTACAGCACCAGAGAGGTGGACTGCTCTGAGCAGCCCTTTGTGTTCTGTTTTGTTAAATAGCTTTGGTGAGTGCAACTTTCTCATTCCAGAAGATACTGAGGAAATGACCTCAAAAGCCTCTTGACTGAACCCAAGAATAATGCTGGTTTTACAGAAGAATTTACTTGGCACAAGTAACATGTTGGCTGGACTTCTTGATTCTGCCTGCAATATGATGGGTTGAGAGAGGGTACATGGTGTCTAAACTAAAAAAGATTTGTCCTTTTAAAAAGTTATTGTCATTTCTGTGACATAGAGCAAGTCCAACATTTGCTGGGACTCTTTGTAGCATAACTTTAAATGACAAAAAGAAATAAGATTCACTCTACTAAAAGATAGCTTGCGTACATTGGAGAATATATAGTGATGTTTCATACCAAACAGATGTCTGTGTTTTTCCCAAAGATAACAGATTAAATGAAACAAATTTTTCTTGCAAATATTGAGTACATCTCTCTAGTGCAAGTGTCCTTGGATGTAAACCCTGCTATGAATTATTTCTCAAAAGGTTGATGGAAAGTTGTTGTGTTGGCTCTGCACACTGTCCTACAAGAGAGTGCTGCAGAAGACAAAAGAACAGAGGAAGAGCCTAGGATCTTCACACTCTAACTCCTCATCCTCATCTCTTACTGAGAAAGACCAGCATCATTCAAAACACCACCACCATCACCACCATCATCATCGTCACAGCAGCAGTCATCATAAGTAAGTATTTCAAAAATTAAAGTAGCTGTTGGTAGCTCTTCATCTGTGTTTTGTTTGTACTGAGATAAAATCAAAGTTAGTAAAAAAAGCTTTTTTAAAACATGGCATTAAGAGCAGTAGCAGAATGTTGTTCTTCCATGGTCTGTCAAAATCCTTGTATTCTTAACAGTTTGAATAAAGGGAGTTCAGCAGAAAGCAGGAATTCTTTGTGATCAGCAAACTAGTATATGTTAAAATTATAGAAAATAAATAAAAGTCTAGAAAAAAGCTCATGGAATGGCTACAGAAACAAGTTACTTAGGGGTAAACTTGGATTTGGCTTTCTAAGCAGTAACTGCTCTGTGATAACTGCTATTTTACACACATTTACTATGGGTTAAAAGGTGTGTATTTGCAGTGAATACAGAAAAACTGCTTCATTCAGAATCCCGACCCTGGCTTACTTCACCCTGAGTCGTTTGTGTGCAAATACTCATAGGTAAATAGGGAAGCAGAAGCAGTAGTGTGCAATGGTCTAGGACCAGTTTGTATCTCTTTGCTAGTTTTTATAGTCACATCTTCCTGGAATAGGCAGTTGTGAGTGGCTGTGATACAGATGTAGGGACATAAGACTGTCAGTTCTGTTACTGTCACTCTGATAACATTTCACATAGTTTTGTCCCATCTTCTGGAACTTTTCTCAATATGTCATCTCTGGCCATGGCATAAACAGTGTACCAACCTTGACGTACATACTCAATTTATTTAGTCATAAACCCCAGAATTCATTTGGGGTTTTGTGCTGGTACAGTAGTAATCACAGTTCTTATTTTCATTGATAGGCTTATGGCTGCATAACTTTAGAACTATTTGGATAGTAAATACTACGGCTGCAATGGTAATGACCCTAATCTCAGACACACAAACACTTTCTTTCTAAGCTCCATGTTTCCAGTTCTTATAATTTTTCATCTTGACTGAAACTTGCCTGTCTAAGTGCCACTTAAAGATAGAAGCAAAAGAAGCTGGAATAATATTGGGAATGAGGAAAAGAGAAATGCATATATTTTCACTTTAAAAAAAGAGAAAAATAAGGTTTGGATTTTTAGGAATTTGAAGAAGAAAATTATTCTTGTCATGCAATAACTCAGAGTTATTTTACTGTTCTTTCAAATCTCTGCGGAAAATTGAGTTACAGCAAGTTAAATCTAGTTTAATCCATGTGGCACAGGTATAGTAAGGATTAAATTAAAAAAAAAAGTTAGCTCTTTACCACAGAATAGAATTTCTGATATACACAAGAGTTGTACCAGTAAGCATTATCTTTGTACAGATCACAATGTTCCTGGTTTCCTACCTTTTTTTTTCTGTAGGCTGCCATGGTTCCATTGGTTCTGGTCCAGTGAATGAGATCCTTTTTCCCTGTCCATTTCAGTTATTGTTAAGACCAGACAATAGAGACAGTGAGGTAAAAATACAGATTCTTTGAACTATTTCACTCAATGCTGTCTTCTGCATTCTACCATTGCTGTATCAGTGCTCTTTACTAGTTGCTTTTGAAATGATTGAAAGCAAATTGTTACACCTGAGAAGCAGTTATTTTCAGGGATCCAAAACTGAGCTTTGCTATGATGCCACCACATGAGCACTACTTCAGGCAATGTTCATATGGCAGTATGGGAATCCCAGGAGTGCTGCTTTAGACCAGCTTGCTGAGTATGAGATTAGCAATACAAAGTTCACAAGAATTGAGAGGTATCAGCAAAAAGGTTTAGCCATCAGTCTTGAAGTCTACCCCTTGTGACTTGCAATAGTGTAGATATTTAGCCAAGAAATACTTTTATAACATCCTCACATGGTAAAGCAGGATCAGGAATATGACAGATAGTATCAATGTCCATCTGAAAATTCATACATGTTTACTTTTTTGTTAGGAGAGAAAAAAAAGGGGTGGGAGCATTTTTCTCAAGTACAGATACCATTCACATAAACTAGAAATAATGGCATATTTGGTCACTTACCAAGTACGTTTCACGTATTTCAGAATCAGCAATCTGAGTCCAGAACAAGATCAGGGACTGTGGAAACAGAGGTAAATATGCTATTATTTATTAATTTTCTTTCCATTTATCTTACAGTTTTCATTTAAAGAATTTCCTTTTTCTTACGTTTCTGGCTAGTCTCTAGCATTCCAGCTAGGAGCATGAGTTAGTTATTTTATGTATACCAAATGGTGATATTAGAGAGTTATGTAGTATGAGGCTTTAGGTTTACATTTTGTTTGATTTCAGCCATAAATCCTCTGCAGCTATTCAGAATGAAACTCCAAAGAAAAAGCCCAAACTGGAATCCAAGCCATCAAATGGAGATAGGTAAAGTTATATTTTTGTAAAGCTGAGCCATTTCAACCAAATAAAATGCTGACTTGTGGCCAGTTGCCTTTTTTTTGGTCTGAAGAATGAGGGAGGTGAAACTATTGTCTAGCATCTGAGTGGTGTCAGTCAGTTAAACGACACTATTAGCAGAAAACTAGCCTTGTTTTCCTGCTTTTAAGCTGTTTGGGGCAAAATTAATCAAAGCTTGTGAACAAGGCAACAGCTATCAACAAAATGGTATTCCCTGACATTGATGTTTTATCAATTAGATGGCAGGGTTGAACGTGCTGCTTTAAGTTGACCCAATACCTAGAGAATTCTTTTGGACCTTAACGTGGGAGACTGCATCTTTATTCTGTCTCTGGCCAAATAGTTGGAATAAAAGTTAAAAGTGGCTGCTTCAGTTAAAAGGTATTTTTCCCCCTCAAAGTTAAAACTGATTTATATTTCTGCAGGTGTATGCAATGTGTGTGATTAGTAAGGTAATTTGCCGGTTGCATCCATTTCTGTCAGGTACATATATTTTTGCATTAGTCCTTAAGGATATTTGTGGAATTATTAATTATCCAATTTGAAATGAAAAAAACTTGAACTATGTGGTTTTCTCTTTGCTATTGATGTTGTAAGTAACTATTGTTTTTCACTTTTAGTAGCTCTATAAATCAGTCTGCAGACAGTGGTGGGACTGACAACTTTGTCCTCATAAGTCAGCTGAAAGAAGAAGTAATGTCACTTAAACGTCTTCTGCAGCAAAGAGATCAGACTATTTTAGAAAAAGATAAAAAGGTAAAAGTTTCACCTGTTTAGTAAGAACTATATAATTTTGGTTTCTATTTTGTAGACACCTAACAATGTCAAAACAGTGAGATAAACCAAAAATCAGATGCAATTACTTTATATAGCAGCGAGTCAGATCTTACCATTAAAAGAACAAGTTTGAGACTTTTGTATCAAGAGTATATTTCGGCTCCAAGTCAAAGAGTAATTCATCTTCCCTAACTTCAGCCATCCAGAAGTTCGCCTGTTACTCAGGCTGCATACCATAGGTGAGGGATAAAATGCCAGACAGTGGTTTGCATGCTTTACATGTTCTAAACTGAGTCATATCAAAGAGTAGTAACCATTCTGAGTTTAGCATTGTTTTTATTTAGTGTTAAACTAAAGCAACTATAGCCATAATAAGTTGATGTCCAAATTTAAATGTATAGTGTATGAAAATTAAGTGTTTTGTTTTTGTAAGATTGGTGATGTGCAGTGTGTAGGATGCCAAGTCTTTGTGGTGGTCAGAGACTGAAAGAAAAGCTTGGATTAAATGGATGTTAACAAATTTAAGTGCAAGAGTCAGGCCCAAGTGGCTGCACTGAAACTCTTATGAAAGATTCACCCTTCAAACAAACATTTGACTAACAAGAAAAGAGAAATCACTACAAATATGCACTTTGCTTTGCATTTATTAGAGCTTGTTTCTCTGCCATTTGGATAACTAGATGCTTTTAAGACACTCTAACTGTGGCTCTAGAACGTCTGTTCAGGATTGAGCAGGTTATGGAATTGTATTAAAAATAAATTTACTATATTTTCAACTAAAATTTTGATTGTCAGTGCATGGTGGCCTATCAAAACGTTGATGGGTAGGAAAGATTAATTCAATTAATTCATTCTGAAAGGGAAGATGCTTCCACTTTTAAACCATAGTTCAGTATCTTCATTTCTACACCTAGATGTTATTTGTAAAGGGTATTGAACCTATTTTCGTTTATGTCACTTAGAATATACCTAGTGTTAGAAGTACTTGCTATTTCAAGGCCTTAAGTGTTCAATATGAAAGAGCTGAACAGTCTGTCATGGATTCTCTTTAGGTGTTTTCTTCAAAGGATGGACATTAGGCCCTGATCTCTCTCTTATAAAGCCAGGAGAAGATCATGAGTCAGTAGGAAATACACTTATCTCTTTTTATCTTTAATCTACTGGGCAAAGCTTACAAAAGGGGTAGGTAAGGAAATGTCACCTGCTTCTGCATAATCCTTGCAGTGATTTGTTTTGTGCTGTTTCCATAGGGAGAGCATCTAATAATTTCAATATCCCCACTGCTAAAACTTTATTTGACCTCAAAGTTCTTTGAATGTAAAGATTCCTTCGGGCATGAATTCCTCACTTTCAGAACATCACTTACTTTCTGCAGCTGCTGCAGGGAGAAGAAAAGCAGAACACATTGTAGAGCGTTTGCATAGCTGAAAAATGTACAACAAATGAATGCACTGCAGATTTTATTTTGTGAGAGAGTAAATTTGAAGACATGCACTGGGATAAAAGCCTGAGCCAGGTCTGTGGGAGATTTCTGTTAAGGTTGTGTCTCAAGATTGTGTAGGGACAGCATTTGAACAGTTTGGAATGCTCTGAAAGAAAAACCTCTGAAACTGTAACATGGCAACGAGCAACAGTTACAGCAGCTTTACAGACAATCCTCATTCATCATTTTTTGTTATGATTCAGGATGTCAGCCGTGTCATTATCAGTGCTTATTGTTTGCAGTACTAGCCTTGTTTGTCTTTCTGCACAAAATGCTAGTGAGACAACATTACCCTGGAGCCCTGAAACTTGATTATTAGGAAGGGACCACAGTTTGCTGAATGTTCACAGGTAGCGTATTTGCTCATCTAGTTGCAAACTTTGCTGTGGTGCAACACTACCACTAAGTTTTTTTGATATATAATGTGTGGTATGTGCCTTTGCACTGGATTCCCTGTAATTTACAACAGCCATAAGAGCATACCTTGAGCAGCAGTCTGTACAGGGAGGTAAAATATACCACTGTATCAACATAACTGCACTTGACCACTTGATTGGCAGTTCTTTTGACACATCCTAAGGTTGGTAAAAGCAGTCTCAGTAGCCATTTTAGGAGTGCATGCTCTGGTTTGTTATGGCAGGCATCTTTGCTAGCAAAGAGGCTTCACTTCCTGATAAAACCAAATCTACTGAAGAGGTTCAGAAGAGTCCTGTGAGTCTGGGATGCTTTGAAGAACTGAACTTTTTCAAGAGGTGATTGTAAAACTTCTGGGTCCATATAGAGCAAACCATTAGTAGTTCACCTGGCTGCACATTCTTCCAGAAGAAGCATTCAGCACTTGGATAGAAGCATATATCACACTTTAGAAATACCTGCCTAAGTGTATGTCACCTGGATCTCTGTCTCTTTCAGCAGAGACCCAGTGGCAGCAGTACTACACCATATGCTCGGAATTAAATCATTAGTTAAGTCATTGAAATTGCATGTTTCCAATAACGCAGTTTAATTCCTTGTTATGGATCGAGAAACAGGGAAAATCTGGACTGTAAACTTCTGTTTAGGACAAATTGTAGCATAAAAGGACACAAAAGAATCCTTTCTACTGTCTTTGTATGGAAGATTTTTCATGTGTTACCATACCATATAACAGAGATGTAACTAACAATTATGATAAGCATCTCACAGCTCAAAGAGCAGCAAAAATTATAAATCATTAGTCTTGTATTTGAATTTTTTTTTAATTGATGTTTAGCCTTCTTTATCCAAAATCCTGAGCAAATAGTATGGTTATATAAGAACAGTTGTTTTATTCATATAAAATAGCCATATGTACTTTTCAAACTGCTTCTCAAGTGTTGAGCTGTTAATACAGCAATGGTAAATAAATACAAGTATTTTCTGCAATTCCTGAGGCTTCCATAAATATTTCTCAGATTGGTTAGAAGATGTAATACTGTAGCAGTTCAAGGAATCTTCCTAGCATTTGTGTTTTCAGTTGACAGAACTGAAGGCAGACTTTCAGTACCAAGAGTCTAACTTGAGGACAAAGATGAACAGTATGGAGAAAGCTCATAAGGAAACTGTGGAACAGTTGCAGGTGAGTGATTGCTTATTGATACTTGAGAAATACTCCTGATAGAGTTATGTATTCAAGCTGTTCAGTCAGCTTGTTCACTCGGTATTGTTCACTACAGTACAGTAGCACCAAGTTCTTGAGTGGCTGTTGCCCTGTTTAACTGAATGCATTGTACAGCAGTTCTGCAGCCAACAGACAATCCATATGAATTCAACTCAGTCTAAAAATCACCCTTTAGCTTTAAGAGGTAGAGGCTTACCTCACATACTTTCTCAAAGGTTATGTTATTTTTTTTGTGTCATTCTCTGACAATTTATCAGTTGCCATTGGGCTATGGATCCAACTTAAGGGCTCAGCATTAACACAGTGACAGTTAGACCTGTCTTGTTAGAGCATACTTTATCAGGAAGAAAGCCTGAATTAGTTGCCTTATAAATCGCAGACTGAACAAAGACTTGGTGCAATACTGGATATACTAAATTTTGTGGTACAAGAAATGTCGTTACTTTTTCTGTTAAAGATGGAATATGCATATCAAAAAGCATACATAGGTCTTTGGAAAGTGGTCATTACCTTCTTTGGATATTCTCAGCATGTACATTTAGATTATTTGTTCATAAATGCAATGGGAAATCGGTACATGACAATACTATTGGAAACATTTCAGTAATTCATACTTTTTTTATATGTATTGCAGGCCAAAAACAGAGAACTGCTCAAACAGGTTGCAGCTTTGTCAAAGGGTAAAAAGTTTGATAAAAGTGGGAGCATCCTCACATCTCCTTGAGGAACTGGTTATTTTGGGGTTTGCTACTCAATGTACATTTGAGTAATTCTGTGAAGCCCTTAAAATCCTGTGTAGTGGAAGAAATATTTTTGCACACCAGATTAGTTGGCATGTTTCCTACATGTTTTTATAATTAATATGCAGCTTTTTTTAGTTACTGTTCAGATTAAATACTTCAACTGGATTGAAGAATGTTTTTATTTTTTTGATATTGGAAACTTTCTGCCAGCAATAGTATTAAACAATTGCATAGAGAACATAGCAGTGCTCTCTCTAAAAGGACAACATGCAATAACAAACTAGGTGTACTTTTTACAAAGTAGCAACTGAGTCTTTTAAACTACACTGATGTCAGCCAAAAGTTTATGAGTCTGCGGTGACACTGAACACTGGTTTCTGGCAACTGTTCTTTTACTTTGTATCAAAATATAAATTTAGAGTGGAAATCATGGTGCTCTCAAACTAAAAAGAGGCATATATGTATGTGTAAATATGACTGTAATGGTTATATTCTTAGTTACAACAAGTAATTAGTGTTTTACATTCTTGTGATAGGGATTGACCGAAAGATTATCTATTGTACAGTAACAGAGGCAGTGTGGTTTTTGTAAGATTTACTGTAGATTTTTCTTGCAAGTGCCTTTCTCCAACTGTTTATTTATAGGAATGTTGGTATTTTGTACATAAGGTTTTTATGTTTTAAAATCATGTTTAATAAATGTTTTATGTAAATATAAATGTGTGTACAGAGGAATCTGAAACAAAGATCAAAGTGGCTAGTGCAGTGCTCAAAGCAGCATTAAGAGCTAGCTAGGTAATTGATGGACAGTGAATATTGGCTTTAGATAACCTTTGTAGCTTGTGTCTGTGAGGTGTAGAATTTTGTTAGTGCTGCTAATGCCAAACACTTCCTGAACAAAAAACAAAATGTTTTTTTGCCACACTGGAATTTTGTGGTTTGTTCATAAATTTTTTGCATTTGGCACAGCACCAATTTTGATTCCATAGCAGACATTGGACTGCCAATGTTACATGCTTAACTAGTGATATACACTCAAAGTTTTAAAAGCATTTCTTTCCTTCCCCTTGTCTGATTTAATGTACTTAGTTGTAACTTAGGTGATTCTTAATGAATTGCAAGACTCACATCTCCCAGTAAAGATACACAATGAGAAAAGAGTAGCCAAAACAAATGGTCTTGAATTTAATTAAGAGAGTGGATGGAGTGTCAAAAGGTGGGTTGTTTTAATGTTCTGGGTGGATTTTGATTCTAAATTATATCAGTTTAAATTTAGCTCTGCTCCCAATGGACATTAGTCATATTCAGAAATTTGTTAAACAATAATTCAGTATACCCTGAGGTCTGTGTTCAGGAAGGTAAGTTATGAATCAGCATAAAAGGAAGTAGACTTACATGAGTGAAGGTTTAGGTCAGCTCTGGGTACTGACTCGTAACGGGGTACCTGTTGATATTTCAGTAAGCTTATTTGTGTAAAAGCAGTTACACATTTTTAATTAAAGAACTACAATCTGTAGTCCTTTGGCTGTTCACCCAGATACTGAACTACAAAAACCTTTTCAATAGTTCAGATGAGTTCCAGCAGTGGCAGACTACTGAAAAATATGAAAAACTCAAGCTCTCTTGTTTCATATGGTATATGTGTATTTTTATACCCTAAAATCAACTTTTTGTATGTTTACAAATGCTCTTCTTTAAACTTACTGAACTAGGGTAGAGAATGCTTCTATCCTTTGGGGTTGTTATTAATATTTTTTAATATACAAATTTATGACTTCTATTAATTCAGAATTGGTATCTGGGTAATTTCCAGCTGAATGGTGACCCATGTTCAACAAAATTTGGTTTAAATTACAGAAATGCATAATAAAATGAAGCATTTGAATTAAGATTACTTAATGATAGCAGTTCAAGGTGCAGTAAGGACATTTTAAAGAAAGAAACTGAAGGTCTGCAGTAGAAGTAACTGACTTTATAAATCCCAGTCAGAAAAATTTTTAGGGGCTTCACGGTGTTTACTTCTAATTAAATACCTGTGGGTTTTCTTCCATAATCTAATTTTTAACATTAATTTTTTAAAGTTGTTAACTAGCCAACTGAATCCTGGCCCTAAGAATCATGTCCTGGAGCTGTAGATTATTGACATAATAAACTGATGTTCTTTAAACGTGGATCTGCAAGGAGATTGTTGTACTGTATTGTGCTTTTTAGCCTGTTTCCAGACGTTGATTAGCATTGACCAGTAATGGCCATTTTGGCTCAAGTTATTTATGTATTTTAAGCCTGTGAATATTGCGGCCCCCTTTTAGATGGTATGTCTGAATACTTGTTCTGCAATGAAGCTATTCAGCTGTCCACATGTATAGACTATTGAAATACTGTACTGGCACACATCTGACCGTTGACATTTTGTACCTTTTCTAAATCCAATGTTTCACAATAAAATCTTGTCAAAACATTGATCTGTCCTTTAAAAATTATTCATAATTCTGTATTTTGCATTAATCTTTCTTGCTATGTCATTCACTAAAAGTCTGTGGACAAAAAAGTGGAAGAATTTAATATTTAGATTTCTGTGAAGATTAGACACCTTGGGCCATCTACAAATTGTAACAAATTAGAGCTTTCGATTGCTTTGTCTCATGAAAATACTTTTGTTTTCTGCAACAGAATTATAATATATGGAAATATTTTCTTACAGTAAAGAAGAAAAATCCCTGAGGGTTTAACTGAAACCTAGTGACATTTAATAAAGCCTTCAACAAGCTATGTACTGATTAACACCAGCATTTGTGTTTAAAAGTACCTGAATTTCAGTCTTACTCTGTTAACCATAAGGTTGTTCTTCTTTTACATTCATCTCATAACTTCTCTTGTGTGTTCCCTTTCCTGTGTCAGGAGGAGTTAAGTGCCCACAGCATCATCCTGCTGGCTGTCAGTCATGGGAGCTTCTAGTGTTCAGAACACTTGTGCTGCAATTTGTAAATCTCATTTTAAATGTTCCTCAGTAATCAATATTTGTCTTTCCACAATCCAGAGGCATACTTCTCATTCAAAAATTAAAGTTCAATATTAAAAAAGAAAAAAAAAACCAACAAAAAACCCCACAACCCACAAACAAAAAAAAAAAAGATAAAAACCCCCAAACAAACCAAAACAAAGCAAAACCAAAAAACCCTTCCCCAAGCCAGGAAGAGAATAAGATTCTGTATCTATTTCGTCAAGGCAATTACCTAGAAAGGGGGAATCTGAGTTTCAGAGTGTCTTAAAACAGTTTTATATTTATATTAGGTATAGTAATGAACAATATGCAATTCTAATATTGGGTTGTTCTTAGCCTTACTTTAATGCAAACTTGCAACTGACTTTGAAGCCATTTATTTCTAAAGCTGAGTGCAAGTCAAAACCATGTGTGGTACCTAGTTTGGGAATGGCTTCCATGTGACACATGCAAAATGTGTATAACTGGCCATGTAACTGATTAACTCCCAAAAAGAGATTTGCATCACTTGAAGCAAATTTCCTTAAAGAAGGTTTAAATTTATGTAACCTGTGTATAGGCATTCAGGCAGTTCTTAATGGTCTTCAGTAGCTTCAAAAGCTCTGAATCTACACCAATTTTTCTGAAAACTATGATTGTAAACGATAATCTTTAACTTTTTGAAATGAGGTAAAGGCTGTCCCTATCATTTTTATTCCTTCATATGAGTTGCTAGAACATTGGACTGCAATAGCAGATACATTTTCTCATATATTATGTGCAATTGCTTTAGCTTTCCTTATGGAAGAGGTACTCATATGAAATTACTTCTGTTGAATCCCACAGAAGAAGAGGGTATCACACAAGGGGATTTTAGGGGTAGGAGTAGGATATGTTTATGGTGATCCTTGGGAAAGAAGGAGGGTAATGGAGATGTCAGGGCTAATGAGAAAGAGAGATCTCTGTAGTACCATGTTACTTGTTTTTGTGATGTACTGAATCACAGAGGTGAGGGGTTTTTAAAGTTACATATTTTCTATATGTATAAAATGCAGCATTGCTTAGAGGAATCTTTTGGGTTGGATTTTTTAATGATACTGGAGTCCAAATTTGAGAAATGAACAGAATGAACAGTTTAATTAAATGGAAATATAAAGTTGTACAATGTAACATCCACTTTATAAGCAGTTAGTCATACTGTTTAAGTCAAAAAAGCCAGGTAAAACTGGAAGACAGTACTGTATGCCATTGACACAACTGGATAATGGTGCAAGTTGCAGTATGTGACTTCAAGTGACTGTTTATTCTTACACATTAGACAGAAGTTGTCCTGAAGGTATGTCACTCAGCAGCACATGTATCCCTGACATTTTTCTTGCTTTAACCAAGAAGGACATGAAGCTGGATTTGCCGGTTTGCCTTTGAAAATGTTCAGTGTAGTATTCTGGCACTGTTCAAACTGACCTTGTTGCTCACGGCAATTTCACTTCAGTATCTCTCCTAGCAGGTAAAGGCAATTTAGCATTTTCACTGAAGGAGGCTTAAGTGCTGTGGGTGCTGATGTGCTAAACAAGCCAGGTGAAAGTAGATTTGTTTCTAAAGTGTACATTCTCCTTCTGCTAAGGGTTTCTGACTCTTGGAGTACTTGGAGTTCATTCATTTTTAAATGTCAGTTGGAAAATGATCATTCCAGCTTCTGAAAAATAATAAAGGCTGAAGATAAACCTGCATCAGCTTTGCATACAAAAGGTCAGTATTAGAGGCGTACGCAGAAGTCTACTTTTGTAGTGTCTTTGTTTGATTGCAGAAGGCTTGTGGATAAACAAAAATAAATTGAACCAACAAATAGGTCAGAGTCTTGGACCAAGGCGATCTCATTACAAGTTGGGCCAGAGGAGTGTGATGTATTCCTAATAAGGCTTCTGCAGGTATTAGTTTGCAGCCCAAGTTGATTTTTACAACCAGTTGTAATCCCCTCCCACTTTTTCAGTACTTAGGAGCAATTTATTTTGAACTGAGTGCTGAAAACCTTAAGATGCTTTCCCTTATTTCAATCAACAGATAAATGTGTTTTGCTTTATTTCAATAAAAGGTGTAGGGCATTCACAATTTATCCTTCATCAGGTACATCATGTTTTCAATTTTATTTATAGATGTTCCCTGGGAAACTTTTTACAACCTTCCAAAAAGGGGAAGAGCTGTAAAGCCATATTTGCTGCAATAACTTAGGTCACTGCTGGAAGACAAGTTAATCAAGTTGACTCCACTGAAGCAGTCCAGTAGTGCCCATACAACTTGCAGTTCTATAGTTGCAGAGCCTGTTACAAAACACAACCAGGAGCAGTAATTTCAATCATTCCTTCAGGATCTACAAGAATTTGCTTGCTGGTCACTTACCTGACAGGGTGCAGCATTCATTAAAGTTATCATAGGCAAAAAACCCTTTCTCATACAATCATGGAGTGGTTTAAGCTGGAAGTGACCTTTAAGACTGTGGAGTCCAACTGTTAACCCAGTGCTGCCAAGTCCACCCCTAAACCATGTCCCTGAGTGCCACATCTACAAGTTTTTTGAATATTTTCAGAGACTGATTCCACTACTTCCCTGGGGCAGCCTGTTCAATACTTGACAATGATGAAGAAATGTTTCCTAATATCCAATACAAGCCTCCCCTGATGCAATTTCAGGCTGTTTCCTCTCATCCTATTGCTCGTTATCTGGGAGAAGGGACTGACCCCCACCTGGCTACAACCTCCTTTCGGGTGGTTGTAGAGAGCAGTATTGCTTCCCTGATCCTCCTGTTCTGCAAGCTAAACACTCCCAGCTCCCTCAGCTGCTCCCCATAGGACTTGTGCTCCAGACCCTTCACCACCTCCACTGCCCTTCTCTGGACACACTCCAGCACCTCAATGTCAATCTTGTTGTGAGGGGCCCAAAACTGGACACAGGATTCAAGGTATGGCCTCACCAGTGCAGAGTACAGAAGGACCATCTCTGCCCTGGTCCTGCTGGCCACACTATTGCTGATACAAACCAGGATGGCATTGGCCTCCTTGGCCACCTGTACACACTGCTGGCTCATGTTCAGCCTCTGTCGATCAGCACCCACAGGTCCTTTTCCTTGTGACCCAAGTGGAGGACCTGGTACTTTGCCTTGTTGAAGCTCATGCAGCAGGCCTTGGCCCATCAATCCAGCCTGTCCAGAGCCCTCTGCAGAGCCTTCCTGCCTTCCAGCAGATAAATACTCCCACTCAACTTGGTGTCATTTGCAAACTGACTGAGGGGTGCACTTGATCTGCTCTCCCAGATCGTGGATAAAGATATTAAGCAGAGCTGGCCCCAACACGGAGCCCTGGGAAACACCCCTTGTGAAGAGCTGGTAACTGGATGTAACTCCACTTACCACCACTCTCTGGACTTGACTCAGCAACGAGTGCACCTGTCCACAACCATGAGCAGCCAGTTTTTCCAGGTGGGTCCTGTGGGAAAAAGTGTCAAAGGCTTTACTAAAGTCCAGGTAGATAACACCCACAGCCCTTCCCTCATCTACTAAGTGGGTCACCTTGTCATAGAAGGAGGTCAGGTTGGTCAAGCGGGGCCTGATCCCCTGGTTGTCCAGCAGGATGATCTGCTCCACGACCTTCTCCATGAGGTCAGTTTCCTCCACTGAGGTAAATTTCATGGTCACCGTGCACAAGACAAACTCCAGCTGTCTTAAAACATCTGCAAAAGTGGATTGAGCACTCGATACCTCCTCTTACTGGAGTGACATGATACTATTTTGCAGAAAAAACAAATTTCCATGCAGGATGAATTTGAAACTGAATTCCTGCGTTCTTTGGTCCTTCTTCTGTGATAAATATGGTGCAGATTTTATGCTGTGTTTAATAGTGCTTTTTTTCTCTTATTTAGCCTTAGAGGTACTGGTACAGAAAGATTTTTTTAAAGCAAACACATCTTCGAATCATGTTTACCGAAACGGATGGAATGCACCTCTTCCCTTTCTGAATGCTAAATATAGTAAGAGAAAATAGAGCTAAATAGCATGGCTGCCTACATAAAGTTAGCCACTAGATGCTGCTTAAACCCCACAGTATATGGTGGTGTGTGCTTTCTGTGGATTGCTATTCCTGTTCCAACACAACGCTGGTGCTAAAATGAGAATGTCCTAAATACTGAAATATAGTAATTTGGGATAGATTTTAGAAAATTTGAAATAGGTTTTGGAAAATTTGGCTTCAGATCATAGAATCACAGGTTGGCGTGGGCTGGAAGGGACCTTAAAGATCATCTACTTCCAATCCCCATAGTGGTATTAAGCACATCTAATATAGTTAAATATAGGAAAAAAATTGGAACTCTATTGTGTTTTCTCTGATTGCTTTAGCTTAAGAAAGAAAAATGCCTATTTTACAGGTCAGGAGGCTGATTCATGGAACAATGCTGTCATACAAAAGGCAATGATAGAATTCAAAGTAGATTCCAGGACTCACACAGAGTGTGGAGACTGAGTATTTTTTCCCTTTAAAGAAGCTCCTATATATAAGTTAAAGTTTTATTTAGTGACTGTAGATGTGCAGTAAATCTGTATCATTAGTTGGCTGACTTTGCATCTGTACCTTAGAAACGATTATTAAATGTAACTGATTTATTCATAGCATGGATACCAATAAAAAGGTGAGAAGATTATACTTTTGACTTGGAACAATAAGGTTTAAGACTTAATGTTCTGCTTTCTTTGAGTCTGCTATATTTGTAATTTTGATTTTTCCCTGTCTGATTCTGTTAGTAGATGTATTTGAAATCTTGTGAAAGAGTTCTCAACACTATTTAAAAAGTCCAGGCTATTTTTAACGAGCCTTGTAGTAGAAAGGAAAAGTGTTTTCATTTGGATACTCTCTAGCCATTTTGTGTATTGTATTAATATATTCTGTAAGCAATCTTAGGGAGGAAAGACCCAGGGAACTATAGGCCAGTCATCTCCTTAGTACAGGAGAGTCATGGACATACTGAACAGAGTCCAATGGTGTGCCACCAGGATGATGAGGGGACTGGAATATCTCTCCTGTGTGGAAAGTCTGAGAGAACTGGGACTATTCAGCTGGGAGAAGAGATGGCTTGGAGAGATCTCACCAATGTCTATAAATACCTGAAGGGAGGTGTGTAGAGGACAGACCCATGCTCTTTTCAGTGGTGTTCAGTGCCAGAACCAGAGGTAAAGGGCACAAAATGAAACACAGGAGGCTCCCTCTGATCACCAGGAAACACTTTTTCTACTGTAAGGACGGCTGTGCACTGGCACAGGTTGCCCAGGTTGGTGGTAGAGTCTTCATTCTCCGAGATGCTCAAAAGACGTGATCTTGGGCAACTGGCCCCAAGTGGCCCTGCATGAGCAATGGGGTTGCATCATATGACCTCCAGAAACCACTTCCAACCTCAATTGTCCTGTAACTCTGAAACCTAAATGAGGTAATATTTTTTTATCTATTAAAATGCAGTGTTTTGTTATGAAAAATTAAGTTAGCAATGTTTTGATGCGTTCAGTTTTTCCCTCACTGTGTTCAGTTCATTTGAATGGAACTGAAAAAAAAAGAACCAACAGTTTTTATGATAGCAATTCACCTGTTAGGCAGCATACTGCATTAGGGAATCACTTCATGATTGTTACATAACCATCAAGATAGTTTGCTGAGCTTGTAAGATAAATAATTTTGCATAAAGAAGCATTTCTACAAGCTGCTTTTGGTAGCAAATTTCAAGTAAGCAGAGCAGGGAGTAAGCAGGAGTAACTTCCCATCTATTTCTTTCCTGTTAATCTGCTGCCAGCATGATATAACTCTTATACTATGCACAATCAGAAACAAGTCTGTTTGAAAATAGCAAAGTTCCAAAGAGTACTTATCTTGCTGTCCAAATCTTTGAAGCCCTTTTGCATCATTTTGTTTTATGTTTAATGGCAGCATTCTGAGTAAGTTCGGTTTGAAGCATGTAGGACATCAAGAATATGTGTTTTCCCTTTTGTTAAATGGCTATGGTAGAAGTACCATTGTATGTGACATTTCGTATTTATCCCCCTTTTTCAGTCAAGCCCCAAGCACTGTACTTTTAAAACAACTTCTGTTTTCCTAAAAGAGGTTTTGGATGTGTATCCAAGTCA
The DNA here is from genome assembly GCA_035047865.1 of Dendrocincla tyrannina. NCBI lineage: Eukaryota > Metazoa > Chordata > Aves > Passeriformes > Dendrocolaptidae > Dendrocincla > Dendrocincla tyrannina. Next base: position 37,998,794 of record JAWWMP010000001.1, on the reverse strand, counting down.
TAGGTCAAGAGTCAGAAAAGCAGTATTTTGAAACTGTTGGGATTTATTATGTATTTATGCACACTATTTATATTATTATGTATTTTTAGTTTATGAATTCAGTTTAAAAAGCAAACTCAAAGTACAGAGTAGTTCTTCACATCTTTTCTCGTATCAGGAGAATGGAGTCCTTCAGTTTAATAAGGAATATAATTTTCCCTATATTTTGTTGTTGTCATGTGGACAGATGCATTTTTTTGCCTAAAAGGTATCCTTGCAACAACTCATAGAACATTGTTACTGAGGTATTCAGTAATCAGATGACATTTTAATCCATTCATAATGCTGTCACAGTTAACATTTTAGGTTGAGTAGACTAGGTGATAGTGGGGAAAGAAAGATAAGTAATTCAGATCATTTTGAAAAGCAGTAAATAGGAAGTTTATGGTGATTCAGAGTACACTCATAAACTTGGTTCTACTGTCAAGATTGCTATCAGGCTGATATACATGCTTTATCTCATAAAAACAAAAAAATGAGTATGTTTTACAAAACAGCAAAAAAAAAAAAAGATTTTCATCCTTGGACTATAGTTAGGAACACAGATACTGATATATTATTTACCAAAATAGCATTGGAGCTTTTACAACCAGTAATTTATGTCATCTAAAAATAGCTCTGCTACTTCGGTAGAAGATGAAAGAATTTTTTTTCTTAGTTCGTAGAAAACAACCTCTTGACAGAGAGTTTTCTTTTCTACTCAAATGGTAGTTTTCTGTAGGCTAATTTCTGTTTCTTACATCTTACTAACATTGTAATCTTAGTAGCATTTTCTGGCAAAAACTTTCATAAAGCAATCAATTTTATCACTACTTTTATGATGGTTCTTTCTTTGTTAATGCATTCATTGGCTTAGAATTTGCAGGCTGTGACCCTGCCCTCAAGGATCAGTGTATTTTGAGATTCTCCTAGCATTTTTATTCAATTAAACTACTTCACTGCTAATTAACACCGTTGACTTCTCCTCTTCACAGGAAGATTTGTTCTTCCAGGAGTCAATAGGTTAGTAATTGTGCATCTGAAAAATAATAATAAAAAAACGGACTATCAGCACCTTAGTGTAAACACATTTCCATCTGTTGTTCTAGTGTTATTTTTTACCAACAGTAAAAATGCCCAGTTTGGGGTGCTGGAGCTGGTGAAAGAGCTCTTCTGGCTCCCCCCTGGAGTGACTCTACTCTCTGATTCATCCCACCCACTGTGATGGCTGAGGTCCAGCCCATGTCCACCAAGAGGCCAGCAGAGGTTATACACATCAAGCCACCACATTACTTCATAGTGGAGGATAAGTCTCGATTGACAGCACTGCAAAATCAAGGAAATTTGAAATACTGCTTCAATAAGAGCTCTGTTTTCTTAAACATGGGAGAGTGAGTTAGAATTGCTGTGTACTTCTCCTGGTGAGGATTTTCTCTCTCAGTCCCTTTGAAAGGGTTTTAAAAAGTGTGCTGTCACCATAACAACAATTATTCCTGATAGACAGTCTGAAGGTGGAAACTTTGAGGAAGCAAATATATGAGTCTCATTCAAGAAGGAAGAGGTAGTACACATGGTAGATCCCTGAGGGGGAGAGCAGAACTTGTTCAAATTACATCGTTGTTACCTTGTTTAAGATCAAGTTGAGATGCTTTCAATCACCAGTTCCACCAGAACAGAGTAAACATCTCTAGCACATTCTTAGGGTCATTCACACTGCCTATGAGGACAGTCGGTCAAAGTTTCCTGTCAAGTCATCAATGAGCAATTTAGAGTAAAAAAATGAATTCTCATTTTTGTCCTCTGGATAAGCCTATTTTTCATCATTTTCATTCATTTTCAAATGAGTCTTCACTTCCTAATAGAGGAAGTATGAATGCTCTTAGAATTGCTTTTCCAAAAGAGGCCTAAGTTTGACTTATTTCTTGGAGCTTTACTGCACAAGCAAATTCTGGCCAGGGTATGCTAATGTGTATTACCTCCTGCATTCAAGCTGAAAATCCTTGCTTCTTTTCATTTTTCCAGTCTTTCAAAATGGAATTGCACTTGTTGATGCAATTTCAAGGCTTAAAGGCAGAATTCTGTGCCCTGCTGACCCTGCAGTAAGATTGCTGAACAGACACTAGAGAGGAAAAAAATAGAGAAGAAAGTAATGAGTGGCTCTAATTTATATAAATTATACATATAATTTATATAAAACATAATTATTTATGATGCACTATATTATACAATATGATTTATTGTATAATATTATTATTGTTATGTATAATGTAAATATATTTTTATATCTATATAAAATGCCTAGTTACCTGTCTTCTCTCACCTAGTGCAAAGCTGATGGGATCGGTAGCGTGGGTCCTAGTCATGCATTCTGTCCTTTTATAGATTTGTTTTCTCTTAAAATCAGGGTGTCTCCTTCCACTCAGCCCACCTTGGTAGACATCAGTAGGATCATTCCTTGCTTTGAAACATAAATGGGTGGAATAAGGAGTGGTTTGTGGTTTGGTTTTGAAATTGTTGGTTTGGATTTATTTTGTAAGTATCTCTTTTCCAAATACAAACCTGTCATCCAATGCCAGGTCTCTGTTCCTTTCAGTAGGCAGGAAAGGACTGTGACCTGTTTATTTCCCTGACCTCTCCAACAAACTTCATATTAATGACAGTTTCCACTCAACAATTCCAAAGCCATTCCTTGATAAACCTCTCCAGAACACCTCCCCAGTTAAGATGTAAATTGGTAAATATTGTGAAGGCTGATATCTCAATCTACCAGCGACTGCTTAGGTAAAGTGACAAATACAAACGTATATCTAAGAGAATGAATACACCTCAAATTATTATTTTACCATCAGCAGCAGCCCCAAACAATCTCAGAACTGTAATATAGCAAACAAGTAGATAAGTAGAAGGCAGGCTAACCTCTCTGGCTCATGTAGTTAAGAGATTTTGTTTCCTGTATGCCCTAAGCATGACTGTGTCACAGTTTACTCATACCTTTGTTTTTAATGGAGCTTTTACTGAGTATACCACACTGTTTCCCACTTGGTACATTCCTCTTATCTCTGCATATTCTCCATGATTATATTAACTTCTTTTCAATTTAAGAAACAGAAGTGAGCAACCTTTTGTTGCTGATCTTCAGCTGCTGAGTGTGATGCTGTGGACCTAAATAGCACAAATTCATCATCACTGTATTAGCTAGTAGCCAAGCTTGGTACTTTAGAGCATTTCTGCTTTCTGCTCTGGGATACAAAACATCATATGTGTTTTGCAGTAGTAGCATATTTCCAGCCATCTGTAAGTGCCTCCTACTTGCATATGCTTAGTCACTGCATACAAACATACACCTTCTGCTGAACTTTAGTAAAGCTCATTGTGTTTTTAGCTGTATGCTATTCTACAAAGGCTCTTTTTACAACATTAGAGCCCAGTAATCCCAGTTTACCTCCAAGGAGACCAGAGGAGATAATTTAACCAAACCATTGTTGTAAGTACATACTTTCTCATGTGATACAGTGACATTTTGATAAAAGTTTTTTTGTCATCAGTTTTGCCAAGTAAATGAAAACTTGCTAGCATAAAAAAGTAACAAATTTATTATTGTTAAAGCTGAAATAATATCACAGGAGTACTCTAAACCAACACAATTTAATAACTCTTTTACTTCCCCTACATTTTTAATATAAGTCTTATATGACCCTTCATGCTATTGCTGGGTTAATACTTACCAAAATCGTGGAATATTCGAAGGTGTACTCACGTCTCCCCTCCCATCACCAGCTGGAACCCGAATTGGTTGTCCATTGTTACTTTGTCTATGAGTCTGGGACAGAGCTAAATGCCGGGTTGGTGTACTTTAGTAATCCTATGTCACCTGAACAGATGGCTTCCTGGGATTCCAAACAACACTTAGAACTGGGCAATTTTATCCTGAAGGAGGGATGAAATGGGGATGATGTTAGTCTTCTAATAAAAATTAGTTGTGTTTGGGAAGGGAGAACATGTCTTGAAAGGTTGTCTCACTTCTAGCTAAAACAGGTTCCCAGAAGAGGAACCAGGTACCGATAGCCAAGATATTCTTTCATTAATCACAACTATCTGGAAATCACAGAGTAGTTAAAAATGTCAGGCTGCAGACCATCTTAAGTATGTAAGCATCTTTTCTTCCTCACAGTTTGGTAGCATAAAGCTTTTAAAAAGAAGTTCCATTCTCTCCAAACTACTTTTTTAACATTTCCATATTCTTCCAAACTGTGCCATTTTATAATAATTGATCTATTCCTGACATTTTGGTCTATGCTGTTGCATAAACTCTTCCAGTCCCATTCCTGTAGAGATGAAATTGCAGAAGGCTGATTTGCCAGCTCCACTACCAGAACTGCTGTCCTGTAGTAACCTGAGAGAACATCATGAAATCACTGCCGTGTAATCTTGCTCCTCTTTCCCTCTTCTGGCAATAGAATAAATAGCCAAGTCCACAGTCAGTTATGTCAAAGAGTGCAAAGAGGTTTAGTAACTTGATTAAGCATTTAGCACCTCTTCATGGCAAAGAGGAAGTCTATTGCTTGCTGCTCCCGTTTGATCTGCACCCTGGCTTTGTGAGAAAGGTCCAGCTTGTTGCCAATACTTAAAATGAGTAGGCAGGCTTCCTCAGGAGATCACCCTGCACACTTCTAGAGGAGGAATATTATTGCATTCCACATCTTGCAAGTTGAATTAAATTCTATGAGAAAAAAAATTCCACCTTGTCAAATTGCAACCACTTCACAAGACAGCACTTTAGAAGCTGTTTTCATAGAGTCAGAGAATGGCTTGAGTTGGAAGGAATCTTAAAGATCATCTAGTTCCAGCCCCCTGCCGTGAGCAGGCAGGGACACCTTTCAGTAGACCAGGTTGCTCAAAACCCCATCCATGTTTTGTGCAGCAAAACGTTTTGTCAGGCTGAAGTACATGGCCCTGATGCCTAGAGAAAAGTAGCTGTAATTCTGTGGCTGATGAGCCTGGCTGACTGCACTGCTGTGTCAGAGCTGGTGCGTGCACAAGGAACATGAGAGCATGCTGGGCTGGGTGTGTGGAGAGACAAACTCAGCCTCTCCATCAGTAGTGCAGATCTGGATCTGTTTGTTCTTTCGATGAAGGCATGCCCCAAACTCTCCATCCTTGCTTCAGTACTCTATCCAGACAAATAGCAGGGCCTATGAAAATAAATTAAGCAACATGAGATGGTCAAACACAAACATATTGAGCAACACAGAAGCACTTAACTGGTTAAATGGAGAATGTTGTAGTTAAGATCCAGATTTTATGCTGATATTTACGTAAAATACTGTAATTATGTTGTGACTTGATTAAAATACAAGCCTTTTACAAAGAACGAGAGCAAAACATCTTGTCTCTAAACTGAGGCTGTAGAAATAATTCTTAAGATGGGGAATAATAAATGCCTTTTGTAAAGAAAGAATAAAGTCAGCTAGCTAAAATAATGAGCTGTTTTGAGATATTATCAATGGACAAAGCAATACCAAGGGAGTAAGAGGCATTAATTAAGGGAGGAATGAATGCCATGCATGACAGCAGAGGGGGTTTCTGCTTAGCCTTCTCTCAGTTTGTATTCATGAATTGCTCCTCAATTTGTCTGTGGACACTAATTTTGCTTTTGTTTCCACATAGTGAGACAATAAAAGCACAAGCATAAGGTAAAGAGAACAGATGATACTGGGGAAAAAAACCCAGGAAGTACAAATATTTTAGTAAAATCCAGGCTCTTATACATAATACAAGGACAGAGAAGCATAGCAAGGAGAAGAAATAGATTTCGGTAAATATCTGACATTAGAGGTAGGAAATCTGATAAAGATAGGAAATAAGGAGGGCTTTTAAAACATGGTTGAACTATCTGCTGAATGCTGGTTATTAGACACATAGTAAATTTCTTTGTATTAAATCTAAAGTAATGCAAGGAAGATTTGAGCTTGATACTGCATCCATTTTAGGAGAGATGGATTGCTCTTCTGGTTCTTCTGGCCTTCTCTGGAGTTTGCCTCTCCTTTTAGTTTCCCTTCTACAGATTCTTCCCATGCTCCCTTTGTCTTCCTTGTCTGTTTAGACTAGAGACACTTGCACTTTTTTCACGTTCTTCTTTTCCTTCTGGTTTTCTCCTGGTCATTGTGAAGAGTAAGAGGAGGATGCCTGTCCCCTCCTCCCCCATGGCGGATGTTGGAGGAGGTGTTTCTAGGAAGCCTCTGAGAGCAGGATAGTAGGTGTAGGGTCCTACAGAGGTGGGATTATGACTGGGAGAGGCATCAGGTGGTTACAAAGGGACTGGGATAGAAAGAAGATAAGCAGGGGGAATCTTATGCTTTCTATCATGCTTTCCTATCTCCATAGGAGTCAGGGATATTGAAGGTCCCCCATTCCCTTTTTTCTGCATACAGTGCACCTCTGTCCTGGAATCTTACTTCTGCCCTTCCCACTGCCTCCCACTGTGGCTCCAGTTGACCTGAATGGTTGATAGATTGGGTTTGATTTTCTTAAAATGCATGGTTTGCCTGCCTTTGCCTGCTTGTCTAATTATAGCACCTGAATGATCAGAGTTTGCTGCAGGGATGACTAACATAATGCCCTGGAGTCTACTACATATAGGTAAGATTTGCTTGTGCAGGAGACCTTTCTTGTTCTTATTATCTGTGTATGTGTAAATGTTGATCTTGTCTGAAATTTGTCACACTCTGGTAGTGATGTAAGTAAGAGTGGTTCTGGAATCTGCTGCATGTTCCGATGGATAAGGGTATGCTAACTTCATTCAAAATCAGATGTGCTTTCTTTGTGCCAGATCCCTGTGATCTTGTTGAATTAGCTGGTATGTAACCTCCACTCGCCTATCAGTGTTACATAACTGATCTGCTATCATCCCTGATTTTCACATTCCAAAGCACTGGCATTATTTAAGTTAATGCAGTAATATATTACAGGGGATAAGCTGTGTACATAAGATGTGTATATGACTAGAAGCAGGTCAACAAGATCAGAAGAAAATAGAGACACCAATAGGTTCATCTCATAAATTTTCTTTCCTTTAAAGTGTTTATCATTTGCTTTTCTCTATTGCACCATGTTTTACCATTCTTTGAAAAGCAGTTGCTTAGCATTTTCTTGTACATACTAGTGTGCAGAGTTCATTTTGCTTGGGTATTAATGTGTTGAGTTTGTGCTGTTTACATTATGTCTATGTATGCCAACACCATTAATGGCTCATAGTTTTCAGCATTTCACTGGGTGCGCTCAGGACTCTCTTTTTCCCAGATAAGCTAAGGATTTGCATGTTTATGTGCTTTCTAGGCACTTGAAGATCCCATGTACACTCTCAAAAATTGAAGATTATTTTCATTTCAGAGACTGAGATAAAAGATGGGAAATAATCCAAAACTTACCAAAATGTGCATAAAATCTCAGATCAAAGAATCTTAGGATATCCTGAGTTGAAAGGAACCTACAGGGATCACTGAGTACAACACCAGCCTCTGGCCCAAAAGCTTATTTGAAAAACAACTCTTAATTAACTCAGCCCTATTTTTCTTGCCCCAAATATTCTATTTCTCCTTTTAGTCATTAGAGTAAGCACAGGAGGTTAAATGCAGTCCATGGACAGGAATCATCTTAAGGTTTTTGCATTATCTATGTCTCACTAGAGTCTTCACAACTGTCCTTTTATACAGAGGCAAATTTAATCCAGTGAGAGTTTTGTCTCACTGTGTAACCATCGGTGGCTCACACAGCCAGGTCCCTGTAGCAATATTTAGAAGCTCTTTCATATCTAACGTAATAGTTTGCTATCCTTGTTTTCCTGGGTTGTTGTACCCCTACTCTAGCTGTATGCTGCTGAATAAGTTGCCTTAGACATTTCAGTGCCTCAGATGCTTCAGGCACCCAGCAGTTCTAATGCTTGGCTTTTGAAGATGGTGATCTCTTAAGCTTTGTCCAGATGTTGCTGTCTTGCTTGGTAAGCATTACTGCTGTGGCCTCCTAGTCATTTGCTGTTCAGTTTTGGCAAAGCAAGGTTGATGCCTCTGTCCTTTTAATTTTCAGTGGTTTTCTAAAATTTTCTAATCCACATTCGATACAGAGCATATTGTGTAATTGTTTTTAATCATATTAATGTGTATGGAAGTTACAGAAGTTTCTATTGTAGGACTTTGAGTCATGCATGTGTTTTCCAGTATTTAGTTTATTGTTCTTTTTTTGTTTCCTGCTTTTCTTGAACTTGAAATCTGATCTTAAATCTTCCAAAACATTTTCATCTCCAAGATAATAGATTTTGCAGTTAGTCATTAAATTACCAGCAAAATGCACTTACTGGAACTGCCTAGAAATGTTGTTTTGTTGTTTGAGTGTTTTTCTTGTAGGTATCTGAAAGGTTATCATATGATGATCTCATTTATACCTGCTTAAATACAGAAAGACTGTGCTAAGGCAGAGGAGACACCCTACTGTTTGATTCATGTGCTTAGGACAAAAATCTGGACCCACCTTGTTTTAACTTTAGTCTTCATTTCTTGGAGTGGAAGAAGTCACTTTTCTATATAGTGATGATTAATAACTCATACATCCCAAACCAGAAAATACATTTGAAAAATATCAATCCTTTCTCTTGGTATTATGTTTTTTAGAGATGATAATTTGTCTCAAATTTATTTCTTTCTCATCATGCACCCCTGTCAGGGGAGCTATAATAGCAGGAACTTTGTTACTGTGAAATAGCATGTTGATATTTGCTGAAGTCTTTGTTTGCATGCTAACAAAAAGTTGACTTCCACTACAAATCTGCACAACCTGAACTTTGTTTCGAAAACAATGTTTGTTTTCTTGGAAGAGTAGATTGTCATTAAAAGCTACTTTAGAGCTAATTTCTTTCTTTCTGATATTCCCTATCAGAAAGTGCAGAAGAATCTTCTGATAAGTGCCTTATTGCTTTGTTATCTTGATACTTTGGATTTCATGGAACTACAGTCCTTAAAGTGTTTTCAGAAGCCTTTGTCTATGTTTTATTTGGAAAAACACTTCAAAAACTGTTGTGCTAATAGCATTTCGGGCTAAGCTGGAAGGCTAAAGAATCAGTTTTGAACAATGCACGGAAGAACAGAATTTAAAAGTACATCTGTGTATGGAAATGGAGTAAAATCCCTACTCACAGATGCTCACAAACCATGTAGAGATGATTATGTTGAGGTGATGAGCTGCAGAATGGGATGGAGTCAGATTTCTTGTCCTTCACTGCTACATTAACAGCATATTTATGTCAAACCATGCTTATTGCAGGTCAAATCAGAAATGTTGCATGTAGTTAATTGTTCTTAGGTCTTTTCTGTTTCACTCTGTGTCACTTAAGCTTCTCTTTCTTCCAGTGTTATACTTCTGCTTCATCTATGCCTCTCTTCTTTTTGTAGTAACCATCCTTTATGGTTTGCCAGTGGCATCAGCTTTGACATGTAATTTGTTCTCATCACCAAAAATCACCTTTGCCTGTCTCTACACTCTTTCTATCCATGTGGCCTCTGCCTGCCTTTCATGGATGTCCTTCCATGATTATGGTCTGAGGACAAGACTGTGGATAGGTCCTGACTAGTAAAATAATTTTATCTTTTATTTAAATTCAGGCTTCATTTTGTCACTAAGACCATATATTATCTGAAGCAGAGGTAGTCATCATATAATTTCAAGTTTGCTTTTCCTTTTGTCAACCCTCCACTTCCTTGTCTGTCAGTCTGTACTTTTTAGTGGCCCAGATTTCTGGAAGCAGCCACTGTGTAATGTAGAGCTCTTAGTTCAGCAAAGTACTTGACCATATGACTAACTTAAAACATCTATTTAAGACATATGCTTATGTGCTTTGATGATTGCTTTGGCAAGCAATTTCTGTGTCTTGCTGGGAAAAAAATACAACAATAATATGCCAAGAATTTGACTATTTGACAGTCGTTAATGAATATACCAACATGGAATATTTTCTTTTCCAAATGAACTGTTGCTACACCTTCTCTTTTTTGCATGGAATTTTATAGCAAGAACATTTAAGTGATGAATAGCCATGGAACTTAGTTATGCTGGCTAGTAATCACATGAAAGATCTCTTTATTATTGCAAAGAGATAAACTGGAGAGAAAGAGAATCAAGTATGGAGCAATAATAAAGTAAGTGAGATGACTTTCCCTCTTTGACTGACATCACTCCAGTACAGCCAGTACCAACCCAGTGCAAATGAGGAGAATCCAAATCATGTTATTTAGAAGTTTGCAGTCCAAGATAAACTAAGGTGCAAATTTTGTTCCAGCAAAGATTTTTAGAATGTGATTATTTCAATCAGAAGAGACTACAGGAAAAGAGAGAAATGAAGTATATTTGCTCACTTACAGAGGGGAAAAACGTGAGATAAGATTTCCCTTTTATCCTTTGCATGGGCTACCTGTGGTGCTAAGTTGAATATTCTGCTCTCAACGAGCAGCTAGATCCTGGCTCAAGCCCTGCTTCTGCTAAATTTGCTTCCACATGAGCAGCCTTACCAGTGCTTCCTCCCTTGTTCCCAGGAATCATCCCACAGAACAAAGCGATGATAAAGAACATGTATCCAATTTATTCTGCTCTGGACTGGCAGCTACTTGCCACTGTTGTGGGACATGGGACAAGTCAGGATTGGCTGTGGCCCTATGAAGAGCCTCATGCCACAGCTGTTTCTGGGACCATTCCTCTAGCCCAGACTACACATTTCAGTGCTCTGCAGAGGAACATGGATATTTTTGTCCATCACTGATCTTTGCTCCAACAACCAATGCTGTAAATAAATGGCATCTGCAAAATTCTCATCCGAAGATTATGTTCTCCCCAATGCATGAGAAAGAAATCAATAGAAGGAAAGCAGTGCAGTGTCACTGAGAATATTATCCTCCCCAGAATAACAGATGGAAATGGGAATCCCCTGAGCATACAAACTAAGGCAAGCAAGTGAAAACCTCAAATGCAGGAGAAAAAAAGAAGGAATTTTGTCATTGTGGCAGACTCCGAACCCCAGCAGACACTTTTCTGTGGTGGTGGTTGCCTAGAGCAGTATGTGTTGATGTGAAGGGGTGGTGGCAGTAGTTGGTAACATATTTACAGAAGGCAATGCAATGACTCTCTTGGTGTTATTAGTGCCTGCAGACCCTAAATGGAATCTGTGGACAAGAAATAAACCACTGGATTTCCGTATTTTATTACCTAGGAAGCGTAACTTTTCCCTAAAGTTCTTTGAATTATATTTTTATAGAAAAAGTGGACAAATTAGGTGCAAAAGGTCTTGCAACAGAGGTAAGCAGTTTTCAGTCGCAAAAATGGTGAAAAAGATGTTCAGGGAAAGGCTAAATTGTAAAATTCAACAAAGACACAGGATTTTGCATTAAAGCTAGGAAAAAAGTAACATTTTAATTCTCTTATACAAGACTGCTAATTCCAAAAGGTCTTCTGAGATGACATTCAACATCCCTCATACTCAGATTTAGGAGTGCTGTGGAGCTCTGTACCAGAGACTGGCATGGTGATTCACTGAAGTTGGAAAAGTGTATACTTTTCTTTAGGAGGCACAGGGCACCCTACTGCTACAATCCCTCCCCAAAACATTGACCCGACACAGACCTTCCCCAAGACATGACTGTTCAGTTTCCCAGGTTGGATTAGAAAAAAAAATCTGAAAGGTCTGAAAAGTTGACTATGATAATGAGTTGGGCCCAAGGCAAGATAACCAATCTGCATCCCTGATTGACTTATTTCTGCTCTGGGCATCTGACAGTTCCCGCCCAGTTGCTGCCAATTATGGTGAAGATTTGCTCTCATGCAGACCAAGCCTTCCAGGGAGCATCTTTTCTCTCCTTAGTGTTCAGTATGGCTCTGAGCTCTTTCTGAAGGGCCTCCTCAAGGCACCTGCTAATGCAAAGGGAAGCTCATTGATGAGTGGAAAGCATGAAAGTCCTCTTCTAAGTAGGGTGTTTGAGACTTTGAGGCATGTTGCTGTACTGCCAGTACCTGGCACATAGCAGGCTCTTTGGGATATCACGTTTCTTGCACTTGGCCTGCAAGTCTTGAACACAAGATGTGAACCCTGAAAGCTAACCTAGGTTTCTCAGACCTTTGCTAAATATATAAGACTGAAATCAGAAAGGTAGGATGAATGCTGGCAGAAGCAAGTCTGGGCTGCCTGAAAAGAAGGGTGACCAGGAGGTTGAGGGAGGTAATTCTTCTGCTCTACTCTGCTCTGATGAGACTCCACCTGGAATATTGTGTCCAGCTCTGGGACCCCCAAAATAAGAAGGAAGTGAACCTGTTGGCGTGAGTCCAGAGTAGGCCACAAAGATGATCAGAGGGCTGGAGCACCTCTCCTATGAGGACAGGCTGAGAAAGCTGGAGAAGAGATGTCTCCAGGGAGAGCCTTATTGCATCCTTTCAATACTTAAAGGGGGTCTGTAAGAAAGATGAGGATCAAGGAGAATTTTTTCACTCTGCAATTAAAAAGTCTGTCTCCAGGAAGAGTAGGGAGCAGGGTTTTCCTTCCCTGAACATTGGCAATGGTTTGATGCTGTGTTTCAGTGCAGATATTTTGCTGTATCTCAAAAGTCTGGTTTTGCTCATTTAGCTAATTGTCCGATATTATGATTTGGGATCAGAAATTTTCTTTCAGCTCAGATTGGTAATGACTGGGTGGAGAAGAGTTGTCTTCCTTTGTAGTATGAGGAATTTTGCTTTCTAGGGCTGGCCTGATTTTTATGTAACATGTGCCTGCCTTTGTACAGACACAGCCTATTGATTCTGCCATTCATTTCTCCTGCTGCCTCCTTATGGCCATTATAGTGGCAGCTTTTGATTTTCCACTAGGACTAAAATTTGGTAGAAGTGTCCTATGGCATGGGAGCACACAGAACCTGTGATTGATGAGTTGGTCTGGCCTGAGCATGATTACACTGGTGTAAAGAGCCACCACATAGAGCTGCCCTCTGTAATAGACTGTGTGGCTGGTCCGTTCACAGGCTACATCAGAAACTCGGGCTGCTCCTACTTCATCCTGAACATCTCCATATCTTCTTGCCAACCAATACAGCAGCCTGTCTTGCTGTGGTATAAAGCTCACATAGGAAACCTGAGTGAATAAAAAAAAGATTTCCTAAGAAAGAGACTTCTCTGAAAGTTTTCTGACAGAGAAAGATGAAGGCAAAGCTCTGGAGTCATGCCTGTACTGAAAAACAATCTCCACTGCTGATAGTAGCTGTGTAAATCTTACTTACATGAGAAAGCAGTGAAGCATCTTTATTTCCCACTCTTTCATAACAGAACATTTAGGCACGAAAACCCATAATTTCCAAGTGAGTCACTGGAACAGAGTAGCTTTAAAGGAACCACCATGAAGTTTGCAGCAGGTGAAAGCAGCCAAAAAATGAGATAAGGGTGAGACATTTTGTGTTCATAACACAGTCAAGAACTTCAGTCCAGTCAGCTCATGTGCATGTTGTGTTCATGTGGGAGACCATAAATCATGGTGGGGTTTTATGGATTGAATAAAATGGTAGCCCTTAGAACTACACATGGGCTCTAAGTCTCTTATCTCATAACTTAATTTCCTTCAAATATATTTCTTTTTATAAGCACATGGTCATTAACTGTTTTTTTTCAAAACATGCATTAATACTCTGCACAAATTTTATTCAAAAATATATTTATGATTTTTTTGCAGTTTGGACCACTAACTGAATGTGAATGTGTGGCAATTCTTCATCTTTATATTTTTTTGTATGAGAATTGTATATCTTAAAACAAATTATCGAGGTACTCTAATGAAGATTTGTATCACAATCTGTTATAAATACATAATTAATAAAGCCATTTGCCATATTTTAGCTGCAGTTTAGACTTGGTAGCTTTACCTTGCCTTTCAGATCCTATAATCTCTACTGCAGGGCAAGATTTTTCAGCATGCTTTGAATTGCCAACCTATCTGACCAGATACAAATCTCACTGAAATTAGCATGACCACTTGCAATAGCTTTGATGTGCTGCCGAAGAGACCCTTAAAGCAAGTGTATGATGCTCAAAGTACTTCATCTTTTGTGTTTTTATAGAGATAAAAGCATCATCAGTAACAAGGAGTCTCAGCCTCATGTTGGCACTAGCTACATGAGTGCCTTGAGAAAGCCACAATCTACTTGCCAAAAAGAACAAGGGCTGTGAGAAATACTGCAAAGCCCCGAATGAAAGATGTTAACAGCATCGTCCACCTCTTGACTGCTGTTGAAAGCTTCATAAGTCTCCCCTTATGATGGTTAGGCTGATTGCTGCCTTTTGAAGCATTTCAAGTGAGTAGGGTTAAAGAAGCCTTTTGAAAGGCTCAAACCAGAGCTTAACCACCACAAAATGAGACAACTGCAATAATAATGCATTTTATGGTCACCAAAAAGGGCAGCCTGCCTCTTTTCCTCTTCTCCCTTGCTGCTGGCATCTATGGCACCAATGCTCCCTGCAAGGAGCCAAATCAGACTGTTGATCGACTCTGTTTTTTGCTGGATTAGTCCTCTTAGTTTACTGAGCTCAATTAGCTCACAAAGGATTTGTACAAATGCTCACAAAGAATTTTTACAGATGCTCACAAAAAAGAGACAGGACTGTGTAGTTGCATGCGTGAACCTGTGGAACATATCCATTTACCTTCAGAGATACAAGAAAAGACTCATGTTTGAAGGCTTCTCTTTTTCCAGCTATATTGATTAGTCTGATACAACCTGATACTTCTCTCTACAAACTTGCCTGCTTTACCTTTAGAGCATCACAACTCCAATATTACTACTCAATAACGCATACAGTGATCCCTTTAGTCATTAAAGGAAATCCCCAGGAGCCATCCTGGACTGAATAACCTCTGTGAAGCCCTTTGGAAAGGCTAGTTATTACGTGGAGTGGACAATAAAGGGAAATGAGGTTTACGTTTGCTTATCCAAAAGGCCAGAGAGAGTTCATAGATTATTCTTTGCACAGATAAGCTAGACCTAATGTAAACATTCCCCACTGGAAAGTATCTGCTGTTTGTTTTCCTAACTTTAACCATGTGGCTAGCAAAAGCAGAATAAATGAAATAAAAGACAGGCATTTTAATAATAAAGAACCCAGTCTTTGAAAACTCATGTTACTGCTCTCTGGGAGAAAAAAAAAAAAATTAAAGTTGTCATTTCTACTCAGTGCATGAAACACATACTGATGTGCCTGCAAACCTTTCTTGTAAGTGGAAACTGGTAAGATTTCAAACTTATCCCAGCAGATATTCTTCATTATACTAGAGCAGAGCAAACTGCTCATTTTAGTTAAAGCCTTGCTCCTATGCCCTTTATTTGGGTAATGCTGAAGTTATACCTGGTTTTCTGTGAAAGTAATGGATATTTGTCCAAGGGGGAGCAGGAGGATTTTAGAGGAAGGTTCTAATGTTTTCCAATTCTGCTTTAGAAAATTCCAAAATCCTTGATGGATATAAATTAACACAGCATGGCTCTTAAAAATCTCACCCACTACCCATCTGTATCTTTAGGTTCATAAATATTGAATGAAAAAACAACCTCTATCCTATCTGTCAAAGCTGTTTACTGAGTACTCCAAATCAACCTGTGATTAATTTGTTTGCTCTTCACTGACTTTTTTAAATGTGACTAAACTCAACACTTTGTATCACCAAGGTCTCGATTGTCCATGGTCATTGGTGCAGCTGTGCCTGGGTATTTCAGAGCTACCAAAAGTGTGTTTTTTTCACAATTCTCTTTCATAAAACTTTCCACTCACAAGAATAGACCTTTTATTTCTACTTTTTCATTAAAAAAAAAATAATTGCAGCATGTTGTACGAGAGTTGGAAATGTGGGGCTGAATTAGGGAAAAGAGGACTGAGATCAGAATGAAAACAGAAGACCTGGCTGTTGGAGCTGGTCTGACGCCATTATGTAGTGATGTTTGTGATAGCTGCCATTTCTATGGCAACATGACAGCATGATTTACTGAAATAACAGAGAAAGCAAATGCAAAGCTTTTGTTTAACTTTGATGCCATGAGCTATTTGCTGATACTGGGGAAGGGGGAGAGAGAAGTTCTTTGGCTCCCAGTTAAGCACATTGCTATCATGTCATAAATATAAAGAGAAGTCAATAAAGGGGATCAGTGGTGTTCAGATTTCCCTTCTGCATTCACAGAGCTTGCACACACATGCAGACATGTCATGACAAGTGACATGGGCAAAAGTGACATGGGTTGGGTAGAGAGATGAGATTCACCTCTACAATGGGATCCCCCAAGACTTAGAGGGCTAAGATGGAGCTTGTGCCAGTAAACAGAAACAGCTTCTGGCCATTGTGGTTGAGATCTGGTCCTCCATACCAGATTAGTGTGAAGGTTTAGGACAAATGGGCAAAAAAGTATGTTTGCTACGTATTCCTAGAAGATACACAAGAAAAAAATAGAGGCTGTTAAATAATTGTTCCAGGTTTGGAAGATCATTAAGACTGTAATGATACTGGAGTTAACACAGGGAGAAAAGGATAGGATCAGGGAGAGTGTGAGTCTTCGTGTTCAGTTTTATTGTTGAACTACGCAACATCACAGCAGCAAATGAAGGCTGGTTTCAGACATGGGAACAATTATTTATTTAGTTGTGAAGTAGGTGTGTCTGATTAGGATTAGGGTATTGCATACTGGGGTTGGGCAGCTTGACTGTGACATCATCCCATTTTGTCTGAATTTTCTCTTTCTGTCTATCCTTTGTGGATGTGCCAAGCCATCATCACAAAGGAGTGAGATCAGCCAGGAAAATTCGGACAGGGAACTGAAGTCTACTGGTATAATACTGGCTGTGCCACTGGCTGCCCATGTGAGTATCTCTGTGGAGCCCAATCAGTGCCAAAAATAGGCCATGAGCCATTAACTAGTTTATAGCAGTGCATCCTCACCTGAAGCTTTCACTTGTTCTGTGTTGGTCTCCCATCTGGGAAAGTAGGATAATCCTGAGCCCTTTTTGTCGCTACTGTGCCTGGTTTGAGTGCCAGGAGTGGGGAGGTTCTGGTGAGGCAGTGGCCACCTTTAGTCCTCCAGTGTTTTGCATTCATCCCTTGCTGTTTGCTACTGAGCAGTCTCAGGGCAGGAAAGAACTAGATAAGCCTCCCATCTGCTCCAATAGGACTCTTCAGGAATATGTTCTTATTAGTATATTAAGAAAACTCTGATACCAGCTAGCACTGAGCAGCTTGGGTCATCACCATCAGGCCACATAATCTTCCCAAGCAGGGTGGCCCCGTGACATCATCCGGATCCTTGTCCATCCTAGGGACAGCTCCTGACCCCTGCTATGCAGGTCCACATATTTAAGTGGAGCTACTGCTGCTCTGAAACAGTGTTAGTAGAATCCAAGTCAGCCTTTGCTCACTCTTGTGAAATATAGCTGATGTCCTAATGATCTTTTTCTGTGTAAATAATATGTATATAATCAATAAATGGCATTGTTGAAATGACAGAAAGCTTAGAGATATTTATAGGGAAGGACTTACCTGTTTACATGCCTTCTACCTTGCAATTATAGAAGAGTGTTTATTCTTTTTTTTAATCTGCACCAATTCTTATTCCATAAGACCCTTTTGTGGTGTGTGCTGCTGGAGTGCATTTGTAAAACAAAATTAGCAAAGAGGTCACAGATGTTGCTCTCCATTCTCTTTTTACCCATACAAATTGTAAACAATGTCTCTTTATATTAAGATACACTTTTCTGTCTCATGTTGGGTTTAGAGCTGATCCATTCAGTATGTTTTCTGTTCAGAGCACCCTGTTCTTGTTTAAATATCCCCACAACTGTATTCCATGTGAAAACAATGTTGCTTTCAAATTCAGTGCACATATCTCAAATCCATATGTATATTACTGAACTGATGCAAGGACAGAAGAATTAATAACATTATAGAGGGCCACAAAAAATGAAGAGCACATTTCTCACTAAAGTCTACACTGAGTCATCAAGTGTACTTTGGCTTGTGTATAACAAGATAACAGGTAGCAGCACCTGGAGCAAGAGTGTCTTCATCACTGTGACTTTATTAATAGAGTCCAAGAGTACATTAATAGAGTCCAAGAGCTGATGGTGGTGAGAGTTGAGTTGTTTTTCACTAAGATTTTACTGCAATGAATTCTTTCCTGGAATATATGGTATTCAAAAGCCTTAGTTCAGATTTCATAGCATATAGATTTTAAACTTTTTTTCTGTCTGAGACCAAAAGACATTATCCATATTTCTAGTATTGTTTTCTTTTGTAACCAGACGTGCAGGTATTCTGACTTGTGTCAAATTTTGATTTGGTTGACTGTGGTTGATCTGCAGATAAGAAGATGTATTAAGGTGAATACTTCCCTCCCACCTCCACCCCAAAATCAGTAACTCCTTCGCATTGGGTTTAATTTAATATGTGTTCCCACCAAACATATATTTTAAAGGCAAACTGTGTTAAGATCACTATTCACAGATTCTGAGTAGACAGCAAGAGATAACAACACAACAGCGAGGGGGGAGAGGGTTGCTATAATTGCCCAAAACTGGAAGAAGTTTATCATGAAACTGTGAACAGCTGTTGTTAAGACTTATTCTGAGCAGAAGAATGCACCTCCTGATGTTTCTGTTCATTTGAGACATTTCTGTGCCACATGGTGTCCATCATCTGAATGCTTTCCCTATGGGCTGTGTAGCTAATAAGACAGAGCAGGCTTTATGCTGAACAGTGAGATGTCTTGAGTCAGCATGTCATAGGCAATAAAAAACTATGGACTTGAGTGGTGAAAATGAATTTAGGATACTACTGATTGCCGATAAATATTTTCTCCAGCAGTGAGCACCATAAAAAAAATGAAATTGTCCTACTTGATGGGGTTTGGTGTTGTGGTTTTTTGTTTGTTTGTTTGTTTTGTTTGGTTTTTTGTTTTTTTTTGTTTTAATTTGGGGAACAGGATATTATTTGGGACTTTGACATGTTATACAGTAGGACTTGAACTGGATTTTTTAGATTTTTTTGGGGGGGAGAGGGGTTAAATTGCAGTTTGTATTTTTAGCGGTGACTTTTGGATTTATCTCAAAGTTAGAACTGAGAATGTTGCTGTTACTGCTGGAGTCGTCTGGAACTTTATTAAAATAGAAACTTGCAGGAGATAGAGTAGTAGTCTGTAACAGATCTTGAAACTTGGAGTCCAGTCTCATATTTGGTAAACTGAAGAGACTGAGGATAGGGCAGAGGTAAACGATAATCTTCTTGATTGACTTTGATAGATTTATCAGTGTTATCAATGTTGAAGCTAAAGCAACCAAAAAATCAGCAACCATGAATAATTTTGGAGAAATGCTTAATTTTACCTTTTCATTTCTAAGCAGCATGCTTCAGTAGTAAAATTGCAGAAAAAAACACACTCTGAAGAAGATCATAACCCGAGAGTAGTTTCTACTTCATTATTTCAAGTACAAGACGATTTTCCCTGCACGTTCTTCGATTTTTCTCCAGGTTTGGCAAGATGAGGCATTTCCAGACCCAAAGCAGCCATTTTACAACCAACAGCTGCCTCTTCCTAGTCCAGCTGGCAAGCAGCTTCCCCTCTGCCTTTCTCTTTTTTCATTCCTGATAGGTTTAGTCTCATTATCTCCTGAAAACAATTAAGCAGTCATCAAATGGCAGTCTTTCCAGTCTGTGTTGGGGCTGGACTCTGGTGAAAGGTCAAACCATTTCCAATCATCCTCTTTTACATACAGCCTTTACAGCCTTCTTTTAAAGCAGCCCTCAAAAATAATCTGAATGCAGGCAAGACGTTTGCAGCTGGCTCATGTGAAGGAGCATTCATTACATGTGTGTGAGATGGTTTATATAGCTCTCTTCAGGAGGAGAGAACAGAAGCTGGAAGAGGTCCAGTTGATGTCTTGTGCATCTTGTCATTGCTAAGTCAAGTCCCTCACCTTCACCCTGTCCCTCCTTTACTTTTACTTCATTCTAAACTCTGAGCCCTATGTTCTTCCAGCTTGCTGGCATGCAAACCTCTCACTTGCACTGCCAGCCTTTGGATGAGATTGTACTGGGCCTATCCTTCTTCATCAGCTCTCAAGGAAGCTGAAATGACTGACTCCTGTGCAAACATCTATCCTGGAGCCATCTGGAGACAGGAGAGAGATAGCACTTGTCACAGCACTCTGAAACCGATGGATTCATAGACAAGGATATGGAAAGCTGAAGAATGGCACAGGGCTTGCAAACACTTCATAACAGCACTGCAGGAGGTACTACTCTGCCTTGTAAAGACCAGGCATTCGTTACTTGCTTAGAACAATTTATCAACGAACCACAAACTGCGTTTTTTTCATTTCAGTGTTCAATACTATTTCATGACCAGTCTTTTTTTCACCTCTTATATTTTTAAGCATTGTAAACTAAGCAGTTAGTAAGCTGAGAGTTAGAAAAAGATGTTCAGGCATTTAAGATGCAAATGTGGGACCCAAGAAACGTGTTCAGTTTCTGCTTCTGGACAGATTTCCTTCCTTAAGGAGTAAGTGTCCAGGTCCTCAGTATTTTTTAACATTTTGTTTCAGCAGCTGGGATGAAACCTGCAGTCCTTCTGAGGCTTCAGGATTGACTTTGGCACAGATAGGATTTTATTTTCTGTGTATCTAAACCACAGCTGAACATCTGGAAAATAGGGGACCTTTCATTCTTTTTTAGTCTTTTACATCGTCAACTATTCAAGGCATTTTCTTACAAACTAATATAACAAAAGCCTGCCCCACCTAGCCCACAAGGCAAGAGATTGTTATTAGAGCTACTTCTGATAGCCTGGCAAAGAGAACACAATGTAATGAAGAGGTGAGAACAGGTGGGTATTTTGACTTGCTGGTTGCCATGTATATGCAGGCTGAAATTTTCAAAAAGTGTGGAAGAATTGTACCCTAAACACTCGCTTTGTTTATCAAGTGTATGGAAGGATGAAAGCAAAATATGATCTGTGTGTGTGGGCATGCAGGCACGCACACACACACACACAGACACAGACATGCGTGCCTTGGAATCTATTTGCCCTAGCATAATGAAACAACCTCCTGGAGCTGAGCTCTAGATCCTCAGGGGAAATACTGACTTCTCTTTCCAATCTGCTGAGAAGAAACATTTCATTTTTGAGTCTGACTCAGTGAAAAGGCTGATAGCAGCCGTACTGAAGAGCCTGCCTTTTGAATAAACACTGACTTGCTTATCCAAAAGGCAGTAAAATCACCTCTGGTTTGACGGATTCAGCTACAGTGTTGAGTAATGAGTTGAAAAATAACATTGCACAGACCTGTCAAGGCACCTCTGCATGATCAGACTCAGCATTATACGAGCCGACAGCAATCTATGGTGGGAAGTCACCTACTGACAAACTTTTTCAAACCAAGTCAGCTTGTGGCTCCTATAATATAAGTTACAATTGTCTCTCTGAATCCACTCTGAGAAGGGTTTATCTGTAAACCACTGGAAGTGCTTCTTCAGCTTTTTCGGCTTTGATGTCCACATAATGACAGCTGTGTCCCAGGCTATGCAGGAACTGTGACCTACAGGGGTCCAGACATGCCACTCCATCCTGGCCAGGAGATGCTCACTGAAATTCAGGAAGGGTGCTGGGCTTACTGCTGCAGTAGCACCCAGTCTGTGCTGAAGCAGCTCTAACCACACCATGTGCACAGTGCTGGTACTTCAAACAACACTTGGCACTTATTTTTGACTTGCCCTTCTCTCCAGAGTGGTAAATGTGGTAAATGGCTGCCTCTCTCTGCTGCCAAAAATGACAAGCCCAGAAGTGGAACAGCATTTTCACACCCTTTCACACTTAAATGAAACGCTGCTGTTGCTGTGCTGTACCTCACATATACAGGTGAGCCACTTACTGCTGCTGTGTTGCAGATTAATGTTAACACAAGGCCCTTTTTCTGGGCTCTGGAGAGTGCTGGATACTGATGGCTTGTGCTGAGATTGCAGAGCCAGGGTGGTCGAGTTCAGGGAGGGGTCAATGCTCTCAGGGCTGTCAGGGCAACAGGAACAGGAGTTTTGGTCATATTTTCACCAGCAGCATGCAGCTGGGGACAGATATTGCTGGGCTGTGCCCAACTGGTTACCATCCCCACCCCAGCTCTGCTCTTCTGTCTGGGCACTGCAGGACAGTATCATGTTGGGAAGGGCACTGCCTTGTCCCTCACCATCACCCTAGGCCCCCAGCTCACCTGCCCTCATCTGTTGAGGTGCAGTTTGGTGGGCACACTCTGCCACATCCTCTTTTAAAACAAAAGGACTGTTCCTTGTGAGCTTGCTGAGCAGATGTGGGTGAAAAGCTATGCTGTGCTGCAGACATGACTGCAGTGTGAACCCAGGTGCCTGGCAGCACTCCCTGGCAAGTGTCCGGCCCCAGATGAGCAAAGTAAACAGGGACCTGGAGGAAGGCTTGTATGTCTGTGTGTCTGATCCACTTTTCCAACTGCAGAAAAAGATGTAAAGACCAGGAAATATTGCTCCTACCTCTAAAGCATGTCTTGTCCAGGTCCTTAAACTATCAAGGCTACAATAACATTATCAATAAATGCACCTGTATTTCACTGCATAGACATTTTTTAAAAATCTTTTTTCTTTGTGTGACTTTCCTCCCTACAGTACAAGAAAGGTAATTCAAAACAGCCTCAGGAATAATGGGATACAGTCTCTGTAGAGAAGCCAAGGTGACCCTTTATAAAATCTTTAAAACCTCAGAAAATTAGACATTTCTTTTGCCTTGTGAGGAGTGAAGCCCTGAAGACCTGATCCTTAATATGAATGATACACTTGAGAAGTGTGAGTATGACTTTAAATTGTTCATGACACTCTACATTAGGCTATGCTGGAAGAGTTTGCTGCCGTGCTCCATGTTAGGGCTCTGTGCACAGGTAGTTTATAGAGGCTTATCTGATGATTATTGTCTGTTATAAACATGTATGGATATGTTAAATATGTTACACATATTATAGATATTACAGATAGATGCAAGCCATTGCTGTAGGTAACCTATTGAACTGTTAGTCTTCGTAAAAAACCACCAGTAGCAGCTCATTAAAAGTGAACATACCATGACAGGAGACCCAGCTTGCCCTAGGATGGGGATGTTCTTGTCACAGATGTTTCAGATAAATTCTCTATGTCTGCCAGCATGTTTCAATGCTTGCTCAACAGTTGTCCTGTTAGTGCTCACATAAACTTTTTCTGCTTACCTACTTGCTTTTGGTGGGCAGAGTAAGTTTCACTTGGCTTTATTTACTGCAGTGTCCTGAAAATACCCCCACTATCCATGTACAGTCTCCCATGTTCCAGAGACTCCACACAGAACTAGTCTGCAGGACTGTGTGTACATAGCAGAGGGCAGACTGGGGCAGAATCCTCCAGCTCCCTCTGGGCAAAGTGAAGCAAGTGCCACGGGGAGCTGATGGCTTGTCCCCAGCAGCAGAGCCCTCTGCAGGCAGCGTTAAAGCAGGCAAAGCAGTACCAGCATGGGAAGCAGCACTGTGACTGTCCTCCATCCAGCTCCCAGGCAGTGCTTATGCACAGGCTCTTTAATCCAGACTAAGAAGCTGTTTCTGGACTCACTTTTCATGAGAAATCCCGTCTGCCTCTAGTCCCTTGCTGGTCTGCAGCCTTGGGTTCCCTCTTATTTAATACCAGTCTGGCCCCAGCACCCTGTGTTGCCTCTTCCCAGCAGTCAGTGTGCCATATGATGGGAGAGCTGTGAGTTCAACCTCCCAGGCAGTCTAGAGTTTACGTCTCCTGATTTCTGGGCATGTTTTGCAACCCAGTCTGTGAAACATGCCTTTCTCTATGCCCTCACAGGGACTGTAGGAAATGAAGAGGCTCAGCCTCATCAACAAATCTGAAGCAAAGGAAAGGTGAGATTTCAGAGACAATGCACTCCTCAGCAGTGCTGCTTGTCTGAATCCCTGCTCAAAGTGTCAACTCTCATTTGGAGTTGCTGAGCTTTAGCATCCCCCTCTCGTGTACTGGGAAGAGACATGAATATATATCCGTAACTGGGGTGCCTCTAAGAGCTCAAGATATCACTTAGATGCTTAAACCTTTAGTGCTGCCACAGGCATTTACCTTGAATAACTTTTACATGAGGTTCAAACAGAGAATTATCCCCAATCCCAACTACCTCCCCATCAGCCTGTCTCCTTGCTGGATAGAGAACTCAGGACAATATTTTGTGTTCCCTCTTAAACAGTGGTGGTCTCTTCCTTGGAGACCACTTAAAGCATCTCAGTGGCTGCCACATGAGCCCAGTACAGTCCAAACTCTGAAGCTAGCCCTGACTTAGGCAGGAGGTGGGGCCAGAATATCTGCAGGGATCCCTCCCAACTTACATTTTCCCCTCTGATCAATGAAGAAATGCCTATAGGCTGATTTAGTTGCAGAAACAATGCTGGGGCCAGACTGTGACCTGCACTGTGATGTCAAAGCAAAAGCCCAGATAAAAGTTCATCTGTGCTTCTGAGATTAGGATCCAAGTCCTTTTTTTTTAAGCACAGTGTAGTACCTCATTGTGACAAAACCTGAGAACACAGTCAGACAAATCCTGTTACGTAGCAGGATATCAATATTATCACTGATAATAAAGTTACAAAGGCACAACTGATAAGAAAAAGCCCAAATTCCACTCAAGTGTTGATTGCCAGGGATTTATTCTGGATATGCCAGTATATTTGGAATGACTCTGTTGGGGTTTTTTCTGGCTATCTGATATTCAATAAACCTCCCACAGTTTAATTTTATTTGGTTTTTAGCTATTTGTAATCAAAACCTATAGGAAGCAAAATAGCCATCAGAATTCTAAGGGAATCTGCAGCACACACAAAGATCAAAAATATAAATATTTTGCAAAGTGCTCTATACACCCCAGATGTGGGCTGAGAGAAGGGGTAGAGTCAGCACCAAGTTGTCCTGCCTTCTCCCTGGGAAATATTTGCCAAGGACTCACATATGTGTGTAGTAAGGTACCTCTTGTTCATATACCCTTGTTTGTCAAAGTTGCAGTGGAGTGGCATGGGGAGATGTCATCTATCCAGCCATTTCAAGATTCATAGATTAAAAACCACACCTTGAAATACCATCCTCTCATGAGCTGGGCAGACAGTCAAGATCCTGGAGCACGCTTTCATGTGTGGTCAGTATGGAATTCTGATTTATGAGCTAGTGCTGCACTTTGTACTGATCGCAGATGCCTGTCTGTTTCTGACAGCACAGTCTCATTGCTGTTTAAATGAAAGATGACTGTTATGCTATACTGCTGGTAACTAGGAAAACTACGGTCGAATGTGAGGTGATCAAGAGCCAGGAGTTATTCTCCATTGCAAAATCCTCTTTGGCAGGCTCATGGGATGCTCTCATCTACCAGAGTTGCTATTCCAATCTCATACTGAGGCAGGAGTCAGTACTGAGGTCCCTCCGGGCAGCAGTGTGCAAAGCAAACAACAGCAGCCTGGCAGCCTTTCCTGAAGGAGCACAAGGAGGCAGGTTGTAGAGTTGTTTTTGAACAAAGAGACAGTGAGAGATCTGAGACAGGAAAGCCAGGTTTTGCAAAACAGTACAGTGTGTCCTAAAATGCAGTAAACATCATTAAAATGAATTAGTGATTTTATATATGTATATGCTACCTTCCTTATGGCTGTACTGTAACTGCATGTCTCCCATGTTCCTACAAGAAACTGGGCATTGCTTTGTCTTTGAATCCATCCCCTTCATGCTTTTCTCTTCAGTCTCTACTCAGTGTGTACCTTCTTCCCTCTTCCTCTAAAGAATTCTCCATAATAGCTTTCTGGCTTTACAACAACAACCATAGAAATAAGAGGTGGTCTCAGAGTAGAGCAATGATCTTCCACAGAATGCTCCAGCTCTAGCAAGGCTATAAACAGTTATCCTGCTAAAGATGTTCCCAAAGACCTGCTCAGCATGATAACACAAGGCTGAGAGCCATGGATGAGGTAATACACTAATTACTTTACGAACACAATAGCTATGCAAAAAGCAGAATGCAAAGCAAAACGCGTAAAATTAAAACTGTTTATTGAACTCCAGAGTGCTCTGATCAGGATGTGAAGACGCGTCTGTCCTTTGCCTCACTATACCTCCATCATGACGATTCTCTTCTCATCAGGGAGGCAGGTACACTAAAGGCCCGGGAGAGCTACCTCATCACCAGGAAGCAGAAGAAGAAGCTCGTTCAACTTCCACCTCCGTGTAAGCGTAAACCTTTGGGTACTAAGCACGATAGCCTTGACAGTGCAGGAAAATGGTACCTGGATTTTGTCTTAAGGCCCACAGTGCTGTGCCTTTGCAGGGTATGCTTTGGTTTTCCTCTTCCTCATATTCCTACAAGTGTGTTGGAGAGAGTCACCATTTTGTAGTGGGTTTGGGTGGCCCCTGCAATGAGCAGAAGGATCATCCTATGCTCTTGCGTACAGAGTTCATGTCATCATGAGGTGAAGACTGTCATCCTCTGTTGATATAACAGGAAGTAAATAGAATTGTGCCAATTGATAGCAATTGCAGATCTTACCCAAAGCTTACACCTAACCTTTGTGTTTAGAAAAATAGGGGTTAGATGGACTCTGAGTCCTTTTCTGGATTTCTAATCCTTCTCTAGAAAATAATGGACAACCTGCTGTGTAGTCTGTAACCTTAAATATTCTAGCATGAAAGACAGATCTAAAGAGAAAATATAAATTAACTTATGCACCTGCACAAGGCTTTTTTTTCAAATGTGAGATACACGTCAGCTGCGCATCAAGGAATGCATAATTTCATTAAGACCACAAAATTAGATATTTCCTTGCCTGAGTCATCTGCAAAACCTGAACCTCAACATGTCCTCCAGCCACACACCACCTTTTCCTTTTGTCTTTGCAGCTTCTCTCCTGGGCCATTTCTCCTAGAACTGTTGACGTGAAGATGCTGGACCCCACCTCTTGCTGGCCTGAGGTTGAATCCCATCCCTCTGCTGCTGGACTGGGGTTTGGGGCAATGACCCCAGAGGTGGGAAGCACAGGATGGAGGCTGCAGATTTCTACCCACACCCCAGTGTGCCTAGGCTGCCCACTGAGAGATGGCAGGGAGCTGGAGAATGCTCCAATCTCCTTTGTAATCTTTGGAATCTGGGAGGTTTTGGGACTGACCAAATGGGTGACCAGTGAATCACTGACCAGCTGACCCGTTATGGTATTTGAGGACCAGGGGTTCACCTGGGGCATTGGACAGTGCTTGGTCTCAGCATCAGGCCTGCACCCACCTCCATGGGGTGCTTGTCCATTCTCTTTTCTCCTCCTCCATGAGCCATTCTGTGCAATCTTTTCTCCAAGTTCCTTAGCAAAGAAGAGTGAACCAAGAGCAGCCTCAGATGGCACCAGGTGGCTGGAGGATGGACATTCACACTTTTTTTTTTTTTATGTATCCCTAGTATTTCCATGTTTTTCTTTGCCTCTTTTTATAGAAGACAGTTGCATCATCTTGCTGCTCCCTCTGCTGTGGTGCTGAGCAACTCATCACCAAGGCTCTGCAGAACTGGACTGGCTTTGCTCAGGGCATCATCACTCAAAAAATCCTTATGTGAGATTTCCTGGTATATTGTTACAATGCTGCTGTTGAAGTTTTAGCACTCAAATCCTCATCAATGTGGAAAGGGAAAAACATCAATGATAGAACATGTTTCTCTGTTTGCTTTAAAGATGTTTTCACAAATGTGGTGTGGGAGTTATTTTGCTCATACTGAGTGGGCACTGGAAAATGGTGTCAACACTTGAATTTTGAAAGACACCCGAGAAAGACCAAAAGGGTCACAGGGCAAACCAGCAAGGAAGAGCCAGAAGTCGTGAAAGCGTGAGTGAGGGAGAACCTGGCCACATTTTACGTGTACTAACTGAAGGCAATGCAGAATTTTGGGTGTGCTATGGAGAAAAGCAGGATCTGGATGTGGCATGACTGTTTGCAGCACAGGAAAGGGAAGAGTCAACCAAGCCAAAATTCAGGTCTGAATTCAGGTTTTAGAGAGAAAGTGCGGGACAGGAGGAGACTAGAGTGGGAAGGTGCTGCTTGCATTTTCTCAGTGGATAAAAAGCAGTATCAAATATTTCTTATGCCTTACATCTATGCTACATGTCAGTTATGGATTGGGTACATGAAGGTATCCATGGTAGTCTGGTTCCCAATTCCCACCAAGCTTTGAAGCAACATGGATGCTCAGCTGTCACAAGATGACCTTGGGAAATTTCGTCCAATGTGTGTGTGAAAACCCCCCAACCTCTTCAACTGTACTTTCAATGGATGTGCAATGCTCGCTGGCTCCAGCACAGGACATGAGCTGAAATTTGACTCGTCCTGTATTACTTCACAGCTTTCAGAAGCAACCAGGTGTTTATTGAGGGACTCCTGTCCACCTAGTCAAGGGTGGTGAGAAGATAGAATGGCGAAGATCACTGGGCAAATTATCTAATTGCAGGAACTGATCAATATGACACACTGCAGGTAGAAATATCTCTGAAACACGCTCTTTTCAGATGAATCAGAGGAAAATTCAAAACAAAACAACATAACAGAGACAAGGCTGGGATTTTTTTTTAACAGTATTTATAAGGCAGTGATATTCAGTGGTTCTAGGAACCTCATATAGGTATTGAACAGAAATGCACACAGTTACCCCACAGTTTATAATCTACAAGGCAGACACTCTATGGGGTGAAAAGTGGGATTTGCAAATGCTCTTGAAAGTTATAGAGCAGATCTTCCCCTGTTTCAGAGGGACATAGGTCCTTGAGTCACACAGGTGTTTTTTGAGAATCTTGTCCTGAGAGATTTCTGCAGAGAAATTCCTAAGTTATATGAAGGTTTGCATTTACCCTTCCCCAGCTCTTCCCATTCCCATTAAGAGCCCTATCCATTATAGTCTAAATGGGTCTTGCCCATGCAGTGTCAGTCACAACCTTCTTGAAGATCACCAAAAATCTGTAGAGGTTGGCAGAACGTTAGAAAAAGCAGAAGAATAAGTAAAGCTTTCAAAATTCTCACAAGTCCTCAGGCCGTCCAGGGGTTCACATCAAGACGGGTAACACAGGTACAGACTGTACCTATCAGCTAGTCTGAACACCCAGACCCTTTCCTGGCCTGCTAAATGAATGGATTTAGCAGCAGATGGAGATATACTCTGACTTCAGAGGGGAGAATCTTGTTCCTTTGTAAGTCAGTTTAAAGTACTTCTTCTCCTGAAATAAGGGATCTGCATATGGGAGTAATCAGTTCTGCACAGGAAAAGTCTTCTCCACCAAGAGGAGGGATTCATTTTTTAGCATAGAAATGGCCCCCAATGAACTGCAGTGTGTCCAACCAAAACCAAAACTGAATCTTTTCTCTTACTGATGTTTAGAGTTTTAATGGAAGTGCAGCCTTGCTCAGATGAACCCTCTGTTCTTCAATTGTCTTCTAGAATTTCATCACAGTGGCAGGAACAAACAGGTTGGTGTCTGGCACTGAGTACTGAACCCTTTCAAGACACAGGAGTTTGTGAGAGGGGATTTCAGAGGTTGCCCAACTGTTCAAGGATTGGTGCAGAGGGAAGTTCATAACATCCTTTCCTCAAAATTTCAGTACTTCATCTGTGCTGGTGCTGCATTCCTCCATGGAGGTTACACAAAAG
Organism: Dendrocincla tyrannina; assembly: GCA_035047865.1. Taxonomy (NCBI): domain Eukaryota; kingdom Metazoa; phylum Chordata; class Aves; order Passeriformes; family Dendrocolaptidae; genus Dendrocincla; species Dendrocincla tyrannina. The sequence goes on along the minus strand of JAWWMP010000001.1, from coordinate 37,969,002 downwards.
GCACAGTCAGGTTTTCTCTTCAGGACTATGTAAAGGGGAAGAACCAAAATCAAGTGCCTGCTGCAAATTTTGGAGATGCTCTAGCATAACTTGCCATGCATCTAGCTTTCTGCAGAGGAAATTTTGCAGACACGTGAGGAATTAAAAGGGAGTGGATTAAAGCTTATGGTGTAAGCAAACAGGATTCAAGGTCTGAGCGAATTAAGCATTCAGAAGCTGCAAGAGGAAACGTTGCTTATGCTGTTCTGCTCCTTCCTGCCTGCTGATCATGTTCATTTGAGGCTGGCTCAGTACATGAAAGACATGAAGCATCAGTCCAGTGTTGCTTGAAGCGTCCTGCTGACACTTAACAGCCATTTCAAGCTGTAGTCTCACTTCTCTCAAACCAGCATAAATTTCAGAAAGTCACCATTAATTTGCCTCTGGCTTCTCCCTCTCCTAGTCCCACACCTTTTTCTACACCAGGCTGTCGGGAGCAAGTAAACATAGGATGGGTGGTTGGGAAGCAACAACTTATAAAATAAAGGTGTGGAAATGCTGTTGTGTAGTATTTAATCTCTCTTATTTTCTCTTTAACCGGAACCTAAATGATGCTGGGTTTTGCTCAGGGAGGTAGTTAAAACATCCATAACTTTTAACAAACATGACACCCAGCTGGAAAGGCTCAGCTCTTCTAAGCAGGGAAGGTTTGGTGTCAGAATTTGTTGAATCATCATTAGGAACTAAAGATGTCTTCTTTGCAACACATTAAGCAAGGCAGTGTCAGTGTTACACTGATGCTTCAGTATCAGAAAGCAGAAATGAAAAAGTGTCATTAAATCATATGATCTGGTAGATGAGAGCTGACTGAACTTTGGGCTCTGGGGAGTTTGGTGTTCATTGTCTCTGGCAGTGCAAGGTCTCACTCTGGTCACACAACACTGTATTGGATGGGGAGCTGCTACCTAATGTAGTCCAACACTTTAAAGATGCATTTTTTGTGTCTTGAGCTGCCTCCTTGACACAAAATCTTCAGAGGCACAGGCTGCAAGGGACCTGCTGGGTCAGTGAGCCTGGATCCTTTCTACAGCCAAAACATCATGCACTGCCTACATACCCTGGTGAGAATCTGTTTTTAAGCAACTGTGGTGTCTTGGTCCTCATGAAAGACTCCTCCTGAACTGATGAACAGATTAAACTCACTGTCAGTTTATACCCACTTGTTGTTGGGCTAATATTATCTCCAGCCTAAGCAGTTCTTCTCCCCAGGTTTTTGTCCTTTTGATTTCATAGACTGTGATCCTGGCCATCAGGCTTCATTTCCTGCATCAGACACCTCCAGCTCTATTCACATCTCAGGAACCTTGGCAGAAACAATTACTGGCAAGAGCTATGTTTAATTTCCCTGGGGCTGGGCTGAAAGTGTTGCTGTGGGCTTGCACAGAGGACCTGTCATCATGTCTTCCTTTTCCATGCTCACGGGGGAAACAAAGACTTTTGTACCTCCTTTGCTGTCCTCTGAGTAGTTGGTGGCCAGGTCAGTGGTACCCTGGGCTTCATCGAGGCCCATCAGCTACCTGCTGAGTGCAGGAGGGCAGAGACATGCTGCCTCTGAGCAGCTCCTCCCATGGGATGGCATTAGGAGGCACCTGAATTTGGAGGCCAAAGAACATACCAGCTGGCTTCAGCAAAGGTGGCAGGAGAGGGCCCTGTCCCTGCTTTTCCTCTCCTCCAGCTGCAGAATGCCCTGAGCCACCCTGTGGTTACTCACCCTGATGAGTAGTTTGTCTCTGGCTTTGTGCTCTTCATCTGTCACCTCCTAAGGATCCAGCAGTTTGGCATCAGCAAGACACTCCAGGATGAAAAATTGTTTCAGGAAGGCTCTTGGTACCCAATGAATTGCCTATGTATCGGCCTTGTGAAGACTTAACATTTTTGCTTCCTGTACTGTCACAACTGAAAAGGTGGAGTATGATTTCCATTTTCTATCCCCTTCACATCTTTTGAGCATAAGGCCCAGTTATGTTGAATCTGGCCCCACAGTGCATTTGCTGGCCAAGCAGGCGTTGAAGAAGCTGCGTGGAGTGAAAACATCAGGTTTGTGGGGGGTGTACAATTTCTACATCTCTAAGGAGAGCAAGAACAAAATGAACTTGAAGGAAGGTGCATGATCACCCACACAGGGGCAAGTAGAGCTGCCTGGGACACTCCCCAAGGCTATCAGATGGAACTGACACCCGTTCTCTTTTGAAACAGTAGCTAGAGGTGAGATGAGGATGCCCTAGGGCACCTCAGAGACGTTTAGAGGAAAAGGAATCCTAGACCTCCAGCAATCAGAATGTAGAGGATTGATGTATCACCCTATATGTCATAGAATATCTTGAGCTGGAAGGGACTCATAAGGATCATTGAGTCCAGCTCCTGGCCCTGCATAGGACAGCCACACAAATCACACCGTGTACCTGAGTGTTGTCAAAACACTTCTTGGACTCCGGCAGGCTTTGTCTCATAACCTCTTTCCTGGGGATCCTGTCCCCAGTGCCTCACCCTCTGGGTGAAGAACCTTTTCCTGATAACCAATCTAAACCTTTCCTGACACAATGTCATAAACGTGTTTAGTCCATGTCTCTCTGTATTTGTACAGGCACCCACTGCTGCATGTTGGAAGTGCCTTCTGTCAAGCAAGACTGGAATAATCTCTGGTGTAAAAGCAATTCAGTGTTTGAATTTGGCATACTTCTGGTATATTGATGTAGCTACATATATTTGGCATGCAGCTGCTTCTTAAGGAAGTAAAACAAATACGTGCTCATCTACCACAGCCTCTGTGTTTACCCAGCACTGAATCCAACAGCACAGCCAGACTCTCACTCTGCTGTAATATTTCCTTTCTGAATGGATGTCAGAAGAAGGCCATGCTTAAGCTGCTCTGAGATGTGAGCCATGACACGTGCTGCAGTCCTGGTCTTCAGGGTCTGAGCATGACCATAGCGTATTTCTCTGCTGCAGCCTGAAAACTGAGATTTCCTTTGGTGAAAATAAATGGGTAGAGAAGCGGGATTCTCACCTTGATATGATTTCAGAATAAAATCAGGGCAGGCACCTAGATCCAGGAGTTTAAAAGCATTTCTCTCTTCAAATTTAGTTTTAATTACTGCAGAAAAGTGTGCCTGCACAAACTGTTTGGGACTGGCACCTGCATTGTGGCTGGATCCAGGAGACCAGCTGTGTTCCTGTCCACCAGCTATGGGTGCTGCCAAGCTGAAAAATGGGCCAGGTCTCATCCCCCTTCTTCTCACCTGTAGGAGGAGCTATGTTGTCTAATGGCTTAGGAAGTCTGATTTTTCCCTTTCTGGCATAACTCCTGACAACAACTTTTGGTGATCTATCTAGGTGCTTCAGAACTCATTCTCTTACTTAAAAAAATAAGATTATGATACCTACCTTGTACATGGGGAGAGGGCTGTAAAGCTGGAGCTTCTGCTGGAACAGACTCATGCTCAGAATATTGCTTGATACATTCATAAGTAGGATTTTAGGACACATTTCTATAAGTGAGAAACTCAAATCAGCACATCCAGCTCTGTAGTCCCCAATCTTGGCTACAAAAACTGTGAATCTTTGTCCTGCAAAAAGAGTATGGCCAAAGGGAAAAGCTGCTTAATTAAACAGCCCCTGTCTCAAGTATCAAATATATCACATGTGCAAATAGACCCTGAGTTCAAGCCTTGGGAGCCAATTGCCCAGATGCCTTTGAGGATCTGGGCCTAAGGGCTCATTCCAACCAGCTGAAGTCAATAGGACTATCCCTATATTTAAGTTTTTGCTGGAAGACAGCCAAAGGTTCAGCATCTTGTAGAACTGGCTCTCATGATGTTGCATTCCTTAATAGCTGGGAAAGAAAGCAATGCAATGTATAGCAGAAAGTGTCCATCCATATTAGTGGGTATTGGTAACCACTTTTAAAGGCCTAATCTATGTAAAAATGTTTTTGCTCCACCATCAGCAACTTCCCAGCAGAGACAGGGATTTCCCACGGTTGACATGCCCTGAGCAAACAGAAGAGCTGAAACAAAGAGCTGGGTAATTAGCTGGGAGGGCAGGCGTTCCTGCGCCATGCAGGGCAACTGCCTTACACAGCTGCGATGGGGCTTCGTGGAGCAACCTGGAAAACAGACCTGACTTGGAAAGTGCAGAGGGTGAGGGTTTTAGTCGTCCTTTTTTAATTTTAAACAGTGATGCCTGTGGCTTTACAGCCTCATGCAAAGGCAGGCAGACAAACTGATATATGAAAGGAGCCTTATTAAAACACACCATGCATTATGTATGAACTTGAACTCTTCCTGACCTCTGTAGTTCTGGATCCGCCCCAATCCATAAACATCTTGGGCCAAATTTTGTGGTGCTGCAGTAAGTAATTTGAATAAAATCACAAGCTATGTTATTTTCAAGACAGTACCCCCAGTTAAGAAAACTCAGAGTGCCATTTATTACAAAGATGCCTATCCCAGAAAGGTACCTGAATAACGTAGCTGGATGTTAACAGTTGTCTGTAGCTACAACTCCACTGAAAACCAAAGCATAGTCCCCTCCCAAGCAAGCTGCTAACATTTTTTCATTGCCACTCACTAGAAAAAGTATGTATAGAATGTCAAATGTATAATTGCAGTTAGAGCTAGTTGAAATATTCAGCGTGAATACATGACCTGGTACTTCAAACTCTTTCTTGGATGACAGATTCTTTAACCTGATCTTGATTTTTGCAAAAGGCTCAAAATCTCATATTTAGCTTTGAAGAGGGTTGTGGAGGGGTCTTTCTTCATCTGGGTTTTTTCTTTGGTTGGTTTCTGGGGGGTTTGTTTTTTATTGTTTTGCTGAACTATGCATGAGCAGACAGAGCCATGAGGTTGTTTGCTGGCTCATCAGTTCAGCTGTTTGCTTGTCCTGGCATAGACCAGGTCACCCAGCATAAAAGTTATTGCTTCTTTTCCCTGACTCTTAGCCTCACATGTGCCATAAGTCTGAAAATTTATATTAAATATTCTGGTTCCAGTGCAAAGTATCTTCCTTAATACATAAACAGAAATTTGACACATGGGAAGTAGCTGGCTTCTCCTCAGAACTGTTCAGAGCCCTTCTAAGCCACTGGTCCCAAATTCCTGTACATCCCTTCTGCAGGAAAGTGGGTGGCTGTGAGCATGCTAAATGCAAGATTTGCTTTTCCTTTATGAGCACTGTGTTGTGGACTCTTTGATGAGTCTCTTCAGCCATAAATACTTATCTAAAGGGCCAATGTTTGCTGGTTAGGGGCCTCAGAAAGTTAAAAGAGAAGGCTGGGTAGACTGATACGGATTTCACAGGTGGTTTGCAAAACATTCCCAGTGAGTCCCAAGCCAGTCAGCAAAGCCATGTCAGTGCAGGAACAGTTTCTGGCCTAGACCTTGTCCCCTAAAAGAGAGGCCATAACTGCAGAAGTGAAAGAGAGAACTACTGACTTGTGTTATCTGGAGACAACAAGAGGAAGCCTCCAAGAAAATCCTGAAAATTCAATTAAAGTGGAGGCACCTTTCACATCAAAATATTTTGAATGTAAATTAAGGTTCTTTGGCAAGTTCTAAACTTCTGAGATATTGATTGATTCTTTAATATTTTTAGCAAATTAATAGCATTTCGGTGGTGAACCATAAAAGGTAATTTTCAAGTTTGCATGTTTGAAGTGAAGCCTGCAAAAACAAAATATAAAGTGTCTCTGCAAATAACCATCACAACTGTGATAATTGCTGGCAGTGGCTGTAATTCCCAGTAGCCGGTTGCACTCAGCTTTACATGAAATTGATTTGACTTTGCATTTACTTTTCGACCAGGGCTCAGGTGATTTGAATCCAGGTTCAAATTACGTATGATTTCCCTGGTTAAGATGAAGCAATGTATCAAATACCTAAGGGAAAAGAGCAGAAGGGAGCTGGAAAGCTCTTTGTTCAAACTTTTAATTATTTTACCTCATTCACAGTCTGAGTGGCACAAGGATATGTTTTTATTTGATCACATCAGACTGTCAGTGCACTACTTTTCTTGCTCTAGCTAGCACACTGCTCACACAGCACGGAGCTTTTTTCCCCTGACATTCACAGATGTAAGCTCTGATCCCCATGCTTCAGAGCAAAAATAATTCCCAAAATGCTAATTTTTTTTTGCCTGAAAACCTAGGTCCTGAAACACCATGGCAGCTCTCAGCCTCTATCCTAACATGACTGTAGGCTTGCTTAGAAGTGCTTGCTGAGTAGAAAGCACTTTTTTCTGGACCTCCCAACTGCTGAGCTTCTGCTGAGAAAAATACCTAAGTTTTGCTTACACATTTCTGATGAATAATTCAGCTCTGTGTAATGCCCATGACCATGCCAGGTTTGTCTTTCAGGGTGTTTCCTCCCAAAGTCTATGGCCTTGCTGAGCAACCTGGATTGCTCATTGGCCTTTAAGCTTCATGGAAGCCTCCAAAGGGCTCAGGGTAAGGGCTGTCTTCACAGGGGAGCTCCATGGCAGGACATGGCTTGTCCTCGTGTCTTCGTTGGGCTGAAGTTTTTTTGAGAACTACCCTCCTTTGGCACAGTTTGGGAAATTGCCTTTAGGAGGTAAAACACAATCAAGGACACAGAGGTTGCCTCTAATCAGGTGACAACCAGACACCACCCCAAAGAATGGGTGCCTTTGCATTCACCCCCACTCTCTTACTTAGGAAAGGAGACATGCTAGCAGCTCCTCTGGTCTCTGCTGCCTGTGAGGAGAGCAATGCCGAAGGAGAGCAAGAAGGTGTTAAGGGAGAGCAGAGTGCCACCCCACCACAGGCATCCTTCACCCCTCTGCATCTGGCAGAAAAGATTGAAAACAGACCACCTTCCAACACTGTTTGTGTCAGAGGAACATTTGGATGTGGTTCTTTATTTACTACTGGTAAAATTTTCCATTGACTTCACAGCAACCATCTCTGCCACGGGGAAGAGGGGTCTTTCACTCTGGTTAACCCGCACCTCAGTGCCAACCTCCCTGAGCTTTGCCCACCCTTGCATAACGCAGGAGTGAAGACAGAGCTAGGCAGAGGATAATACAACCAGGCCCTCCAAGGACAGGAAGAGTCCTAATCATCAGAACTATTTTTGGAGAGATCTTTTAGCTTTATCCCCCTTACCCCTCTAAAGCTGGAAAACAGAGCCAAACTCCCAGAGGGAGAAAAGAGGATAAAAGGATTTTTCTTCCTAAGGGGAGGAGGGATCACTATCAGAGTCACAGAAAGAAGATCAAAAAAAGCTGCACAAAACAGAGGGGCAGGTTCTCTTGGTCCAGGGAAATGAATTATGAGCCAGCAGAATACCTTAGTAACAAATTTCTAAGTCCTACACATCTGTTAATTACATGTCACCAAACTAATATTGCATCAGCATGTCTTGTTAACATATTAGAATTCTGAGCTACACCTTCAAATTTTGGGATAAACTGGGTGAGGGAGAACGGAGCAGCTGTGCCAGGGGGACTCAGTAGGTGTCCCAGATGTGGTGGCGAGGTGATCTGAGCAAGGGGCAGAGCCAGCAGTGCCACCTTCTCTCCCCGAGGAGAACACTGGTGAGAAGCTCTGTGCAAAATCTGCTCAGCTTGTGACTGCACCATTCCTGTGTGCACATGCAGCTCGTCCGCAAGGTTGTCAGCCTTGCAATCAGTATGGTTTTCATCAACAGGAACAAAGACATGTGAACAGCTACTGGCAAGTGGCCAAAACTTTCCCCTATCACATTTTTCACAGTCATTTTGAATATGACCTCAAGAAGACCTGTTTGTTTTGCCATAAAAGGCAAAGGGTCTAATCCTATGAAGTTTTGTGCTGATGCTTCTAGTTTTGCGGGCATAAAAGCTTCTGCCTGAAGGCATTAGTAGAGAAAAGGGAGTCAAGATTGGTTATGTTCTGGTTCTTCACAGGATAAGGAAAAAATTACACATAGACTCAAGGAGGAGGTGTGGTACTTAACACATCAGCACTTGCTAATAAACGCAACCCAGGCTTAGATTAGAAGTGTGTGTGTGTGTGTGTATGTGTGCGTGTGAGCATGTCTGGTGACAAGAGAAACACAGTGTAATTTATTAGTGGTGACTGGCACAACTAACTGATCTTAGCCACTGGAGAAAGTAAGAAATTACTCCAGTTACAGTTCTTGCCACATGACATGTGGAACATGCTTGGGAACTCCCTCCCAGTCAAGAGGAATGCATTGCTCCTGAAACAGTGATGCTTAATAGTTAGCATGCAGTTCAGAACCAGCTAAATTCAGTAGACTAAGTCCACAGGCCTTGCCCTGCAATCAAGAGGTACTGGTCCTCAAAGGACCTCAAAGCCTCTTAGCTTGCAAGTGAGGATCCATGACATGCATTTTTGCCAGCTGTATCCCTTTTTCGCTGGGTGTTCTAAAGATAGTAGTTCACATGAGCATGTGGTGTTTTTCTCATGCTCACCTGAGCATGTGGTGTTTTTCACAGATGCATCTTGTGTTAGTTTACAATTTGAATAGAGGAAAAAAGGTCCCACTTTTTTCCTCTATTCAAATTGTAAACTAACACAAGATGCATCTGTGAATTCCTAAGAAAGAAATAAACCTACAGTTCAGTGCCAAGTGAGAAGTCCCTTCCCTAAAGGGAAGTTGACAGTGATATTGCAAAACCCAGTTTTGTAAAGACATCATAAGCTACATCAGCAAAATATTTGCCTCCTCATGATGTTGTAGTAAACATCAACTAACTACAGATTATCTACACAAACGGATAACATATATCCTACTCTGTATTCATGCAGTTTTCTTACATATGAGCTGGTCAAGTCAAAGTTTTTCTGTGTTGGACTCATTTGAAAAACTGTTCTTATAGTGTTGAGTGACATTGAAGATGAGCACCAAGAAAGCAGAAAAACCATGTAGAGAGCTGTTAACAAACCTTCAAAGGGAGAAAATGCGGGTGGGAGGGGCTTCTATGCAAGGATTGGTGTTGGAAAACAAGCATACAGCAGTCCTGCATACTGGTTTCATTGTCCAGGAAAAGTTCATCCTTGTGAAGGTATTTCCTCCCTCCAGTGCCAAGTCCAAGGAACGCTGGAGTTACTGCTTGCAGAAGTTCCAGTAGACCTTGATGGAGGTTTGTTCCAGCTGGCACACTCCTCTTTAGGAGGAGTTTGTTTGCTTTTGTTCATTGTTATTAGGTTCGACTCATCCTGTTTGTCCATCTCAGGTACTTGTTCTTTGCATGATCCATGCTGTTATTTCTTAAATTTTTCAAGGGATACTTAGTTTTCACCTGGACTTAATGCCTACAGACACAAATTGCCATTGAAAGTATTTAAGTGGGTGGAAGGATAATATACTGAAAAAACTGGAAACACTGTTGCTATGCTGCAAAGCTAACATACCTTCTTTTAGCACCCTTTAAGAAACGTCTTTCTCTACATAATAATTTATGCAGGCAATTAACTCACACAGAATTATGCTGGACAAATAATATTCTGTGCCTTTCTTTTCTATTATAGCATATACTATTTTAAATTTTTTTAGGTCTTTGGTGTGATAAAGTTCTTGAAATACTTTATTTATCTTTATTTAACTCTGAAAGGAGCAAATAGAATGATCTGATCCAAACTGAGCCAGTTGCCCTGACCTTGGCTAGAGGGAAACAGAGGACTACCACTAGAGGACTTTACTATGAGGAATTAAAGCATTTTAATACAAATTATGTCAATCATTTATGAAAAAGAGGCCAACAGTACCAGTGTGATATTGAGGAATTTCCAAAGGTTATGGGTGACTGCATCAATATAGCATATACTTCCAATTCCATAAAATAGTATTCCTAATAAAACAGCTACAGTCATAGAAACCCCATAAGATACACATTAAAAGGATAAAACCCAGCAAAGTCTCAAAATATAAACAAAGATAACTGGAGACTAATTGTTGAACAGGTTCTTTCCTAAAGAAATCTTGCAGATGTCTTTCACTTGTCCAATCCTCTGGAACATTTTTGTCACTGGTTTGAAGGAAAAAACAACCAGATCAATTGCTGATAACATTTCCAGGTGACACAACAGCAGTGGAAGAGGTGAGAAATGAAGAGGGCAGGACAATTTACATGAGGATGATCCTTAGACAGCTGAAGGGAATGTCATGCCTGTAGGTGGCCAACAGTTTGGTCATACTCAGAATATGTGGTTGCCTTTCTGAGAAACCAAGACATGGGCAAAGCTAGGGGAAGTCACAGCAGGATTGATGGGCAGGATTGATTGATGCTTCCATGAAATGGCCATTCATCCCTCATTAGCACTTGGCAGAAGAAACGAAGGGGTCTCAGCTAACATTAGAGAGGTTTTGTTTCTGCTATATTTGAAGACATCTGATTACTGCTGCAATACCATGTCCATTCTGGGGTCCTCCTTTTATCTTGTGACATTAAAAGTTAGAGAGAACTCAGTGAACCACAAACAAGATTAAGGTCTGCAACAGAGCATGCTTTTCAGTGGGATTCAAAGATGTTGGTCTATTTATCTTGAATACAAGCAGGGACTTTTTTCACTGTTTATAGGAGTCTGCATAAGGAAGAATAATTAGGAAACACAGAAGTTTTGTACCCTCATAGGCACAGACATAACCAGATCCAATGCTGAAAGGTGCTGCTGGGGAAATCTTAGAGGAGTAAATCATGATATGTCGATTTTGAGAGTTATCAGTCACTGAAATTGCTTACGGAGGCTTCTGAAGGAAAATCCATAAGTTACTAGCTTCTTTGAAGCCAATGCTAATATTTCAAAAGAGGATACCCTCTAGGTTAAGCATGGATTCTGGACCTGTAGCAGATCTTAACTGAGAAACAAGTGCTAAGCAGGTGACCTAAGCCATGGAACTATTCTCTTTTGGTCTCAAAATGTAATGAACATTACACGTTGAAGATTTGTGTTTCAGAGACTCGCTCACCATTGTACAGATATATGTGGGTCATCTACATTCTGCTCCTTCACATCCTCCCCTAAACCATTTCGAATCAGTTATTTCACTTGCACAAATTTTCCTTGTCCTTGTTTTTCCCTCCTCCCTACCCTACATTTTTGGCCTACTCATCTCTCAGATAGTTTGCTTGCAGGTACTATAGTGTGAAATCTGCTGCATGAGTCAGAGCAGGTCATAATGTAAGAGAAAATATCAAGGTTCCCATGTGGGGTTTTGAGTGTGGATGAGGTGTCCAGCTCCAGGCCATACACACTCAGGCACAAATTGCTGCACTCTAGGATCTTCACCCAGTGACGTAACTGACCAAGCACTCGCTCTCCAAAAAACTTCTGGAAAGAGAAAACCCACTGTGATTTTTGTACCTGTACTCAGGGCAAAGGTCTATCAAGTTAGAGACTGCTTTTCTGTTTTTCTTCCACCTCTCTATTGCTTCACCTGATTACTTTGGAGGGAAACTGGTCCTGCCTCTCCCAGGTCTGGAGTCTGGGGCTGGCTTGGCTGGTTACTGTAAGTGCAGCGGCAGCTTGGACAATGCAAAGAAACCCTGCAGGGATTTTGGCTGTGCTCCAGCACATCTCTCCTTCACATGTGCAAGCTGCAGTTCCAAAGACAGAATTTGGACAACACAGTGAGGGTGGCTTTCCAAGCATGAGGCCAACAGCACATCCTGATGTACAAGTCATTCTTACTGTCAAACTAAAGTCCCCAGTCCAAAACACGAGTGCGTTTCTTTGTTTCACAAATGTATTTTTCTACTTTCAGCCATGCTGGCTAAAATTAACCCCACATATGTAGAAATCAGCCCAGAATAGACACACAGAACATAAAATCCCAACAGTTAAACTTGTACCACTGTATAAATAACTGCAAACAGAGATATGTAAGGTAAACATCATAACAGTGATGCCCAGACAGCCCGATGATAGACAGAAAGCCAGTAACCTCTTAAATGCCAGAATGACTCTGTAGCTTGCTACAGCTGCATTGGTTTATAGACCACAGTTTTTCTAACCAATGAGAGCATTTTACTATATTACATTACATTACATTGTATTATATTAATTCTGTTAGGGCTTGTTTGGCTGCTTAAAAGAACAAAGTCTCACAAGAGCCTTGGTCCCTTGCAGAGAGAGCCATATGAAAATCACCTGATAAATAACAGTTGCAGAGAGCAATTGCTCAGCCCACATGCTGCCTTGCACAGACATGATCATCCACAGAATGATTTTAAGAAATCAGGAGAGCACCTCAGAAAAAGCAGCAGGAGGGATGGAGGAGTGGGGGAAATGGTGTATGGAGGCTGGAAACTTCTGCCAAGCACTGCTGTGCAACTGCTCGCCTGAGTAAAGTGGGTTTTCTTTAAATATTTGCAGCATCAGAACCTGGGTTGGTAACTTGAATATTAATGTAGTACATCAGTGCCTTCTAAATGGGTGTCTTAAAGCTCCCAGGACTCTTCCAGCCTGTGATCCTTCTCCGTCCCAGCCATCTCCGCTCCATACAGTTGTACCAGGTCATTTTAAGAGGGAGGGAGAGACTCATCTGGAAAACTGCTGCATATTTATAATAAGACCATCTATTACACCAGTGCAGGATGGAATTGAAAACATATGGTGCCCTGGGAGCAGCTGTTTCTTTTTTTAGGCCTCTTATGCCCTTCAGAAATGTCAAGATAGAGAAACGAAAATGTCAGGAAACTGCAATATGCTTACTCTAAAGGCCTCCTGATGGTGACGTATTTATAAAGCTGTTGGAAATTTGATTCACACCAAGCACAAGGGATGAGGTTTTAAAAACCCCATTAACAGAGAGGTCTGCTAAAAACAATCCTCATGATCTGCACCTCAGGGGGACCTTCTGCTGATTGGAGACAGATTCCTGTGCACCTCTGGAGAAAGCCCCTGCCCCTGTAGTGGTGGTTCAATGCCACTCACTTGTAGGGGTCTACAGGAATGTCCTTTGAAGCCGTGTCCAGAGAGCCAGGCACTTGAGGTTTTACCACAGTAGTGATTTGCTACAGTGAATGGTGATTGTGAAGCTGGATGGGACAGTTCAGTGGGATTCACATGCAGTCCTCTGTTCTGTTTGAAAGGCTGTAAATGTGATCAAATCAAACAGTCACCTGACAGGCTCTGCCCATGCAGTGACAGCACTGGGACGGTAGTTTGGGACTGTTTCAGTTCACTAATGAGCATACAGCCACATGGACCTGTTACAGGTGTCTCAAAAATAAAAATATTTTGTAGCAGCTTAACCAAAGTCCCCTTGTGGCTGATCACTTTTTAAAAGCCCAAATGCCAGCATCAGTGTGGTACAGTATAGGCATAGCAGGTCCCACACACCTAGGGCCAAGCAGGAGAGGAACAACTAAGCCCTATTCCCTCCCAGGACTATAAAATCCTCTCACCTGCAGAACCAGCTGAGAGATTGATCTTACATAGTACACGCAGACAGCAGAGCTCTGAAACCAGCTGACAGGAGCTGCCAGTGGAACTGAACTGTCTCCAGCACAAGGCAGACTAAAGCTGCAGATTTGCTTTTGCAAACTGATTACAAATACGACCTGCTGCTGCCTCAGATGCAAGGCCTTGGCTGTGCTCTAGCAGCAGTGACTCATGCTGGAGCTGAACTGCACCCAAGGTCCCCTCGGGATCTCTTCCCAGTTCCCTTCCAGCTTCAAGGAGACCAGAGCCCTCAAGTCATCAGTTGGCGGCTTTAAAATTCCCAGGCAAGCCCCAGTGGAAGCAGGATGGGAATTGGGATCATGGTGTCCTTCCAGCTTGAGAAGGACAGGGTGGTTGCCCTGGACTGCCCGTGCCATGGGACAGCAGTAGCATCTCTATTTCCTGGCTTATGGCAAGCAACACAGTCTGAGAGAGAAAAGGAAGAGGGTTCCAGAAGTATGCTGGAAGAGATAGTGGAAATATTTCAGTCAAGCTTCTCAGGGTTTTAAATAAATTAGACTTATCAAATATTGTGGTTTGGTTCGGGGTTTTTTTGTCATTTTTGGCAAAAATTTCTGGCAAGGAGCACAGAGCTGTGGCCATATTGCAATTCTTGCTATGGGCTGTATTAAGGGAAAAGGATGTGGGAGGTCTTGGAATAGAGAAGGGCTCAAGGAAACAGCTATGCCCTGTTTCCAAGCCCAGAGTCTGGGATGTGAGGTTGAAAAATGGTGAAGTGTGGACAGATTATAGAGGGTCAAAGTGTTGGACCACTTCCAGAACAGGGCTGAGGGAGCAGAGAAAAGATAAGTCAAGGAACTTGCCCCCAGAGTAATAAGTTCAGCACCTCTGACATTCTGACAGGATGGGCTCAGCTGATTACTTTCTGTCTGCAGCTCACATACACACGTGAGATAACCTATTTCTACTTCAGTTCATCATGCTGAGGATAACAGCCCTGAGACAGACACTTTCCCCAAAGCAAGTGGATTTGAGTAACTCATTTGCAGGTGAGAGCTGAGGCTGTGACTCCAGTGAGGATGCAGCCATGCAGGTCTGTTCCAGACTCTCTTCTAGGGGAAAGAGGCAGAAAATACCATTCTGGAGCATAGGGTATGAGATGCTGGGCAGAGCAAGAGCAGCTCTATGGGACAGGACAGCAGGGTTCTGCCTCTAAACCCTGGTGTGCAGTTCACATTGTTCCTCGATGCTTTCCTCCCTTCTGCAAGCCTCTGCTACAAGGGGGAAAGGCCCTGCTGGAAGTCATATGGCAGAAGAAGGCAATAAAATGAACACCAGCTTACACAGACCAGGAAGCAGAGAACAAAAATATTGATAGAAACACAATATTAAAGAGAAACTAAGAGCTGCAGGAGCAAAGAGGGATATCACAAACTCCTGGAGAAGATTAGCCATGTGAGTAATGGTACATAAAAATTAAAACAACCCACACTTCTACTTGCAGGAACAGTGTCTACTGGTCTTCCACATATTTGTGTGTCTTCTTCCACCCCAGAACCAGTCTGCACATTTCCAAATGCAGAAATACCTTCTGCTGTCCGTAGGTGGGAGGTAATAAGCCTTATTTCCAGCACCTTGAGCTCCATTCGATTCTCTGAGAGCGGGGGAGAGAAGGAGATCGAGGAGGATAGATGGTAGTGGCTGAGACTGAAGAGACTAACGTTGGTGATGAGGAACAACAAAGAAAGGGAAGAAGGACATGGAGAAAGGAATTGCCTGAAATCCAGTCAGCTCTTGGACAAGTTCTGATCTATATGGACCTCTGTGGGTGCTGCGTAGTGCATAAATTTGGATATGAGAAATACCAGCTTTGAATCTGCAGCCTGTGATTGCTCTCCCAGAGCGAAGAGGTTGCCGTCAGCCAGTGCGGGGCCACTGCTGAGGCAGATCTGCACCTAAGTGTTTCCCTTGGCATTGAGCAGCCTGGATAGGAACAGAGAAAAAAAGTTTTCCATCATTCCCAGACAGTTCCCATCAGCTTGGCAGTTACAGCAAGAGGAACATGCTCAGATCTTCTTCAGGTTGGAGTAGACATGCTTCTCCTCAAGCAGGCTCAGAATGATTGTAGGGACTTTGTCATTTGTTCACAGTGGATGTTACATGAGGGGAGTTCACCTCAACAGAGGTAAAATCACCTGGGTATCTGAAGCCCTTGGGAAAATATGACCTTTGGCCTTTCTCCCTTAATTTCCCCTCTCAGCATGCTGGAGATAACCGTGCTTATCTGCCTCTGTCAAACAAGTTGAGATTTGCAGGAGAGGAGCTCTGGGGGAATGACTAACATTGGTATCATCCTCATCATCCCTTTGCTGAACCCCATCAGGAGGAGGTTGATGAGAGTCAACTTTACAACAATTTAAGTGCCTGTGCAGGGAAGAGTCACAGCTGCTGCAGTCTTCCTACGCTGGGAAGGGCCCACTGAAAAACCTTATTTGGGCGATTCAAGCCCTCGAGCAAGGCTTTCTAAGAAAAGTCCAAGATACCAGCAGTAGTGGGTACAAACCATGCACAGAAAGAAGGACAGGGAGAAGTTAGTATTTCACAGTCATGATCTACAGCCTGGAAATACGATCGTGGCTGGGAAATGTGGGTTTATACTTTTTTTCTAAATTAAAATAAAAACAGAGCCAGAGCTCCAGCAAAATATGGAACCGGGGAGTTCTGGTTTAGCATTGCAGCAAATTTCAAGCTTGTCTTTAATATAAATTAAATCTTTTGCTGTTGTTCAAGAGAAAGTATCAGCTAAGAGACTGACTCTGCCTCCAGAGCTTTTGATGTGGTTAATTTTTGGAAAGAAGAATTTGGGACTCAGATTTTGCAGTGCTTCACTCCACTACACTAGCCTGAAATAAATACAAAAGCCCATGCCAAAAAGTAACAACAAGAAAATTATTTTTTAGTGGTTTTCTGCTGCAAAGCTGAGATGGGATAGATGGATTGATTTAAGGCAGGTGATGAGTCTCCAGGGTGTAGGCCACAGCCACAATGGACGACAGGGGAATGAATATTGCCCTTGTTAACTTTTAGTAGATGCCATCCAGAAAAAGGTAAAAAAGGTGCTGGTGCTGACATGGCAGAGTGCCTTTGCAATCGACCTCTTTAAATAAAATCATTTATTGGATGCAGTTCTCAGCTCACTTGGACTAAGAAGGAGACTGGAGGGAGGATACAATTCAGAATGAGAAGGAGTTAATGCATTTCAAGGGCTAAAACCTGAACCACTGGGATAAAAGCAAACTTAGCCAGTGACTTCATTGCAACTCAGCAGTAAATCCAGAGTCACTATTTTCTGTGGAGTGCAGATGTCTGAATACCATCCCTGGATGGGAATAAAAGGAAATGCTGTTTACTGTGAACAAAACGCATTATGAACAAACTCCGACACACCCTAAACCAACTTTCTTTTGAAAGCAAGCAAGGGTTTCATTAAAAGCAAAATTTGTGAAAAGAGATTTACAGGATATGTGGGAACTTGCTTGAATGATTAAAAATTAATTATAGCAAGGGGGAGGATGCAGAAACGCGTTATGTTAGGATGTCACTGCACGGCCCAGAGAAATCTCCTTCTGAGATTGTAAATTCAGGCCCTTTCCTCACGTAAAATTCAGGCCTGCTTCTCCTGGGCTGGCTGGACACTGGAGCAGATACACCTACATTTATGAAAAGCACAGATGATTCAGTGGTGCAGTGCTCCCTGTTAAAACAAGATCTCCCCTGTCCCCCAACTCACTTGTAATATCACAGAACAAAATGCTGAGCTTGCTGCACCTAAGAGGAGGGGAAAAGCTCCCATTGATTTCTCAAAGCTTCTCAGGTTAGAAAAGACCTTAACACTTGCCAAGTCTGCAGTCTCACAAATGCCAAGCAGAGCCACTAAGGAGATGTTGGAGGCATTGCAAAAATGGGCTGCTGATGTCAGAGCCCCAGGATGGCGGAATGACCCCACTCTGCCCCCACATCTGTGCCCCACGCTCCTGCCTACAAGAAGGCTTCTTTTTGGCCTGTGTACATTCAAGCAGTGCTACACCGTTCTACCTTGTTCAGAGAGTCACTCAGACATAAAACAGTGATGGAGCAGGAGTTTTTTCTGCTCTATCCTCTTCTATTTTATCTGGTCTTTATCATCCACAGTAACATTATTATAACCCAGTGTTTGCAGCGATCTCTATAGCACATGTCTGAGGCTTCACAGATGTACAGTAGAGCTGCAAGACTTTTCTCCTGCAATTCCTTTCCCATTAATATCCAACTATTTAATTTTCTCCAGCCCCAGAGCTGTTTATCCTTGCTGTGAGCTCCTCAGCAGGCTGATTCACCCCTTGGGCAGTGCCAGCTCGTGTGAGGGAGCCGGGTGCTTGCCAGCTGGCAGCCCCTCCAGAAGCAGATGAGCTGGCCTGGAGAAGGACTGAGATCAGGATGTTTGGAAGAGTGGCTCAGTTACCATTTCTCCAGGGTTTTCTTCAGCTGTGGGGCTGGGCAAGAACTTGAAGAGAATTTAAAGCACTTGTGCAAGAAATACAAGAGAGAAAGGATAGTTTGATGGGGAAATTTTGGATTAAAATGCTTACTTTTGAGCTAAATTCAGTCCCTTACAGTGATATTTAACCTCCCTGTGCTTCATTTCTTGCTCTTATCCAGGGGTGATGTTACTCCTAGGAATTAAAGACAGTGCTTGACTTGACGCAGACACTGTATAAGCCCCCAAATACAGCCTAATGCTAGGTAAGGCCATGGTCTATTGCATATCAGAAAGGTTTGTCAAATGCAAGTCTCCAGTTGCAAGATTCCTGCTGACCTGGAGAAGGGACAACAATGGGCCCATTTCTTTTTACCTCTGCACTCCTTCCAGGGCTTCACCCTGCCTTGTGTTCACACTCCACTCCAGTTCTCTGGTAGTAGGGAGGAAGTCAGAATTAAAGATTACTTGTTAGACAGATTTTTCTTAATGTTATTTCTTTTTGGGTGACAGAAGTGTCCACTGTGAGGAACTATAGGGCAGTGAAAATTCCATTACCCTATATGTAGCATGCCCAGCTGTTACACAATACAGAAAAAAAATCAGTCAATGAAAGTATTTTTGTTCTGCCAAGGCATGGGACTGTGAATCTCTGAAGAAGATAATGAGGTCATGATCACTCCATGGAGGAGATATCCTCACTACCTCTATGCAGAGGAGTCCCTATTGTAGGGCTCTGTCTGCTGCTGTGAGCTCTCAGTATTTCTCCTCTTTTCTGCATGTTTTTCTTGCCTAGAACCTCCTTCTGTCTGTGTAACTCACCTTCCACACTTCTTTTTCCATTCACTCTGTTCCTCAGCTCCATAGTACCCACCCAATACCCTTTTGCAAAATACGTCCCTGCTGCACTTGGAATAGAGCCATCCTGCTGAAGGGACAGCAATGATCACCTTTAAGATCTTGGCTTTCATACGACAGTTCAATGGCAAGAGAACTGGGGCCTGTATGAGGAGTTGGAGAGAGGCAGCTTGTTTTTTTCCTCCAGCATATGTCTGTGTGGGAAGGAGGGCACTGATCCACAATCAGGCTGCTCGCGGCAGGGTTTGCAGGCTGGGCTGGGGACTTCTGGCCAAAACTGAGTCTCCAAAGAGGCTGACGTGGGCGCTGTGGCAGACTCTGTCGTTGTTTCATTCACAGTGCATGTAGGAGAGTGGCCAACCCACTCCCTGATCCTGCTGGGGACTCCCACAGCTCTCCAAGTATGCAGACCTGCACGGCATCCCAAGTCTGGCATCCCAAGTCCAGCATGGCATCCCAAGGCCAGTGCATTTGGCAGATTGAGCCTGAAGCCTCTGAGCTGCCAGAGGAGCATAACTGGGAAGGGCCCCCTGGGGTGCAATAAATGCAGTAAATGGGGTCCTTTCCCTGCTGGGGTAAGGCCATCGATGTTGGGAACAGAAACATGTGAGACATAAGGTACACTTGGGATAGAGTTGTCAGGGTCAGCTCCCAGGGGCTTAACAGACCCTGTCAGTGCCAACTGCCCTTAGTTCTGGAAAACACCCACCGGAGTCAAGGGAAATTCACTGACTCAGTGAGTGAGGCTGCCAGGTCAATATTGCAGCTGAGATCCACGTCTTTGCACCCCTAGTCAAGTTATCTCAATTTTCTTCTTTATGTGGTATTCATACAATTTTTACACAGACAGGCAGTGAAGTTTCCATCCATCTCTTTCCTGGGAATCCCCTTGTATTGAGAATAAGGCTAATGTGCTGTGTGTCTAGGAGCTGTATATTCCCTTGTATTACAGCAGAAAAAAAAAACTGCTTTGTTTTCTTTCAATTGTTTTTTCCTTATTTTCTTCTTACCTGAATTTCTCAATCCTGCCTCAAAAGCATCCCACCAGACAGTTCCTATTGCCGCTAATACTAAAGGCATCAGCAGTCTCCCTCAACAACATTATGTTCACTGTTTTTCCTTTAGTTCTTGCCACACCAAGTATATGCTCAAGTTGCCTGTCAAGACACTCCATTGCTGATAATAGCCAGTATGTAATTTGTGGATGCCACATCCCTGGAAGGAATGGATGAGGGGTTTTGAGCAACCTGGTCTAGTGGAAGGTGTCTCTGCCCATGGCAGGGAAGTTGGACTAAATAATCCTTAGAATTCCCTTCCATCCCAAACCATTCCATGATTCTGTGATTCCATGATTTCTGTATTGTTCTCAAGGGATTTTTCAGTCTCCTGGTAGAATATTCTCATTGGATTTGAGACCTTTAGCTTCACAGATCCTCTATGAAAAGTAAAAAGGTAACAAACAACTGATTTGTTATCTCTTTTTTTTTTTTTGAAGCGCATATTGTGTTTGTTCCTGTTTGTGCAGAATATACATGAGTAGTTAACAAGCAGAGTTATTAAAAGCTCCTTGATGCAGCATTTTTTCTGAGAGGCCAAAACTGGGCTTTTTTCCTTTCTGCAGAAGATTTTTATTTTTACCTCTAAATGACCTTGCTGTAAATAGGCTTCCTTATTCCTTATGTCTCTACATGAGATTGTCCCTCAAGATCACCCCAAAAATGCTACTGCTAAGTTTATTTAGTCTATAGAAATCTGGAGGGATGACACCCTCACACTGCAGTGTACCAATGCCTTTACCATGTTCACAGAAGACAGGACACAGAGTGATCAGAAGTTACACAGAAGTTTCAGTTTAGGCATTTCTAATGGTGGAGATAAGCCTGGTAATAGATTGCCTGGGATTTTTCATTATTAGAGGCCTTGTGAACAGGTTGGGCAACCCCCACCAGGAATGTCTTGGGAGATAATCCTGCCCATGGACAAGGCAGTGCAGTAGCCAAAGTCCCAAGGTCCATTCCAGCCCTACTTTATATGATTTTATTGTACAGCCTGACTGGAAGGCTCTCAGGACATGCTGGAAGGTCTGTGAATGCTGAAAGGCTTTCCCTTTAGGTGAAGGTCTCTCCAGCAGTGTGGTGTATTTTTTTAATGTGTGTTTTTAAATGAGTTGAATATGGAGGTCAGACTCCCAGAGTGCAGATTTTTAAAATCTGGAATCCCTAATGAGACGAACTGTTATTTCTAGATCCAGGTAATAGACTGGTACCACAATAGAAAGTTGTCTGGTGCTGCAAAAACACTGGTGACAGGGATAAATCATTTGTAACTGCTTTGTATTTGTTGAATTCACTCCCAGTGAATGGGCACAGCTCAAACCCTCAAACACAGGTGATACTGGAAAATTTTCTATTATTTCTTACTTTTTTTTCCCCTCCCGTGTAGCTGAAGCAATGTTCTGCAGATTGCTCAATGGTCACCATATGTTCTGTTCTGCAGGTGCAACCAACATGGTGTTTAGTGTATGTGGACCAGGGCTGTCTCTCATCACAGATAGCCTCATCTGACAGGATAGTCCTCAGGCAGTCTGGTGGCAGGGTAGGGAGTCCAGACAGATGGCTGTGCTCCCTCTAAACAGTTATTTCTGCCCCATGCAGCTCATTGCTTCAGTTTGTTTGCTGGATGGCGATGCAAGCTTTCCAACATTGAGTAACATCAGCAAACGTCTTATCTCGGGAGTAAGTTGTGGCTAGAGATAATTTTCCTCAAGCATTCACACATGCTCGTCTGTACAGCTGGGATGTTTGGAAAAGGTAAAAAGAAAAGCTCACAAACACGACTGAGTCAATATTTGTTTTTGAATGTTAATGAACGTCTGCGGGGCAATGCTCCTGCTTTGCGCTCTGCAGCTGCTGCTCTGCTGAAGGAGGTCTCCTTTCCTTGGTTGCTTCCACGAACAGCACCTCCAGGACACCAGTTTGCCCTGAGAGCCACCACCAAAGGCATTGAACTTTCCTGATGGCAAAGAGAAATCACAGGGACAATTGATTGCTGCAGGAATTTAGTACTTGGAAAGCTTTGGGGACCAGCCCGAGTGAAGTTGATAGTTTCAGTTTAGCAAAGCCAGCACTTGGAGGGTGCTGTTAATTGCATTGGCAATCCCTGGAAAAGCATCAGCATTCTTACTGCAAGTGAGATATTTCAAAAATGTGTATGGTCAGCTGAAAGGTCTGGAGATAAAAATACATGAAATTAATGTGGAAAATGTCTTTTCTGTATTTGTTTTTGGGACTTTGAGATTTTACAATGCAGGGTATTTTGAAGCCTTCCTTAACAAGTCAGAAATCACAGGGTTTGATAAGCAAAACCTGAGACCCTTATTTATGAATCTGGTTCTTCTAGTCATGTCCTTAAAATCAGAATCTGCTGAGTCTTGCCATCAAACTTGTATCTGTGGCATGTAGGCAGTGAGACGTCCGTCAGCTCAGGTATCTGCAGGCTGGCAAGATGCAGATTTCTACAGCCAGGCCTGCAGTGACCTGTGGGCAGCATCACCCTTGGCTGCTGGATCACAGGGATGTTCCAGTCTTTAAACCAGCTGACAAACACAAATGCTGCAGATGCTGATGGCCGGAGGTGGAAGGCAATCAAACCCTTCAATTACACCTTGGTGATTTAATCATCTACCGGCCAAATGGCTAGCTGGGTGTCCCGTGGCACTACACAAATACAGTGATTACTGCTGTGTGCCATTTCAAAATAAAATACAATTCACCTGGGCTAGAAAACACTATTCTGCTGTCAGCAGTCTTCAGCCCCTCAATAAACCCTGCAGACCCATGCACGCAAGGTATCTCTTTGAGGCTGCCACTGCTGCACTTACACAAAACTGGTTTTGTTCTGGAGCATTAAGTCATTTCTTTCTTGTTTATGAGATTAGGAAGTGTTGGGAGCAGCTTTCTGGATAAAGCTCTGGCTGAACTGAGCCCTTATACACCAGAGGATCTGATTTGAGGAGGGGAAAAAAAGAACCATACAAATAGCCAACACACAAAACTGAAAACAAGAGTTGACTAAGACAGTTTTTGCTGCACACAGCCCTGGAAACACAGATGTATTTCAATGAGTGTGATTTGAGAGGGGATGAACTCATCTGGAAGCCTTGTTTGTTCCTTTTTGCTCCTCCACCCACTTGTCACCCCCAGGAAAACAGAAGCAGCCATGCTCTAGCCCTGCAAGTGCTCCTTGCCTTTCCTTGCTTTTCTTTGTTTTTTCTTGGCTTTCCTTGTTTTCCCTTGCCTTTGCCTTGCCTTGTCTTCCCTTCCCTTTTCCCTTCCCCTATGGATTGTCTACAGGGACAAAAGCCTTTTGGTTCCTGACTGCATCTCCAAAGTCAGTGGGATGGGGACGCTGAGGTGCCACAACCCCAGCACGCTCAAGTTGCCCTCAAGAACCAGGGATGCATCTAAGCTGGTCCTTGCCATAGATTTCATGTGGTGGCTGCTGGCTAGAGAAAGGGGTAGATTCAGGACCAGGAGCAAGGTCTTCTCCCTGCTTTCTCGTCCAGCAGCGACTGAGCAGCACTTTGACAGGAAAGTAGGAAGAGACAGCAAAGGGTAACACCCTCTCCTCTGACAGTTCAAGGACTCTGTGTACTGAAATATCTTGGAAATATTTCCTCCCCCATCAGATGCAGTTAGGGTGGACCAGTATTCTGGGCTAGTTTTTTGATGTTGAGGGATGAATAGGGCAGAGATGGAGCCACAAACAGCATGACGTTTTGTGCATCATTTCCTTAGGAAACCAGGCTAAAATTAAAAAGCAGAGTAAACATGAAGAAGTGTGACACACTGGGGAAGTAGGGACAGAATAGGAGAAGTACCTAAAATTAAAGCATTCTGGAAATAATAAGGGCAGAAGTGGCAAGATTCAGCACAGAAAGGAGTCCATCTTCTTTAAGGAGAAGGAAATCTGGGGTTGTATTAAGAAAGTACCTTCTGCTGCAGTTGGAGTGGGTATCAGGCACTGCACATTCACACTGCAAGCCCAGGGCACCTGGATCACCTTGGACTCTGTATGAGGATAGAGGATCTAATATTTTCCTCCTTTCACACTACAATTTTTTTGTGTAATTAAGAACTACTCCATAAAAATTGTCCCACTGCCAGTGCAGGGATGGGCAGATCACCCCATGGAGGATGGCAGGCAAGGTTTGAGTTTACCACTGAAAGCATTTAATGCACAATGGCACTAAACAGAATACATTTTTATTTTTATTTTGTTTTACTGGAAATAGGTAAGATTCATCCCACTTGCCAAACCTGGAGTGGTCTGTTCACTGCCCTTAAGCTACCTTCCTGCAGGATCAACAGCCCCCTTTGCACAGCCAGACACATGAGGACCAAGTGGGTCAGAAAAAAGGGAAAAACATCTAAATCCTCCTACAGATTTATTCGTGACAATGGATTTCATTATTACATTATGTCCTCAACTTTCCACCACCCCCCCTCCTCCTCCACAAACGCGTAATCGCATCTCAGATCTCAGCAATAATTGCTCCGCCACGCTGACAAACACAGCAAAGAAACAGCATTTGTTGAGGGCTAAGAAAGCTTTGCAAACATCTCTGATTAGCCAGATCTTCCAGCTTGGGAATGGGGAGCAAGTTCAACTGGAGGTGATGGGGAAATATCTACAAGGAAAAAAAATAATTAAACATTTTAATATGCTTTTTGCTGTTGTGCTGTTATTTGAGACACAGTGTTGCTGCTTCCCCTTATGGGATTCACCAAGTATAACCTGTACATGTGCAGGAAGGACTTTGGCTTCGCTTCTTTGAAACAGCAAATGGTGCAGATGTACCCAGGGATGATGGAGGCTCAGTGCTGGACTTCGAGCAAGGGGCTCTGCTGGCACAAGGCACATTCTTGTCCCAGGAGAGCAGCAGCTCCTGCACTTCAGCTGCCCTCATGTGTTAGTGGAATACAACAGGTTAACATCAACAAAATTATGTTTTTACAAAACAAACCCTAAAACTGCCTATGGCTGCATGCAGGTTTGGTGCAGCCATGCTGCTGGCACCCTGTCCCACTGTGGTGCCTGGGACCAGGCTCCCCAGGGAGGCACCGACACCACAGTGCCAGCCCTTGCTCCACCAAGGAGCTTACACCTAAGGAGCTTACACTGCTGTGCGATGCAGCACCAGGAGCAAGGTTTTAGGTCAAAAAACAGGCACTGTGTGGTCCAGAGACTTCCTGAGCTTTGGTGGGGTCATTTTGTTGTCACTTTCCACTCAATGGCTGTTATTTCCCTGTTTCCCCATCCCTTTCACCCTGATTTTTTTAACAGCCCACTGCACCCCTCTGAATTCTGCCCCCTTGATCCCTTCTGTCCCCTTACCTCTGGTGCTTGAGACTTCTTGAGGTACTCTTTTGCATGCTGCCAAAAGAGCTAAAAATAAAAATTGTGGGCAGAGACCCCATCCACAGATCCCTAGACCCCAACAGCCAATGGATTCAGGGGACTTGTGTGCTCTGAGGTAAGTAAGGTATGATCTTAATGTTGCCACAAATCTCGTTGTCAGGCTCAGGATTCTCACGAGTCTAGACCACAAGAACAGATTGTTCTGTCTCAAAACATAAAGTTCATTTGAGAGAGAATGTCAAAATGGTTTTCTCCATCACGCAGAAGTTTTGATGGTGCCATGGCCACTGCTGTTCACATGAGCAAAGCTGTCAATTTTTCTGTGTTTCCCTGTATGTTTCTGTCTTCCACTGGGTCCTGGCATGTACACTGGCCCTCTGAAGCTGGGCACACGCTCATTTTCCATATAGCTTCCAACACAAGAGGGTCCATCCCCATGACCAAATACTCAAGAAAAAATAACTCTCACATGTTACCTCTACAGAGTTGAGGTAACAATAATTTTGTTTCAGGCCTTTAAACATCATGCCACCCAAACATCAAGAACGCAGAAGACTATGTTATGAATTTATCCTCACACCTTCCCAAAATGTCCTTCTACACATTATATTCCCCCTTGAAACAAACGGTCAGCAGCAATAAGATTTTTTACTGAAGCAGCAAAACTGCATACAAGGTCAGAACAATATCTGTGTTATTTACTCCAGCGTGAGTTATGATCTGCCTACTAGATACTACATTTTCTGTGTTTCCTATTGATGCAAATCAAAAGCCTGTATTGTCTTTTTGCTGATTCAGTGCTTCAGACACCCATTACACCAGGATTCATTTATTCTTTTTTTTATATAAATGTATATTACAATGTCAAACCCCCCCCCATTTTTGAGTGAAAGGTCTGATACTGTTTCTGGCTGAGGGCTCTGCTTTGTGCTGTCCAGCTCCCGTTCTGTGCAGCAAGTGTGTTTCAGTGGAAAATAGAAGACTCCCTCACACCCATGAAATGGGAGTAGCAGGGTTGGGAGGTACAGAAGACTTGAAAACTGAACAGCAGGACCCCAGCAGGCACTGGGAAAGAACAGTGGCAACAAGAGAGGCTGATGCAAGACCCCATGTGAGACAGGAGACATGGCATGTCCAAGCCCATGTGCCAGTGGTCACTGTGCTGCTGCTGATGCAGGTGCCATCACACATGAGACCTGTTTTCATAGAACCATAGTATGATTTGGGTTGAAAGGAACTTTAGAGATCATTTTGTTCCAACCTCTCCTCCATGGGGAGGGATGTCACCCACAAGTTCAGGTTGCCCTGTCCTTGTCAGTTTTGTTTACTTCTTGTCTCTGTCTCCACCCAGAAGCTCCTGAACAGCCTAAGCGAGGAGCAGGGAGGCAGCAGGACCTTGAGGGCAGATGGCAATGATGCAGGCACAGGGTGGGAGCTCAGCAGCTTCTGCCCAGGCACAGACATTGGGAAAACAGCTCTTGGGACTTCTCTGCTGACAGGGTGATACAACACACAGATCAGCATTGCTTCAGCCAGCAAAGTCTTAAGGGAGAAATTACCCAAGGCATGATAGTGATGGGACTGCCTAACTCCCATCAGAGCTCGACAGATCCTTCAGGCACTGGGAGGTCTGTAGTGGTTTATTGAAAGAGTTTTTCAGTTAGGGGGATTAAAGTCCTAATTATGTAATTTTTTATTACATGGTTTCATTGAAACTCTGGCCATTGACTCCAAGCAGACGCAAACTCATACTCAGTAGGGTGAGCTGATCTAAATCTCTGCTTGGTTCTATATACCCCAGACTGCTTGAAATCTTTCATATTTTGAATGAGTTGAATGACGGAGCATTTTATGTGCATCATGACTCAGTACTGTGGGTCTGTCTCAGAAACCTCATCAGAGGAGTCCGGCATCCCTGTAATGCTAAAGCACAGAAGATGCAATGGTTTTACCCCATCAAAGCACTGAGGAACATCATCTGTGGGTGCTTACCAGTCTAACCTACCCACAGAGAATCCCTTTAATTTATCATCCACTCACCACCAAGCACAGATCTCTTGACTTTCTCCCCTCCAGCATCTATCTTGACAATACAGGCTGCAATAGTCATACTCTTTTTTGCCCATTATTCATTTCAAATGGCTGAGAAATCCATCAAATGGCCTAAGCATCTATCCGCATTTTCACCAGAATATAAAAATATTTCCCAATGGTAACATCAATCAATTTTCAGTTGTCTGGCAACAGTAACATTACAGACAAAGATTTTTGGAGACTATTAGAGAGATAAATACTACCAGGATAGTTTTCATGATGTGAAATTTTCACTTTTTGCATATAGATGGAAGAACAAATGCCACCAGTGATAGCAGTGTCTGGGTATTCCTGGCAGTGAGAGACAGCAGGGGTTTTTGATGACGTAATGATTGAATCAACCAAAGGCAATGGTATTTTAGCCTTTTTCTCTCTAAATGATTACAAAAATCATGATCCATAAATTCATCCTTGGATAGAGTAAAACCAAATGGCCTTGTCTGAACTACATGTGAAAGAAAAAAATAAAAGTAACAGAAAATTTGTAATTTCAAAAGGGGAAATTAATTTCAAAGAGAAAAACTAAACTAGCTCAAGGACTTAAACACTGATGAAGTCTGAAATGTCTTTATATAAAAGGTGTAAGACAATTCATTGAAGAACAGAAAACATGTCACAGTTAGAAAGGATAAAGGGGAAATTACAAAAAAAAAAGAAAGTTGACCTTGCTGTTGTTCAAAAATATAGGCCAGTTCTTCAAATGAAAAGACAATTGAAGCAAATGGACCTGTGTGCAAGTAATTTTAAAGGTACAAAATGAAATTAGCAATCTGCTGTAGTTTAATAAAAGATGATGTTGAATATGGGATGAAAAAAAGGGTAACAGGAATGTGAGAACACAAATTATCATACCTGATCTAGAAAAAAGCTTTAAAAACCTAGTAGATACTCAAAATCTATGGTGTGTTCTATGTATCCAAGGCTGGAGAACCAACATACGAAACTGCAGGGGCAGAGCAAAGGAGACTTGCAAATTAGTCAAGCTGACAGTAAGAGCAAATGCAGTGCCTACACTCAAGCAGGAAAAGCAAAGTAATAAAGGCAACTGCAATGTGTTTGCTTCACAGCAACAGTATCAGGCAGGAAAATAAACTGCATGAAAAGAATAATTTCAAAAAGGGACATAGATGGAAAATGGATTAAAAAGCATTAAGATTTGTAAAAGTCATGCCAGATGAACTTGATATCTTTCTCTGATGCAACTGCTTTCTACACAGGGATCTGCAGTAAGTCTACTATTTGGTGTGATGCCACAAGAGACTTCATTATTTGAACTAGGAAAAATGAGGATTAGGCAAGGAATAGTAAAGTGGGGACAGAGCTGATTAAAGAGGAGATGGCAGAGAGTAGTCCTGTAAGATTCAATATCTGCGGGGAGGAAGGTCATTCGGAGGGTTCCTCACAGAGGAGCCTTTGAACGGTTCATAGTGAATATTTCATTAATAATCTCAAAAAAAGTGAAGGGAAGTGTTGGTGAAATATCCCAATGTCACAATGCCAGAGAAGAGCTGATCAGTAGGAGGAGATGAGTATCATTCAGGAAGATCAAAATCACCATGAGAACAGGAGCAAGAGAGGCAGAAATGTGATTATACAGAATTGGAGGTCCTACACACAGAGTAAGGAAGCAAACTTCTACCAGTTTTCTCCGAATTAGCTTAAAATCCTATACTAAGAGAAAAACATGGGTGTAGTACTCAACTGGAGCAGATCATAAACATAAGGCTTTGAACAAAATAAATGAGGCTAGGGTGCTACTGCTGGGGCACTTCTAATAGAAGGGGAGAAGTATTATTGCCATCTGTGAAACAGAGTAGACTTCTGGAAAGTCATGTTCAAGAAAACAAAGTCAAATTCTTGAGGTGTAGAGGATGGCTGCTGGGAAGCATAAGGGAATGAAGATCATTTTTTATGAGATGAGATGAGATCAAAAATGTAACCTTATTCAGGCTGACTAGCAGTACAAAAGCTTGCTATAGATTCATTTGAGGTAAACGTGAGATGGGGGCAGAAAGATCTACTGAATTTAAAGGAGAACATTGGCATAAGAACAAATGGGAATAACGTAACCACAGAGCTGGAAATGAGGTTTCTCCTCAGAGGCATGAAGTTTTGGAACAGCCTTCCATGAGAAGGACTGAGTTCAAAAAACACAATTGCTTTCAGGGCAGAGTAAGTCCAGCCTCTGGAAGGGGTTATATGACATGATTGCTCCCAATAGCAGGAGGAAGGCAGTGGTTAGATTTGGTGAGCCAGAAAACCTATGCTGCTACTGTAGAACTTGTTGGCAATGCAACAGTTGCAGCAATAACACCTCTATTTCAGCAAAGGACAGCTGTGCCCCATAGCAATGGGACACATGGGGAAAAAGCTTTACTGAGTGTATGTGCCAGCACAGTAAAAGTGCTCCTCTGCGTGTGTCTGTCATCTCTGATCCCCAGCAGCAGAGTGATTTGTAAGGTTTCTTGCACAAAGATTCTTGCAAAAATTGATTCCTAAAAACTGCCAAAAAGTGTTGCAAAATCTTTGGAAAGAGCTGGCTGAGTGGTTCTTCCTCAAAATGCAGGTCACCAGAAATGTCATTGTGAAGGTGTGACAAAGAAAGTGTGAGCAGACATAAGAAA
Source organism: Dendrocincla tyrannina (assembly GCA_035047865.1). NCBI lineage: Eukaryota > Metazoa > Chordata > Aves > Passeriformes > Dendrocolaptidae > Dendrocincla > Dendrocincla tyrannina. The sequence goes on along the minus strand of JAWWMP010000001.1, from coordinate 37,939,079 downwards.
GGATCACAAGTGTTATTGATACAGATCTAGCTGGGCATGAAAATTAAAAAGCAGTCATTTTACCAGTGGAAGAGTTAACACTGAAGGCTGGGGACCATTGTTCACAGAAGTAGTGATGGGACTTTATAAATAAGGGCTCCCAGCAGAGCAGTCCTATTCACATGACCCTACTAAGGGAGCCACTGTGAGCAGTTTATCTACAAACAGTGCTCTTAGTTCAGCTCTGCTCGCCTTGGGAAAACAATTTAAAGCACTGCCCATGTGTAATAACAAGGTTTGATTCAGACTGAAGACATGTAAGCCTACATCTTGTCAGCTGAGCAGCTCTCCAGACTCTACTGAGCTCACCAGTTCAGGTACCTTTTGAGCTGGGAATCTGTTTGCTGACCACATGCTGGTGGCAAATGCCTGCTGAGATACCCAAATATAGCTGAGGAATGACAACAGTATCAGAACACATGGGCGAGTAGAGACCTGATGGAAGAGTGTTGCCCTCTGGATAGCTTATAATGGTTGGGTGGGATATTCTTCACTGTGAGGGTGATGAGGCGCTGGAAAAAGTTGCCCAGAGAAGTTTTTGGTGTTCAATTCCTGGAAGTGTCCAAGATCAGGTTGGATGGCAATATGAGCAACCTGGTCTAGTGGGAGGTACTCCTGCTCATGGCAGGGGGCTTGGAACTAGGTGATCTTCATGGTATTTTCCAACCCAAACTATTCTGTGATTCTATGGAGCGGCTACTCAGAGCACCTCAGTTTTCTGTGTGTGGGCCACTGTCTTGAACCCTGTGGGCCACTGACTTGAACCCTTACCTCCAACAACTACAGTGGGACCTTAGAGTTCCACCTTGCATATAGGCACTTGCAGTTAGAAGGAGTTTAACTATCTTCACCTAAACTGAGTTGTCCAATAAGCTGGATCTGACATGTATGCAAGATATCACTGTGCAGAGCAGAGGAAGACAGATACGCACCTGTGGACTTTGGAGAGGGAAAAGAAATCTTGTAAAAATGCATATGACCAGAAGACAACTCTAAATAAAGAGGGTTAGACCTGTTAATATAGGTTTGGTAGTATTCGGAGGTGGATTGAATGCACAGATTAAAGAGATTTAAATGCAAATGAATGCCAGTCATGATATTTCTAACAGTCAGTTTTTACCGTACTTAACTCAGTGGTCCCAGCTCTTGCAATTTTATAATGATTATCCCTGAATTCCAGTTTCATAAGTCCCAGCCCCCAGAGTCTTGGGAATCAGCTCCTGAAAGTGCCAGCTTCTGTTTTTAACAGTTACGGGGGAAAAGCTTGAAAGTGTGACTTGACCATATGCCAAAAAAATGAAAATAAAAAGTAAATAAAACGAATGCCAAATTTAATGCTTGTTTTTATAAAGAAGTAAACACTCTCTATTTTAAAGCTAGTCTCATGACTTTGGAGGCCTGGCTCATTATTCCTGAAAGCTTGACATTGGCAACACTGTTAACTCAGACACTCTTTCAAGAGGATTTGCAGAAACAGGCTGAAAGAGCTACAGTGTTCTGGAATAATGGATCCCCAAGGAAAACGCAAGGAATGCTTACGCTCTGTAGAAAACCTGGTAAATAGATAATTCTTGATCTCCTTCTCTCAGATTAAAATAACAGAGGAAGGATAATGAAACCTGCCAGGAAGATGTGTCTGGGCATGTGGGATGCAGAACATAAGTAAACAGGACAGCTGTCTTTGCAGCAGTGCAGCACACTAACACCAGGCAAACAGAGAGGCAGCAGTTCTGGTTGTTGGTCTCCCAAGGAAGCTGACATTGGAGAGGAGGTATATGGAGCAAGGATGCATGCAGAAAACCTTTGACAGTGGAGCATCCTTCCTCATTTTCCCTGCAAGCCCATGTTTTACACATTGAGAGGCAAGGCAGAGACCACCAGACATGAAGAAATTTGTGTTCCCATCAGTCTCCACTTTCCATTTCCTTTTCCAGGCATCTCTGTGAACCTCAAGGTGCTTATGAAGACCATATGTCTTTGGAAGGGCTTTCTGTCTTGGGCATGTTATCACAAGAACTCCGCAGACTGTACAAAATTCTGAAGCAAATTCTCTTCCAGTACAGAAAATAGTGCTAGGACCTGTCATGGTCTGAGGGACATATCCAGCCTGTTGTGTCATATAGAGACACAAATCTTGGCCAAGGAATGGCCCCCTCTCAGCACTCCTTTTAAGCCTAATGACCCTTGATGTAGCTTGTCCCTACCAACGACTTTCTTCTTCCCCGAAAGACCACATACCAAACACCACTTGTCATCTACCAACCAGCTGCAGAGCAGATGGAGCCGCAGAGCAAGAGAGAGGTTCCCGTACTCTCTGAGAGGTTCCAGCCCTGCGCTGCAAATGCAAGAGAGACAGCCCCTCTGAGAGAGCCAGTGGGGAAGGAGACAGCAGCACAAGTCTCACACCAAGGGCGTGAGGTTGCATGGATCTAGTCCTTGAAGGGTAAGAGGAGGATGTTCCCAACCTGGAGCTGACTACTGTCACTAAAAATGGGGGAAAGGCCCAAGACCCCATCTCTATCCCACATAAGCACTCCAGGTTGCTGACTGTGGATCAGATGGGGAAAAGGGCTTGGATTTGTTGCTTGGAGAAGTCAAGCCGTGGCACATAGCAGCAAGCCCTCTCAGCTGCCCCGCAGAGGACCAACTTCGCACTTCTGAGTTTGTAGCTGAGCACTAAATGGAAAACAGAGTCTCGGGAAGGAGTTTTTTTCCACCTCTGGTTTTGTGGGGGAGAACACTAAAATATTGTTCAAAAGCAGTTTTGTGCCTGCAAACAGAATTTATTTTTGCAAGATTTATTTTTAATTCCATCCAGATGTTTATTTATAGAATAATTTAGGACTTCTATCCAAACAGACATCAAAGAAACCTTTTGGGAGTAGCACTGTCAGTAGCAAAGGGTTTCAGTGATCCACGAGGTGAGCGAATGGGTTTGAGGAGTGTCAGAGTGCATTGGGGGAGCATGTGCATGGATCCAATTAGGAACCTATTCCAAGGTCACTCAAGCGCGACAGGAAAGATGACTCCTTTGGGAGCAAGATGCCAACTATTCCACACAGTATGATGTGGGGAATTACAGAGCATACACACTTTCCCAAAGGCAGGACCACGACAACCAGGAGAACCTCTGTCTTAAAGAGTACCATGTGAGCTACTCACCATGGCAATTGCCTTGAGTCATTTCCAAGCCTTGGAGGAGGTGTATATCCTGAGCAGAGCACAGAGGGTACAGCTACTGCCCCATAATGGTGAAGTACCTGCTCTGGTTTCCCAGATTTGGGAAGCATGTTGCTGCAAGAGCCCTCATGCCAACACGAAGCCAGGACTGCGTCCTACTAGAGGGAGCTTGAAGGGGACAGATACTCTCAAGTCTTTCCATATCATCCTTAATTCCCTTTCACATAAATCCCACCTTGGCAGCACTGGGTTTTTCTCTTGCTTGCTCCAGAGCAGTTCCAAGCAGCATGGGGTGCCATGGCCAAAGTGACAGCTTCCAGGATGGGCTTTCCACTGCCAGGGAGCAAGGACCTCCTATGCACTACAGCCCCAGGGGCACAGCCGAGAAGTTGGCTTCTGCTGGCTCACCTTGGCTGCATGGTGCTGCAGGAGAGTGGCCAAGCTGGCCAGGTCTTCAAAGATAACCTTCTTCTGCCTGGCTGAATCAGAACCTGTGGGGGGAAAACACAGTTTGGAAGAACTTACCACTTTTGAAGCGGGGCTGCTGGCAGGCCTGTGCACTGCAGTGCTGAGAGCAGCAGCAGGAAGTGTGGTTGCATGTGAAAACAAGAAGATTTGAAACAGTATTCAGTTCGAGGGATTACACAAATAATACCCCAGTGACAATGGAGCTATTTACTCAGTTGACAGTACGAAGAAAGCATCTCCTTTTATCTACTTATGGTGGTTAGTGGGTTCATCTCTCTACAGCCTTTGTTGCTACTTGCTGCTTCCCTTGATGCTTCTCTCTGGTACTTCTGTTTCAGCTTTCTTTAAAAAGCTGTTTATTTGAGGAGGGTGTGGGCTTCGTGCCACGGAAGGGCAGCTGCAGAGATGCACAAAGAGCAGACTCGCAGATGCTTGAGCCTGTGCACATTGGCTGCCCTGCTGGCCAAGCAAAGCATTCTCCTTCAGCCCACGCTGCACAAAGGTGAACATTCCACCTGGAATTTGTAATGCAGCAAGACCCGGGAGTATCCTCCCATTAACAACTGTTCGTCCCCTGCTCTGGTGTCTGGGATGACCATGCCAGCTATGATGCTTACTCAGAAGGCTTCTGAAATAGCTTCTACAGTGAAAGAAAATACATGGTGCAAGGCTATGTGTTTGTGTCCTCACCGCACGGTGCAGAGGCAACAGTGTTTGAGCTCACAGCAGGGATGGGATTGAGATGCAAGGTTGGGGTTGAGCAGTGTGTTTGCAGCAACCTGGGTCTCTACAAGTGATGCTCACCTTGACTGCAATGCAGTCAATGACTGCAATGTCCTGCCCCTGCTCTATGGGACTCAACCAGCTGCAGGCCATCGAGGCAGGTTGCCTCAGTGCAGTACCCTGTCCCAGGGTTGAAGCATAGCTGGCTTCCTATGAGATGTGAGAGCAAAACTGAGGTTAGATCTTTCTCAAAGGGCTGAAGTGGCTGGGACACAGGCTTCCCTACATCTTCAGGAGACATTTCTGCTTGTTTTGTTTGCATGTGTCTATACTTGTGTCTCCCCCATAGATCTCACATATTGACCATGGTACCTCACCAAGATAGGCCATGGAATAGTCTACAAGAGATCATGGCAAGGGGCTAGGCTTCAAAATTCACACTTGGGGGATCGTTGCACAGTTCACAGCTCTGCCACAAGCACCTTGTGACTGTGTTTATGGAGAAGCTATCAGATTGTTCATGGAGTCTAGGCTGCAAACAACCCTAGCAAAAGCCACCAGACTAGATCACCTCCCTTTCTCCAGGGATGGTAGATAGCTCTGACAGAAAATAGAGTAGGTGGCAAAAGCAATCCCATCATGTTTCCAAAACATGGACATGAACCATACAGACAGTGTCCAAATCTGCCCAATCTCAAAGGTCCACATCAGTTAACTAACCCTGACCACTGATCAGCTGGTGTGCCTGGTTTGCACCTCTACCCCCTGGGACAAACTGTTCTGTTCACAGAAGAGCTACTTTGGTGTCCATGAAGCTTGGATGGGACCAGTAGTCAAGAAGGACTTTTATGATATGATCCACTGAAATGCTTGACAGTTCAGAGCCACCAAACCAGTCTTAAGAGAGCAGAAACCTTTGGGTACTACAGATCAGTGTAAAATTAATAGGATTTATTACACTAAATTTAAGCCATCTAAGAACAAAAGATTAAGGCTAGATTAGTTACTTTGTATTCCTCTCTAGACAGTTTGTGGTTCTTTTCAGAGACCAGCTTAGGTAGGCTCTGAGACTTCTAGGCTGAACTGTTCTTTCCAAGTGCCTTTTTCTACTGCCCAGAGTGGGACCCTAAAAGTCTTTGAAATCTTAGGCCACACTTCTAATTTTCAAATACTCAAACACAGATAAAATGAACTCCAGTGACTTTCAATAGTCTGGTAGACCCCAATGAAAGGTAAAATGTTCAACCCTCCACTCACTGACCACAGTCTCTCTTGTGCAGTTAATTTTGTCTGTCTGAGGTTAAAGACAACCTCTTTGCAATTGACTTTCTTACTGAAATCATCTCCCAGTATCTTAAAAGTCCTGTTTCTAGGAGTTTTTCTAATGTTTCATTGTTGATTTTTAATTTAAGCCAAAATTAAAACAGAAAATGGGTAGCAAGCACCAAAATTAAAAGCGAAGGTCATTATGGTTGTTTCACCAAACTTACATGAAGTCAAGGCGGATTTTGCTGAATTATCTTCTCATCCTCAGGTGCTGCTGAAGGGATTCATTGTGACAAGTGACAAGTGGTGACCTCCTCTTACCCACTCCCTGGGTTAGGGTCCTGGAGCTAGTAATAGATTGTACTAGGGAGCTGTAAACACAAAGATGTGCTTCTCTTTCAGCTTCTAGAGACAAAAAAAAAAGTGGATCTTATGATTTCCTGCTGATAGAAAGGCACATGTGTTTTCTATCTGCTGATAAAGAACCCAGTGATGCTGAGCTTTGCTGGATGAACATCTGTGTTTTTTAATGGACACATAAAACCTTCTCTTCATGAACCCAGATTCATTTCACATTCAAAATGTAATTCTACCGGTCTGCAGAGAATTCTTCTGTGGCTTACTAAATATTTGTCATATATTTTTCAATTCCAAAAGACAGATCAAGAAATGAAAAATTTCTGCTCCTCAACCCACTCTCCAACTAACCTCTGGTAGTTAAGGGAGCAGTGGGTATAGAGTAGGAAAGAGGAGAGCTCCTGTGCAGCCTGGAGACACAAAGCAGCAAATGGAGAATCCCTTACAGCTGAGCTGAAAAAACAGGTAAAAGGGAATGAAAGAATAGGACCCTGCTTGGATCGAGGGAGAAGAAAATCTCCGTTCATAATGATGGGACAACTTGACATAGAGAGAAGGAGTTAAGACCCACCCTGTTCTTGCACACATTCAGACTTGCCATGCTAAAAATAACTGGTGATGGCTCATGTTGAAGAGGACAGTAGGTATATTTTAGATATTTAGAAATGTTTGGAAAACACTTTCAGGCATGTGGTGTAATTAGTGGGGTTGTTCTGTGCAGGACCAGAATTTTGAACTGATTACCCTTATGGGTCCCTTCCAGTTCCGGATATTCTATGATTCTACAATATCTAAAAGACAGCAGCTCAGAGGGATATGAATAGATATGCATGTTTGGCAGTAATTTAAGTTGGAGCCATGGCTGGGGTAGAGTCATTAAAAACTGGGATAAGAGATGCAAACTGATATGAGAAATCCTTTCTCCAAATGGGAGTGACTGACCAGAAGTAGTGATATGATGAGGATATGACTAATAATATGAGATGGGCCCAAACCACAGACATTAGGCCTGTATTCAGAGCTGGATTCTAAGTGCAGTGGCAACAAGAGCCAACCCATACAAGGGCAAGACTGAACTATGAAGGCTGGATACAGATGAGATCTTCTACAGTTTCAACTCAGAAATTTGGAGTTGGATTCTCCTTCTCTTTACTGAAAGTGACATTTATTAAAATAAATAGTGGCTGAATGTCCAAAACTTTGAGGCTGAAGTCTGTTCCCACTACTGGTATGTTTACCTTGAACAAAACCAAATACCTGAACTTGAAGCATAGCTCAAGAATCCCACAGGAAAAGAAAACTTAGAGTAAGAACAAGAAATATGCAGGAAGCACAACTCTTTTGACAGATATGGGCTCCTTCATGACGAATCCTATCCAAAATCCCAATATACAAAAGCAAGTGGATAAGGGCAGGGACTCTGCTAAAGTTCAGCTCAGGGTCAGCACTTAAAATGGTGAAAGGCTGGGGGAAGAGATACCCCATTTCAGCTAAAGATTTTATTCTTTAATACCTACCTGACATTATATATTTTTAGAGTCGGATACAGGAAGAACATCCCCTACGGCTGCTTATATATATCTTGAGTTACAGCTCATTATGTGGAGGAGAGGAGCTGCTAGCCTACAGCAGTCTCAGACTGTTCATACTGCACTGGTGAATGAATTAGGTGGTCTCTTCCTGTGACTCATTAATCCTTAGAGGCGTGTTGTTATGAAGAAACAGGAGACATTCTTCAGTTAAATAGCTGATATAGTTTTAATTAAAGGGAGGCCCAAACTGTGGCATCTCAATGAAGCTTCCTTGAAGCTCAAAAGAATTGGATAATCTGGAATTTCACTTTGAAAGCAATCCCCTACATTTCACTGAGTATCTATAGGAAAAGGCTGCCTTCTGCATAACCGGCAGAGATTGATTCATCCCATCGCACATTTCTTTTACTGCCAACTTCATAGCTTTTGATTGCACAATGCAGAAGTGATAACAACACTGCAGGGCAGCAGGATGACTCATCAGGCATTACTGCTCCCTGTTAGCAAAGCCTTTTTTATTTACCTAGGTGCTTATATGGCCTTCATCTCCATGGTGTTTGAGTGCTTCCCAAACAAATAAAACTCTGCCTCTGCCCCTGCTCCCTCTGCAGACCCAGCTGCAGTGTTAGGCTGCCTCACAGCAGTGTGGGTAGCTGTGTGGTGAGCTGGAACCCATTGCTGTGTCCCAAGGTGCTGACATGCACACCATAAGGCATGTCCTGTACCTACCAGACACTTGCCAGCTGTGAGAGGGAGACTGGGAATACAGTCCCCCAGCAGAGAGGTAAACAGGGAATTCACATGGTGCCTGTTGGTGACACTCACAAACACAGCCAGTCTCCTTTTTTTTTTTTTCTTTTTAGAACACTAAACCTGATGTGCTTAAAGAAGTCTTTCCTTGACACAGATTTTTCAAAGGGGAATGGAGTCAAACTTGGCTCCTGAGTCACTGGACATTAGGTATGCCTTACATTCTGTCCTAGGGCAATGGTGGAGAAAGCAATGCATTTTCAGCTTTGTTCTACAAGGAGATGTTCCCAGAATATGGGTCTGAAAGGGAAAATGAAGGTGGTAGCAAATGGGATTACCCCTACATTGTCCTTTGGGAACTAGCAGTAAGCAGCTGCCTGCTAAGTGCTGAAAATGGGAACAAAGTTCTCTATGGACAACCTCTCACAAATGTTCATGTTCATCACCGTTCCTTTGGGATGCTGGAGGAGAATAACGCCACCAACCCGCAGTCAAAGGAATAGAGAGTTCCTCTTGATCCAGGGCCCATGTGAACTCTGGCAACTCCAGCGAAGATCGGGTCTTGATGTTCATCCCTTGGCCCTCAACTTACAAAATCAACACTAAACCTAAACTGTAGTTTCAGGAAATTTGGGGCAGTACATTTAAATCCCCACTGCAGCCATGTCCAAGAACATGCAACTGCAGCTGGGCCTGAACCAGGGGGTAGTGGCACAGAGGCCAATCTGTCATTTTGCAGTTAAGGCAGGCCAGTGATGAGGACTGATTCAACCTTGAGCTGTCCTATGGCTCTAGGTGCATTTATTGCAGGGTTGAGTTCAGGCACTTCAGGGACCATCCTAAATCTGCAATATAATCTTCCCCAAAGGCCAGATCAGAGTCTGGGACTCCAGATAACACCCACCCCTGATGATGGCCCAAAACTCCTGATGAGAGGAGTGACCTACATGCGTCACCAGGACTGATTCAGACATCATGAGTGTCCTCACTCTCCTTCAGATCTTCTGCACACAGGGACTGTGACAGTGCCAGGGTGTAGCCCATAGCAGTTGTCTACCCTCTCTCAGCTTAAAGCCATTACCTCTTGTCCTATTGCTACATGTCCATGCTATAAAAAGTGGCAAAATCTTCATAGCTATGTGGTAACAATTAATAGCTTAGAGTTTCTAACCATATTTTATATCTCCCTAGTATCTGCCCTGCAATTGTGTAGGGCCAGAATCATGTCTGGCCATGTCATATCTGGCTCTGCAATGGACTAAAGTAATCTCACAAGGCTGGTCCTAGCATGGGGTTCCATTTGGGTCCTTGCAGAAGAAAGTGGGCAGCAAGAGTCAGCCATGGCAACTGTGCGAGACCCCATAGACCTGCTTAGGGGCTGATGTCACCCAATCCTGCTGCTCAGCCCCAAGTGGTTTCCTTCCTACCCCAGACATCAATAGAAAATACAGCTTCTTAATTTGCATAAAGAAGATATGAAGATGTCCATGTCCTCTGCAGAGAGGCAATAGGCTATACTACATTATAAATAGCAGGAAAGAATTGTTTTGGTTTGTTTTTATGAGAAAATCAAGTTTGAAGTTATGGGAATTCCATAAGGGACAATCTCTCACAGTAGTGAAAGATTATAAAACTGAATTACAGTTCAAACCAGTAAGTGTTACATTATGCACGGAGACATGGAGACTGTAAGGCTTAACAATACACCAAAGCCGCCAACACCAGAGCAAGGCAAAGGGCCTCCTTTTAAAATTCAGTTTAACTGTGCCTAACACAGAATGAGTAATAATGTTAAGCAACAAAGAACGGACCATAAAACACTGCTATATGCAACAGCTATTATCCTATGTGCTAATCTCCATATCACATTATTTCCTCAAATAATCATAATATTGTGCCAACAGCCCCTTTATTCTTGCTCATTATTTCTCAAGCTGGCTTCCTTTACAAGGAGTAGGGCTTGCACTAACAATGCCCTCAGGGTCTGCGACTGAAGCCGCGCTCAGCGTACCCAGAACAGAGGAAGTCTTTTTCTTGGTCCGTTTCTTCAGTTTGTCTGTATTTTTAACTTCATGCAATTACAAGGTAGTAACAAAGATTTTCATGGAATAGAATAAAGAAATCCCTTATCATCACAAGTCTTTCAGGCACTGACAACTCCTGTGGTTTGTCTCCATCACATGTTTTTTCCCCTTGTTCTCACTTCTCATCAGATGGGTTCTTATGTTTGTGTCTCTCTTGGTGCAGTCTCTGCTCTAACATTGTACAGCATGTTCCTGCTGAGAACTATCAGCTCTGACTTTCTACAAACAGAAAACCCTCTTGTCATTATTTTGCCACACTTTCAGCTTCTACTAAATAACTAATTCATGACAATAAACCTCCTGGTTGCCATTACAGACAGGCTGCCAAGCAGTTTAGATGCAATCTTGTGTTATGTTGTTTTTATAAAGGTTTCCCAAAACCCAATATGAATAGACCTGGGATTTGTGACTTAAAGTAAAACATTTGCTTGATTTTATATTCAAAATGTTTCTATCCGGAGTTAGAAATGTGGATGTAATGGTTTGGGGCTCCTATGCCAGCACAAACAAATTTCTCATGCAGCTTATATACAAACTCTAATGTCTTTTGTCTACATGGAATAACTTAAATAAGATCATCTTGTCCTTTGTGTCTCTATCTATCCATGTGTGTCCCTTATATTACAATTTCTGGCACATCATCTAGGGCAGGATGGGAGAGTTGGGTTTTTTTACAACACCTAGGAAAAAAGGAGGGGAAATCAAAAAACAGTGAAGTTGCTATTTGACATCACAGTGGGCATGTGCCTCCTCCCTGTGGTCCATGGCAGGGCAAATGCATTGTTTCTGCCACACAGAAAACAAAGCCCTGGATGTTGATCAGATGGGCCAGGTGTAACACCAATAAGGTAGAGGGTGGAGGGGGGTTCAGGGTGGAAGCCAAGTGGCTTCTGGCTGGGTTGAAGGAACTAAAATGGTTTTGAGCAATGTCAGCAGCAGAATGCAAACTGCGTTTTGGAAAATTTCCTTTCAGTGGCCTCAGACACTTAAAAACCATCCCTCAAATTTTCCTACACTCCTGTTTATGACTTCCATCACAACACTGTCCCATCAACCAAGAGAGAATGGCTCTAGCAAGATTTTTCTTCCACTTGTGTACTAACCAATTTATTGACTCATGGATGCCTGTTCCATCCATCTAATGACAGAAATCCGTGGGTCTTTGCAGATTTCATGCAATAAATGTGTCAGCCATTGACTTACCCTCCTGTTGGGCTCTTGAGAAGATAAAAATCCCCACTTTCTGCAGTAAATTTCTGCTATAAATCCACAGATGCAATTGCACACAATCTAATTTCTGGCTCCTGGGCCCACATTCATCCTTGTCCAACTATTCCTCTTGACTGAGTTGATTAAATTATAGACAAGGGCAGGCGCTCTAAATGCAAGGTCATGTAGCTTAAATTAAATCTAAAGGAGCTACAGTAATATATATAATAGAACTCCGACATCTTTACTATTAAAGAGCTGGGGGACAAGGTGCTCAACTGGCTACACTCTCGTGTCATTTAGCCTTGACAAGAGTAAGGTGGCTTGCCTTCAGAAACCCTTAGGGACTTGGTTCCCAGAAATGCTCATACTCTGCTCCCAAAAGTCAGGTTTCTGGAGCCACTTGATGTTTCTACATGCTGTCCCCATCACTGCCATTGAACAGCCAAGTAGAAGGAAAGGGCAGAGTAAGCAATAATGCTGCAGAAAGTCACAGTGCAGCTCACTGTACACTATGTCTGGCCTGCAGTGTATAGCAGTGTAGGCTATCACACTGGATGTGAAATGAACAAACGTGGACCAAAATCCAGAAGATTCTTTTGTACACAGAGGTCCTTGCCTACTGCAAAACAGGTTTAAACCTGTGATAGTCTAAAAGGCTTGTTAGTCTGATATACCATGCAGTTATTTTATGCTACAGACAAAGCAGCTTGCAATTTTCAGGCCGTTGTCTTTTCTTTCTTCCTTTCAGAACAAATGGATGATGGAGTTACACAATATGTGACACACGCTGCTTATTTACCAGGAACAAAAAAGGCCCCTATTTTCCAATACACACGAAGAAACTGAACAAGCTTCTGTGCTCAGTTCCCAGTCTTGGTCTCATCAGCAGTCAGCCCAAAAGTGCTTCCTCACGAATTCTTCTCCAGCTCCTCCTCATTGCCACGTTTGCTTTCCTTTCTGGTGTTTCTGCTTCTTCTCAGCCCTCTGCACCTAGCTTTATCCAAACAAGCATTTTCATTTAGATCCCAACAGTATTGTCCCTGTTAACAAAAACTAGAAGTTAAAGCTGAGATTTGTGGGAATTAGAATGAGAATGAAGTGACTTGGTAGAACTAGAACAGGGCTTCAGCTGAAAAGCTGACCCAACAAAGCCAGGAGAACAGGGCAAGAGTGGTATGGAAAGGGTAGCTAAGCTGCCTTTTTTTAATCTGATTTAGACAAACAGCCAGGAGAAGCAACTCATCAAGCAGAACGAATGCTGAATGCTCATGCATTTCTTTAATGTACTGTCCTCATCTTACAGCTCAAAACCAGAACAGTTCTGAGTATTTAACTAGAAGCCACTACAATTCTAGAGCTGGGTATGAAATTCTGCTTTCAGCTAAGAACTTAGGCAGAACTACAGCTGGCCTGATGCATGAGGAGTAGAATAAGAGCCATTAGCTATCTTAGCTTCATGGCTAAAATAAACTGCATTAATGCTGGAGCCCCTGCAGCCTTGCCAGCCACCCCGGCTCAGCCCTCAGCCCTGTGGTGTGCACAGCCTGTTTTGGACAACTATTGCCACTGTTTAACTGCACAGAGAGACTCCACTCACAGTGGGGTGAGGGGTGTGATCCAGCAGATGAACAAGAGCAACCTGAGACTTAAGTCCTGGGAGGAAGCTCGAACCTTGTCCTTCTAAATCCAGCCCTTCCTCCAAGAGCCCAAGGGCAGAGAAAGCTGCATGACCTCTTATAGTTTGGGAAAGTGGTGAACTGCAGCAGATAGGCTGGAGTTAAAAACAGAGGCTCCTCTCTTGAGTATTTTAGCTGAAGCAGAAAACATTTAAGCATGTGTCACCATGGGAGATGGGATGTTGCAGCAGGGCCTTGTGGAGGTCGGGGGCACTGATGTCCCTTGGCGGAGCCCCCAGAGGCTCGGGTCTCCCTGGGGCTGTTTTTGGGGAGACACCAAGGCAGTGTCCTGGCATTTCGCTGGCCATTGGGGCCTGTGCAAGTCCAGTGGGTGCTACAAACACACCGATGCTGGAGCAATGCTCTCCAAAGCAGAAAGGAGGAGGGCAAACAGGGAATATGAGGGAGGGAGGAAAACATCAAAGACAAGGAACAGAGAAAGGAAAAAGGAGAAGAATTGAAGAGGAGTGGAGAAAAGCTGACGCACACAGGAACAAGGAAAATATATGAAAACTAACAAAAGAGATGGGGAAAACCTGCCTTACGGGTGCCTTTTCTTCCCTTCCACCTACATGTGTCTTTTGACTCCCACCGTGGGTCAAGATCAAGATAATAATGTGACAAAATTTGCACAGGAACATGTCGGGGATTTCCTTCAAACTGCAGTCAGTCCCATCAACAAAAGTCCTGATCAATAGCCGTCATTTCATTTGATCTAGGTGTAGAGGTCAGCCTGAATGAGATCCCAAGTCAGTCCACAGACACAGCATAACACACACTGCCAAAAGAAGCAAGATTCATCCCGGGTGATCCATATACAAGGTGGCTTTTTATATTATTATTATTATTATGATTCTTTATATCCTTCATGGGATAAGACACATATTCTGTCTTGGGAACAGCTGGTGGCTGCTGATACACTGCTTTATGCCATGTCTCTGCTACATCATTGTGCCAGCTCCAACCCAGTCAGCTCAACTCCCACCACGTAGATGCAACTTAAACCAGCATCAAAGTCCTTTCCGAAACATACTCTGTATGCCCGTACAGGTAGGCCCTGAGTGATCCTATTCATATTTTGGGAATGTTTAATGTTCATCCAAAATATGCCATTTATCATACACCAGACACCTCCATGTGACTTCTTGGAGCATTTGTTTGCAGAGGTTTGACTCCATTTGACATCCATGTGAATGCAGTATGGCAGAGATGCCTCTGCTTAGGACAACCTGGCTAATCTTTATGTCTGCATAACACTCTGATGATGGCTCTGTCCATGAAATCAACCTTCACGGCGATTACAGGAAGCGTGGGTTGAGTGCATGGGCAGCAGAACTACTTAGAGCTGGGCTGGACCAGGTCCTGGTGAACTCATGTGGAAGTCCAGCTGAGTCGCAGAAGTCAGGGAACACGGAGGGTTTGTGACCCTCAGGAGGGGTGTGGGCACCAGTTCTGCCAGAGTAGATGCTGCTGGGGTCAGGACTTAGTGGCCACGGGTAGGGCAACTCTCAGCCTACAGAAAGGAGTGTGAAGAACAAGAGCAGAGATTGTATTCAATAGTAAACAAACAAAAATCCCCTAGATATGACAAGAGGCAATACAGCTGTAGATGCTCTGCCCTGCAACAGAAACACAGGGCAAGTCAAAACAACCTGCTGGGAAGGGGCTGAGGTCCCAGTCCCACCCAAGGAGTATGGTTAGAGACTGCACTCCTGAACCCTTGCTCACAGGATGTGAAAAGAAAACATGGCAACAACAGTGAAGAGGCAGGAAATCCAACCTCTAACAGCCCAGAAAAAAACCTCAATGTCTATGTTTGCAGTACAGGGAATAACTTTGAAGCATAACCACCTAAACTGAGGAATACAAGACAGACCAAATGGAGGAACACAGAAGGTTTGTTGCCACTTGTTTTTTCCCCACAAGAAGTGCAGACGTGCTTCTTCCTCCTGCACACCTGGAGGGACCAAGGACCAAAGGGCTGAGCTCCCCACGCTCTCTGCATGCCACACAGGCTGTGTGTACCTATGTGGGTCTGGACCATGCCCACCCCACCCCGGCAGCCTCTGCCACTGATCTGGCACAGGCACAACAAAATGAGTTTGCTCTCTTGAACTAAACTGCACCCCTTCTGTGGCAACTCCTCCTTTTTCTGTCGCCCCCAGCCCCCACCCATCTTGATTCAGGTTAAGGCTGGTGGGAAATGACAAATCCTTTGCACATAAATCTTAACACTGGCTTGAGTTTGTTGAGAAACGGTGGTGATTTATGGGGGATTAGCAGATCAGAGCTGAGGAATGTAAAGAGGTTTAGGCTAACTAAGTGGAACGCTTAGAGCTGGGTCACATAGAATTTGATGCAGGCTCAGGACTCTTAAATGGTGTGCAATAAAAAGCAGAAGAGAAAAAGGGCATGCATTTCAAATGCCCCTCGTAGCATGGGAAGTTGTTTTCCTGTGTTACAATCTGGAGAAAACTTTGGCAGCCTTCTGTGTATTCCAGGTTCCTGGTCCCTAAAGGCTAGCATAAACAAAACACTAAAGATGCATTTCTTTTGGTGTATTTTTATTGTTTGCTGTTATACTTTTCCAACAAATGGATGATTAGTATGATATAAAAGGTGGTGAGGTCAGAAGGCAGCAAGTCTCTGTGAGATGTTAAAGGCAATGCAGCCAAAAAAAAGGGTTAATAGGTCTTTTCTATGGGATAAGAAACTGAGCCAAAAACCCCAACAAATAGGAAAAGTGTCTTTTTTTTTTAGTCAGGATAGGGAAATCATGGAACAACCATCTTGTGCCTTTCTTTGATTTTTTTCCTCCTTTGCTTTGTGGTTATTGTGATTGTTATGGAGCACTGTGTTGTAAGTAAGCACATGACACTTCCTGAAGCTTAGAGCTTAATTTCAAATCCCCAGACTCATAAACCAGCAGCTCCTCACTGAGCTTGTCAACAGCTGCCTTCTGCTTTTGGCTTGGCCCAAAACTTCCAGGCACATCACTGGCCCTGCATATCGCCTGCACATCTCGCCCCGCACAGAAGCAAAGTCCTGCCCTACCCCTGTGCAGGACAGGAGAGAACAAGTGGTGAATATCAGACAGGCAATCAAATGCTGAGGTTCAGCAGGCCAGGTGAATAATTACAAATAGGCCAGCTCGACTAAAATTATTTGGAATGACGCAAGTTGGTGCAAAATAATATTCATGTCAGAAGCCCTGACAAAGCCAGTGGTCTCACTGCAATTACTCATGGGAATTACATTACGCAAAACAAGACCCTACTTATTGCAAAACATTTATATATTTTGCTTCCCTGTATTAAAATAATCTATTTATCCAACTAAAGATGAATATTTCTTACATGTTTTGCAATAAAACTTCAGAGCACTGCCAGACAGTTCTCTTCCTGAATTACCATCTTTATTTTTTTCACAACGTCAAAATTTCCTTTAATTTCACCAACTGCAAGACAAGAAGAAGAGCAATTAAGTTCAACCATATAAGCTTTTTAATGTGGTTTTAGGGGATTCTTTAATGTTCGTATGTTAGCAGATAAGCCATGCATCCACCCATCCACTTAATTACAAGCCTAGTACCTCCAGTCACTCTGTTTTTTAATTTAATTTGCTGCCCAGTTAGAATCTGAAGAAATCTTTGCCATAACACGCCTACCACCTGCAACTTCTACCCTCTTCACTATAAACCTCCAAAATGAACAGTTCTTTACCACTGTGAGACACTGTGAGAAGGTTTATTTTACAGGTTTATTTTGCAGCATTTCATTCTTCATTCCAATTTGGAGGGCAAGAAATAGCATTTTTGTAACCTGAACTCCTAGCAGAGACAGATGCGCAGAGAGTTAAACACTTACCTTTTGCCTCCATTAAATGCAATCAGTACTTTCAAAAGCGACCACTTATTCTCACTTGACTTTGCTTCCAGATGCACAACACAAGACCCTTTCAGAGGACCTGTTTCTTGAGACTGGGGTGTGAACAAGGAGCTCCGGACATCTCAACCTGGACACCTTGCTTCTGATTCACACTTACCTGAAAACAGGAAGTAGAGCCAAGACAGGCATAGAAGATTCAAGCACAAAACCCCACCTTCCAGAAGGAAGCCTCCTCTGCCTACCCAAGCAGGGCAGCGCTTCTCTTTCCAGACCCTTGGATCATTAATTGCAAATAATTCAGTCAAACTTTACTGGCTGGGATACTTCAAGCCATCCTTCAGTGACAAAGCAATGTGTACCTGCTTCATAATCTTGAAATTACCGTGGACTTTGAGCAAAAAGCTTGAGCTCAGTGTAATGGGGTGAGACATTCACCACTGAGATGTGAAGGTTAGTTGCTAAAGCACAGTTATTGGTGGCAACTGAAAGAAAACAACCATCAGGATACTGGAAAAGAAACAGATCTAATTAACACATGGCTCCTGTGTTCACTTACTGGGTCACTGCAGGAATCATCAGGCATCACTTATCTGACCCTAAGGGAGACAAAGACAACTTGCTAAAATGCATTTCACTTTGAAAATAAAAAGAATTAAAAAAAAATTAATTTTAGCACAAGTCATTGAAGAGTGATGGGGCTTGAATGCAGCACCTTAAAGAAGCTAATGGACTCTCAGTCATGATACCCCATACAGAAAACTGCATTTCCACCAGCAAAAGGTGAATTTCTGCCATTTGACACCAATGTCAGCAGAGTCATGGCAGAAAGGAGAAACTGGCCTCTGGCTCTCTGATTGCTGAAGACCAGTGCTGCAAGGCAGGTGCTAAGGGGTTTTTTTCCCCCTCTGCATAGAACACAAAATCCATATGGGGAAATTGATATAGCTTAGCGCTTCAGACCTGGAATCTGCATTGCCAGCGACACCTGTATAAACCTCAAAGCAGGCATCACTGGAGCTTGTGCTTGGCTTGTCAGGACAGGGAGCTGTGCAGTAAGGATTAAGCACAGAACTGGATTGGGCAAGCAGTACTGCAAACCTCAGTTTGGCTGCAGAGTGAATGGGGTGGGAAGTGCTGCAAGTGGGATGACACGTCTTTGTAACAAACCGCAGCTGGTGTCACTGCTGGAACACGTACATGAGCTTGGAGGAGGGACACTTATGCCCTCGTGGTGCCATACTCAACCAGAAACTACCTTGCTCCTAGGGTCTGGGTTTGGGGACAAGTAAATCCTTCATAAGGTTAGGGCATGGCCCTGAGGGCACAGCAGCCCAGACTGAGCAAAGAGGTGCTTTGCATTTGGTAAGGCGCATGGTAATGATACTGTGAACACAGGGAAAGCAGTCTGAGCTCCAGCTCTGCTGCTGACACTGGCAAATGATGTTAGCTCATGGGGTGTGTTTGCACCAGAAAGCTCATCAGGATGAGTGCAAGCAGGGCACGACTGGCAGGAGCCAAAACCTGGCACTCTGGTGGTGCATGGGTTAAGTTTCCATTTGCCAGAAACACTTTCAGGCTCTCCCTACCATTGAGCATGTCAGGTTGTGGTATATTCTTTTCTCAACCAGGTTGTGAAAGGCACAGTGTTAATATCCCCCTACAGAGATAATTTTGAGGCACATCTAAGACAAAACCCATTCTTCATGGCTAGTCAGAAGCCCAACAGTTATGGATGACTTATGCAGGGTTCTGTAGGGCACATGTGGTGAGACACAGAAAGGGACTTTGACCAGTACCAGCCAAGCCCTAGGGGTGCAGTGACCAGCCAAATTACTGCCCAGCGCTGAATCTTTGCTAACAGATACAAATGCTGCAAGTCTTATTTAATCAATATCTGTTGAGACTCTTAGGTGGAAGCTTCTCTAGATATAGTCACAAATCAATCCCACGTTTACTCATCAGGGCAAGGACTATCATGAGTGTGTTTGCATTGCACTTAATGACTAGAGCCTTGGCTCTGACCTGGGATCATGGTCCTACTGCAATGTAAATAACAGAAGAGTAATGATTACCAGGAGAGGGGTTCTTGAAAGGCTCCATGTCTCACAGCAGAGATTCTTGACAGTCAGTGACTCAATGTTCTGCCTTTCATAACCATAATGACTCACAGCCTCAGGACAGAGAATGAGTGCAAGACAGCGAGTACTATTGTTCCAGAGCCCATCAAAATAAGCAAGGTCATTTTCAGCATTTAAAAGAAAATGACAAGCTGTTGGATTAATGTGTGGTGGGGGAAAATGCACAGAAAAAAAAAAAATAAAAAGAAGGATGAGTAAATTTTCAGATAATAAAGTTCCCAAGGAGATGGAAACTCAAATTTTACAACCACAAACAAGACAGATCAGGAGCTTGACTTTGATACCATTTGCTCAGCCATAAATCAATATCAACCGCATGTGGATTTATAATGGGGTAAGTCTGGTATACAATAAGACAAGGATCAGGCTTTGAGCACTAAGTGCATCTGGGTACCTTCTGCATTGCCTGACTCTATGAGGATGAGAGGGACCATTTCCTACCACTGTGTGGCCTTACAACTTAGACACACGTATAAGAAAAAATAAATTGTCTCTGAACAGGTCAGAAGGATGGCTTAGACACAAGAGGCCGTCTGCATCAGCTGTAACACTCTCTGGGGTATGATCTGAACGATCTGCAGCTCCTCGAATCAGATGTCAAGGGTAGGGGTTGAGATGGCTGATGCAATGCCATTTTGAATTAGTAAGCTGGAGCTTATATAGCGTAGGCTGATTTCTGAACAAGGTGGACTGTGATTTTTTCATGTGTTCCTAAAATGGGAACCCACTTGGCTAAAGGATCTGGTTTCTCAGAATTGCTGAGTATCTGCCAGGAGGTCACTGGGTATTCACTGCACCTGAAAATCAGACCAGTCAAATGATGCCATCTGGCAGAAGAGCCTCTTTCATGGGATTGATGCTGGGTTCTTGTCTGATGTGCAAGATTTCTGAAGGTAGCACCCACAAAAGAATAATTTTACGCATGGATGTTCCACACAAATGAGCCTCATGCCTCTCTTTCACAGAGTTTCTGCACACCATTTGGTTTCTGTCTTTCACATGGTAAGTTACAGCAGAAGGGGCAAATCATCCCTCTCAGCTGATTGACAACTGGACAACATTTCTATCCTTCCTAAGAGGACACATGATACTCATTCCCTATCAAAGAAGCATTTCTGCCAGTAGCATGCCCAGATCAGTTTCCTAGATCACAGAAAAGCTATTCCCTCATGTTGGTGTCATGTGGCCTGATCCTGCTGGCCGTGCTCAGGCAAAATGCCACCAGTGGATACTCTACAGTGCTGGGGCTCATCAGAGGAAAGAGTCTGCTTTGGAGAGAGGTGACAAATGCTGAGGAGTGAATGCTGGGTATAGCTTTCCAACCTGGCTGCAAGAGCACACACAGCCCGGCATGCCCCAGAGGAATCTGTGATTCTTTGAGAGGCAGCTCCCACTCAGCTCCCAGCCACAGGAGAAGGCTTGTTTGACCTCCTGTTTTCAGAGGGGGCACTCTGATATCTCAAAGAGAAGACCACAAAAAGTTGTGAAATGCAGTCTGCACGGTCATTGATTAAGCATGATGCCTTTTAGTGTTCCCTGGTGCTGCATGTAGGACCATGAGCCCTGTGCACCACCCTTGGGAAGAGGAAATAGCACCTACAAACTTGGAGAAGAGTAAGGGGCAAGTTCGACATTCAACTCCTGGTGGTAGGCACTACCTAGATAAATATTTGTAAAAGATAGCTCTGGCTCTTTGAACAAGGAAGGGAAGCAGAGGGGCAGGGACTTGCGCAAGGTCAGCCAGGCAATCTGCAGCAGATCCAGAGACCTTTTGGTCCCAACCCAGCCCCCACACTCCAGACAGCGCCATGTTTCACCGAGAACCAACAGCTTCACACCTTGCTTTGCCTGTCTTATGTTTTCTTTCTTCTCTGTGCTTGGACCTTGCTTTTAAATCCGGGATGTTCTTCCAGTTTCTCAGATCATGTTCCTATTGTCGTGAGCAGTGCTTCTGGGTGCAGTTGCTTGGGTCACTGAGTCCAAAGAATCTGAGATACAGGAATAACATCATCCTTCAAAACATTTAATCAACAAGTCTTTCCTCTCACCTACTGAAAATCCCATAAAGATTATAAAGGTTGTTTGCTACAAACTGAAGTCCTTGAATCCCACCAAGGACTGGCATACAAAGAAATATTAATACAAACTAGAAGTTGTTTGTAACATATGGAACAGTTCACTGGGATTTCTGAGACATAGTGTTCTACCTGGAGTATAAGGAGTGGAACACATTAATACCTGGTATATTGTTGACTTAAGTTTCACATACATCAGAAGAGAGAATGAAGCTGACTAGCATTTGGGTGAAGAAGGAAATAAACCATACTTGTCCCATGGATAAATTTTTGGTCCCAGGTCTAATATGACTTGATGTAATATTTGCCAAAAGCTGTGAGATTTGCCATTGACTTCTCAGGGGTTTGGACAGGCACATAGTTCATAAGGACCAAAATGGCCCCAGCCTGATAGAGATATTTCAAAACACCACCAGGGAGGTTTTACTTCTGGTTTTCAGTGTTTTCTTAGTGGAAACCAGGTGCTACAGTACCACTACAGAAATCTCATAAAATCCCACATCAAGCCTTGCTTATCTAAATAAGAGAAACAGCTCCTGCTCTGCAATACTTTCTGATCTACATTTTACCTGAAGCCTGCAGATAATTTGCAATAATGTGCTCAGTCTGCACAACAGCCACCCACTCTCACCTGCCCACTCCCTGGTGCACAGGAACAATGATCAGCAGAGAGAAAGAAGAAGGAGAGCTCCATTCTGCAGAGAAAAACTCCCAGAAACTGCTCTTTTACTACAAAAATAATTGCTGCTTAGCAGAACCCTCCTTGTCCCAGATTTTCCTTAGAGTCCTCTTTTTTCCCAGATCTGAGGTGCAGAACACCAGCCATGTTGAATCAGCTGATAATTGCACCCACGTTGCTCATATAGAGCCTCACATCCTCCTTGGGGTTCTACTCTATCCCAGGTGTGTTCACCTTGTCTCCTGCTCATCCTGGGAGGCTCCTTGAGGCACAGAGCATCTCTGGCTGCTTGCTGGGCTCCTTCCCTGCCTACCAGCAAGGCAGGGCTGTGATAACTTCTCTTCATGCCATGTTCCTCTGCTCCAGAGCCCCGCCAAGCAGCCGGGCACAGCTCCTGCACCCGTGCTGGTGCTGCCTGGGGCTGACAGGGGGTTTTCCACACGTGGACACAGACCCCAGCATGTTCCACTGCCACAAACACAACAGTGGTAATAAAAAGCAGTAGCAAGTGCATTTCTTCTCAAAACTTAGGCCAGATTTTGTCTCTTCACATTTAGAGCTCCAGGTTGTGGACATCTATGATTTCTGTGGCTGTTTTTCACTTGAAATCAATAAAACCAGTCAACATTCATGTTTCCAGGGTGAAAATTCAACACAGGGTAGGGGTTTGCTTTTTCGAAGCAAGAGGGTCCAGTGTTGGGATGGAAAGGCCTTGTGGATGTGGAAAGCTTTGCAGCCCTTCCTGAAGGGTGTTAGCCTCTGAATTTGCTTGGAGAGGTTCATTAGTGAGACTGCTCCGCTGCTAACCTCGATGGCTTCATCCAGGTCTGCCAGCAGCTAACAGGCACCACTTGGAAAGCAGGATGGATGTTCTACTGTTGGCCTGGTAGAGCCATCACCTAATGATGAACCATAAAGGCACTGTTGATACGGAATGTGGTAGAATGGGTGGTCCAATACAAGCAAAATAGCAAGTAAGGAGATGATTATAAAAAGCAATTAGGATCCATTCAAACAAAATATGCTTTAATAAAACCTGATTTGTATCTTCCAGTACCCAGAGCAAAGCTCAGATGATTTAAGATGAGAGCCGAGGAGCATCTCTCCAAAGCATGCAGAGAGAGAGCTTAAATGACCTTTGGATATTTAAACAAGAGAACGGTGATTACAAGGAAGGTGATTTCACCTCTTCATATGGATTTGATGAGATGAGTACCATAAAACTGTATTCAAGTTAAATGTCAGCATTTTTAAAGGGCTTTTGTAAAAAAAACTGCAGAGGTGGCAGAAAATCCTAACACAAACAACGTGAGAGTAAGGAGAAATTCCTGCAATGAGAATTATGTGAGTCTTGCACTGCTCAATTTATCAGGAAAAAAATTGAGAAGTATTTCTCACTGGAGTATGTAAGGATCCTTGCCAAGAAAAATGGGGGGTCTCAGCAGGCTATTGTGCTCAGCAGGACATGAAGACATGAAAAACTGGAAACCTCTGCTCAGATGACTGAAAAGGGAATCAAAACACATGAGATGTGCTCTACCCAGGTGTATGTAACTGGCCTCAAAACAGAGGTAGAGAGGTGATTGCTCAGTGGCCAGCAACAAGTGACAGCCCAGACTATTTGAAAAAAAACCAAAACACTAGACAAGCTTTAAGTCCAATTAGTTGACCTTCACCTCAGAATTCAATGTCAGGGATTGCTCCATGCAGTGACAGCCACTCCTGCAGTCTGCAAGGTGCAAGGATAAGGCACAGAGCTGGGTCCAGATGGGCCCTCAAAGAACAGACCTCACGTCTGAGACCCACAGTGTCAGTCCTTCTGGTCTTGCAGATTCAAATGGCAAAGCCTGGAAAGGAATTAGCAATTTTGTTGGGGTTTTTTGGGTTTTTTTTTGGTTGGTTGGTTGGTTGGTTTGATTTTTTGTTTTTGTTTTAATCCTTGAATAACAGTAATAAATATACTTTATATCAAGTATCTGAAGGTGTTTACCTGTCAAGAGGCTGCATTACTCCTGCTGTGGTGGAAAGGAAACCTCAGTAGCAAAGGCAGAAGGGGGATTTTCTTCTGCCTGTGATGGGGAGAATGGAACCACGGCTTCTCTTCTGGTATACCCTGTGCTACTCTTCTGGATTGCTTCTAGCACAGTCTCATGTTAATGAACCTCTGAAGCAACTGCTGGGCAGAAATCAGATCATGAATGTAAATGGGGCTACCCATGTGACCTGAGGGTACAACAGGATTCTGGGGACCTTTCAGTGGAGAAAAGCTAGATACCTAAGCTGATTCTGAGCTGGGACCCTGCATGTTATAATACCAGGATTATAACCCAAGGGCAAAAGCAGCAATAGCAATAGCTTGGGGAGTTTTTCCCCCAGTTAAGAAAGGATTTTGCTGTGTGCTCCTGGGAATAACTTCATACAACCAACCTGGGAGATGCCCAAGCTCTCAAACAAGAATTGTTTGCTGTTTTTACTATGAAAAAAAATGAAACAACACTCCTGAAAAATTCAGTGAAGGCCAGTAAAATATCTGAAACAGCTAAACTGAGGTCAATTCTTCTTGCCAGCAAGGAAACCCCTGTTTGCCTGAAGCTGATGGCAACAGGCAGTGTATGTTCTGCTGGGAGGGTTTAGCAGGGCAATAGTTAAAGGAGTACCTAAAAGTTGATAGGACTCAGAATTCACAAACTTGAAGCTGCACAAATAACACCTTTTCTGCTTCTCCCAAGCTGTTGAAGACAGAAACTGCCTCCTCCCTCACACACAGCAATTTTGGTGCTCCAGGTCCAAACTGCTGACACACAACTTATTAACCAGGTCCTCCAGCAGAGGAGGTCTCTTCCCCTGTCCTGCTCCACCTGAGGGGCTTGGAAGCTGGTCAGAGCTCAGCACTGACCCTCCACCTTTCTTCTTTAGAAGTGGGATGTTTGGGCCTGAGAAGACATTGGGGTCACTGCCCAGTCCTCACTGGTTACAGCAGGCCGTCAAGTCTGAACCTGTGCAGGAACAAGACAAATGTCTGAAGAACAAGTTAGTCCTGCCTTCCACATGAAAACAACGACTTCCTTCAAAGTTCACCACATGTGCGTGCAGTTTACATCAAGAAGTGGCAACATCCATCAAAGTTCATGTAACAAGCTTGCATAAACATGGCCATCCTGAACCCTACCAAAATCCCTGTAAATCTTATGCAGCAGAACCCCACTGTTCACACTTCTGCTTCCCTGTCCCAGCAGAGTTGTGTCTTCTCTAGGTAAACTGTTGGGTAAAATTAGAGACATTTCCTTCACACTCCTTAAAAATCTGCCTCCAGCACATGTTGATCCCCAGTGTGGCTGCTACCCCTTTCCAAGATATTAAATGACCATATGTACTTTGGTTCCCTTTTCCTCAGCTGTTGGGCTTGGATTCCATATGTCTGCACCAGAACTCAATCACTGCTGGATCCTTTCACCTCTATGAAGCCAGACCCAGGTGGTGTTTAGAGGGACACACAAATTTCGCTGTGGTAACTCACAAGAACCCCAATTCAGAGAGCATCCTTGTCAATATCAACCACAGGCAATATTGCATTCTAGGATTGTGTGCATTGTTATTATATGAACCATCTACAGATGGAGATTGGCTTCTTGCTCCCTAAGCCCTGAATGGGAACATATGGCTAAATGACTGTGGAATAGGACTCCAGATTTAATTTTTTTTCCCTTCAATCTAGAGGGACTTTTATCCAGATTAGCTGGGGTCATCTGCACTGGGACTTTGCCTAGGCTAGATGACATTGGTGCTCTGTGGCTTCTACTTGGTCTGTTCCTCAAGATCCTTTCACAACTGCCACAGACATAAGGAAGTGGCAGATTTAGTGCGTGGGCCTAGGAGATTTCATTTTTCTTAACAGATCACATCAGTGATGTGGCCCTATTTGTATCTTCCCTGCTTGCCTCCCATTCCTCAACACCATCTGTTAGACTTAAGAAGCAAAATGGCAACTGCAGGGAACTACCAGGGAAACAGGAGATGGAAGACCATAGAGTGATCTTGTGCATCTCCCCAGTCAAAGTTCCACTCCACAGACTCTTCCTTGCTGAGTGACTAAGTGTGAGGAGATTCCTGTCACCCCACGGTTATGGAAACTCTCCTCTTGTCACTAGGGCTGTCTCCAGGCTGACCTGTGCAGTTTACTTTTGTCTAGATCTCAGAAAAAAAACAAACCAAACCAAAGAAACAAAACAAAACAAACAAACAAAAAAACACACCTTTTCAACCCTTCACTCTATGTCTTCAACAAACTCAAACCCCGGATGGAATGGGCTACAGGTGGGTGCTAGAGAGAGGCAAGTGTGACCACAGCACAGTGACTGCTGAAATGTAAGCCCTTGGCTCTTTCTTGTTTCACATTCACCACTAAGCACCAGTATTCATCACTAAGCAGAACTGGTAAAACTAATGTCCTTCCAGCATCACCCTTGACCAGGATGTCTCTGTATTATCCACTATTTAAGGCAAGCAGACACGTGCCACTCTGGCTGGAGCAGAGACAAGGACTGTTGTGTGAAGAAATGAGTAAGAGCCAACTTGCATAGTGTCTTCTTTACGAGAGGAATTTGGGGGTTTGGAGGAGCACAAGGTGATGTGCCTCTTGCTCATGACAGTGCACCACCATAAGATAATGAGCCAGTCAGTGTAATCTGTATGTTTTCATATCTGAATGGCTCCTGTCCTTGACCCAGGGGTACGAGCTCAGTCCTTCATCTTGTTTTGTGCTGATGGTCACTGCAGGCAGCTGTACCACAGAGCCTGGACTGAACAGTCCAAAGTGGATGGACAGCATGATAACTGCTCTTCAGGTGCCAGCATGTCTCCACCACATTAGTTTATTAGCCTGCTAGGCTTGCAATATCCCTTTGACCAAGCAGACTGTTGATATAAACAAACTATTGCCTCACAAAGTTTAGAAATAAACTTTTTCACAGTAGATTCTTCCTAGTAGGGTTTCTTACACCTTCTAAAGCAGCTTAAGTCGGTGCTTCACTGTTGTTCCCTCATCTGTGTCAAAATCACAAAGTGGGACAGTGCCAGTATTCCTACAGATGGCAAGTGACTATCCAAAAAAGGGTGATGCTAAGGACCTACAGGCCCTTCTCACCTCCACACTGCCATTTGAGTGACTGCTGCCTCTTGACTGTTGTCACCTCACCCCTGTCCTGAGGGATTAGCAGAGGACCCAACAGAGGACTCAAGGGTAACATGATCATCTGAGTCTGTAGGATGAGGTACCCACCCAGGCACCCTTAGATCAAAGAGGATCCCACAAAGACCTCACACTTATTGTGCTTCCCCCCATGGCTGCTGGACCACTCTGTTCATCCTGCGGGGTGGAAGAACACACCAACCTCAAGTCATATTCCAAGTATTCCACCACTTGAATAGTTTTAAAAGCAAATAGTAACAGCTAAGTACCAAGAACCAGATCCTCTGTGATGATTTAGCTGAAGGAATACCAGACACGTAACAGGATCTCTAACTTCAGTTTGCAAAAACATTGGCACTGCATGCTCAGATCTTCAGTTCATGTTGTCAGCTGGCCACAATATAATACACTTCATTTTTTTCAGTAGTGTAGAGATAAATCTTGTTTGTGAGAGTTCTTATTACTATTTAGCTTTGCACAATGGTGATGAAGCCAAGTGGGAGTGCATAGGGCTGCAGGCAGTCTTAATTTCTTGAGCCAGACCTGAACTTCATGGAATCAAACTTGGAGCAGCAGTGTTTATGTAGGACAGCATGTGGTCCTTCTGCTCTGGTGTGTGAAGTAAGCATCAAGACTTCTCAGCTCTGTAAAAGGGAAATAGGAAATACTTTAATTGCATGCATCCTTACTTTCATTTCCTTTATTTTTTGGATTATTATGTGTAGCCACAAATTTTAACATTTGTTACAGCTGGCTACTTCTAGCAGAGAACTAGGCTTTCCACGTTCTCCAAAAATTTCTTGAAGTATTCTGGTGTTCTAATGGTTTCCTCTTCCTGCAGGTGAGATTTAAACACATACCTGCAATGGCTTCATGTGGTCTCAGAATTGCATCTTAGCCTCTGTCCATGTCCCAGTCAGTCCCACAACTGTAAGGCTAGCATAAATACCCTGTGGTCAATGCAGCTAATTACCTTTGGTGCAACTGGGATCAATATCTATCCTTCATATGCACTTTCCACTCTCTGTTGAAAAGTTCTTTGTGGGCTGCCAGGGTCTCTTCGCTGGTGGGCTGGCTTTAAAATGTTTCTCTCCTTGGTAGTAAACTGCCTTTTCCACTTTTTCCTGTGGTAATATCTAGATTTCATAGGCCACCTTCATAGGTGGTCTAATTTAGGCCAGATGCACACACTTGTTAACATGTCCATGATGATATATAAAAGCTCTACATTTAGAAACACCTAATAGGGTATTTGAATACTAAAAATTAAAAATAATTAAAAAAAAAGTAAAATGAAGCTTTGTTCTATAAGTCCATGCAATGCCAGTAAAGTAACTCAGGAAAAGGTAGTTTTGCTGACTGCTGAAACCAACATCAGGTTTTAGGTACTACAAACTAGTGGGAAGTAACCCTGATAGATCACCTCAATCACGAGTGCCCAGCTGAGTGCTGTACAAGCTCAAAGAATCTTTCAGATCCACGTTCAACAAATTATTACAAGTCTGGTTCTCATATTTATGGGGATCACATCCTAGGAAAGCAGACCAATGCATTTCTTTCAATCCCATTTGAATCATTCCAGTTTTAATCCTAAAACTCGTTTTCAGTCAAGCAGTTGCTGACCACACGAAAATACTTACTGCTATTGCAGAAAACACTCAGCAGTCTTGCTGAGCATGCATCTTTTGGAACAGTGGACCAAATCTGGCCTCATCATTGTGAAGGAAAGAGTTTGTGAATGCTGGCTAGTAAGCTCATCTTTGTGTACCTGTTGAGGTTAGCTACCTAAAGAGACTGTTCCAGTCCAAGTGACAGTAGGTACAAGACCGAACTGACACAGCAAATTGCAGCAAGACTTGGTTCTCACCTGTATTGGTGTAAGTCTGGAATATCACTGCAATTGCTTTGGTGCAAACCATACTGGCTGCTATGAACAGGATTAGGTTCTGTAGGGTTTAAATTGTTATGAATTGACCCACACAAAATCAAAAACATTGAAAATATGTGTAAATGGTTATTCATTTTGTCAAAACATCCCCACTGTGTATTAAGCAGAGAAATGCTTATTCTGTAATATTTGCAGGGCATGAAAACTCAGGAGGGTCCCTGCATCTTTCACATTAATTTGTGACATTTGGTTTTCTATCTCAGAGATAATTCCCACTCACGTGGTTTAGTCTACTCCCACAGTTTAGCAGACTGGACTTATTTGCTGTGTTGTGCCACATGATTCATCTTCATTTCTTACCCATCAGATGTAGCAGTTGTCCTCTGGCAATCTGCTAATGAAGAAACGCTCAAACAAGAGAGCTGACCATGCTGCATGGAAATCTCCCAGTTCATACACTCACCAGCTGTGATGGAGAACCACTGCAGCAAACTTTCAGACACACACATCTGATTTTCAAAGGACTACTCTGGATGGCAGAACTATCCTACCTGGTGTAAAACGTCTCTGTAAGTATCCTCATGGTGGCACAGGAGGCGAGGTGTACAGCTTCCAAGAAATGCACAGAATTCATTAAGTAGTAAATACTTCCCAAGCCCCCAACACACACATATGGGAGGCGAAAGCTGATGTCCTGTGATAGCAGATCTCAGATATTTCCCTAAACTGTCTTAAAATCTTGGTAAATTTGAGTTGCCCTTTATAACATGAAGGTTATGGTGAATGTACTTGACAGGAGCCAGGAGAAGGGCAGAACATGGGGTACTAGCCCACTTCAATATTTCAATGATTTCTCCTTAAAAGTCAGAGAGACTGAAAAGACAAATCTAGGTAAGAATATCCCAGGGTCTGCAATACTTGAAATTCCTGAAAACTTTGCCAATTATTTCTTTCCTTCTAAAGTCAGGAAATAAATCGGCAGCCTTAAACTCACCCTTTCTTACCTTACCCTGCCTCAAATAGGATAGTCTAAACCCAAAAAAACCACCAAGTAACTGGTTTACTAGTAGACCCTTTCTTTTCCTGCCAGTGCTCCACCAGTGTTTGTGGGGAGAGAGAAACAAAACCAGAATAAAGCCATGAACTTAATTCAGGTTTCTCAAGTAAACAAAACAAAAGGATGAAAACATCACCTGGCTGGTTACTCAGCAGAGACTCTCTGAGCGAACCTCCATGAGCTCTCAGCATATTCTTTTCTCTTAAAGTGGTCTTGAGCTGCCATAGATTGGAGTAGCACTATCTTAATTTACCCCAGATGGAGATCTCCCTTCCCCCCACCCCCACGCCTTTCTCCCTTCACCACAGATTTTAAACAAGTCCAGACTCTGAGAGCTTCTGGCACCATTCCTATAAGTCTTCAAAATTTACAATATTCAGAAGCTGCAGTAAATAGAGGCTAAAGATAGTGATGTTCACTGCTGATCCAGCAAGGATTTGCAGAATAGCAGGAGCCTTATGACAAAACCATGTGAGTACAAGCAGATGACTGTAACAGCACTGCATCCCTATACTATCTATGATTCCTTAAACACCCAGTTGCTCAGATGGCTCATAAAACTAAAAATACTCAAAAATACATTTACAGGAACTTGAAGCTAACAGTGAATTTTCTACATGTCATATTCCATTGCACTAATAATATGCATATCTTTTATTTTCCCCTTCCTGCTGCCAGGTCCTAGTAATTTACTGTACATATGGTAAATACTGGCTTTTTAACCAATTCTCTTTGTCAACTTAAGCTTGATATTGCTCCCTGAACTTCAGTGATTTTGCTGTCTGTGAGCTGAGATGGTGTAGGGAGGGCAGTAAAATAATACGAATGTTTTCTACCCTTTCAGTCCCCCAACTTCCATAATCCTACAGTTATTCAAAATACATGACCAAAATGCTACTATGCCTCATGTCCTCCTAAAGACTGAGCAAACACCTGAAGTCCAGCCTTTCTTGTGATGGTCCTTTTCACACCTTTCAGCACAGGGCTGTGAATTTAAGTAGGATCTGTGGACTAACACTGATTTAACAGTGATAACATTTCATACCTTTACAATTCTCTGCATTTCCAAAGGATTGCTTAAGCAATAATTAACTCAGCGTAGCATCAGAGTACAGCAGGTGGGTCGGTATTTGCTGTGACCACCCGACTGAAGAGGAAAGCATCGTATGGTGGCTGAGTGAGCTGTGACAGTGCTCCCCACTCCTACTCCTAAGGACAGGATGTGGCCTCACTGTGCCACTGAGCTGAGCCTTGCTTCAGCAGTGTTCCTTGGGAAGCAAGCAGCCCTAGCAAAGCCCTGCAAGGATGCAGTACCTCATTGCCTCCAGAGCAACTTTTGCATAATATGATGTTGGACCACTGGTGTTTTTAATGTCTCTCTCCTCCAGAAGACAAGGAAGAATACTGTCATTGAAAAGAAAAAGGAAAGTCACTGGTTAGGGAAGGGGTTCATTCTGTCAGGACATATATATAAATTATTGTGACAAGATATAACTTGCTATCTTTTATTGATGAAATCACAGATTGAGTTTATAAAGGCTGTAGTGCTCATCTAAGAGATTCCTAGAAAGCATCTGAAAGGCTTATGCATGGCACTTTCACTCACAGGCTCAAAAAAAGGGGAAAAACATCACAGTACATTGTTGAACAAGAAGTAAATGCAAGACATTACAAATTTCAGATCTAATTTCAAATTTCAGACCAGTGAAACATCGTCAGACAGGATCCCACAAGACTTTTCCTGACCTTCTGTTATTTAACATTTTTGACTATGACATGGAAAGAAAAGTTAGTTAATACAGTTGATAGCATATATATATATTTATATGCACAATAGCAACCAATGAGGACAGTACATGACTGACAGAGTAAATATCTAACAACAAAGACTATTGGTTTTATATACAAACAGGAGAATGCTATGGAAAACAATGACTAAAGACCACATGTAGGTAAATAAAAACTTATAGCCAAAACCAAATGAAGCTAAAGAGATGGAATGAACACGAAAGTGCTGAGTACCTCATGAAGGAATGGAAACAACAAAGGGCTCATGTTCTTGTGGGCAAACCTACAACATGACCCAATTTCTATAAGTTGATATTTGATGAACTTGGAGTAGAAAGACGAATTTTAATAGTGAAAGGGTTAATCACTAGAACAGGTCACTAATTGCTACGGAGAATTCTCTACCAAAGGAAAATTCAAAATCAGGGCTCATGTTTTGCTATAGAAGTCATGCCTTAGCTCTGGTTGATTCATGGAAGTCACAGATTTAAAGATTCTGGCTTCAGTGGGTGACTAGAACTTGTAATAAGCCCAGTGTTATGCAAGAGATCAGACACCTGATATAACCTCTAAGTTTTGCAGACTCTTAATTGAGGAAACCAGCAGATGACTATTCTCCAGTTATGTGTTTGGGTTTGTAAATATATCCTGAATTGCAGCTAGCTTCCAGGGTAAGACCTGGCTGATAAGCAATAACTCTTTTCCTTCTCAAGGCCCTTAAAAGCGTGAAAAGTTAGAAATTCAGGGGATTTAGCGAACTGATTTGAGTTTTTTAGGATAGAGATCCATTTTAAAAGTGGAATAAATTTCTTATTCTCCATTTAAAAGTTAGCAGTGAGATGAGTTGCAGATTGAGACAGCTTTATGAGGGTGTCTGTCTGCCACTTAAATTGCACATGCAAGTTGTATGTCAAAGTTCTTCCGTAACCTTGGAGATCTAGAGATTTGATTCACATAGGGCAGATATTTGAGATGTCACAGGGTATCCTGCCTATTCTCCATCTGTTTCTTCAGAAAGTCTCAGATCTACCTCCAATCTACCCACCCATTGTGGATATCTTGATATTGCAAATCATCTCATATAGAACTACATGTCATGAGTAGGCAACTGAATCTTATCCCAGCCAATGAAGTCTAGAGACGGAATCACATTGCCTTTAAGTAGCTATCTGTACATGCCCACCTTAATGTCTCTCTAGGCTCCATTGATTGCAGTGATTAGATCTTCCCTAACTACAATAAGAGTTTGGGTGCCAAACTTACATGTAGTCAATGTCTAAAAGTAGGTGTCTGAATCTGCAGCTGCACCACACCCTCGAGGTTTAGTTTCATTACCCATTACAAACATCTTGTGCCACATGATATGTCCCTGACTGTCCTGTCTGCCTTCCAGCCATCACTCATTGGGGCACTCATGCCCACCGGCCCCATGTAAGTGTCTCTCATGCCCTCAAGAGTCTCAACTGGCACAAAAAGCCAGTTTCAGGTAACCTAATCATGACTTAGTACTCAATGTAAGGTTCTGGGCAAGCAAGGTAGCGAGCATACTGTGAGCAAGACAGCAGAAAGTGGAAAGAGAGGCTTATTGCCGGCTTGGAGTGCAAAGCTGACTGAATGTAAGTCAGTAAGGTCTTCCTCCTAAGACACATTGTACAAAAGTGCCTACTACCCCAGCCACAAGAAAGAATGAGGAAGAGTTTTCGAAGAAGCATTACCATCTCTTGCACACAAGGCTGTTGCCCAGGAAAGTTGTGTTGTTTCCAACTCCTGGGGTTTCCAAGATCCGTCTGGATAAAGCTCCAAGTTACCTGGTCTTATCTAAGAGCTGACTGTGCCTTTGAACAGTCCAGGTTCTCTGGACCACTGATGAAAAACAAGAAGTACATTGAGAAGGTGATCAATTCCATCTGCTTTAGGCATCTCTTTTGGCATTACTTGTTTTACAGCACACCAACCCCACAATGTGCTATTGTTTTAAACTAATCTTGAGCATTACATGCAAAAGTTTTTATACAACTGTATTTTCCTCACTTCCTCTCCATATTTTCTTGTCCAAGAACCTGCCTTACATTGACAGAACAATTTCCTATAGTTCAGCAATCAGCCAAATCAGTTGAATAGGAGGTGACATTTGCAACTTTCTTCCTTTTCACTTTCAGCAGGTGGGAATAAATTGCTGAGCACATGAAAATGGATCCAGGCATCTTAAAAAGGAGGTATGAGAAAAGGAAACTATTCAACAAAAGGCAAGCATTTGGGGAAATATCCATTTCTGTGGTTAAGCCAAAGCCCACACTCAAAAGCAACAAGGTACAAGAAACAATCCTTCAGCAAACAAAAAGGGAAAAAGAACCCCTTTGGTCATAAGGGGTCATCATGCAAAGACTGCCCAGTGCTGCAGATGCATCTGAGTCATGCCTAGCACCAGCTTGGCATGGCATAGGGTAGGGTTCAGGCACGGCAAAGCCCTGCTGGCCCGGGAGCTATCAGTCCACTAGCATAGCTAGTCATCATCCAGACTCCCCAGCCAAGGCTGGGCTGGGTGTGCTGAGTGGACGCACTGCCAAAGCCTTCACTAGCTCGTTTCAGAGCACAGACATGCCCTGTGCATTCAGTCTTAGCAGACGGAAATAATGCTGACTGCAGTTCCATGGCCCTCCGCCAAGAGTTATATCATTCAATTCTTTTTAATAGGAAATGTATGTCTTTCTTCATTTATTTGCTGGCATCCGTGCATTTAGAGCTACTCACTTTGCAAGCTTCATCTTCCACTTTAAAAATCAGACATTGTCTTAAAAGACAATAGTTTATAATAATGCAAGATCACTTGTCTCAAGAAGCCAAAGCTTTAAAACAGCAGATACTCAAGAATAACCAGCAGATTGAGCTCTGTCTGCTAGGCACCCACCAGTGTCAATGTGGAGGAGGGGTGAAGAGAAGTGGGTCCACAGTCCTAAACCCAGTCATGGGCTCATGTGCAAACAGCAATTTTCCTGTCCTCTTTTACCTCCTGAGCTATTTACATGTTGAGCCTGTTTCAACTTTAAACATTTCTAAAAGTCTTGCGTGCTAGAAGCCTCCCATTGGAAATGGCAACATCTGCACTAGTTATTTTCTAAGCTATCATGTGCATATCTAAGTACTAGAAACACATACACACATTTATGAAAGAGATAAATGAAAATTCCCTTCTGCCCAGTTGTTTGAGACTAGTTTTTCATGATTAGCAAAAAAAAGGTCTTGATAAACTACAAAATGCAGCAATCAGGACCCTGTTAATCTGCATGCTGAAAGTGGCGCACAAAGCTATAAATACAGAACGGGAAAAGCCAGTGACTTCAGCAAGGCAACTGCCAGCAGGTGAACTAATGAAGCAGACACAATATTAATGTCACTTCTGCAGTCCTGTCCGAGTGCTGGTTGAAATAAGAAAGGCCATTATCAGATTAACATCATCTCAGTCCTTGCATGCACACTTCTAGAGGAGAACAAGCCAGAAGGGTCTGCCGAGCGTAATGGCTCTTTGTTCAGGAGTCTTCTCGGTGTTTAGACAAACTGCTTTTTAAATTATGGGGGCTAAAAGTGGGTGATTCTGAGGAGCCTTGCAATCATGTGCCTAGACTCCACTTGAAATGCACTCAACCGGCAGCGTAAGGCACAGCATAAAGATTTTATTGCATAAATACTTGATGCCATGTATCACACATGGCAAAGCAATGCTTGGATCCAAAGTCTCTATAAATCTGTGGAAACTCTCAGTTAATGCAATAACCAAGAGCTGCTGATGGAGCTGGGAATGTTTAGCCTGGAGAAAAAGGAGGCTCAAGGGAGGCCTTCTCATTCTCTACATCTACCTGAAAGGAAGTTGTAGTCAGGTGGGGGTCAGTCTCTTTTCCCAGGTAACAAGTGATAGGACAAGAGGAAATGAAGAAGGCTGAGAATTTATCTTTTCCTGTCATATAAAATTCCCTTTTTCTAGCCTGCCTGCTTAACCAACATCTGGGCTCCAACATCATTTTTGGTCCAGGATTCAGTATTGACTAAACTGCATTTCTGGGGGTAGTTGTTTGGGGTGGGTGGGAGAGGAATTTCCCAACAGGGGGGAAAGGTATGAATCAGTTTTGTGGCAGGTTGATCTTACTTCAATGACCATCTCTTGCTGGAAGCCTCGGGGAGGTTTTGGAGCGAGAGAAGCACCCTTAGAAGATGAATTAGTGTGGCCAAGCGCAGTGAAGGTGCTCAAAGATACACAATCAATCTATCAAGATCACTGCCACTGTTTTTGTGTGTGTGAGTGTGTCTTGACATCTACGTGCCATGTAATATATCCACATTGTTGGCTAAAAGGATCATTGCCATCTAGCCAGATATTTCATAATTTTTTATGGTCTTTTTAGCCTTGGATCGGCTGATACATTGAAATGTACCAGTAAGTGCTGTCTTATAGATTGCAGACCTCTGTGAAAAACCACTATCAGTGTTTCAGCAGCGCATGGTACACGTGTCAGAGAAGTGCACTGTCAGCAGGATAGCTTCTGGGCATCTATCCACATTTTCCTTAGTTTTAAAAGAGCTTGTAGCCTCTTAGAGGCCTTGATCAAAATAGAGTGAATAAAAATTAGGTTACGCATTGTAGCTCTCAGTGCAGCTTCTTTCATTGTGCATAAAATGGTCTGTATGTCCTTTTGCAGGCATGGAGACTGAGTCTGAGCACTTCTTGGGCACTTGGTGGGAATTCATCCGCACAGTCTGTACTCTGTTGCCAAGAGCAAACTGCATCTCCTGTGGCAAGCTTCAAGAAAAGGATTTGCAAAGCTATAAAACTAACAAGTAAAAAATAAAATACACCTCCAAAGCACAAAGTCTGCCCACATATCCAGATTGCTTTTCACTTTTGATTCCTGCTCTCTTCACTCTCCTGCAGCCTCGTCATGTGAAGGTATGGGTAGAGTCTGCCTGCTGCTACATTTTGAGTGCATTAAGAGCCAACGTGTTTACACAAGATATAAAAAGCACTGGGTGCAGAAGGAGACGAGGCAGGAAGTAGAAAAAGAAGGAGGCTGAGGAGATGCAAAGCAAGGCTAGAGAGACTCTAGATACCTGGCGTTGGGTGCTTCTTGCCAGCA
The DNA here is from genome assembly GCA_035047865.1 of Dendrocincla tyrannina. Lineage (NCBI taxonomy): Eukaryota > Metazoa > Chordata > Aves > Passeriformes > Dendrocolaptidae > Dendrocincla > Dendrocincla tyrannina. The sequence continues at coordinate 37,901,966 of JAWWMP010000001.1, read as the reverse complement.
CTGGGAATTTGATCAGCCAACAGCTGCCAAAACCATGCTACCAGCATTACTGAGGGACAAGGCATGCTAGATGGGGGACTCGGCGGGGATGGAGGAGTGGGGTGGGGAGGCAGAAAAGGGACCCTGACACACTTCTTTTGGGTCTGAAGTTCTTCAGAATCACTGGAAATTCTTTCACTGATTTCCTTGACCTTTGGACTGGGACTTCCATCCACTGAGGAGCACCAGCAGTGCGAAAGTTGGAACAAAGCCTGCAATATTTCTCATTAAGCTCAGTTTGATAGATTGCTGTACTAGATTGGGCCATGCAGCTCTACTAGGACTAGCTGAGCTTCTCGAAGTGGCCCAGGCATTCACCCAAGCAGTAAGAAGTCGGCGATCACTAGGGACCAGAAAGGCAGATCACCATTACAAATCCTGCACTCCAGCTGGGCATAGAATCTGGTTCCAGCTAGACTTCGTGAGTTGGAAGGTATCAGGCCTCAAATCTCGTGTATCTTGTTCCCATATCTTATATTTGGGATCTCTCTTGTGTTTATTCTCACAGGGTCAGCAGGTCTGCCTGTACTCCAGCCTAGGAAAGAGGCACAACCAACCCATCCTGCTACAGTAACTCGGTGTCTGACTTGCTGTTGAGCCTGTCAAATGTCTAGGTAGTGACACTCTGGTGAAAATCCAAACAATTGACCTGACTGCTTCTTCCATTGTGCTCCCTTGCTGCTACTGGTGGCTTCCCTCCTTCCCCGTGACACGTGCCAGGCATGGACCGGATGTGTGACCTATCTGGTGTCTCAGCATGGGGCCAGGGACAAGCTGTGAGTGTGCCAATTTTCAGGGTACCACATGCAGTGATCCTTGCTCAAAGGCATCCTCCATGTCCCAGCACTGTGACCTTCCCTTGATTCCTGGTTTGGCGAGCAATTCACCCAGGAACCGCAGGCAGGGTTCATTTGGCATTGCACAGAATACTCCATACCCCTTTCAACATCTTCTGAGGTGTACAGATTCCTTGGCAGCTGCATGGAGGAAAAGAAGAAGAGGAAGGATCTGCAAATGACTCAAAGTGATGTATTGCAGTCAAAACTGAAGAGATCACTAGACTTTTTCATGAGGCAGACCATTCTCAAAGAACACCTGGAATAAGGCGTCCCTGGCTTTGGAGAAGCTCAGCATATTGTTGAAATACAAATGATAAATGCAGTTTTCAGAGCTTTCCAAAGAAGTTGGAAGCACAAGAGCAAACAGAGTTCTTAGCACACTGCGGGACTTACATTTCATTTTCATCAGTAGGTCCCAAGACGCTTCAGGACAATTATCCCCACTCACAGATGGGGAAATTGAGGCAGGGGCACAGGCAGCTCAGAGCCACCTTGCACGCTGGTGAGCACAAGAAGGGTAAGCAGTGGTTTTCTGTTAGGACATATGATAACAAAAACAGGCAAGCCTAATCTGCCCTGCCCTAATGGGGAAGCACCTCCTGGGGCTTTAGCATTAAGATTAAATAGGTCCTCCTTGTTCACTGCATTCCAGCACAGAAAGAAAGTACTCGTTTTGTAAAGCCATTAGCTCCAAAGGGTGCATCAATAAAATGTAGCGGAGTTGCTGGCAGGAACAGTTCCCTGAGGCCTTAGGATTATCTGCAGTCACCCAAGGAAAAGCTCAAGGTACTACTGAAATGAAATTACTCATCAGGGTATGGTGACAGTCACACACAGAACGATTTGAAACTGTCCCCGGCTGCTACCACACGGTCTCTGCCCCATCTCATTTCTTTGCTTTTCCATCCTTCACCTGGTGTTTTCTCCTCACTTCTCCATCTGTGGGGCCCCACAAGTACCCCTTCCTCAGCCTTAACCATTACTTGGGCACACACTCCCCATTCTGTCCCTGTTGGGTGTTACCACTCCCTGCTACCCAGCCCACTGCTTGAACTAGCACTAGCCCCTCCCAGTGGCAGAGTACTGGGCACACTACAAGGACCCTCTGACTCACCCTGTCAGTGCATGCCACTCTTTGCATGGGCACTGGGACCTGTGACCCACCCCTTAGAGGGGTACAATTATGATGCTCAGGCAAAACAGGACATTATAACGTGAAAACCACAGAGAAGAAATCAAGAGGTATTCTTCCCACTGCCTTCTGCAGGGCAGGGCTAGGCCTGTCAAATTTGAGCTGTTTTAACTCTGTTGTCTTGGAATGTTGCTTTTCAGGCAATTCTATATTCTGGCTGTAAACCTATGGCAACAGACCTGGAAAGATGATCGGGGTACGTGCTCCTGCAGAGAACAGCAGTGCCAGGAATCCCTCCATCATGAAGAGTTTATTTCGGTTTCCATCTGACAGGGAGAGTGCCACTTGTTCTTTTTCAGTAAAAGATGCTCAGAGGTAAGCCATCCTTTCCTGACAATGCACTCACCTTTCTCCTCCACACTCCCCCTCACCCCTGCCAAACTGGATGAACTGGATGCTTTCCCAAGATACACCCCAAATTTAAAGCACTGTACTGCTGACATGGTCTAATTCACGTCTCCCTTCATCTCCTCCGTGTACAGTGACACAAACTCTTGTTGACTCCCAGGAGTACAGGCATCATGTGCTGGCCTGCAGTGCCACACAACCCAGGAAGGCAGGCTGAGTGCCACCAGGAGCAGTGGGGCAGAGCCAGGTCGATGTTCCTCTCCTGAGGATGAGCCAGCAGCAGAGCTAGAGGCAGCACTTCCCTGGCTGCCGGCTTTTGCATTCTCCATGGGGTACCCATTCAGGCTATCAGTCATGTTCCTTTTCTATACTCACAGTTTCCAACAGCATCACAAGTGATTTAGGACACATTGTCAGAGTAAGATGGGGTCTGGAAATTACTATAGCAGCAAGAGCAGATCATATACTTTCAGTATGGGTTTGTGCCCTTGACTGCAAAAGGTGGTTGGTTTACATTGATGTAGGAGACCATTGACTCAACCTTAAATAGGAAGATCATAGCGACTGAAGACGAGCTGCTCCACAGCATCTGTCTCTCCTCCAATTGGGGACTGGTGAGAGTGCTGCTTTGCCCTCATCCTTGAAGACCCTTGTCCCCTGCACCCAAACCTCCCCAAGAACAGGACTGCAGCACCCAAGGTTTTGAGGCTCTGCACAGGATTTGGTCTCTGGACACTCAAATGTACAAAAGCAATTTTTGGTCACATGTCCTCAATATTAATTTATTCAACTGTCATGCAAAGAAATTGGGTCATATTTTGAGGAGAGTAGGATGCATGTGCAAATAATAGCTCTCAAAATTTCATTTATTCTTTTAACTTTTACTCTATTTGATCTGTGATAGTCCAGCAGCCAGACTGACCTTTAAAACAAATGAGTAGGTGTACTTGTTCACCCAACACATAATTAAATTGTAGGCATGACAACTGAAGGCCAATAGTTTACTCAAGTTTGTAGAGGACAGATCTACCAAGGGCTGACGAAAATAGTGCTCTGGAATGAATCTCCAGGCCAAGAAGGTCTTGGACTACCAACTGTGAGAATATTTATCTCTTTCCTTGAAACTCCTGTTACTGACCAGATTGAACCTGGACTGAGCTGTGTGGACTTTTGGTTTGGCTGCAAAAGGTGGTTCTTTCCTCCTTGCACAGCCTCTCTGCCATGAACACAAAGCTCTTTTTTCTCCAGTGCACCTTACACTGTAGAGCCACACTATAAGGTCAGACATCAGCTTGTTCTGAAGGGGTATTTGCTTGCTTGGGGTTTGGTTGGTTTTGTTTTGCAGAGTGATGCAGTTAAATAAAAAGAAGTACAGGCTGGACTCTTGCATTATTCATCGGTTACGCAATCCCAAACAAAAGCCAGGTTGGCATTAGTGGGAGTTTCACGTGTTACTTGTTCCTCAAGGAGTTCCACTCCAACAGTGCTGATTCGTAGCCTCAACAACAGGAGGCCATGTCTCTGTCTCTGGCTTTCCCAGGTATGACAACATGGGAATCACTCGTGGCTGCTCCAGCCACCATCCAGCGTGCACCCACGTTCTCCGTGGACTCAAGGTGAGGGATGCTGGAGTAGTGAGGCAGCTAACCAGGTTGCAAGAAAAAGGAGAGGCAGGTGAGATGGATGAGTGAAATCGGAACAGGAAATGGCTATGTTAGGTTGGATTTTCTTTTCACATACAGTGGTACACAGCAAGATGTGCAGGGATCTAGAGCAGATGGTGACAGCCCAGTAGAAAGCCCGTGGAGCCAGTGGAGATGTGCTCAGCTATCCCTGTGTGGCATGCTGATGTGTGATGCACTCTGGGGCTGACTCATCCTCATGCTACTTTGGTGGATCGCCCTTTGTTGTCAGGGCAGCAGCATCAGCACAAAACAAGGAATCACAAAGCAGTGATTTTGGGAGCTGGGGAGCAGTGTTTCCACTAGAATTGGCCTCTGTTTGCCATGGTCTTTGCTGTGAAGAACAAATAAGGCTGTGGCATGAATTGAACTTTTAAACCCAGGCTGTTCAAGTGAGTTTGAAATTAGGACCGTCTTTACTTAATTAAAAGTGAAAGGCTCTTTACAGCATTAAGCTACCCTTTGATACAGTTAAAACTGTAAGAAGGGAGAAAAACCAGAATCGGAGTTCAGGTTTGGAGATGTAGTTGTTTCACCTCAGTAGAGCAGAAGTTGTTTACAAAACTGATGTTTACAATAGGAACAAAGCACTCTCAGATAAAGCCAGAAAACCCCATTTACCTGTGGAGAGAACTGGTAGCAGAATGCCCGAGTTAAAATCCCTCATTCAGCAGGGCATACCAAAATGAGTTATTTTGTGCTGCTTTCTGTTGATTTAAAATGAGATGACACAGAGACAGATTAGCTAAAACCACAGACATTATAAATTGCAATTTGGTCTCAAAAGCTGAAATGCTTTGATCTGTGATTCATTTGGGGCCAAACTGAAGAGCATTTAAGGAGGGGGAAACATGTACAAGGGAAAAAAGAGCTTGGACATAAACAACATTTTCTCAAATTACGGTAGCTGACCTGAATAAGTCTTTGCCATTATTTTCATCGGATTTTAATCAAGTCCACCAGGAAAGTTGTATAGCAGCATCCCCACAGAGAGATTCTAAGACAAAACATGGCAGTCTCTACTATGCTCATTAACTACAAGCATAGAAAGCATTTCATCTTTGCTGCCCAGTTTGGGTCTCATATTTGGTCTGGTCTTTCTGTGAGAAGTGTGGTAAGAGATTTTGGAGTGGATACATAAGAATTTTTTTTTTTTTTAATACAGTCAGATCTTGGATTTGGCAACTTTGAAAGTTCATTAGAGTTAAAAGTATGGTTAAAGTTAAGTAGGTGAGTTGATGTGTGCTGAAGCAAGAGAGAAACTGTCCTGCTCTCTGGGGAAAAAGATTCTTTGTCTCTCTCTCTCCCTTCCTCCCTTTGGAAAAGTTTCTACTCCAGACAGCCCTCCCCAGTCCATGCAGCAAATTGTGGGGCAAAACCCTGGCTCATTTTCTCGGCAATGTGAGCTCCTCTCACTGCTCTTTGTTCAGTCTGCTGATCTTATTCAGTCTTTTGTAACCTTTTGAAATGCATTTTGAAATAATGTTTTATTTTCACTTTGCAAACAGACTACTTTTGTGCTCCAAATCACCTTGACACGTTTCAGGACTCCTGCTTTTGCCAATGTGAAAGAGCAAGTCACAGTGGGGGAAGTTTGCCAGCAAGAGACTGAGCCTGGCCACCCACACCAGCTGGGCTGAAGCAGAGAAGTGGACCCTGAACAGCTGGAAGTCTCCTCAGGCCACAGCTCAGGTGCTGGGGAAGGAGCTGTGCTAGGGGACAACCCACATCTTTCCCGAACATCTGTGCAAGCTGCCTCAAGGCCTTGCTACATCCCAACATCGGAGTACATCCAATGGAGCCTCTCTGGAGCAGAGCAGAGCAGAGACAAGATACCAGATTTGTCTTGTTTGTCACAGGTGGTTCAAAGCCAGAGGATTTTCCTACTTCCCAGTGCATAAACAAAGTGCACTAATGTTCTTGTCCTGCTGGCCTTGTTTCTGTCTAGCAAGCATTAGCACAGCCATGTAAAGAACCCTTCCAGGTACATCAGTGCTCCTTTTCCCTTTATTGGAGGTACAGTCATACCTGTGTTTGTTTGTACTGCTTTTCAGAGGCTTACCATTGCTGTATTGTCAGCGTTAACTTTCATCCCAAGAAATGCCCTTCCAGATGAGAAAGGAGCCCTGGACTGGCTGGGATTATCCCAGTCTGGAGGCAGGAGGCTTTCAGCTGACATCTCTGATGGCGGCATTTTGTAATCCCATGGTCTAGTGCCATGTCTGCCATGCCACTGACTGAGTCAATGCACATCATAACTCGCTTGGTTGTTTTGTCTAAGCTTCCCTTTGGCAAAAAACCAGCACTCATATACCACAGGATAATTGAACTGTCTAATGAGACAGTGGCCCTTGTCTTGCTTCTCTTTCTTTAATTGCTCCTATTGAAGACAGACACATCTTAGAGTAGGATTGGCAAAATTTAATGCATTATTCGCACAGACCTGTGGTATGAAATGCTGCTAGGAAAGAGCTTGAGTGGGAGAGTAAAGATGAACTACTTTGAAAAAGGCTCAATTTGGAGAGATGGAGAACTTAAATTTAGGTACCAATTCAACATATTGCTGAACCAAATGCCACTCTTTTGTGTGCAATTCCACTCTTACCACTCATGTGCTTAAAATTAAACATATGCTTAAATACTTTGCCAGAGGAGGTCTTCAGAGCTCCATTAGCACTGTATGTTTTTGCTCTAAATTCACTGTAATTGTTTCTCATTGAATAGATGCTCACTAAGTAAGATATAAAAAGAGCATGGGAACAAAGGGGCCCTCAATCTGAGACTTTGATCCACATATTTTTCAAATACATAATGACTGCTTTGATTTATGGATTTATAATTCTATTGAGGCATTCTGGAGATTACCCAAAACATTCCAGCTCCAGTCGATGCTGGAGGGTGTTACCAGAGCCCCTGCCTGGAATTAGATGGATAAAATTTAGTTGCCTGTTTGCTGCTGAGATTATATCACAGATTGCAGGATAAGAGCATGCTTCGTGGCCATGCACTCACTTATATTTGGTGCTCATTCCAAAGTTGTTTTTTTTTCTCTTGTCACCTAAGAAAAGCATTTGAAAGTAGAGACACTCTTCTACCTGCAGTATATAGAGTTTTGGCAGTATAACAACACAGCAGACTACATAGTGGGTGTGTTGAAAGAAGGAGCAGATGGTGGATTGGTAGCACAAGGATTTAGCAATACATTTAGAAAACAGATTATTTTGGAAGATGAGAAATTATGAAGCATGATCAGCCCCCTCCCTCCCCTTTACTCCCACTCCCCTCCCCAAACATATCCCCACAAGATGTTAGGTTGGCCATGCACTGTAGGAGTGACTCAGCTCTGACACTGACTAAGACTTTTGCAAGAATTCATACAGGTGACAGCTGTGAAATAAAACCTGCCCTGTTTTTCATTTGCATCAATACCAGTTTGATTTTTAAATTCATTTAGCCTAACACAGCAGACCCACCTCTTTGGTAACAGAGAGGATTACTAGTAAAGGGACCTGACCAGCAAGAAGGACTCTTCCGAAACCATGGGGGCTAATTACCCGGCTCAGGACTTACTCTTGCTGTTTGCTCCCCATTTACCACCACTCTTGTGGGCAGAGGTATTTCTCATTTAGTGGGAACTCAAACTTAGGATGAGAACTTACCTTCATACCTCCATAGCTGTAAAATTTCCTTTTTCGCAGTCATTGTGTATTGATTATATTGAGAGATTTAGGTGTAGGATAGAATGTGGTGGTTCTGCTGCGTGAGCAAACAGAAAGAATAAGACTTCATTAAGTGCTGAATCCCTCAGGTAATCCATATAGTATGGCTTCTGGGAGAGAAAGAGCAACATCAGAAATGGAGGCAACCTGTACCAGTAGGCTCTAGGGAGCCTACTCGTTACATAAGGAGTCCTCTCTTTCTTTAAAGTGGTTTTGTTGCGGGGAGAGGAGGCCAGAGATGAAGGGCTTTGTACTGCAAGTGGGTGAAACCCCTGGCACTCTGAGACAAACCAGTTTTGAGTTCCTCCCCACTTCTGGGACTCTGGTAGCAGGACTTAGGGGTTAGCCAGAGATCAGCTTAGGGAGTGACTATTCACATTTCCCTCAGCTTGGCCATAGTGACAAATGGGGATTTAAGAAGGACACAAGAGGGACTGTAGTATAATATCTAGAAAGCCCTTCAATGTGAGACAAGGAGCAGGAGCTTGGCAAAAAACATGAGTGCTTCTTTGGTATGGTGCTATGAGGTCACTCTTGTTATCAACTTCTGTGCTCGACAGCTGCCTCACATCAGTGGCTGCATCACTGGTACAGTAACAGGGAGGACCCAATATGAACATCGGCAGTGGAGTCTCATGTCCTCAGTCACTGTGGCACTTCGAAATGAGGTGAGAGCAAACCACAGAGACAATACAGATCCTGGACAAAGAGTTTAATTTTGGTCCTTTTCGGTTCATACTCTCAGGATCTTAAAACCTCGGGACACAAGGGGGAGATTCACCTGGAGACCTAGATCACTTTGGATGTTTCACTTCATGCCATTCTAAATAAGAGGTCTAAAGTAAAAGAGGTACATTGTATTCTGAAGGTGCCTATTACTTCCAACAACTATATAAAGAGCCCAGAGTAATCAGCTCAGATGTATCCTGTTAATGTAGACTTTTAAGATAGGTGAGATAAATGCCACCAAAAAATCCTGGTTAACCACAAGAAGAGTTCTCTTGGTAGAAAAATCAGCAACCTACACTTCAATATATAAACGTAGCGTGTCTATGTCTTGTCTATGCACAAGAATGGTATTGCACACAGCTGTCATTTAGCAACACACCATGACTTAGGGCCATTAGGAAGAAGAGGAGGCTGTACCGATCACTGAAGGGAGATTCTCTTCGGAGATGAAAATGTCTACTCCAGCATGGGTTTAGTATGTTGTTTCCTCAGGTGCACCATCAGAATAGTTCATGTCGCTTCACATCTTAAATGAATTCTTCAGTGCAGTGACACTAGACATGGTCACTTGGGGCAATGTCCACCTGCCTAGAGATGACAGAAGGCAGACATGAATTTTCTTATCATCAAAATAGCTATGTCTCAGCAATTACCAGCAGCTGAGTGTTTGGGTCTCATTTTTGAGTAAGGAGTGTAGTATAGGAAACTAGATCTTACATCATGCATTAACCACTGCTTCAGCATTTCAGAGTGGAGGCACATCCCTCCAGAAACCACCTCTTTTCTATTCATGCTATGCCTGTGACCTTTTCACTATTCATCCTGGCAGAGGTTTCTTCTGGTTTTAGATAGACTGGTAAGTCTGGATGGTCTTGATCTCACAGCAAAGTCAGGTGCTTATAATCAGGAAAGAACTGCTTTTTTGTGGATAGGGTTGATCTGGTGATGAAACAAACTCACAAGTTAACACAGTACTCATCTCCTCTTGTGGAGGGTACTCCTAAGGTATTGTATATGTTGGAAAAACAGAATATGTCTTGCATCTGTGTTGCCTGTGGTGGGTGAAAGCTGGTAAAGAACTCTCATCCTTGACTTAGAAGTGGTCAGCACAGCTTTTGAGGAAAACAGGATCATTTTGCTTTGAAGGACTCAATAAAGTGGTTTTTGCTCAAGATATCATTGCTGAGTATTTGTAATCCTGGTCACTTGAAGCTACAGCATTTTCTTTCTGGAATCAGGTTGTGGAGAGGCATCTCTCAGAGGAACCAGTTGCCTTTGCTCTCCTTCACCCTCCTCAGTCTCACTGTGGCCCTGGCTTAGAAACCTCCTTTTGAAGACTTATGATCACCAGGGGCATACTGCCATTGGGCTGATTGCTGATTGCAGACTTTCCAAAGAGGGTTTTGTTGGAATTTCTTGAGGGTTTTTTTGGGGGGAAGAGGGGATGTGTTTGTTTGGTGTTTTGTTGGGGTCTGTTAGTTTGGGTTGGGGTTTTTGTTCGCTTATTTTTTCTTTGTTTGGGGGGGGTTGGGGGGTCTTTTTTTCCCCCTGAAAATGCTGACCTGACACAGAGAAAATATACTTTGGGAATGGGATGATTTTGACAATATCCTGACAAAAACTAGGCAAGTTTCCAGTGCAGCCCCACTTGCCAGGTGGGTTTTCAAACCTTTCCTGTTTCTTGTCAGCTCACGCATAGCACCCCTGGCAGGCTGCCCTGCTGTATCCCAGGCACAAGGATTGTGGGTACAGCAAGTTCACGGAGTTTTCCTCTGCTTCATGGAAAGGGCTCAGCAAAGGTGACTGATCTCGGGGTTGCTGTGCTAAGAAAGCCATCCGCCTTGAGTCTTCTCCCTGAGAGTCTTGGGAATACTTGTAAATGGCTGACACACAAAATAATGTCTTAACACTTTCTCAAATGACTTTTGGAACTTTGCCATTTCAAATATCTATTTGCATTTGGAGTAAACTTTTTTTTTTTGTTCCATCTGTGGAACTGAGCATGGAATAAAATGTAGATCCATCTGTTCAAACTACCAGTTACCTCTGACTCCATCAACAGCAAGGTGTTGCTACACTGCCTGCAAATGCTTCTGGGAGTAGACATGTCTCCTCCTCATCAGTTTCTTTCTTTCTCCCTGGGAGATCTCCACAAATGGTCCCACATCCTATACATCCTCCCAAAGGGCTCTTGACTGTGGGACACCACAAGGTGTTAATCCTGACAACCTCTCATTCTCTTTGGCCATAAGGAAAGGTTATTCAGCCAGACACAGCATTCTTTTCTTTTCTTTATCAGGTCTACAAAAGCCATGCCAGTGTATCCTCTGGGCTGGAGAAGACAGCTCAGCCTCTACATGGGATCAACTAGTGCACTGCCAAGAACAACTCAAAAGGAACCCAAAGGAGGTGAGATGAGAGTGATTATGGCAGCCTAGAGACACGGTGAAAGGGGCAGCGCATCTTTTCCATTCTTTTCTCACCTGTTATGAGGTGACTGCAATGCCCCAGAGTGGCTGATGGGTGGTTAAGTCTGAGCCCTGCAAGCAGCTGGCTCTGCTACACAGCAGTTTAACCAAGTACGTGAAACACACTGGTTCCCAAGAGGAATTTAAGAAAACCCAATTAAAAAAAAAAATCTAAAAAAAATTTAGATGTCATAAAAAAATCTGGTGTTTTTTAAACCAGTCTGACATTTCTGTGCTGAGGGAGGGGTGGATCTTGGGAATTTCATATGTTGCAGTGCCAAGCGCAGCCAGGCAGCAGCTGGGAGCCCCTCACAGGGCTGGGCTGGCAGCTGATTGAAAGCACTTGGTTCACTCTTTAAAGAAAAACTTGAAAGGCTCCACCATGGGGGAAGAAAAACACAAAAGCAGTGGTATGAGTAGCTGGCTGAAGGGACAGGGACAGGCTGCAAGCTGGGGTTTAGCAGATGAAGCCTATTGAATGGACAGATCAATCAATATCTCTTTTAACGGGAGGGAAAGATCAATCTTTTTCTCTTCCCCTGCAAGGGCAATGAAGCTGGTGAATTTTATAGAGTGTAAGTCTTATGAGGAGCAGCTGAAGAAGCTGGGGTCATTTAACTTGGAGAAAAGGAGCCTGAGGGGAGACCTTATCTCTCTCTACAACTACCTGAAAGAAGATTGTAGTGAGGTGGGCATTGGTCTCTTCTGCCAAAGGACAAGCAATAAGACAAGGGGAAACGGACTCAAGTTGTGCCAGGGGAAGTTTAAATTGGATATGAAGAAAAATTACTTCACTGAGAGGGTTGTCAAGCACTGGATGAGGCTGCCCAGGGAAGTGGTGGAGTCATCATCCCTGGAGGTATTTAAAAGATGCGTAAATGTGGCACTTAGGGACATGGTTTAATGGTGGACTCAGCAGTGCTGGGTTAATGGTTGGACTCAATGAACATTGAAGTCTTTTCCAACCTAAACAATTCTATGTTTCTATGATTCTGTGGCTTACTCCTACCCCAGCTCCCTTGCATTCACCTCCTATAACCAGGTAAATCCAGAAGAGCTGGACGATGGAAGGCTGGATTTGAACCCGAAAATTTGCACTGGAGCAGGATCCTGATGGCCTGTGGCCGGGGTCCCCACTCCATCTCAGTCTAGCCTGGTGGTACTTACCACTCCGTGGCACCAAACTTCGGGCTATGCAATGGTCACACTACTTGGGGCAGGGAGGTGGGAAGTTAATGACAGCCATGCTGGTATAACTTCTTAAAAAGTCATACTGTTAAACATCAGGGGCAGGTACAGCACCTGGTTTTGATTATAATCAAGTGAAAGAGAGACATCCTTATGATTTACATCTGCAGCTGAGGAGGCCAGTCTCCTGTTTCCCCACAGTGAGCAATGGTGAAAGCATCAAGAACCTCTTTCAGTAAGCAGATGTGGTCTCTCCTGACTGTAGATTAGCTTCAGCCCTACCATTTTGCTTCAGAAATGTTCCTATTGGCATATAGCAAGGATTCTGTAGTTGCCCATAGGCAAGCAGAAAGCCCTTGAGCCTCAAGAGACTGGCCTTCAGCCACGGCTCATTCTCTGCCTACTTAACTCGGAAAGCTCCCAGGCACAGGCCAGTGTGCCCGCCTGCTTTCACAGCCCCCACAGAAACATGCAGTGTTCTAGACATGATTTTTATTCAGAGTCATGAAAATAGTCCACCCAGTCAGACAGGCACAGCTTTGTATTGTTAGGAGCTGGTTCCACTGGGGAATTTTTGAATTCAGATTGCCCAACTCTTGCTCGGCAGGGCTGGGTGCCAAGGTATTTGGGCACAAAACGGTCAAGTGAGGTTTCATTCTTTTTTTGTAGACAGACAATATTTTTATGCTCCGTCATGGCTGGGCAATCAAAACAGCAATTAGGTTGCATCAGCAGATGCGCTTGCTTTTAGCGGCTGTCAGTCTCAGCAGCGCACAAGCTATATTCTGTTTGATACAAAGATATTTTCATTTCCAAATAAAACTTGGACCTTTACAGTGTTTCGTCAACCATCTGAAAAGCTGAACAGTGCTGGCAGTTGCTTATAGCACTCTCAGCCCAGAAAAGTGCAGATGTTTATCTTTAGCACTTCCATCAGGTGAGCGGAAAATGGAGATCTTGAACCTGTTCAGCGAAGGCAGAGCACAGCCTGTGCCCTCGCTCACAGTCCTGCAGAGGAACAACAGAGCAGATTTTGTTTTCACATCAGCACAAAGCCAACCCAGCTTCCCCAGTCTGGCCGACACAGCTCCACATTGTTACTCTCTCCCTTGGTGTGGTTTGGCCCAAATATAAGCAGCTGTCCTGAGAGTCACCTAATGTCTCTCTGTGACTGGGGACAGTGATAGTGTTTGCAGGAGGAGTAACCTGCCATGAGTCCCCCAAATCCACAGAGAGAAAGGGTGACTCACATGGTCCTGAGCATCTTAAACAGGAGGGATAAACCCTTTGCTGAGAACTCTTGCCTCTGCAGGTGACAGACGGAGATGGGCCACCAAAATATGGCACTTTGCTTATGGACAACCAAAGTTAGGTGCCATGAATCCTACCCTCTACCCATACACAGCATCTGCACCCATAATTTCCCAATCATCCTGCATTCCCAAATCCACCAAGCAGCAATGAAACTTGCTGGTACCTGTCACTTTGGAAAGTCAGGTCTCAGCCATGCCTCAAGCTTCACAGGAATGTTTGCAGGTTGGAGCAACTAGGGGATTAAATACAATAATATTTAAGTACATAAATTTCACTCAAATTAGCTGAGACACAGCAATGTAGAGGTCTAGGAGAAATATTGTCTCCTGACAGCTCAGGTCATTGTGGACACAGGCGTGTGCCCATCCTGGCACCAAGGGAGGGCAGGAACATCTACCTAGCAACACAGGCACCTTGTTTTACAGCACACCACACTGGAAACATGGTGCAAGGAGACAGTGCAGGGAAAGCTCAGGGTTTGGAAAGCACATAAGAAAATGGGGATCTATTTTCGTTTGAGCTTCTTTGGTATTAGTAGACTATGAACAGATTTAACAGGCTATTACATACAGCAAGAGCACAACCTTGGCCCCCTTGGTTTGTCTGCAGGCTCCCTGTGAGCAAAACAGTTTCAGCTCTTCACGTTACATCATTTCTAATAATGTTTGAAGATAAAACCCTTATCTTTTTCATATTGATCTTATTTCTGTTATATTTATTTTCTATTTTTTCAACTTCTCCCTCCTCCCAGGTCTGCACATGCATATTTGCACTGAGCATGGTCAGCTGGTACAAAGTACATCATTCACTGGGTGCTAATGGCACTGGCTCAAAAATTAATTCCAAATACAGGATCTGAACAAAGGCAAGTGAAGGCCACCTGAAAGTCACTTACTGACTTCAGAAGAATGCTTGTTACTTTGTACAAGTAAGAAGAAAGAAAAAAAGAAGAAAATAAAAGGAAAAAGAAAAAGGAAAAAAAAGGCAAATTCTCAGCTTTCCAAATTTATCTCTGACCCATCAGTTAGTCACTGCCTGTTGCAGTGTCCAAAGCACCAGCTTTGTGATGAACATGTGACAAACTGGAGAAAGCCTTCATAAATACCGAGACGGCAGGGACTTCTCCATATGAAGCTGAGGGCCCTGAGCTAGGGCTGATGGAGTGGCTGTGATGGATGAGCCCAGCACTGAGAGCCAAAAGGCCCCAAGGAAGCCAAGGGCCTTTCTCACCAATGCGTCCATTGTGGGCAGATTTCATCAGATGCAATTTAAAAGGTATCAAGCTCTTTCCTAACTTCATTTGTCTGTATAAATAAGTACTGAAGTTGACAAAGGGCTGTTCTAAGATCTCAAAAAGGATGGCAACTAGTAGTCAGAACTGGAAATGGGAGAACAGACTTGAGACAACAATGTCTTTTCCAGATGGACTGTCTGGGGCATCCTTTAAGCCTTCACAGCACCCTGAATCCTTATCACCTCCTCCAGGACTTGGGCAGTCAGGCCAGGTGTGGAGTGTTAGCTGAAGACCTTCCATTCATCTCATGGATAGAAGATTTCAGCTGTTCAGCCTCCTTTTGATAAACAGGTGTTTGGGACTCACTGCTATTCATCCCATGTTAGTGTACCATATGTCTGTTAAAACCCATACCACACACCTTCCCTTCAGCAGCCTGCATAACCTCCCACTGAAGTAAGGCCACCAAAGCTCAGGTCAGTAAGTGACTATCAGTACAGTCTCCACTGCATTGTGGATCCTCATCTCTCTTGTCTGTACCAAGACAAGACTTGCCAACACCAAGACTTGAGTTATCTTCCTGTCCTGGAGCATAGCTACCAATGGTGACCTCAAGTGTCTATTGAGCTAAAACCTTAGGGGCTGATCTGCCCAGAGTGACTCAACCCTCATGTTGTACAGAGTTAGACATCAGGACAAGGCCATGGAACAACCCAGGAACCATGGGGTGTCCTTGAACCATGCTGACTATGGTACTAGGGAGAGCATGGCTTCGTGCATAGAACATATCTACAGTATTAGCGGGGATATTCACACCCAGGCTAATGGTGGAACCCAAAGGCCAGGATCAGACTAAAGTAAACCCCAAAATATTGACATCCTGTAAGGCTTAGACTCCTCCTATATCACCCACAATATAGGAATTTTCAGTGATTCTTTGGATGTGACATGGGCTGATTTACCTTTTGGAAAGAGCCATCCATCCAAGCTTACTGCAAAGGGAGTCCAGCATATCTGTGCTCCTGACTTAAACAACTCTGCTCTGCACATAACAGGTGAGCTGAATAATGCCCCAGAGTTGTCAAACACATGCTGAACTCCTGGGAGAGAGATGTTTATGTATTCCTTGACCCCTTATCTGGTGCACCACAATTGTTAAAACAGGCCAAGGAGTAGTGATCTCCAGGAATGGAGATCAGCTTTGTGTGACAAATAGGGGTTCTTGATGCAGTGGCATTTTGAAACAGGTAGCAAAAGGAGGGTATGAACCGCAAGCAAAGTTCCATTTGGTTTGAAATGAAAGCTTAGGCTTTTTTATCATTTTAAATACAAATTCAGTGTTGACATTGCCTAAGCATCTTTTCTTTTATCTTACCTCATTCTTTCGTAATCGAAAAATGTAGAGGTTGAGCAGGGGAACTGCAGCATCCTCTAAATACTTTGTGAGTCATTTGTGTCCCTCACCACCCTCTGTGTTACAGTAACTACAGCAGAAGTGACCAGATGCCTACTAGATCAGCTTGTAGAAAAGTGCTGGTGCTGCACATACTTAATAAAGCAGCCATTTGAGCATCTTATTCCATTGTGGATTTTTCAAATGAGATTTACACCCAAGGACCTGCTTTATTTGCAACAACTAGGCAGAAACATAAACAAGAATAACTTCACATGGCAGTGGTTTTTATAAAAGTACTATTTTTCAAGATCTCCATCTCACCTGTTGGATAGTATCCCTTTAGACGTGATTTTGCAGTATCACCAGGAGTATATATGCTAAAGAGTATATATGCTGGCAATTGATTTTTCATCTGGTGGAGGAGAGCTCACAGTACAACCTGAGTACAGTCAAATCAAATGGTTTCTAGAGTGTACCACTTTAAAAAGACAGATCCAAAAGTTCAGTTCTCAGATGTACCAATGACCTGGGCTGTGACTTGTGCCAAGTCACTTCATCTTCTCATGCTTCCTTTTCCATTCCAACCTTTTTGCATTTATCTCTATGCTTGTGAGCTGTGCAGATGAGTTTCATTGTGTTTGTACACTACATACTAAACCAGAGCTGTTAGCCTGATTTGTGCCTCTTGGCACTGCCAGTGTTACCAGTTCTTGGGGATGCATGTTTGGAGGCTCTCGTGAAGTCTCTTTTCTTGGGATGCTGCAGTGAATTAATTTTTCATTTAAAAGGAAAGTAGATTTTTAGGCAACCTTGAAAAGGCAAGTACTAGAAATTCATACTTCAGAATATATGTAGAGGTGAGTTGGTGTTTTTTTGGGTATGATAATCATTATTTTTAACAGTTGGTGTTAGTAGAATGGTAGTAACACAGAAAGAACACAAAAGACATACCCACAACAGTAAAATTAGTAGAGAGTCAAAATGCTCCTGTTGCAAAGGCACTAGACAAGCAAACATCTAATTACCATGTTTTAACAGCATGGAAAACCAGTTAATTTACCAGGGGTTGCGTAATGTGTCTGTATATTCTGTTTACAAAGGAAGATGCTGCCATTCAAAGGTTGTGGGGTTATTGGTGCAGTTTTATTGCCATTTATCAGGCCAGCCCCACACTCCTCCGCTCTCTGGCGCACACAGCACTGTCAGCCCAGCACTCCTCCCTTCCTCCAAACAGCACTGTCGAGCCAAAATCTATCTGCTCCCTATGTGCTGTGCAGGGCAACACTCCAGGGAGAAAGAAAAGGGGCTGGAAAGGAGAAAACATAGACTTTCTATTTTCTTGTTGTTGATTCCATGGCTGGCTTCTTATGGAGTGTGATGGCTTGCTAGCCTGCCTCTTAAATCAGGATAATGAGTCATTATTCTGCAAAGAACAATGTGCATCTTTATTTAATTCTCCTCCCAGAACCCTGTTTGCCAGCAGGTGATGCAGATGGTCCAGGGTGTGTGGCAGGGAGTGACTTGCCAAGCAGCTGGGGTGAGTGCTGGGTGCCCACAGAGGGTGTGCATACACCACACCAGCAAGATGACAGCTCCCAAAAGCCACCTCACGCACTGACCTTCTGGGGAGGCTCTGGGGAGGTAATCACCACCCCAGATAGCTGAGGACAGTATAATGCACAAGGGAGAGGTGGGAAGCCCAGGGGCAAGGCTCCAATCCACAGCCAAATGCCTCCCATTGCATTCACTTGCCTGAATAAAATACTAAAGCAAGTTTATGGAATTGCCCCTTACAGTGTGGGAGGTGAAATTGCTTGCCCCAGGGTCATCCCTGGAACCTGTGGCAAAGTTCAACCTGCAGGCAGCTTTGTGAAGGTAGTGAGAGATGAGACCTTCCTCAGATCTTATCCACCGTGACATCCTGAGTCTGCAGGGGGGAAAACTTGTTAACTTACAATTAATTTGATAAATTTAATCTTGAGGTAAGCAATTCAATAAATTTAATCTTGAGATAAGCAAGTCAAACTGTTCACTTTGGTAGCTTCGTGTTCAGATCCATCCTACCTTGGTAGTTTATGAGCTTCCTTGTGTCTCTATGAGCTTCCCCATGTCTCTGGTGCTGGGTGGGTGCACAGTGCAGTCCTGCCGTGCCAGCCGCCGCTGTGCTGTGCTCCACCATCAGCACCTGCTCGGTCCCAGCGCTGCCTTAACTTGGCATCAGATCTCACTTGGCTGCTGTGCTACGTACAAACCATTGCATGCAATAACAAGTAAAGCGCTGCTTGAACCTTAGCACAAAGAAGCAAAAAACCAAAACAATAAATGCATTTTCCACAAGGGCAGAGACAGCAGCCTTTGAATAGGAATTGCTGGATCGGCTTATGACTCAGCTGGCTGCTCCCAGAGCACTTCAGCACATGTCCAACTTGGGAAGGCAGATGAGGCTCTGCTGGCTTTGTTGGATTCAAAGTGAAATGCACGCAGAGATGCATTGTAAAGGATACGGTAGCAGTCTGCAGCACTGGTAGGGCAGGGGGGGGTGTGCTGCCCACACAACCTCTCTCCGAGCAATGCAGTCACCCCAGCACAGGCAATCCCTCCAGAGAAGCCCCGGTGTGACATGGTGAGCGAAGGGCAGCCCATGCTGCACATGGGGCTTGGCGTGGCGTGGGGTGCAACTCACAGGGCTCACAGGATGCGTTTCACCACCAGGGTCAAGCCCTGCTTGTTGGAGTAGGAGCAGGGAACCAACCCAGGCGCCAAAATGTCTGTGACTCTGCTTAGATCATACTTATAATGTTTTTCTGCATACGGATCTACGTAAGTAGAAAGAAACCATTCATCTCAGCTGGGAGGACTGGCAGCCTTTGGAGTCACTCTGTTCACTGATATCCAGTCACCTTATTTTTTGCCCACTCTTTGATTTCTGCCCGCCTCCCCCCACGAGCACTGTTCCCAGGGCATCGTCTTCATGAAATGGCCTTTTGTTCATAGGTGCCTGAAGCCAACGTGCCTCTTTGACTGGCTGCTTCATTTCAAGCCGACACCCTTAACTGCTGGTTTCATCTTCCTGGTAGCGATTGTCTCAGATGAAGTTTCAGTATCGCTGTTTCTCATCTGCGGCTTGAGAGTCCCATTTTCACCAGCCAAAAGCCAAAACCCTTGCACTTGCCTGACCTCTGCAATTACCAGCAGGACTCCTGCTTCACAGCACTGAAGCCTCTGGCCTTGGGGAACTTTTGGAGCAGGGGCCATTTTGATAAGCCACGGGAAACACAGAAATGGTGCAGTTTGTTTAAAATGTCCCGTTCTTCCTGCAGTTTCATTCAAATTCACTGCTGTGACCTCACTTGCTGTGAAGTATAGTTTCGATTAAAGTGTCATTTGAAAACTGCCTGTGGTGGCAGAGAGCCTTTCCTCAGCTCTGGAAGGTCTTCTTGTTTTCTAGTTTTTTGTTTCTTAATCAAAGAGAAAAGTCGCTAGCCGCTCTAGGCTGCAAGTCAGCCATGGATCTTCATGGGCCTGAGCCACAAGAGAAGTGCAAAGGAAAGCATTAAACAGAACTATTTGATGATTTCTTCCCTTCATTGCGTATCTGTGCAAGAACTTATGGAAGTCTCCTGGTGCTGCTCAGGATATTCTGGTAGATGCACACCAACTTTCATTTTCATTATATCATGAGCATCTGTCTGACTTCAGCCAGCAGCTTTTAATAGCTCTTAGGCAAACCCCAAACATTTGCCAGTGCCTTCAGCGGTGTGGGGAGCCCACAGCATGCATTTCTGCCATCCTTTTAAAAGATGAAGAGCAAGGCATGTTAATACTTCCACAACAGATTGAGTGGGAAAATGGCAAGCTCACCACATGCCCGTAATGCTCCTGCACAGAGTAGGTCCATTTCTGATTTCAGCTAGCACATTCCAGCTGCAGCTCATGGGAGTCAGGGCTGGAAACCCCCTGTCACACCACTGCTACACGGTGGGTGTGTTCAGGTCCAAATATAAACTTTGCAGACCAGTAAAGCACCCAAAAGCTGGTGCCCAGGGCAGTGCCCGTGGGAAGCCTGGCATTGGAACAGATCACCTTAACTCCAAGTCCCCTGGAAATTTTGCAGCATTTAGGCAAGACATTTAGGATAACTCAGAGGCCCAGGACCTGCTTGCCTTTCTACAGGCTCTTCTAAGGCAGATCTTTGCGCTCTCAAGGAATAGGAGGCAATGAGATGAAGGCCCAGGGTGCTGCTCATTGGCTCTGCTTGAGGGCTGGAAGAGGGATAGGCATTCAAACCACAGCTAGGAAATCTAACTGGCTCTGCTCATGGTCCAGCCCCAGCACACCACTGTCCTGTGTGTCAGTACAAGCTTTAGGAAACATAAGCTTGTTGGTCTGGGCACCATGCTCCAGCACAGGCTATGGCCATGCCTTGGCTTACCTAGGAGAAGATGCATTCTCCTCTTCTGACGGCACACCAGCTTTCAGGGATGGATGCAACCGTGGCACTGAGGGGGAGAGAAAAGCTACTGCTCAGGTTTTCACCTGCACTAACTAGTGGCAGGTAATTAAATGGCTAATGTCCCACTAGGCCTTGTGGCTCTCCTAGGAAACCTGACTTGGGTAATCACTTTAGCATGACCTGTAAGGAAAGTGTGGATATCAGAAAAAAATGAGATGATGATAAAACTATCACACTGCCTTTCTTGTGAGAAGAATAAAATTTATTTCCGTCAGTCACTCAGATAACTTCAGACACACTGTGCATGATCTGTTGAGTTCTTCCCCATTGATGCCATTATCAAGAGCTCAGCAGCCACATCAGCTTTGTCTTCAGTTTGAGTATTTTCCTGTTTTACTTTCTCTGCAGTTTATCAAGTGCAGACACTGTTCTTTGATAACTCCACAGATAACTGCTCTCTCTGGACTTTTATTTTCACCATTTATGAAGCACCTTACATCTCTGTGTACTTCAGGAAGCGTTGAAAAGGAGTATCAGGAGGCAGGGGTCTGATTCTTAGACTTGCCTCACGCTTCCCTTTATAATTACATAAAGCTTAAAGACCTTCAAAGCAATTCTAGGTACAGGAAAGGAGAATCCAGTTTCACAGAATGACAAATCCTGTCTGCTTTTCATGATGAAGGTGGATGCTGGTGAGCACTGTGTCTCTAAAGAAAAATTCTCACACAAAAGAAGACACAAGAACTCTGTGGCAGTCCCAGGAGGCAGTAGTCAGCTGTCCCAGCACCCCTTACCTTGTTTCAAGAGAGAGCCTCAGCACACAGAGGCAGTGGAGACTTGGGCTCAGGTACAAGGCAGCTTGGGAAGATATGGTATTTTTAGCACTTAGGAGTTTCATTGATGCCATGATACCCATCCAGGAGATGTGTCTCCACAGCAGTCGACCAGCATCCTTTCTTGTTTCTGGATAATCTCCCATGCCCATCATCCCAGTGGGGGAAAGGAAAACATGCTGCAGACAGGACATGCCTCAATTTTTTTTTTTTTTACCACACAACAACTATTTTTTCCAATCTTTTTCCTGTTAAATATTAGCTTCTCTGCTTTAGGACAGTTAGCTACAAGTCTGAAAACCCAAAGAAGTGATTTATTCACTTGTGATCCTCCCTCCCACCCGCAGCCAAACAAGTTGGCGATGCTTTAACAACAGCTGCACGTGGCAGCTCAGAACACAACCGACAAAATTACCTGGCACGGCTGCAAGTTGTTCACCACACTGACAAACAGTTACCAGTCACTTTCTTCTGCCTCCCTCAGCTTAATCCTGTTACAGACACCGCTTGTAAACCACATCCTTCTGTTGCAGTATGACTTGTCCCCAGTGCTTACGACGTGTTTTCTGATTAAGTGCATGAATGCCGTGTTTTATCACGGGGAGAAGTCACTGCAGAGGTTCAGAGGATCCCCAGTCTGCACAGAGGATGCTTTGCCCACCAGCTGCAGGAAGTTGCTTGAGGCACCAGGAGCCCCCTTTGCCTTTAGCTAAGTGCTATCCTCATCCAGTGGTGGACTTCTTGGAACTCTTTCTCCAGCACTGTTGGCTCACACATTACTTGCTCGATAGCACATCACTGCTGCTTTACTCATAGGGAATCTAGCAATCCTGTCAGAGAAATAAGGAAAGAAATTCACTTCTCCAAAACTGACTAGAAAGAGACAATTTCTCTGCCTACCAACAGGAAGGTGCCTATGAATAGTCCCTGTGTAAACACAGATTGCATAATGCAAAATGACATTGAGCGTGGTTACCGCCAGCCATCTCTTCCTGAAATTCAATAGACATTGATATTTATACCCAGACTTTGAGGTTTAGCATGCTTCAGCACAAATATACATTTATTAATACCATATAACACCAGATCTTATTGACTCTTATTGAGTCTCATTTCACTCACAGATATACATTTTTTCCTGGACTGTCATGCTTGAAATAAATCAAGCCAAGAGAGAATGATCTTTCAACAGAGTAAGTAACATGCTTAAAGCCACACTCAGCATTATTTCCCTTACTTCCCTTGACCAAAGTGATATTTATAGAGAGGGCTACATTCTGCTCAGCAGTAGATTAGTGCTAATGATATATGACTCCAGTGGTTATAGCAGAGTGGGTCTGAACGTGTATTGACAAAACAGGGAGCGGGAATTTGGCCCAGTATTCTCAGAATAAGAGCACTAGGACTGGAGTTGTGCCAGGGAAGAATTTGGTCCATACTCTTTCTGAAACAAGAGAGCCAAATAATACAAAGAAGGAAGCTGATCTGTATTCTGTTTACAAGAAAATCCATGCTCTCCAGTGATTTAAAGAGTCCAGCTAGAGGAAGGTTAAATTTCAAGAGCAATACAACATGACTAAAACAAGTTATTTCTCCCTGTAAAAGAACATTTTAATAGAAATGAGGATGAATAAAATTCTTAAGACATGACCTTGCTGTGGAAATACAATCCTTTTATGTTTTTCATCTCAGATCCTGCTCCTGTTCTGTACAAAGACATCACTTTGTTTATAAAACAGTTGTTCCTCTGCTTCTGCTGTCCAGCATTCTCCCAAACCTCCATCAATATAAATGCTTCAGTGGCGATAGTAAATAGTCCAGTCTATGTGCTTGAGGTACAGTTATACCAGACAGACCTGGCACTTAGCAGAGCACGATGCAAGGACACCTGTTATTATTCATTTATTTGCCCAACGGGACAAATTCAGTTCTGCCATTTCCAGCTCGGGAGTCCCAGCGCTGAAGCAGTGACTACCAGCACCAGCAGAGCAAGTGCACTGATTACACATGATTTTGTTTCCTTCCAGACTGACCCTTCATTTTCCCTCTCCTGACATTATAAATAGAGCTCA